>CM035791.1:3325099-3537599 GCA_020466265.1 Siphamia tubifer
ACACTCTCTAATGTTGAGAGCTGATTGATGATACATACATACATACACACACACCCAGAAGACCGGACCCCGAAGGGGTCCTACATACATACACACACACACACACCCAGAAGACCGGACCCCAGTATTTAGTCTGAATGTGTAGAATAAAACATATGTCCAAAATAATTCCTAAGTATCATTTGTCCTTACCATGAAGTCACCCTGATACTTTTAAAATGATGCTTTTTTGAAACACCCTGTATTTCATAATCAAACAGTATGATTTTACTTGACATTTATTATAACAGTAGACATATGTGTATTAAATATATAAATTAAACTTATGCAGCCAAAGACTGTTTATCAGCACTGTAATATGGTTTAAACTAAAACAAACACTTCATTCTATTACTTATTTGGATTCTTACTGCAGTATCAGAAACCAACATGTTTTAAAAGTAAGATTAAAACTAGGAACAGTTTTGTTTTTTTTTTTTTTAATGTACTCATTAAGAAAAATGTGATAAGAGTTAAGTATTTGCAGTTTCCTTGAATATTTTTTGGCTTACTTTTTTTCCAAACCTTCAATAACTGTTGTATATATTTTTTCTGACCGTTTCTTTGTTAAAGATTCTAATTTAATGTTAATACTAAATGTCATTTTAAAGTACTTGCTTCGACCTAAACTCTGACTTATTATTTAATAGCTCATATATATTACATCTATAATTCTAGAGATATTTTATAATTATATTTAGACAGATAGGATCAGTATTACTGCTCAGTACTTTGTCTTACTAGACCAGACCCACATATATAAACCTTCCTTGTACTTGATAAATTAAGTCACATCTATCATATTTAACATAAACATAGTTCTATTCCTTAAAAAACGACAAAACATCTTTCCTAATTTGACATTTTATTTAAACAATATAAAGTTAACACTACATTTAACATTATACTAAATAAATATATTTACTGCACAGTAAATTAGTAAAAGTTATAAAAAAAATTCAAACCTTCACATACATCTGATGTTCTGAATTTAAATGACTGAATCAAGTTAATTTAATCTAACTGCTGTAAAATACAGACAAATATAAACACTTTACTGTAAACAAATGACAGAAAATACTTGTCAGTTAATGAGGATTTATTGGTAATGATCTTGTCTGTGGTCAAAAATACTTGATGGTTTTCATGATGTAGATGCTCCATTTGATCCAGGAACAAACCTCAGAGAGAAAAACACAGTTAGTTGTGAACATGGAAAAAGAACAAGTTTATATCATGTGTTGTTTTGTTGTGTTCAGCACCTCTGGTTCACACACACTGAGTAGTGTGTGACCTTTAGGTAACCACAACACTTTTATTCTCACTTGATGAACCATTTGATATCAGACAGTGTACTGTTAATGAACTTTAACCTGAGAATAAAAACATTAATACATGCAAACAATACTATATTTTTTATATACCTCTCAGAATTGTCACTATAAATGACTATTTCATCTCATCATTGAGATTTTATTTAATCATCGAGGCATTTAAAAAAAAACAAAAAACAGTTCAACAATTAACTTTAACCTGAAAAGGGGAAAAAAAGATGTATACACACAATATTTTTGGTTGTTTTTCTGTTTTTTTATACAACCTGTTGAAGGTGAACTGTTAATTAACTTAAACCTGAGAAAAATAATATATATACAAGTAAACAATACATGTTTTTTTAATATGCCTCTCAGAATTGTCACTATAAGTGACTATTTCATCTTATCATTGAGATTTTATTTCATCATCACTGAAACATTATTTTCTACAGGTTAATTAACTTGAACCTGAAAAACATTAATACAAGCAAACAATACATACAAACTTTGTTTTGTTCTTTTTCAGTTTTTTTGTATGTTTTTTTTTTTTGGAACAGTAAATTTCAACAGTTGAACTTAAAGTGAACTGTTAACAATCAACTTTAACCTGAAAAAGAAAAAAACATATACAAGCAACTATACTATTGGTTGTTTTTGTGTGTGTGTGTGTGGGGGGGGGGGTTGAACTGTTAAATTGAACTTACAATGAACAGTTAACAATTAACTTTCACCTGAAAAGGAAAAAAAGCATGCATACACAACATTTTTTGGTGGTTTTTTTTGAAGGGGGGTTGTAACCTGTAGAAAGTGAACTGTTAATTAACTTAAACCTGAGAAATACAACGTATATAAATTAAAGAATATTTTTTTAATATGCCTCTCAGAATTGTCACTATAAGTGACTTTATTTCATCTCATCATCGAGATTTTATTTCATCATCATTGAGGCTTTTTTTTTTTATTAGTATTATAACAGTTCATTTTCTACTGGTTAACAATTAACTTTAACCTGAAAAGGAAAACATTACTACAAGTAAACAATACCTAAAAACATTTTTTTGGTTGTTTTTTTGGGGGGGGGGGTTTGTGTGTTTTTTGTTTTTTTTTAACAGTTAAATTGAACAGTTGATCTTAAAGTGAACTGTTAACAATGGACTTTAACCTGAAAAGAAAAACATTAATCCAAGCAAAACAATTCATAATTTTTTTTTTGTTGTTTTTGAGATTTTTTTTTTTTTTTTTTTTTTTTTACAGAAAGAGAACAGTGAAACTTAACAGTTAAAGCTCAGACCAACCGCTCACATATGACAGAAACAACAACAACTACCTACAGCAGTGACACATATGAATAAACTAAGAAAATATATTCAACCGCATTAAACGCATGTTCTTTACATTATTTACAATATTAATACAATAACAACGATATACAATATAAATAAAACTCAATAAATATACTGTCCCAACACACAATAATAAACTACATCACCTAACAGGGCACATAAAAAACTAACAAATAACCACACCTACTGTAAACAACCTAACAAACCACATCTAAATGACACTCTTAACATTATTGCACATTTGCCACAAATAAATACCCATAAATACCCTCTATAAATAACTGTCAATAATAAATATACTGTCCAAACACACACAATAAACCACAAAAACTACACAACCTGATTGGACAGATTTATAAGTTAAAAATACAAACAAATATTTACATGTTAAAAGTCAGTTTCCTCTTATAAAACTATATATAAATAACTAAACTGTACCAACAACCATCATCTACTCTACACTGGACTCATCATCTAAAACAGCCTCTAAATCAAAATCTTGTCCAAACAACACATCCAGATCTTCTACTAAACTCTCATCTTTAACACGTAAACCACACCAGATGGCTTCGTGGTCACTAAAGTAAGTGGACATCACTGAACAATCCACAACATACTGTGTTGTTTTGACATAAACATGGTCGATCAGTGTTCCTTTCTCTGTGGTCTCTTGTGTTACATGTTGATTATATCCTTTTTCACCCATAAATTTACAAATTGATGGTCTTTTCAAAATGTCTTCATTAAAATCTCCCATTATAACTATTGTGTTACTGATTGGATTTAACCAATCCAGTAACTTCCCCAGATATTGTTTAAATAATAACATTGGATAACATGGTGGACGATAAATGACTGCCATCAGGATGTTAAATTTGGTACACAGGCACACCAAACACTCCAGATTTAAATCAGGTACCTGCAGAATCTGACATTCCAAATCAGCTAATGTGTATAAACCTACTCCACCATGTTCTAAATCTCTAATCTCAGATAATTTAATGTTTTTATTGTTGTAACACAAGGACCGAGGACGACTATGGAACACGTAACCGTCAATGTCAACACAGTCGGAGGTGGACTGAACCTTGAGCCACGTTTCTGTCACAGCAATACAGTTAAGCTGCAAATGCTGTGTGCAAGACACCAAATGACACAGGTGGCGACTTAAATTTTGAACGTTCATTAAATACACAGAGAAAGTGTGTGTATTTAATGAAGGCTGGTCAATCAGAAATTGAGGCATGCTATCCAAAGCCTCCTTTATGGTGTCATTACAGTAAATGGCCGCCTCTTTAAAATCCCTAATGATGAGTCCAGTCAAAGTCTTAACACGACTGAGTGCCACATACGCCTGCCCGGCTGCAAACACCTTCTTAAACGACACTACAGCCTCGTCTACAGTTAACCCCTGTACCTTATGTACAGTACACGCCCACGCTAGCTTCAGAGGAAACTGACGACGCAGACCGCCCCGTGGCATAGCAGACTCCTGTACGGGGTCAATAGCAGTAGAAGCGGGACATTCTACTGCAGCATGGGAACGTTTTTTCCTCCTCTCAGAGCCAATTTTTACATCATCAAATTTGACATAAACTGTGAGGGGAAAGTGTTTGTCTTCACCAAACTCAATATGAGTAACTGTTCCACATGCCCCATTGACCAGACCGTCTACAACATCTATGTTTTTACAAAGCATGACAAGTGCGTTCTGACCCAAACACAAACTCGCAGCTAAACACGTGTACAATGCTTTGGGGTGATGCCCTACCATCAGTTCCAATTTGCCCGTTTGCCGACTGTTCATATAATCCTGAGCCTCAATAGTCACATAATCTTCACTGGTTGAAAACAACCGTTGAAGATTATGCTCACTGGTTTGCATATTAGTAGGAAAAATATGCAGACCAGTGCTCTCTTCCCCCGTCTCACGGGACTTTAAAATATCAACGTCGCTTTTCAATAAGGGGGATTTCTTCGACCGCACTCACAACCTATTCAGCAGCTCAGCAAAAACACAATCCTTCTGCCTAACAACTGTAGTTAGCTCCACCCTACTAAAATGACACCACAGGTCTACACCTACTGGTGAACTGTACAGAGCCCTACCCCTAACGGGTGGTAACTGATAAAAGTCCCCCACAGCTATCACACTAACTTTACCAAACGGGGAATAGTCTCCTAACTGTTTGACCTGCCTCAACCGGCCATGCACATAAGCAAACAAATTGTGATCCACCATGCTGATTTCATCTATAATTAGAATTTGGAGGTGACTCAACTGAGCTCTCAAAGAGTTTAGCTTATCTTCACCCAAAGGAATGTAAGGTAAGCTAACCTGTTTGCCAATACTAAATGTGTGATGAATTGTGACTGCATCTAAATTATATGCAGCGATGCCCGTAGGAGCAGTTAACAAAATACAAACAGCATCAGGTCGATCACAAAGTGTTGACAACAATCTACCTGCCTCATACTGGATAGCTCTAATTAAATGACTTTTCCCCGTCCCAGCACCACCTGTCACAAAAACATGCAAAGGTTCTGGGTTTTTACCCATCACCTTATCTAAACACCACTTCCTAATCCTGTCAAAAACAGCCTTCTGCGTTTCATTCAAAAAATGAATCAAGGCTAAACCCTCACTTCTATGTAAAATAGTGGTGTTTTTATTAAACTGTGCTATCTGTCTACCACCAACAAACAAATCGGGGACATTTTCCTCTGACTCTACCAACTGTTCATCCTTATTCTCTGCCTGTCGCTGCTGCTGTCGATCCTCTAAACACTCTAATCTTTCCACTTCCTGCTCAGGACACAACTCTCCCCACACATCCTCATCAACACCACCCATTTTAGCTGTTATGTCCTGAGCAAGTTCTAAATCAGGACAGTCCACTTCAAACTTCGCCCTATTCTCATCAACAACGTCCTGCACCAAACGCACGGAGCCGTCACCCAATGTAACCTCCCCTTCCTCATAGAACTGTTTGAAGAACTGAAAGCCTTCAGGCTTAAGTTCTGAATCAGTTCTATAAGGAAGGAACAACTGCAACAAACTTTGAAAGTGGGCTTCCTCCTGTTTGTCTAAGTCAAAACGCATGTAACGCACCACCCCAAACTGAGATCGTGTTCTTCTCAAGATGGATCCCAAACCGCCTTTCAATTCAATCTGGTTTGGAGACTTTTCATTCTTGGAGAGAACACGATACTCAGATGCAAACGTTGCAATACACATGTCCTCAAAGACACCAGTGTCAGGCCTGTTCTTATACCTGTCTACAATGCTAGTCATCCACATGTCATCTGACCCTAAAGCATTAGAGGCTGCCCTTTGCAACAAAACAGTGAAGGGTAAACTCATCCGAATAATGTTAGACCCTGTTGGAACAAACACAACCTTCCTAGAACACTCCTTTAAATGCATGTTCGTTAGCCTATACACTGCCTCCTGAGCAAAGACATCTCTATTGTGTAAATAAACACTCCCGAGCTTCTTCATAGCATCTTTAGCAGAGAGGTTTCCTTGTTTTGATGCTTCTCTTTTGGCATTGCTCAATAATAGACCAATTTCTCTCTCTGCCTTCGTAATATACGAAGCGATGTATATGATGACTGCGTAGGCGTCAGTGACAAAGCTAATGTCCATGTTAGCGTTCCAGCACTTTAATAACTTCTTATTATACTGATTAACCCACGTCTCGTTTACCCCTCTCTTATAAACCACCTTATTTTTCTTTTCTAACCGCCTATAAGCCGCCTCAAAGACATTCTGATTAATGCCCACACTGGCAAACACCTCCTCTACACTACCAAAGGGCTCCTCCCTCTCCATAGCCTTTTTAACTTTATTCAGAATCATCTGAGCTAGCTCCTTAGGAAACTTCTCCTCTAGACACGTACAGGGTGGCATGTTTGCTGGGTCATAAGGTACCCCTGCCTCCTTTGCTGTCTGTGGACAACGGCACTCCTTCCTTTTGCAGATAAATGTGCGTGCAGAAACCGGTTTGGGGAAATTAAAACGACATTGCATTTTATTTTTTCTGCACGACTTTGAATGTCGTTTCGAATGGGTCTGAACAGATGACACAATTTCCAATAGCGTGTCATCGTCTGAGGGTAGCTCACATGTAATGTATGTGTCAATAAAATCTGCAACTTCTTTATCTGTATTTTTGTAAATTTGGGGAGCTCCCTCGATCCAGAAAAGAGCGTGAACGTGCGGACTGCCTCTTTGCTGGAACTCAATTCTATAAAAAAAATCTACAATCTTTCCAATTGGTTGTGAAGGAGACATGAGACAATGAGGATTGAAAAATCAGGGGAAAGATGGCGGCAGGCAGGTTCGGCGCACTCGCAGCACTTTTAGTTTACAGTCTGATTTTAAAGTTCTTAGATATGGGCTCACTTCAGAAGGATCAACATGCTGGGTTGAAACAGTACTACCTATTGTATCAAAACACAACCATTGATGACGGTGGAAAATCGACCAAACATTTTGGATACGGGAGCAACGTACTCTTGGACACTTTTATACACCTGTCCTGGGCTACAGCAAACAACCGGAGAACCACTATGCCCCAAAATCAACAAAGTGTTAAACTTATCATCACACTTTGTTTGCTACTCGCTGGAGACGTTCACCAATGCCCTGGACCTACTCTAACAAAAGCAACCAGCAATATGCAGGTATACGCGGAACACCCCACACCTGTTGCAGCTCCTACCGGCGGTGGTGGCGGTCTGGCGAGGGCGTCGCGGGAGTCGACGGCGGCGTTTGGTTTGCTGGCGGTGGCTGGTCCTGGTCCGCGGGGGGTCTCGGCGCTCCTGGCGTCTTGTGTGGGTCGCGGAGGTCCGCCGGTGTTGTCGGTCTTGGCGCGGTCGAGTGTCAACAGGCTGGACAGTGTGTCAAGCGCACTGGTCCTTCACATCAGGTGTGTCCGACCAGCAATCCGAATATCAACGATGGTTCCGCAGACAATGCAGAACGGGTCACTCTTGGACCAGGATTAAAAGCAGCTACGTTAAATCCTGCCATTAAAAAACTCAAAAAGCTCCCTATTCTACAGACAGTTAACAATGCCCGAGTCCTTTGGGACCCTTTAGCTAAACCCAAGGGCTTACTGGGAGGCCATTTAAACATTCGAAGTATTACCCCTAAAAGTGACCAGATTAAATATCTGCTTCTTGAATCCAACTTGGACTTTCTGTATCTATCCGAAACATGGCTCCACGACCACTCTCCATTGGCTGCACTGACTGTACCTGGATATATAATTTTCAGAAAGGACAGAGCAGAGGGAAAAGGAGGAGGCCTTCTGGTCTATATACGTGATACTATACAATGTGACCAAATTCAATGGTCCTCTGATACAGACTTGGAATGTATTGGTCTAAACATTAAACTGTCGTATCAAATGTCTTTTACACTCTTAGGGCTATACAGACCACCAAAATCTTCCAAAAATATTTTTTTATGAACAGCTAGACTTAATACTTAAGCAATGTAATTTAAAAAAAGAGGTCATTCTGATGGGTGATTTCAATATTAATTATGAAGATAAAAGTATGAGAAAACCTCTCAAGACCATAATGACAAAATATGATCTTGTACAGCTTGTTAAAGGTCCCACAAGGATAACTGACAGCACACAAACTCAGATTGACCTGATGTTTAGTAACAAACCAGATAGGATTACAAAATCCTTTAATATGTTCACTGGGTTATCTGACCATAACCTGACACTTGTAGCTAGAAAGTTACCAAAAAGAAGATTAAATCAAGTTTCAATTAATAGTGGTTATTTTAAAATTCCTAAAAATGAGATTCATAATTTTAATGCTAAAATGAATGAAATTAATTGGTGTAGCTTGGTGTCAGGATCGGACGTGGAAGCAGATTGTCAAGTTTTCATCTCTACAATTAAATCAGTATTGAAACAGTTTCAAAAAGAAACAAAACTACAAAGATGTAAAAAGACAATCCTCCCATGGATAAATGAAGATATGTTGAAATTAATGAAAGAGAGGGATTTGGCAAAAAAAACAGCAATAAAATTTAAACAAATTCATGACAAGCGCATATATACGAAATAAAGTAACTAAAGAGCTAAGGTGTGCCAAAGCATCCCTCTTCATGACTAAAATCCATGAAGGAAAGGGAAACTGTAAATTAATTTGGGACCAATTGAAGAGGTTGACAGGAAAGGACCACAAAAATGCAGACAGTAAACTGCAATTACAGTTAAATGGTAGTCTAACAGATATTTTGTAGAGTCCATCAAACAGTTATCCTATAGTCCATCCTCAGACTCTTTAAAAGTTGTGCCATTAAATCTGTCTGATCCAGTATTTGTTCTGAAAGAAGTTGCACAATCAAAGGTGAATAAAATAATAAGTATGCTTAAAAACTCTAGAACTATGGATGCTTATGGGATGGACACCATCTTACTAAAGACGCACAAGGAGACACTGTCTGGACCAATCACCAAAATGATAAATGCATCCTTTAGACAGGCCTTGTATCCAAGGGACTGGAAGCCGGCTATCGTGACACCAGTCTTCAAGACAGGAAATGCAACTGAGGTCACAAACTACAGGCCTATCAGCATCCTCCCAGTGGTGTCAAAGATTGCTGAAAGGTGTGTAGCAGACCACCTTATACACTACACCCGATGCAGTTTGGCTTCGGAGCTAACCATTCCACAGATACTGCCACTTGTTTTTTTATTGAAAATGTAAAATCCATGATGGACAAGGGGGGTGTAGTTGGTGCGGTTTTTCTGGACTTGAAGAGGGCATTCGACACCATCAGCCATGATGTTCTCATCTCAAAGCTGTCACAGTTTAATTTCTCCCCTGATGCTGTTTTATGGATGAAATCGTATCTTAGTAACAGAACTCAAGCAGTTAGGGTTAGACATGAAATGTCTTGTCATCTAGCTAATTACGCAGGTGTACCCCAGGGTTCAATCCTGGGCCCACTTCTATTTAGTCTTTACATCAATGACCTACCATCCGTGCTCTCTGATTGTGACATACAAATGTACGCTGATGATACGGTGATCTACGTGCATGGGAAGGATAAGGAAGTAGTAGCTAAAAAACTATCTAAAACCATGGCGCTAGTTTCCAAATGGCTGTACAATTCATGCCTGCATTTAAATGTTAAAAAGACTGAGTGCATGTTTTTTACAAAGACACCATCAGACTTATTAGATCCTGACGTGTTCATTGCCGGAGTGAGGATCAATGTGGTCAAGGAGTATAAATACCTTGGAATCATCTTAGATTCACATTTTTCATTTAAAAAGCATGTTAAGAAAGTTATTCAAACAGCTAAACTAAATATAGCAAATTTTAGATATATTAGACAATGTCTGAATATTGAAGCTGCTAAACTGTTTTTTAATGCTATGATAATACCACATCTGTCACACTGTATCACCAGCTGGTCTCAGGGCAGTAAGACAACGTTAAAACCTATCCATTCTGTCTATAAACAGGCCTTAAAGGTCCTAGACATTAAACCATTTCGCTTTCACCATTGCAGTATTTTGGAAAAATACAACTTGCTGAATTGGGAAAACTTCGTCAAATTTCAAGATGCAAATCTGGTCTTTAAAAATTCTACATGGCTTGGCCCCACCACCACTTTCTAATTTTCTGAACTTAAGTAGGAGACAAACTAGGTCTGCCTCCTCTAAGAACCTATTAGTCCCTCTCAGAAAGAGTGCTTTCAGTCAGTCGGCCTTTTCAGTGAGAGCCGTTCACTTTTGGAACACCATTCCATCTCACATACGCAGTGTTGATACATTTCAAAACTTCAAAAACATGTTAAAATCCTGGTTATTAAAGAATCAAGTTTGTGCTCATGATTTTAAACAATTTTAGATAATGATAACAATTTAAATAGTTCATTGCTGTTTTTGTGCTGCCTACCTGCTGCCCATGTATTTATTGTATTTATTGAATGCTTAAATGCTGTCTTCTTGATTTTGTTTGTGCTGCAGGTTGCTGTATGGTTTACTTGTGAGCTGGTGTATGATGTATTCTTGATTTTAGATATATGATTTTTATTCTTGTTTTCTTATTATTGGCAATTTACACCTTGCCCAGGGACTACAGTTGAAAACTAGCTTTCAAGCTAAAACTGGCGCATTTACAGAAATGTCGATTAATGTGCATTGTCCCTGTTGAAATAAACTAATAAAATAAAAAAAATAAAACCTCTCTCAGAAAACAGTGCCATCTGTAATCAAACATATGCGCAGCTGTGACAGGATTACGACGCAACAACTCACACCTATCAGCCCACTCCAAATCCTCTACCGTCTGCCTTCTGCCTTCCTGTCTCAGGATGCTGGCAAGGAGATTCTGCCAGCGCAGACGAAAACGACGCAAAAAATGTTGGGATCCCCAACTGCCTCACACAGGCAATTAGGTCCTTCTGCACCGACGACCAGAAAGCTGGCGTCCCACGTATCGGCCGAAGGAACCTAAAACCGTCGTCGTACTCCAAAAACTGCTTCAAAGACTTCTCATCTTGAAGCTCAATCCTCTGAGACCTCTGACCTCCTTTACGCAATGCTACAGAAACACTATTAACAACCTGATCCATTTCCGACATATATTGACTAAAAAAATTTACTCAACGTTATGTGCAAAACGGCCGTCAGCATGCATGATCCTGTTATTAAAATAACGCGACAAAGTTAAATTATGCATGCGACTATCAAAGAAGGTCTTCGTACTCAGAGGAAACAACACAGGGAAACACTTTGCCTTGTTCAGATGATCAGAGAGCATCCGAACTGGACTGTTTCCCTCGGCAGGCGCTAGACTAACTATGTCCTCAAAATACCGATCCAACACCTCCTGCCCCAAATTCACTGGCATTAAACAAGTGTCCTGAAACATGCAGTGTTGTTGTCTGTCATGTAACAGTTCATCTTGTATAATGTCAGCAGATTCATCATCATCAACAACATTAGCTTTCCCTGCATCATCTTCTTCCTCTCCCTGACCAACGTCACCCTGTCCAACAACCTGATCATCCTCATCAGGTGCAGGCTCCTCCTCTTCACCATCATGCTGCCTAGAAAACTCATTCACCCACTCCTCATTAAACTCAATATCTTTATACATGACATTTGTCCTTTTCAAATACTCTAGCGCCTGCCTCACACGTAAAGTATCAACAAACTGATATTCATAATGCCCTTTATACGTCAACTTACGTTTTAATTTAACCTGAAGCAGAGACCCCTCCATACTAGACCTAGGCAACACATTGGTGGTCTGTACAATGCTGGCCGGAACACAGGTAATAGGCCCATGAACACCCCTTTGTCCCCCCTTCGGTAACGCCAACATCTTCATAAATGGGATGTGTAAAGCTATCAGGTGCTGTTCTAAGCTATTTAGACATCGCAGTTCAGAAGGAATGGGGTCTAATTCTAAATTATTATACCACGACTCAGCTGGGATTTCACTATTCCTAATCTTATTATGACATGTATAACATATCCACAGCTGACGTCTACATGCAGCTAAGTATCAGGGATCAACACAACCCTCATCACAACTATGCAAATAATGCTCACTGAAACGCACATTTGCAATGCGTGCCGTTACTAAACTCGCCGCATAAACCTCCCTGTCACAAATCAGCACCTGAGATTTAAACAGGTGCTGACAAACACAACACACAAAATCTGGTCTATCCCTGACCTTCTCTAAAAATTGATCCATTACCACACTAAAATCTACTGACCTCTCGAGCCTCTGCTTACGACTCAATCTGACACGTGTGTAGCAAGTACTACATATATATATGGGAAAAATATGGTTAAGTATTACCTTAGCTGTAGGAATACCAACGCTTGCTATAGGCTAGTGATCAGAAGCTAGGATCGCTCATGGAGCGAGAGGCAGGAGACTGAGAAATTTGCTTTTGATGGTACCATATATTTTGGTTTTGAATAGACAAGTTTGTGTTATTATTTACAGTGCACAATACCAAAAAAAAATTTGAAATTTTCAATAATACAGTTGACAATACAAAATATCACAGAAACCAATCCCGGAAATTCCCAATCCCACCCACAGTTCATTTAAGGAACCCACATCTGGGTTCACTATTGTTCAGTCCAGAGGGGGGGGTGAAATTGTTTGTGAGGGGGAAATTGTTACTTGAAGTGGCTGGTGGCAAAGGGAGAGAGTTCGAGTGGGGGAGAGAGTTTTGTGGGCTGCTAAGAGCCCCCTACCGGCCTGGCAGGAGAGATGAGACTCCTAGTTTCTTCAGCAGATTTGCCAAACAGTTTCTTTTAGGCTCTAGCGCCTGGTCCTTAGCTCGCCATCAATAATTGGAACCTGGCCTGTAGAACAGGACCAAAGTTGCAATGAATCATAATGTACATTATCTCTTTAAATCTATCATTAGCTCTGTTCAATGTGCACACAATTCAATAATAAATAGCACTGATTGCACTATAAATATCACAAATTACATTTCAACAATAGAAAACATTTTAAATACAAAATACATTAATATCAAATACCAAATAATATGTGCAATATTATTTAGCAACATTTCAATGAAACAGTATGAACACTCAAAATACATCTTAATCATTGAGCAAAAGTGCTGAGTAACAGTGCTCAGTTTAAATAAACAGCACTTCATTCATAATGACTCATAATAAAGCACCTAAAATGCCAGTGAATCAATAGCAGCAATGTGCCTCCATATAAAGGGACAAGTGAAATATGGCAACTGGAATTTGGCATTACGTGTTTAGTAATGGACAGTTAGTCAAAATATTTCATTTCAATGACCCAAGTTGGCAGAACCAGGCATAGTTTGCAGCAAATGTGCTACCTGCACCCGACGAAGCACGGGAGCAGGTAGGCTAACGCTAAGCTAACCGGCACCATGTAAATGAATGGAGCGCGGCTAATTCTAAGCTACAAACAATTGTAGACTCACCAGTTCCGCGATTTTAATCAACATATAAGCTTCACTTTCTTCCACGGTTGGCACGGTAGACGGCTCCTACAAGTTAATAAGTACACTTTTAAGCAACAACCAGGTTTATGAAGAATAAATAGCAAAGACACAATGAAACAGACCTGTAGCTCCTCTCTCGTCCTGCTTCCCCGACTGCTCGTGCATAACTGACCCGAATGCAGTGACATTTTAAAGAGACGCACCGATTGGCTGCGCTGACACAAAGAGGACCGCAGGGAGTGGCTAACAGGTAAAGGGCAGAAATACTAGGCAGGCACAGGTTTTATCACCTGGGTTACACGTGCAATAACCTTCTGTCTAAATTTACAACTGCCACGATACTGCCTTTTAACGTTTTCCTTAACATTCTGTTGATGCACAATATTCTCTCTGTATTTCCTCACACTCGCAGCTCTAACCGAGGCCCTATACGTTTCACTTTCCTTATACTTCCTCATGCTCGCAGCTCTAACTGAGGTCCTATGTGGTTTCATTTCCCTGTATTTTTTTATACTCGCAGCTTTGAGGGCCGCGCTATAATGACTATCTTCTCTGTACTTCCTGATACCTGTAGCTATAACCTTCATCCTATGCTCACGATTTTCCATGTACCTTTTCTTTTTCTGTAATGTAATCCTCTCTCTGAATGCCACATCCTCCCTGTACATCTTTCTGAAATGTAACATGCGTCTCTCTCTAAAAGACACACATTTCCCATGCACACTGTTCTTCTGCCTCAAATACTTTGACCTAACCCTACTAGTGCTACTATTTTAACCATCTACAACCTTAACACAATCGCTATCTGACACTGCACTGTCAAAAACATTCATCACTGCCAACCTAGTACTATAGCCTGTCTCCTCACTTACTGTACAGTAACTATAACAACCCTGCTGTCCAGGCTTACAAACACACACAACACACTCAAAATGCTCTCCCCTAATATTTTCTAAATAAATGCAGTCTTCTGACAAACATTTACTGCTACAACTGTACCTTAACCAACGCCCATCAAGAAAAGTATACACACTAACACCTAACCAATCTGCAGTTGCCTGGATTTCCACCTCTGTGGCCCACGTATTTACATACCTCATCCTGGACAGCTTAACACATGAATAACCAGTCCTCAAAAGGCTGTGATACCTATCAGCATTACGCTCTAACTCTTTACAAACAGCTAACCTAATCCGACGATGGTTCTTCTGTGAACCACTAACCGCCTGAGAAACAGCCCTGAAGAAGCAGTTCCCATCTAGAACTATCTTCTCATTTCTACAGGGAACACCCAAATATCCGACCTCTCTACACACTGGAACAATACCTTCTATAAAGTCTATATTTAGTTGACTACACAGAGCTTGACACACATCTATACCAAGAGGATGGAAAAACAACTCTTCATTCCTACTTGCATCCACAAATTCTACATCAGTGGATCGCTTGGATTTCTTCGACACACGAGTGCGTGAAGAAATCTTGCGCTTTCTGCCATCAGTAGCTGTGGACTCTGCTGTTGAGCCACTACTAACCTGACTAGACAACGTGAGGACAGAAATACCAGACAGCGCCGGGCTCATCTCTACACCAGCCCCACTGTCAGACACAGAAGGGGCTGCACAAACAACAGACAAAATTATGAGCTAAAATTTCAAATTGTCAGATGAAAAGTGAAAATTATGACATAAAAAGTCAAAAGTATGGGACAAAACGTCACAATTATGACATAAGAAGTCAAAATTATTAGATAGAAAGTCAAAATTATGAGCTACGAAAGCTGGAAGCAGCATTGGATCGGGACCTCGACTTTACGCGTGGATTTCGTCCCATGCCATAACACGTTATAACCCTCATATCTAAAAATGAGCAAATTATACTCCATAATATGGCATTTTCATCAACGTTTCAGTCAAAGCAGGTCCTCTGCTGGAGCCAGACACAGCGCAGTTGTGCCCTATATATGGAGGGAAGGGGCATGGCCGGAGCACTGCATGTATGTGTAGAGCAGGGTGAGAGTGTTAGCCAATCAGCTGTCAGCTTTAGAGGGTGTGGCTGTTGCTGGGCAGAAAAGCAGAGTGAGAGAGGGAACAAAGGAGCAAAGTATATGTCACACACACTGTGTATATAAACATACATACATTCTGTGTACATGCCATACACTGTGTATATGCCATGTGTGTAGGTCATTCCATATATATATATGTGTATATAGGTTTGTGTATGTGCCCTGTGTCTGTATGAGAGAATTTGCCTGTCAATCATGTTAAAGCTCCTCCCACAGTCTGTTCAACTTCTCTTCATTGTCTGCACCTGTTAATGAAAGCTGCTCCGTTGCCCTGAATGACATACTGTACTCTGGCTTGTGTAAATGGGCATCAGTAATGCTTCAGTTTCATGTAAGAAATGTATCAAAACTGACAATAATGTAAGTAATGCTCATAAATGTCATAAATATATATTGTAGATATGTATAATTCTGAATTTTGTCAGAATTTTTCGTAACGATAATAACAGGCAATGTGTGTTCGCGTACCCGGGAAAGGAAGCTCCGATGGCCGGTGTGTGCTAGCACAGCCGCAAGGGGAAGCTCCGGAGCTTATGATTTTGAACATGTGAAATATACATAGCAGAATTGACTAAAACTATACCAAAACCTAGTTGTAAAAAATATATATATAAAAATGTAGTTGTACAGTGTGTTGATCACACACATTAAAAATGAGAAAAGAAGAAAAACAAAGTAATTGGAAATGGAATGAGAAGAAGTGTAGGTTGTTAGTTCTCATCCCTTTGTCTCTGAAATCAACTCTTCTACATCCACAGTATTTAATGATTGTGTGTTGATTTTTCTAGATGTGGGTGTAGACGATATGGGAGGAGACATGAGCAGTGGAGCTGTGAGGAGGAGCAGAGACCCCAGAGTTCAGAGCCTAACACAGAAAAAGCCAAAAAGACCCCACTAACCTGAGACTATAAATACAAGAAACTGCATCAACTTCATCTGTGTCTTTTATTTCTGTAAAATAACAAAAACACAGGTTCTCTTGGTTTGAAACATGTCATTTTATGAGTGGACTGTACACTGTAAACAATCTAAATGTGTAAAAGTGAAATAACTAAGTAAAAGTACTTCATGACTATATTTAGATTTTTAGGTATCTGTACTTTACTTGAGTATTTATTTTTCTGCTAAATTTTTATTTTCACTCCCTGCATTTGTTCATAAACATCTGTACTTTATACTCCTTAAATTTATATAAATATCTGTAACATTCTCAGAATAGACTCATTACTTTTTCTAACTACCGTAAATTCCGGACTTTAAGCCGCTACTTTTTTCCCAAACTTTCAACCCTGCGGCTTATTCAGTGATGCGACCAATTTATGTAATTTTCCTAACGGCCACCAGAGGCGCTCGAGTAGAAAAGGTAAGATTTAGACCAGTGGAATATATGCGTCGAGGAAGACTGAATGAAAAAGGAGGGGTGGAACAAACGCGGGGTGATGGGTTTAAGTGGGGACCGGTAAAGGTGAGGGACAGACAAAAAAAGGTGAAGAGGGGGTAAAAAGTTGCTTAAAGAAAAACCTGCGGCGGTGTGTGAGAGAAGACAGAGGCTCGACCAGACCCTGTGGATTTTTTTTGCACGTTGGCACGGAGGAGTTTGACCTGAACTCTCTGCGAAAGATTAAAGTTATCGCTGACTCTGCGATAGATGAGGCGAGGCGGCGACCAGCCACCTGTTTGTGGACACGGCGGACAATAGTGGATATATATTTTTCCCTCCCTTACCTTTGGAAATATACACTTTTTTTTCCTTGGATTACTTTCAACGGGACCCGGACTCTGCAGGCCTGCATCAAACCTTAAGTATCATTTTCCCTTCATTTTGCCGGCTGTGATTTTTGGACTGTGGACTTAAATGAAGGACATTTAGTTTCATTCGCGGGACTTGAAGTCGGGTTTGGGTTAATTTTGTGTTTGTGTTACATGTTTTAATGTGGGCACATGCGGCTTATATACAGGTGCGGCTTGTGTATGTACAAAATCGGTTTTCCTCTTGAAATGTGGTGGGTGCGGCTTATAATCAGGTGTGCTCTATAGTCCGGAAATTACGGTAAATGAAGGTGACATAGGTGGCATTTACTTCTTTTTCACTTTTTATTGAAAAAAACCTGTCATTTTAACATTGTGGCACAACATTGTTTTTCAATTTAGTTTAATTTTCTCAGAAACATGTTACTTTTTTTGCTATTTAGCATTATTTTAATTTATGATTAGTTTATCTATGTTTGGCTAAAATGTGCCACCCGCTGACCTTTTTAGGAAGTGTTTTTTAATTAATCTCATATTTTGATTACAGCAGGGTTTGTTGGACTTTATTTTATGTTATATACATTATTATTGCATTCATGATAATTGTACAGTTGTATGATTGTGTGTTACAACTTTTTCTCACTAAAAGGTTAGTATGAGTTGACCCACCTTGTTTGTTTTCTTTGATCAATATTACAGTATATATATATATATATATATATATATATATATATATATATATATAATTAATAAATTTTGGATTATTTTGTTATCATTATGATTATTTTGAATCGTATTGTTTAGAATTGAATATTTTTATGTTTGTTAATCAATGGATAATTTAATAAATAATTAATAGAATCAATAAAATGAAATTACAAATAATAAGAAATTGATTTTGTGGAAGGAACAGTGTTTGCTTTCAACCCTTGAGTGACCTGTTTTTAATTTCCTCTCCTTGACCCCCATCTAGTGGTTGTTTTTAGGTGGTGCAGTTTAAGACCTAGAAATAAAAGGAGCAAAGTATATGTCACACACACTGTGTATATAAACATACATACACTCTGTGTACATGCCATACACTGTGTATATGCCATGTGTGTAGGTCATTCCATGTATATGTGTGTATATAGGTTTGTATATGTGCCCTGTGTCTGTATGAGAGAATTTGCCTGTCAATCATGTTAAAGCTCCTCCCACAGTCTGTGCAACTTCTGTTAATTGTCTGCACCTGTTAATCAAAGCTGTCCCGTTGCCCTGGTAACGCCCCCACCTTTTTCCTCCGAGACGGACGCACGCTGCTAAAAGAGCCTCTCCCCCTGTCACTGGCTTTCAAGCTAAATCTTACCTCCGAACTACTGCCATTTGTGAGAGAACCGTAAATGCTAGCTGAAAACTAAAATGATCGTGAGTGGCAGGAGGCTTTGAGGAACACGTAGATGTAATTTTTTCCCCTGTAGGATCAAAAATGACAGAGATTTGGCAGTTTTAAAACACTAAAATCAAATGAATTACAGAATTTCTTTGATCCAAATTAACATGGGAGTGAATGGAGGCTGAGACCAGACATCCCCCCAAACTACTGAGTCACATGTAAATTTTAAATTAGCTGGATCTTCCAAAACTGGTTTATATTGTTCCTAGGTAGTATGACTACATTTCTGGAAAGTTTCATTCACTTGCTGTTTATGGTTTCTCATATTTTGCCATTTTCATCAAGTTTCACTCAAAGAAGCTCCTCTGCTGCACCTACACACAGCATTGTGCCATATTAGGAGTTAAAGGGGGCGTGGCTATTTCCCCCATCTAGGAGAAGTAGCTCTGAGTTTTGGAAAAAATTTGGAGGAGAGGAAAAGAAAACTAAAATTGCCATAT
The DNA here is from genome assembly GCA_020466265.1 of Siphamia tubifer. Lineage (NCBI taxonomy): Eukaryota > Metazoa > Chordata > Actinopteri > Kurtiformes > Apogonidae > Siphamia > Siphamia tubifer. The sequence goes on from CM035791.1 coordinate 3,344,501, forward strand.
CTCCCAAACCATACATCTGATTTAGAAAAGTCTTATTGTGGCGACTTCTGCTCATGTCACTGATTCTCACAATATGTCATATGTAGTGGATCTTTAAATTTTAGTTTTTAAGTTTCGGCGATCGCAACTATCCTGGACCGAAAAAAAAATAATCTACAAGAGATACAAAAAAGATTTTTACAACTTTTATGTTTCTCAGTCAACTCTATCCTTTGGTACTATTTTTAACTCTCTGCGACAAACAGCTTCGGAGAAGTTAATTTTTTACGATTTCCAAACACTTTCAGATTGCAAACTTTCTGTAGGAGATAGACCATAAGTACCTGTGTATGAATTTTTTGGGTGGTTACAAGGAAACCTTTAGCCTTGGTTTCATGTCTCTACACCAAGCGGTTCAGCTTTTAGGTTTTTGAGGCTTTTACATTGAAAGCCAAATTGTGAACTTCCTGTCCAAGATAGGTGGGTGGTATCAGCGTATGAAATGTCGGGCTGGATGAGACACACGCTGGCGCGTCTCTATGAGGAGATAATTTTTGAGCGTTTGCATTTATACTTGCAGATCTCTGCTAGCTCTAAATTTATTTTTTGCCTCAAGCAATGTCGGCCGCAACTTTTGCTGTTTTTTTCGTGTCTTTTTCGTTTAGTTTTATTAAAATCTCATCTCGATCTTGTGAACCCAATCTCATGTCTTGGCTCATGTGAGCTGAGTGTCTCGTCACACCCCTAGCAGATAATATATAGACTTTATCAGACTGTATATAGATAAATATATAGACTTTATCAGACTTTTCAACCATTGAAAACTCACTTTTGTAGAATGTTACAAAAAAGTCACAATGCATTCAACATGTGCATGTAATGCTTTTTCTTCTAATCTCACACTTTAATATATGTGCAAAAAGTGCCCCCCTTCCCCTCCAGAGCACTTACCCCCCCAACATGTCTGTGCACACCACTGCCTATTATATTTACATAGTGGAACCCTGTATCTCCTCCCTGTATTTAAAAGGGTACTCTGTGCTCTTGCCTCACACCAAGAAGACCTGGGTTCCATTCCCGGACTGTGCGGGCCTTTCTGTGTGGAGCTTACATGGTTCTCTCCCTTTGGATGGGTGTCCTCCGGTACACCCCCCACGGAATTTTGTGTGTTTGCAGAGGGAGGAGGTGCTGATGGATGCAGATTCTTTTCGGATCACCTTTGAACAGCAGCTGTTGACTCAAAGTGAACAGTTGATGCTTTTGTGGAAGGCCAAGGTTCTGAAAGCCATTCAGTGCAAACCTGAAGGTAAATGTGTGATCAGAACAAACCTTTAACAGCAGTGACTAAAAACATCTGAACTGAAGCCATTCATCTCATTTCTAGTCCAAACATTTGAGCAGAGTCAGGCTGCGTCCCATTAAACACGTCATTTGGTGTAGACGTCAAAAGTGACTTGAAAAATGAAGTCGGAAGTCTAATCACCCCCTACAGGTATGGAACAGAGGGAAAAAAAGAGGACTATACATTAAGCATGACTTTCCTTTTGTCTGCTACAGATGTGGGAATGCTCCCCCCCCCCCCCCCTCCCCATTTGTATTTGGGGGAGCTTTCTTTAAAGAGGGCACTCATGTAAATCATAACACATTGAATGTAACTAGTTGTAAACATCTACAAAGTGTCTGGATCATAATTGCCACTTGTGCATAAACTCTGCGCAGATGTTCCACACTAGTCACATTTAACTTACCAATTCATGGTCCCAGAGAACACGTCCCAATATAAAGAGCCAGTACTGTCCTATAAAAACTGAAATGGGTAAAAAACCGTAACGTCAGCCAGGGGTTAAACAATCAGTAATCCGTAAAAACCCAGTGCTACCTTTGTACCAGTTCCCAAAGTCAGTTTTGTTTAATCTGTGACTTTTCTGAATCAACCAGTAAATTTTACAAGTCATGACCCTGTAGGCTGCATTGGACAGGATGATCATTTAAAACAAATGCATTTCCTATTTAGTGAAATAAGGATTCATTTGCCCTTCTGCACCAATTTTCAGTGTGTGAAACCCCACTGACAGTTTAAGTTTGGACAGACATGATGACCTGAACCCCAGTCCATCTTTAAAGAAAAACCATGATTGACCATTTCCACAAATCACACCTTCAGTACATGTTGTCAAATTACATTTTATTTTTCATTTAAGTAAACAGGGTGGTCTGATGTGAAGCCATGCACCTCCTGAGAACTGGATCTGAAAACAAAGTGTCATTAGTAACAGAAGTACATGAAGGTATTTTAGCTTCAGTCTGGTACTGTAGGTCTTCAACCATCTGTACCAAGAATCAACTCACTGAGATTGTAGGAACCAAGTCAAAAATGGATGCTTCAGACAATGAATTTGTACTTTCTCCCCAGATTATAACATGTGGTTAAGACAACCGAGTGAGTTTAGACACCGATTACCTAGTGATATCAGGTTCAACCAACCTCCACCATAAAGACACCATGTCCGCTTACCCAGTTTACACCTCTGAGGCTCATGGCTAATTGGTAATGGGTCCCATAGGCTAACCATGGACAGGTCCCATTGGCTGACTGCTGAAGGGTCCCATTGGCTGAGGAGCACTGTAGGACAACATCCTAGTCCAGGGGTTGGGTTGGTAGGGAAAGTATGGTCCATAGGGGTGGTACCAATAGGAAGAGAGCCACATCGGGTTGGGCTGTGGGGGGTAGTTTAGGAATGGATGTCGGGACGGACCCTCTACAGGAGACAAATTTTTTTTTTAAAAAAATCAGAGTTAGTCATTCTGACAGGAAGTGTTTAACTTCCTCAGACTGAGCATCAGCATAGATAACATTCATTTATCAACCTTGTGTTCAGTATTGAACTGGACCCATTGACCTCATACCTATGAGTATTAGTGGTACAGAATACAGTACACTAAAATTATAAAAACTGGACCAAGACACTATTATCAAAGAGATGTCTGGGAAGAATGTTCCAGAAGGATACAGCTTTGACTCCACATCATGTTTAATTAAAACATTTCTATTGTAAAAAGGTTGAGGTTCCAGTGGTGAACTACAGGAACACTGATGTTTATACAGGTTAGTTTACAACAGTAGTTTAAAAGCAGGATATTAACTTACTTGGAAGTGGATAAAGCTCCCCAAAAGAGATCAGCAGCAAAAGGACAAAACTAGAAAACAGAGTTGACAAACAAACTCAGTTAAATAGTCAAAGAGTAAATGTGTGAAAGTCACAGACTAGAACCTTACCATTGATCGAAAGCCATGGTTTCAGTCAGAGTACTGGGTCAACTGGAAACACCACCAACAACCTCACCTGTCAGAACCCCCATATTTAACTGGTTTTTCATCCAATCACAGCTCAGGTCATCACCCACAGATTGGAAACACTTTAAATGAATGAGGAGTGGAAGGACTCACAGGTGTTTTAATAGTGATGGGCGGATGAAGCTTCATGAAGCCTTTCATTAAACTGGTTCACTCCAATGTGAAGTTTATTGATACTTCATTTATTCTTCTAGGTCATCTACTGGACAGACCATGGATAACAGTCCATTTGAATGAACAATACCATTGTGGAAAATGTAGGGTGAGGGCAGTGAACATGTTTATACAACGTTGGTGTCGAGTCAGTGAATGTTGCTTGAAGTAACACATTATTACCCCCCTGAAAGGGAGGGGGTGTTGTTTTTGTTATTGATTTGTTGGTCTGTTTGTCAGCAGCTTTACACAAAAACTACTGCACCAATGTCCATGAAAATTTCAGCAAAGCTGCAAGGTGGACCAGAATAGATCCCATTAGTGTTTGGTGAATGTAGGTCAAAGGTCACAGTCACTATAATGGTAAATAAGGCCTCATGATGCATTTGGACACAATGTAAAATTAATAAAGAATTATTTAGTTGCCAAAAGGTGGGACCATTTTGATCTCGTATCAGAAACTAAGATATTTGAGGCCAACGATGAAAACAAGGAAATTATAACAGTTTCCACTTGATCCATCCAAATTCAAAGTGATTTATTTTAACTATACAGATTATTTTCTACAAGTGAAATGTGTGGTGGGTGTTTTCTACAACTGGAGAATGGATTAAAAAAGAACAACAGACTCTATATCAAAACCTTGGAACAACTTTTTTTTTTTTTTAAAGAAAACCTTGTTAAAAAATCCCAGTCCACAAGCATCTTCATTCACTACACGTTCACATATATTTTCAACTTTGTTGTACATGTTCATTATCTGACTTAATGTAAAAATATATATTTTAAATATAAATGAAAATATAAAATACAATGACTTAAATTATATTATTATATAAACTAGGTCAGTGTTTCCAACCAGTGTGAAGACATGAGAAATAATCAGGTGTGCCGTGGCTGCAAAAAAGGTTGGGGAACACTGTCACCATGGTTACCTGTAGGGATTTTTAATGTCCAGCAGGTGCCAGTGTTCAGTCACACAGTACCAACATAGTATCAATACAGTTTGGCAACGTGTCCAAACCCTTCATGAGGCTTCATCTACCATCACTGTCCATCACTAACAGTCACCAAAACTGTGTTTTCACAATGACAAGAGCAAATCAGGTAAAATGTGTGCAATGTGTTTTTATTGACTTTATTTAAACCAACAGTTTAGCAACAGTCACATTACAACATGTAATGGATGCTTGGGACTTTTTATCTATTTCTGTAGTTGGCTGTGTTTTCTGTAAAGCCCTGTGAGACGACTTTGTTGTGATTTGGGGACTTTATGAATAAAATTGAATTGAAATTGAACATGTTGGTCCATTTATATTTTGGTATTTGGATTTTCTATTTCTGAAGAGGAATGCTATTGGCTAGGCTAATTAACGTTAACACACCGGTAACAGTGGAGGTCTGGTTACATGCTGTTTATCCGACCATAGACTGTATATCAGTTCCTATTTCTTCAATCCTGTCATCATTGTGCTAAGCCCCACCCTACAATCTCGCTACACAAATGGAGCGTTGTGATTGGACCGGTAAAATTGAACCAATCCTGGCTGAGGCTCTATGGAGTGCGGCTAGACCAACGATTCAGGCAAAAAAACATTTTGCCACTAGAGGCGGGCTATTTTAGTCGGCTACAAAGATTCCCAACAAAATACATGCAAGCCCCATGAATAAAATTAATTTGTTCATGCTTGAGAAGGGGTGGGAAGAAGAAAAACTAATTTAATCCCAACCTGAGATCTCACCAGCAACTTAACAAAATTAAAATTCAATACTTTCACCTATCGATACACTTCAAAACAGAACAATGTACAAAAAGACCTACAGAAATGATATAAACTCATTGAATAGTATTTACAATGAAAAGCCAAATGCAAGTTAACAGACAGACAGACAGACATAAGTGAAGTCTATTGGTCCATGCTTGCGGGAGCCTGTCACTGTTGGTGATAACAGTGTGCAGAGGGTGTCTGGCAACGTCCAGGAGTTTGGTGAGTGTTCTCCTCTCTGCAACTGTGTCCAGCTTCATGCCCACCACAGAGCCGGTCCTCCTGATCAGCTTGTCCAGTCTGGATGAGTTCCTCTGTGATCCTACGGATGTTCTACCAGTCTGTGGCACCAGGTGACATAGTTCCTCACCAAACTCCTGTACTCCTCCTCCTGGTCACCCCTGCAGACTCATGTTCTGCACTTACATAGTTCTTTTCCACCTTCATGGTGCTCAAAGCGCTTTACATTAGCTTCACATTCACACACACACACACACTCATACACCAGTAGGTTTCTAAGGTCTAAGGTCAGTCCTACTGGGGGCCTAAGTCAGGGTTCAGTGTGTTGCCCAAGGACACTTCAACATGTGGACACCCAGAGCCGGGGCGCAAACTGCCAACCTCTCAGTCATTGGGCGATCCACTCTACCAACTGAGCTGAGAGTTTTAGCAAAAGTCTGAGGTGTACAGAGTGAAAAGAAGAGGAGAGGGGCTCCTGTGTTACTGACCACAGTGTCTGATGTGATGTCCCCCATCCTGATATACTGTAGTTTGTCTGTGCGGTAGCTGGAGATCCAAGAAACCAGGCAGGGGTCCACTTGTATCCTGGTCAGTTTGTCCTGCACCAGACGGGGCCAGAAACATAGTCCTGACTGTGGCACTTCCCCTGTCCAGGTGTGAGTGGGCTCGGTGTGGGAGGAAAAGGATATCTTCCTCCACACCTACATCAGCCTGGTAGATGAACCGTAGGGAGTCCTGGGCATGTAGTACTTGGGGCCTGAGGAAGTTGAGGAAGAGCCATTCCAGAGTCTTCATCAGGTGTGAAGAGAGTGCCACCGGTTGGAAGTCGTTCAGCGTGCTGGGCCAGTTCTTTTTCAGTACTATACAAGAAATCTTCCAAAGGGGAGGCACTCTCCCCAGTTGTAAATTGAGGTTGAAAACTCACTGTAGAGGCTGTCCCACAGGTCTTCAGCAGGTGAGGACATATGTTATCTGGGTCTACTGTCTTCCTGACCCATAGTTTCCTCAGTTGTCCCCTGACTTGGTCAGCTGTGATGATTGGAGGGGGCTGTGTGGGAGGGGGGGGGGCACGTTGGTGGGAGGGGGATGGTGTGGGGGAAGGAGGAGAGGAAGTTGTAGTACATGTCAAGCCGGTGCCTGGTCAAGCCGGTTGAAAAAGTGATTACGTTTGTTTGCCTCCTCCACAGTACCCCTCTCAGGCCTGGGTTTAATGTTGTGGCCTGTGATGGTTCTTACGCCATCCCAGACCTCCCTCATGCTGCTCCCCCTCAGCTTCTGCTCCACCTTCCTCCTGTTGGCATCCTTGGCCTCCCTCAGGCAGTGCTTCACTTCCCACTGTGTTGCTTTTATCTCCTCCTTGTCACCATTCTTCAAGGCCTTCTTCTTCAGGTTGATGACAGCTTTGACTTCCTGTGTTACCCATGGTTTTTTTTATTAGGGTAACAGAAATGAAATAACAAAAACCACACATTTACATATATACACACATTATACACATACATGCACATACACATAATGTGCGCTGTTCATAAAAATTAAACACCAGCCTTGGTGAGTAGACAACAATACCCCTATAATAACATAGTATAATAACTAGGGACCCGCCGATCACTATTTTTTGGCCCAATCACCGATACTGATCACCAAAAAATTTGATCTACCGAGTGCCAATCACTACCAATCAGTGAAGGAATTTAACATTTCCATACCTTTCATCTAGCATCATTTATAGAAATAAATCTATTAATTAACTATATTTTTTAAATGTACAGAAACAGACAAGACGAGATGCACCTGTTCTGTAGCGTGTTTGCCAGTTTGAAAATGGTCATGTGATCACGCTGATTTCCAATCAGGTTATTTTTAGGCAATATCGGCTGATGATGATCGGCTGATGAAAATAAGTTTTGAAATTTATTAAAACTAAACCTATTACTAAAACTGATTTGAATCATTAAAAAATCTTTAATGATTCCCATCAGTGATGCGCAGGCCCTAACTGACCGCTTTTTTAACTAGCCTGCCCACAACTCGGACCGCAAGAAATATATATTTGAAAAGGACGTACCCGACCTGCATTTTTAAAAAATAGTCAGTGGTCTTTATGAACAGCACATGACTTTACTCACATACCTGCATGTATTTCTGTGTTAAAATTCCATGTCATTGCTTGTTAGTTAATATGTTGAGAAAATATTTTTGTTCTGCTTCATCATTCAAAAGTTTTCAACGCTAACGCAGCATCTAAACCAGGGGTCGACAACCTGTAACACCCAAAGAGACATTTGAACCTGGTTTCCACAGAAAAGAAAACACTGGGAGTCGCTCATCATCTTTAAAAATCTCAGCCAATGTGTGCCAAACCTTACTTGTTTGTATGTTTCCGCAGCTTCCACTCACCTAACGTGACTTTCTCTCATGCTCCCTCCTAACCATAAGATACTGACGATGTTGTACGACACCTTCACGGAAATTCATTTAATAAAGTGTATTTACCAGGTTATTTATCTCAAATGACAAACGACCTGACCGACCACAACCCCAATATTAAAAATATTTGAATAATGTCTTGACTCGTCATCTGAACCCACTTTATCCTCACTAGCGTCACTGGGGGTCTAATCCAGCTACAATGGGTGAAGGCGGGGTACACCCTGTACGAGTCTCCAGTTCATCTCAGGGCTAAACATATATAGTCATACAATCACCGTCACATTCACACCTATGGACAATTTAGATTAACCAGTTCATTGTAGCTGGAATATACCCCCACAAACCCCCCTGACCCTAGTGAGGATTAAGCAGGTTCAAATGATGAGACGATGTTCAATAAGGAAGAATCAAATACTTCATTACAGAAGGCCCCAACAATAAAATCTAAAAGTGACATTAAAATGGCCAAAATTCAAACAACTCAATATAAGAGGCAGAGGCCACCAGAGGGGAGGTGCTACCAATACTTACCGGTGATGCACAGTAATCTCACCTCAATCACTACAAAACAAGTGTATCCCCTAGTGGTGTCCCAGTGTTCTTACTCACATGCAAAAAGAGTGTAGGAACCTCACCCGGGGTGCCTCGCCTCCCCAACCAAAATGGCACGCCGCCCTACTAAAGGAACAAACCAGTAAAAACAATTATATATTTAAAAAAAACACAAAAAAAACTGCAACCCAGTTCTTTTAAGGTCCAACTATACAAGTTAACAGAGCAGATTAATTAATTAACAAACTACAGATACACTAACAAAAGTAAGTACTAAAGGCAAAACAAAACTAAACCCTAAGGGCAAAATAAGGAAACTAATGTAAAGGAAAGGCAAAACAGGGAAAATAATGAAAAGGGCAAAACAGCAGGAAAGCCAAAAAGGGATCCTGCAACATAAAAAAAACTGAAATTCATGTGGCTCAAAGCAGTAACTTAAGTTGAGAAGGTCACCCAAATTACCGCCTTGGGTCAGGGGTGGTCTGCTGTCCTCACAACTAAAGGAAATAAAGGGAACAAACAATATAGGGATAAGTAGAGTCAAAAAGTACTCTCCACCTACCTGCCAACACAACAACCTAGCTGTCACCATCTCCAGCAGGAGGCAGTGGAATAATCTGGAGGTTAATATAGCCCAGTTGTTTATTGAATGATTGATTGGGAGGCGGGCCAACTGGAGGTGCATTCACAAGTACTACAGAGCACTTGCTTCACCACACATCCATCAATCAGAGTTGAACTGAACCCACTCATGTGATCAGACTGTCAGTCAATGAACTGATCACTGATCAATAACTGCAGCTGCATTGTGTTTTCTTCTGTCCATCAGATTTCTGTTAATTTACCCTGGATCCAAACACAGTGTACGAATGCCTCAAACTGTCTGAAAACAACAAGAAGGTGGAACTAGTGAAGGAGGTTCAGTCATATCCTGATCATCAGGTCAGATTTGAGTTCTATTATCAGCTGATGATTTCAACTGGTCTGAATTGATCGCGGTTACTGGGAGGTCCAGTGGAGTGGACAGGTGGAAATAGCAGTGAGTTACAGAGGAATCAGAAGGAAAGGAGACAGCAAAGACTGTGGGTTTAGAATGAATGATCAGTCCTGGAGTGTGTGGTGTAAGGAAGGTAGATACAGAGTCTATCATAAAAACAAATACGTTGACCTCCTTCAGTCCTCCTCCTCTGGTACAGTCTCAGTTCTATCTACCTTGGTTGATCCAAAATATGGCTCCAAATTTGGCTGTAAAACCAAAAATTGCAAAAATGGTGATACCTTTTAAATGCCACAGATCATAAAGTTTAAGGAACTGAAGCTTTAAACTTTTTTGTGACTATTCCTGATCCAGCATCACACACCATCAACTGTCAAAGCCACAACATTTACCATTTATTCTCTTGGAAACAAAACACAACATAACTCTAGAGCAATTTATTAAACAAAATCACAGATTTGAGAATTTAAAAAGAAACTCCACATTATAAAATCTTAATATGACATAGATATCACCCTTTTTAATGAATAGATTCATTAATTTTTTAATGCATTAGAATACAATAACAGTTCCAATAACCATAAAACTGCATGGCCAAAGTACATACCACACTGAATTCTTAAATTGTGTAATCAACTCTGAATTGAACACGTGTCAATTTTGTGTGGATCACGAGAAAAGCCTGTACCTTGTTTATGTTGATGGTACAATAGTAGCATCAAGGATACAACTGAAGAACACTCAGATGTACTTGTGACTATCGGGGGGGGGGGGGGGGGGGGGGGTGTCAATCAATCAAATGTAATACAGATTAGTGTCACATACCATTTCAGGAAGTAATTAGTGTTACAATTATGCAGCATGTGTTCAGGGCAGAAGTGCTCCATGTAAACAAGTGCATTTAATTGACGCAAATAGAGACTCAATGAAATAAAGAATTAAGTTTGGCATTTCCTTTGGCCATGCAGTTTTGTGCCTACTGTCCATGTTTTTACTCCAAGGAATGGTGGAATTATGCACTGTAAACCCAAACATTCAAAAATATATTAAGTTGTGAATACTCAAATAGTTTCAGAAATACTACCAACTCAAATGTATTAAGCTGCTGTAACATGTTCCTTTTAAGTACTTCCAACACATTTTTAAGGGGAACCATTGTGGATGTATGTGAAAACCTCTAAAGGTACAATTTATTAAATGCTGAAAATGATACTGTACCTTACTAAAAAAAAAAAGCAGATGCTGAAATACAATTTCAAAGCACCAATATCACACGCATGAAAATTCACTAAGCTAGTTTTATTCAGGTGCAGATGTGGCTCAGTTGGTAGAACTTTAAGTGTTCTGCACTTATGTTCTTTCCCCCTTCATGCTGCTCAAAGCGCTTTACATTAGCCTCACATTTACACACCAGTAGGTTTCTAGGGTTCTGCCAGTCCTACTGGGAGATCAAGTCAGGGTTCAGCGTCTATGCTCAAGGACACAAACCACCGACCCGCTTTACCAACTGAACCACACCAGAGGTCATTTAATGACTTAAGGGTCAGTGGGTCACATCCTGCCTCTGGCCGGCCACTGTATAAACTCTGCACAGATGTTCACTATAGTCAGATTTTACTCCCCAGTTTGTGAAGAAGTCTGAAGAGCCAGTACTGCCAATGGGACACAGGTTCAGTAAGGGAAACTATTAAAAACCCACTGCTAGTTCAGTACCAATTGCCAAATTTTGGTCAGCTGACTTTCCTGAATAAACTGAACTTAAAAAAAAATTAAAAAAAATTGTTTTCCCCTTGGTGCCAATTTTCAAATCAGTGAAACCCCAGTGACAGTATAAGTTTAGAGACATGATGACCTGAACCCCAGTCCATCTTTAAAGAAAAACCATGATTGACCACTTCCACAAATCACACCTTTAGTACATGTTGTCAAATTACATTTTATTTTTCATTTAAGTAAACAGGGTGGTCTGATGTGAAGCCATGCACCTCCTGAGAACTGGATCTGAAAACAAAGTGTCATTAGTAACAGAAGTACATGAAGGTATTTTAGCTTCAGTCTGGTACTGTAGGTCTTCAACCAGCTGTACCAAGAATCAACTCAGGGGTTCTAGGAACAATTAGTCAGGAGGATGGTGTCAGACAAATGATTATACTTCCCCCTCCCGATTTCATCATGTGGTTAAGACAACCGAGTGAGTTAAGACACTGATGACCCAAGTGAAATCAGGTACAGCCAACTGCCAGTCATTGTGAACCATAAAGACACCATGTCCTCTTACCCAGTTTACACCTGAGGCTCATGGCTAATTGGTCAAGGGTCCCATAGGCCAACTGCGAGGGGATCCCGCCGGGTGACCGCTGAAAGATCCCGCCGGGTGGCCGCTGAAAGATCCCGCCGGGTGGCCGCTGAAAGAACCCGCCGGGTGGCCGCTGAAAGAACCCGCCGGGTGGCCGCTGAAAGAACCCGCCGGGTGGCCGCTGAAAGAACCCGCCGGGTGGCCGCTGAAAGAACCCGCCGGGTGGCCGCTGAAAGAACCCGCCGGGTGGCGAGTAGAATAGGCCAACATAGGATAGCCACCGTTCTGGTTCTGTTGGTAGTTATAGTACGGTCCATAGGGATAGAACCAATAATAGGGAGGGAGCAGTCTCTGGTTGGGCTGTGGGCGATAGTTTAGGAATGGATGTTGGAGCACACCCTCTACAAGAGACAAAAAAAAAACAAAACAAAAAAAACAGAGTTAGTCATTCTGAGAGGAAGTGTTTAACTTCCTCAGACTGAGCATCAGCATAGATAACATTCATTTATCAACCTTGTGTTCAGTATTGAACTGGACCCATTGACCTCATACCTATGAGTATTAGTGGTACAGAATACAGTACACTAAAATTATAAAAACTGGACCAAGACACTATTATCAAAGAGATGTCTGGGAAGAATGTTCCAGAAGGATACAGCTTTGACTCCACATCATGTTTAATTAAAACATTTCTATTGTAAAAAGGTTGAGGTTCCAGTGGTGAACTACAGGAACACTGATGTTTATACAGGTTAGTTTAGAACAGTAGTTTAAAAGCAGGATATTAACTTACTTGGAAGTGGATAAAGCTCCCCAAAAGAGATCAGCAGCAAAAGGACAAAACTAGAAAACAGAGTTGACAAACAAACTCAGTTAAATAGTCAAAGAGTAAATGTGTGAAAGTCACAGACTAGAACCTTACCATTGATAGAAAGCCATGGCTTCAGTCAGAGTACTGGGTGAACTGGAAACACCACCAACAACCTCACCTGTCAGACCCCCATATTTAACTGGTTTTTCATCCAATCACAGCTCAGGTCATCACCCACAGATTGGAAACACTTTAAATGAGTGAGGAGTGGAAGGACTCACAGGTGTTTTAATAGTGATGGGTGGATGAAGCTTCATGAAGCCTTTCATTAAATTGGTTCACTCCAATGTGAAGTTTATTGATGTTTCATTTACTCTTCTAGGTCATCTACTGGACAGACCATGGATAACAGTCAGACTTTTCAGGTAACATTAGTTTGAAGTATTTTGCAAAAAGTCTATCAATGAAAATGTCAGTTACAGAAGTGTGCATGTATCATCCTGCATCTGCCTTATTTGAATGAAAAATTGTGGAAAATGTAGGGTGAGGGCAGTGAAAATGTTTATATAACTTTGGTGTTGAGTCAGTGAATGTTGCTTGAAGTAACACATTATTATCCCCCTGAAAGGGAGGGGTGTTGTTTTTGAGTCAGTTTATTTGTTGGTCTGTTTGTCAGCAGCTTTACACAAAAGCTACTGCACCAATGTCCATGAAAATTTCAGCAAAGCTGTAAGGTGGACCAGAATAGATCCCATTAGTGTTTGGTGAATGTAGGTCAAAGGTCACAGTCATGAGTGATCTAAATAAGGCCTCATGATGCATTTGGACACATTGTAAAATTAAAGAATTATTTAGTTGCTAAAAGGTGGGACCATTTTGATCTCGTATCAGAAACTAAGGTATTTGAGGCCAACGATGAAAACAAGGAAATTATAACAGTTTCCACTTGATCCATCCAAATTCAAAGTGACTTAATTTAACTATACAGTGGGTGTTTTCTACAACTGGAGAGGTTGGATAAAAAAGAACAGACTCTACATCAAAACCTTAGAAAATGTTTTTTTTGTTGTTTTTTTTTAACTTACTAAAAGAATCCCAATCCTCAATATTCACATTTTCACTTTGTTGTACATGTTCATTATTTATTGACTTTATCTAAAAATATATATTTTAAATATAAATAAAAATATAAAATACAATGACTTAAGTTATATTATTATATAAACTAGGTCAGTGTTTCCAACCAGTATGAAGACATGAGAAATAATCAGGTGTGCCGTGGCTGCAAAAGGTTGGGGAACACTGTCACCATGGTTACCTGTAGGGATTTTTAATGTCCAGCAGGTGCCAGTGTTCAGTCACACAGTATCAACATAGTATCAATACAGTTTGGCAACGTGTCCAAACCCTTCATGAGGCCTCATCTACCATCACTTTCCATCACTAACAATCACCAAAACTGTGTTTTCACAATGATAAGCGTTAGAGCAAATCAGGTAAAATGTGTGCAAGGGGGAGGGGTTTGTTGTACCCGGCACCACTTTAACGGTGTTATTCCGCTGAAAACCACTTTTCCACTTTTCTCCTTTTGGAATCTGATGGCTCCACCCAGACTTACCAACACATGCCCCCCGTGACAGTGGTTTGTCACCTCCACTGGCTGCATACCGCATTCACAGAAAACAACAGGAACCAGGGACCCAGAAAAAGACGTTCCGTCTGACGTCAGGCGGACTTTAGCGTTATCCACCTGGGGTTAAGTGTGTCCCCAGCAGTGTTGGGTAAGATACTTTGACAAAGTAATTAATTACAAATACTAGTTACTTCCCCAAAAAGTAATTGAGTTACTAACTGCGTTACACCACTAGCAAAGTAATTAGTTACCAAGAAAAGTGTTTTTGCGTTACTTTTTTTTTTTTCTTAAAATGTCAAACAAAAACAAAGTTAAACAGGGTATTTATCCTTGTTCTGTGATGTTACTGTGGATGTGATTTAAGATGCTTCCTTAAAAACAGTAAAGATCTTTATGACCTATTATCAATGGTAAAAGTTAAGCTAACAGAAATAAGCCATGTTCTCACAATGCTGTAAACTGCAAATCTCCAGCCCAAAGTAAAATAAAATACTAAAACAACAAACAGAAAACACACTATTGTGGTGATGATAAAAAAAGTAAATAAAATAATGACACATCCTGGACAAAAGCTCCCCAGGCTGACGAAGCTGCAGCAGGACTTCTCTCTCCTCACAGCTGGTCGGTCACCTCACATAGCTGACAGGTCTTGAGCCTTGATTACAATCAGGTGATGGTCCACCTGTGACAAGAGGCGTGGCAGGAAGAAGACACACACACAAGACACGCACGCACAAGAGCACGGGCATGTGCAACGTGCGCCCCAACATCCACACTTCCGCTGACACTTAACACCCTGCCTATCCAACTTCTTAGCAAATCATGATCGATTTTGTTGTCATTCATGTTAGTGGAGTTCTACACCGAGTTGAATGTGAGCTTGGTTCAGACATATGCAGCACTGACGAAAAAAACTCCAGTTGTTGTTTGTACCTGGGAAACACTTGCGCCCCACTTCATCAAATTGTAACACGTCACATTATTCCCTGAGTGACAGTAACGTCGATACAGTTATGGATAAAGTAATTAAGTAATTACTCTGTTACTCGAAAAGGGGCCTATGTTAGTAATGCCATTATACTCTAACGCTGTTATTCCCAGCACTGGTCCCCGGGAGCGAATCTGAAATAGCATTAGCATTAGCACCTACAAGAGAAGACAGTAGCTGCTGCACAAACTGGAAAAAAATGGCGGATCAAACTGGTTCATGTGGAAATAAACCCAGCTGGATGCTTCTTTGGTACATACACAGTGAGAGGGGAGGGGGGAGTGTTCCTTCACGCATTCTGAGCCAATCAGAGATGCCTCGTGACTGTGTCATGGACATACATGTATGAGGAAGTACCGGTAAACTCTGTTGTTCGACCTCAAGTCATTTTTCTACCATGAAAAAACAGCTGGAAACAAAACAATCCAGACGCTTTTTTGAAATAGAACCAACATACAATGTATTCAATAACAATGAAGAACACAGTAATATTAATGAAATAACTATAGAATGACAACTTTAAAACAAACAATTTATCCACAGTCACATTACAACATGTTATGTCAACATTGCATTTTTGATGGATCAGCCGGTGTTGGTCCACATTCACTGTTGCCCTTCCTGGCTTCCTGCTTCTGTAGAGTGTAGACGCTTTTTCCTCTTGCTCCTGCTTCTGCTCTACTTTATGTCACTTTGTTTTTAATTCCGGTTGCTGCAACCTTGGGACTTTAATCCTACTGCTTTTATTATTATCTTATTTTTAGTTACTTATTATTTCTAACAAGTTTTAAGAGTACTTTTTTTTTTTTTTTACTTTTCCTGGATTTGCTGCCTACTACCAACAGCAAGATGCCTCCCCTGTCCATAAATGACTACCACAAACTTCTGGAGAAGATCACCACACTGGAAATGAAGATTCAACGACTGGAGGTAAATGTGGAAGTGAATGGATTGTGTGGAAATGATACAACTCTTCCAGTGACAAAACCCAGCGGACAAGAAACTGCTAATCTGCAGCTAACTAGCACAGACATCACTGAGAAGGGACAGGATGACAGCACACAGAACAACAATAATTTTCCCACTGAGAAAAATCCCTGGAACACTCTTGGTGCTAGACCAAAGCATAAATCACCACAAAAGGAAAAGGGAGGACGGTTAACAGGGAGAGCGAAGCCGGCTGATATCAGCGACGCAACTGGCTGGCCCCCTTTACCGTCCAGACTCAACACAAACACTTCGACCCCCCGGCCCAGCGAGGAGCAGCCATGGCCAGCTATAAAAAGAAAAAGAACCAACAAGACACCTCCTCAACAACCACAAATAAAACTACAGAACAGATTTGCTCCACTACTGCGGGACTGTGGATCTACATCTGACGACTTGGATGACAACACGGTAAGATCAGAGAAAAACTCAAAAAATCAAAGGCGACCAGGAAAGCCAATAACTGGGCCTCAGACTCTGATTGTCGGTGGCAGCGATGTAAGAGATATGAGAGACATGTATACTAAACGCACAAAGGTCCTGTGCTTTGAAAACATTATGATACCAGACATGAAAGACAGAATCATACAAATTATGGACGCACACCCAACTGTGGAAAACCTCATATTGCATGTGGGGTCAAATGATGTCGTGAAACAGCAATCCGAGGTGTTGAAACTGGACTTTACTGAACTGTTGGACATAATCAGCTGTTTGGATGCCCACATATTCATCAGTGGCCCCCTCCCACCAATATGGGGAGTGGAGAGGTTCAGCAGACTGTTCAATCTAAATGCCTGGCTGTCAGCTACGTGTGACAAACACCCAGTCACTTTCATTGACAACTTTAACTATTTTTATGACAGAAGACACTTCTTTAAGGCAAATGGATTGAGTTTGAACAAATCAGGAATGCAGCTGTTCGCCTCAAATTTGTTTTATTTCATAAACAGACAGACTGCTCTCTCGACCAAGGACACCAGACAAGAGAGACTAAAACAACAGATAACACCACAGCCAGCCACCTCCGTCAGAGAAGATCTCCCTTCGTTACATCATCCCGCACCCCGGTCACCCCTGCCCCCAACCTACACCCAGGCCACCCCTCCACCTCCCCCTCATATCTACAAACGAAGGCCACCAGCAAATATTCAGGTCACACCAAATCCAAATCTACTAGTTCCACCAGAGACAGGGCAATCAGCCCTGAACTCCTTCCTTCTTTTGTCTCCTCAGTCGGACGTTTAACGCACGTACAACCTGGGCTGAAATCACCACTATTTGTGTACCTAGTACAGACCAGGAACCTACACATAGGGGTAAGGTAACTAAACAAAAACCAAAGTCATTTTTAAGACCTGATATTCCTGTTTTGACTAGCATCAGGAAAAACAATGTGCAGCACAAAGAAAGAAATAGGTTAGTGACAAATCTAATCTACATTCCATGTCAGCCACAGTCTACACCACAACCTGGGAAAAATATGGATTTTAGCATGTTAAATTTAGCTCTCTTAAATATTAGATCTTTGATAGGTAAATCCTTCTTAATCAATGATTTTATTGAAAACCATAACCTTGATTTTATGTTTTTAAATGAAACATGGCTGGGACAAGATAATAGTGCAGCAGTTCTTATTGAATCAACCCCCCCTAACTACACTTTCATTAGTGAATCCAGATTACACAAGAAAGGAGGGGGCGTTGCCATTCTACTTAAGGATACCTTCTAAGTTAAGAAGGTAACATATGGACAGTTCGACTCTTTTGAATATGTAGCTCTCCAACTAAAATCTTCCTGTAGATCAACCTTTGCAACTAGCTACAGACCTCCGAAATACAATGCAAAGTTTTTTGATGAGTTTGCCAAATGTCTGTCTATGTTATGCATCGACTTTGACTGTATTGTTTTAGCAGGTGATTTTAACATTCATGTTGACAACTGTAATGATGGAAGTGTTAAAGAATTTTTGAATATTCTGGATAATTTTGGGCTTTCTCAGCATGTAAAGGATCCAACACATAACAAAGGGCACATATTAGATCTAATTGTTACCAAAGGTATTAATATTTCTGAGGTAATGGTGACTGATGTGGCTCTGTCTGATCACTATTGTGTCCTCTTTAAAGCAACTGCCCCCACTAATCCTGACAAAAAGGAGAGTGAGATGATCAGAAAACGTTATATTAATGACAACACCTGTACATTATTCACCGAAGCGTTCATACCATCACCACTACTGCCTTCAGCTCCTGTCGATGACCTAGTCAATAGTTTTAGCTCCAAAGTTCAAACGGTCATTGATTCCATCGCCCCAATAAAGACCAAAGTCCTTTCACGAAAACCAAGGCCAACCTGGTTGCGTGCTACTTCAGTGAAGCTAAAAAAAAGGCTGTGCAGAACGAAAGTGGCGAAAAAACAAACTACAGGTTAACTATGACACCTATAAAGAAAGTCTGCAGGCCTATAACCAGGAAGTCAAACATTCAAGGCAGTCCTTTTTCTCTGAGATGATCAACAGACACAGTAATAATGCACGCACATTGTTTTGTGTTGTGGACAGACTAACAAATCCAATAGCTTCAATTCCATCTGACCTGGTGTCCGAAAAGTCATGCAACGACTTTGCTGTTTTCTTTACAGATAAAATATTAAAGATAAGACAGACAGTCTGTAGCTCCAGCTCAGGAAAGATGTTTTTATCACGTGTACTTTCTTGTCATCTAGAACACTTTGTCCTTGTCGATTACACATCACTGATGGAAATTCTTAAACAGTTAAAGTCATCAACCTGCTGCCTTGACCATCTGCCTACCAAATTTTTTAAAAGTGTTTTTAACTGTATAGCTTCAGATATAGTGCAGATAGTAAACAGTTCTCTTCAGTCAGGACAGTTTCCTCAGGCCTTGAAAACTGCAGTAATTACACCTCTTCTAAAAAAGCCTAATCTGGATGCTTCAGTAATAGGTAACTACAGGCCCATATCAAACACACCATTTTTGGGAAAAATCATTGAAAGAGTTGTTTTTCAGCAAATTCATGCCTTCTTGGTGCAAAACAGTCTTTATAGTGACTTTCAATCTGGATTCCGAGCACACCACAGCACTGAGACTGCACTGATCAAAGTGTTAAATGACATTCATCTGAATAATGATTCATCCAGAACCTCTGTCCTAGTACTATTGGACCTCAGTGCTGCATTTGATACAGTTGACCACGACATACTGCTTGACAGACTGGAAAAGTGGGTGGGGCTTACGGGCACTGTGTTAAACTGGTTCAAATCTTATTTACAAGATAGGAACTACTTCGTTTCAGTTGGCAATCATAGGTCAGTGAGTACAAAGATGTTGTGTGGGGTTCCCCAAGGGTCAATTTTGGGACCGCTTCTGTTCAACATCTATATGCTGCCCCTGGCTCAGATCATAGAGCATTTCAACATTTCTTACCACACATACGCAGATGACACACAACTTTATATTTCCGTGTCATCACTCGATTACAGTCCCTTACTGACACTGAGTAAATGCATTCATCAAATCACTGAGTGGATGTGCCAGAACTTCCTCCAGCTTAATGCGGACAAAACAGAAGTGATTGTTTTTGGCCCCAAAAAAGAAAGGTCAAAGGTCAGTGCACACCTTGAGTCCATGTCACTAAACCCCACAAACCAAGCCAGAAATCTGGGTGTAATTATTGACTCTGACCTGAAACTTAACAAACATTTAAAAGCCATTACCAAATCTGCCTATTACCATCTAAAGAACATTGCTAAAATCAAGGGTCTTCTGTCCAAACCAGACACAGAAAAACTCATTCATTCATTCATTTTCAGTAAATTAGATTATTGCAATGGTGTCTTCACTGGTCTAAACAAAAAATCAATCAGGAAGCTACAGCTGATCCAAAACGCTGCTGCCAGAGTCCTGACCAGTACCAGGAAACTGGACCACATCACACCCGTCCTCAAATCCTTACATTGGCTTCCTGTGGGTCAAAGGATAGAATTCAAAATCTTACTCCTGGTCTATAAAGCACTAAATGGCCTTGGACCCAAATACATCCTAGACCTACTGGTTCCTTATGAAGCATCCAGAGCCCTGAGGTCATCGGGAACAGGTTTACTGTGTGTTCCAAAGATAAGGACGAAACAAAGTGAGGCATCATTCAGTTACTCTGCTCCTCACCTGTGGAACAAACTACCTGGATACCTGAGGTCTGCTCAAACTGTCTTGATTTTAATTGTCTTTTAATGCATCTTTATGATTTTAATTTTCTTCTGTTTCTGTTTTTGTGTAAAGCACCTTGAGTTGTCCTGTACATGAAATGTGCTATACAAATAAATTTGCCTTGCCTTGCCTTGCCTATTACTTTACCTCATGTTTGTTTCTTTGTCTGTCTTTGTTAGTTTGTTTGTTTGGTGGTCAACAAGATAACTCAAAAGTTATTGACAGATTTTGATTAAAATTTCAGAGATGATTGATAATGCATCAAGGAAGAAACCATAACATTTTGAGCTGTGAAGGTCAACAGCTAAAAGACATCAGTGGTGATATCTCAGTATCGTATTGTATCAGGTGTTTTTTTTTTTCATTCTCTTCGTCTGACCTTTGGACATCAGATGAGATAACACCGATAGGCTCCATGATGTCACGTTTTCGTCAAGTCAATGGTATATTTATAAAATTTATTACCTTTACTTTAAAGCAGGGTTATTGATATATTTTGTTAAATCCGACAATATCTTATAATAATAATGGATTTATATAGCACTTTTTTGGCCACTCATAGCGCTTCACATTAGTGACCCATTATTCATTTGCCCGCACCATGCCCCCTCTGGTGGTGGTAAGCTACCCATGTATCCACAGCTGCCCTGGGGCAGACTGGCAGAAGCATGGCAGCTGTTTTGCACCTACAGCCTCTCTGACCACCACCGAACATTCACACACTAGTGTGAGGGACTGGAGGCAGGAGGGTGAACTGTCTTGCCCAAGGACACAACAACTAGGACAGAGTAGGATTCGAACCACCAACTCTTCAGCTACTGGATGGCCGCCCCATAGCTTGTGCTTCATATTTAACATTAGATGTAACATGTGCAATTTGGTTTTGTGCGACATCGCATAATGTCAGATGTGGTCGAATATTGAAATGGACATATCTCAAACACAGGACTGAGGAATTCTTTGGATTTTTTAAAACCCTCTAAGGGAGTGGTCCCCAACCTTTTTACAACCGTGGACCAGTCAACGTTTTGGGGTATGTAGATTGTTTATATCGGTCGCTGCAAATTATACATGCTTAATCTTGGGCTCTTCTGTCTCTTCAGTATGCTTTTTCTTTCAAAAGAAACTTTCCAAAGACGTCTGTTTTTTACTTATTTTGGTCATTTTTCAAAATAAAAGATTGTTCAGACTAGTTTTAACAGACACACTTGGTGCAACTCAAGACACATCATGAGTGTTGGCACCTGGGTTCACCGGGTATTTCGAGTCTCTCAACAGACACCCTCGCCCAGGGGACCCAGCCGGGGTGATCAAGTCCCGGCTTGTGTGTTGAAAGCATGTGTCCACGTGTTGCCCCGCTTGATCCACAGCCATCTTGACACCTTTTCTGCTGCATCGCTGATGTTTTTCATGGCCCTCCTGTTGTACAGTCCCTTCATCCCCAACATTTTCAGTGCACTGATGAGTTACTGTCTGACGAATCCTCTGCACCCAACCTCAATGGGATTACATTGGGTCCTCCAACCCCTGCTTTGGTATTCACCTGCCAGCTCCTCGAATTTGGGCCTCTTCCTCTCAAAGGCCTCCTCCAGCCTGTCTTCCCAGGGAACAGCCCGCTCCAGCAGGACCACTTGCCTTGTTGTTTCCGACACCAAGACGATATCTGGCCTGAGTGTGGTCATTGCGACGTTCTCAGGGGACTTGAGCTGTTTCCCTAGGTTGACTTTCAGTTGCCAGTCCTGGGATGATGCCAGGAGACCTCCTGCATAACTCCTGAGCTGTGGCGGCTTCTCCCCAGCCCTAACAAATGTGATGTTCTGCCTGGTTGGCTGTTGGTTTTTCTGGTGGAGATGCCTGAGCTGATGGCCTCAGCAATAACCCATAGCACTTGATCATGGTGCCACGGGTAATGTCCTTCTCCCAGTGCTATTGGGCAGCAGGTCAGGAGGTGCTTCAGGGATCCGGCTCTTTGGCAGAGAAGGCACAGTGGTTTCTTAGCCAAGCCCCAGTGGTGGAGGTTGGACGGGCTTGGCCGGACATCGTAGACAACCTGTATGAGGAACTTGATCTGGTGTGGCTCAGATTGCCATACCTCTGTCCACGATATCTTCCAGTCCGTTGCCTCCTCCCATCGAGTCCATGCTCACTGCTGCCGCATCCCTACTGCAGCGTGCTTCTTCCATCCCTGCCCGGACCTCTTCCTGGATCAGCTGATGCCTCTCCTTCCCCTTGGCCTTGTTGAAGAAGGTCTTGGGTTGCTCCCTAGTCCTGCCCGTCCACTTTTTCCACTAGCTCGTTGTGCTGCAAGCGGGACTTAGCCTGGTTGACTGCCTCTTGGGCACACCACTTCCTGCCAGGCCTCACTACTATACCAGCCAAGGAGACTTTGATGTCACTGGAGTACCTATACAGCAGCAGCTCTTTTGCCCGGGTAACCATAAACTCCTCCTTCAGACTGCTGAAGGGTAGTTTTAGTTTATTGTTCCTCCCGTACAAGGCGATACTTCTGCAGGGAAGAGCTGACCTTCCTTTCAAAGCACTCGATGGTAGTCATTGGCACATTGTAGACCAGCAGTGGCCAGACGAGTCATGGCAAGATGCCATGTTGTTAAAATCGAGGTTTTAAACTTGCCTGGTAGCCCTGATTTGTCCACAGCTGTCAGCCAGGTTCCCAACTCCTCTGATGTCACGTTGAGTGCTGCGGTATCCTTTAGGGTGCAGTCATAGATCTTCCCCAGGCTCTTAACTGGCTTGTGTTCATACGGGCCCAGCTAATGAGACGTTCAAGGCCTTGGAGGATCCATCTACAGCCCGGGACTGATGATGTAGTCACTGTCAGATCGTCCATAAAGGCTCTGATCGGAGGCTGTCGCACACCTGAGTTTCTGAGTGGTCCTCTGCACTCCACTTCTGCTGACTTCACCAGGCCAAGGAAAACAACACCACAGAAATAGTACATCCTGTGATGATGCCCTTCTGGAGGCGATGAAATGTTATCGTTCCAGATGTGACTCTTAAAATGAAACGGCTGTAGTAGTCCAGTATGAGGTCCCTGATCTTGTCTGGAACATGGTGTCGGTCGAGCGAGGTTTCAACCAGCTGGAATAGACCCGTAAGCATTCGCAAGGTCAAGCCATAGGACTGCCAGGTCTCCTTTGCCTCCGTGATAAGCTGGGTGACAACTCTTGTGTGTTCGATGCAGCCTGGGACCTTTGGTACTCCTCCCTTTTGCACAGAGGTGTCGAGATCCAGAATTCTGCAGTTAGGTTCTTGGTTCTATCCAGAACCAAGAAGAGAGAGCACATTTCTCCAGTGTTGGTTTCCCTGCACTGGTTACCGCTAACTTACAGAATAGATTTTAAAATACTACTGCTCACTTATAAAGCCTTAAATGGAACAGGACCCAGTTACATTTCAAACTCGCTGATCAATTATGTCCAAACTAGAACACTAAGGTCATCCAACGCAGGCTTATAGTGACTCCCAGATATATGACAAAGAAAATTGGGGACACAGCCTTGGTTAACTATGCACCAAAGTTATGGAATACAATTCCAAAAGACATGAAGCCAGCTCACTGAGTATATTTTAAACAAAATATTTATTTTTTTTCATCAGCCTTTGAAGGGAGATAAAGAATGGAGTCACAATTCTGTGACCCCGTTCTTTACATTCTTTATACTCTTTATATTGCGTAATCAAACTTTAATGTATTTCTGATTTACTCTATTTAAATTGTATAATGTATATATAATCAGTTTACTCATGTAATTTTATTCTTATTTATTGAAATTGTATAATGCATGTATAATCATTTTATCTTGTAATCTTATTTGTATTTATTGAATCAGTTTATCTTGTAATTTTGTAATTTTTCACCCTGTCTTAAAATTGTACCTTAATCTTTAATCAATGTGAAGCACTTTGGGCTACAGTGTTTGTATGAAAGGTGCTATACAAATAAAGATTATTATTATTATTATAATATAAGTATTCCTCAGGAGGAACTCTGTCATGCGCCAGGTGACAATGCTGAAGAATATTTTTCCTTCAACGCTGAGGAGTGAGATGACCCTGAATTGCTCAATGGTGCTTGAGCTCTCCTCCTTAAGAATCCAGATGCCCTCTGCGTGTCTCAACTGCTGTGCCACCTTCCCCCTTCTCCAGATGACCCTAAGGATGTTCCATAGTCGCTTCAAGAGTCGAGGGCATCTCTTGTAAACAACATATGGCACTCCGCTGGGGCCTGGTGCTGACTTGGATCTGGCTGCCTTGACCACTTCCTCAACTTCTTTCAGAGTTGGCTCCTTGCTGTTAAATGCCAAGGTGGATTCTAGCGGGGTTATCAAGGTTCTGTAAGGCCCAAGATCCTCCTCTCTTGCACTCACTGTAGGTGGAGTTGAGGTACTTACTGACCTCTTTTTCAGTGCAGGAAAGATGGTCACTTCTTCTTTGCCCGAGGATCTTGTTGGTGAAGACAAAGGGATTTGAGATGAAGGCTGCACGTCTCCTGGCTCTCTCCCTTCCCGTCCTCCTATGCCACTCTGCTCGACGGAGGATGGTGAGCTTTTTCCTCACAATGCTCTGGAGCTTTGTCAGCCCAACCTTTTCCTCCTCCCTTGAACGACCGTCATAGGAGTCGTAGCTCCTGGCTGATTTTCACCTGCCGCCTGTTTGGCTCTCCTGGAGGTCTGGTTTGAGATGAACATCTCCATCCCCCTCAGCAAGTCGCACCCAGCCTCTACTTGTCCCTCAGAACCTCATGTCACTCATGGTCAACTTTCTTTTCACCAATTATTTTGGGTTTTCCCAAAAATCGCAGTAGTTCAGAGGCATGGTTAACATTCAGACAGCTGTCTGTGTGTGTAACTTCAGGCTGGTTTCCCAGGCAATGAGGAAAGTCCCTTACTCACAGAAAATGGGAGGAGCCTTAATAGAACTGACTCAGTCCACAAGCACTGATAACCAGATTCCACATATGAAGTGAACAGCAGATATTTCTTCCTTTCACCAGCCACAATGATCCAGCAAGAGACAAGCACATGGGTTACATTTCCTTCAGGAAATAGATGGAAGACTAGTTACTCTTACAGTTGGTATAACATCTTAATATTTCTGACACCCCATTACTGCCCCCCACCCCCTCCAAAAGAAAAAAAAAAAGGAATACAGATGCAGGACTCATGTGTTGCTGAAAGTTGCGTTCAAAGTCATAACACAAAACACGCTGACCTCCAGAAAACATGTGCACATGGTTAACTTAATTTGGCGGTGCTAGCTACTTTTTAAAGGTCATAGGTCATCTGCAGCACTTGCTAATTTTATTTTTATTGTTTTTTACATTCTGTGCCACTTCTTTTTTTATTTATTTGTATTTCTATGTATTCATTTTTTTTTTTATTCTGTGCTTTATTTATTTATGTATTTATTTGTTTTATTATTTTTATTTATTTATTTGGTGCGCTGTTTCTTTTTTATTTATTAATTCATTTCATTCATGTATATATTTATTATTTTAATTAGGTACTTATTTAGTTTTAATATTATATTTTTTAATATATTTATTATTATATATGTATTTTATATATATATATATATATATATATATATATATATATATATAAATTCATTATTATTTTTAGTTATTTACTATTTCACGTTTTTTTTTTTTTTTGCTTTATTCAGTGTGCTGCTTTAGTAGTATCTGCAGTTTCAGGTTTTTGTGTATAATAACAGATTAATTGTTCATTATTTTTGTAAAGGAGGTGAATCCTCCACAAATACTGTTTGAAAAGAGACTGGAATAGACATAATTTTCCCTGAAATGGAACAGAATGAACAGCGGGATCCGTCACAAAGACTTTCACAAATGTCACTGACAACCGTATAATGATCCTGTTGAAGGATTTTCTGCTTTTCATTCTGTCTTATCTGTTCACTAAAACTGGAGGACAGAAAATAAAGGCTTTCCCACTAAATAACACATGTTTATTTGTTCAAGCTGTGGCCTGATGCAGCCCCCCCACCCCCCATGGGTGTGTTCACAGGGTACACCCCCCACCCCACCCCCCTGGGTGTGTTCACAGGTTTCATGTTATTTCTTATTTTGTAAATCTCTATTAGTTTTTGTTCATTTCTTTAATTTTTTCTACATTTCTACTTTTTTTTTCTTGTGTGTTACTTTGTTCATGTTACATATTAATTTATTGGTTTATTAATAATTTTTGTTGATTGATGACCTTGGCTGTTTTTTGTTAATTTTGTGGCTCATTATTCCTTTATGTTTTGACAGTGTAAGTGCTAGTGTCAGGAGTTAAAGGGTCAAAGACAGTGTAAACAGGAATGATAAGAGGATGGAAACAAACACAAGAAAAGAAGATGATGAAAGAAGAGCTGGAAATGAGAAGCTGAGGAGTTTCTGGAGATGATCAGAGTACACTGGAGACTGGGAGGGAAATGGAAACAGACAGGGGGGGGGTCCCGAGGGGTGTGACAGGGAGAGGAAGATGGCTCAGAGAGCGGAGA
Organism: Siphamia tubifer; assembly: GCA_020466265.1. NCBI lineage: Eukaryota > Metazoa > Chordata > Actinopteri > Kurtiformes > Apogonidae > Siphamia > Siphamia tubifer. The sequence goes on from CM035791.1 coordinate 3,371,445, forward strand.
AACTCCACAGGGGGGCAGCTTTTGTTTTGGAGGAAGAGAAAGAAAAGCTTCGCCTGCAGAGATAAGAGCAGTGCTTTTTACAGAGCAGGGGGTGGGGTCTGTGATGGTGGAGGGGGTGGGGTCTATGGCAGAGGAAGGGGCGGGGTCTGTGACAGTGGAGGGGGTGGGGTCTAAGGCAGCGGAGGGGGTGGGGTCTGTGACAGAGAAGGGGGTGGGGTCTAAAGGCCTCTGCATGCTCTTGCAGCAAAGTGTCGCAGTTAATTCGTCGCAGATATTTTTAATTTATGTCAGTGCAGGGAGTACATGGCGTAGGCTATTCACCATCACAACACAAGGGGCACTCTCACAAACTCACTAGGATTTCCCACCTGGGTCCCCACTCCCCACATCAGACCCTTTTGTTGTCAAACAAACTTGTCTTGCAGATTATTCCACTTCCGCACGCACTCGACCGAATCCATTTTCACACAAATCGTCGTCAACAATGACGTTTATGTTCACAAAACAAGACGGAAAAGTAGTCAAGTGGAAGTGCATGTAGTGCGGATGTAGAATGGACCAATCAGAAGCCTCTTTTCTGGTGTTTTCTGCAACACTGTATGCGGTGGGTTACATTTTCTGGGAGGTGTGCGCAACTCTCTGCGACGGGGAGCTAAAGAGTCTGCGATGTACCTGCAACATGTCGCTGACAACTTGGCTTTGCAGTATAAACAAAGGAGGGGGTGGGTCTAAGACAGAGGAGGGGGCGGGTCTGAGACAGAGGAGGGGGCAGGTCTATGACGGAGGAGGGGGTGGGCCTATGACAGTCGATTACAGACTCCGTCAGTCTCTCTCTCTCTCTCTCTCTCTCTCTCTCTCTCTAATATTCAGTCTCACTCACTGAGGTCAGAGGCACAAAGCAACAACAACCGCTCTGGTCCCGACACATGACAACAGAAGAGAGAGAAGAAGAAAAGAGCAGAGAGTAGATCACTCAGGTAAGACACATATTCCTTCATTTTTTTCTTATAATTTACAGTTAAATGTTCTACACTTTTCTAGTTGTTAAATGTTGTACACTTCTATAGTTGTTAAATGTTCTACACTTCTATAGTTGTGTTAAATGTTCTACACTTCTATAGTTGTGTTAAATGTTCTACACTTCTATAGTTGTGTTAAATGTTCTACACTTCTATAGTTGTTAAATGTTCTACACTTCTATAGTTGTTAAATGTTCTACACTTCTATAGTTGTGTTAAATGTTCTACACTTCTATAGTTGTGTTAAATGTTCTACACTTCTATAGTTGTGTTAAATGTTCTACACTTCTATAGTTGTGTTAAATGTTCTACACTTCTATAGTTGTTAAATGTTCTACACTTCTATAGTTGTTAAATGTTCTACACTTCTATAGTTGTGTTAAATGTTCTACACTTCTATAGTTGTGTTAAATGTTCTACACTTCTATAGTTGTGTTAAATGTTCTACACTTCTATAGTTGTGTTAAATGTTCTACACTTCTATAGTTGTTAAATGTTCTACACTTCTATAGTTAAATGTTCTACACTTCTTTCACCTCATGCTTTAGGGAGGAGGCGTCACCTGCTCAGGGTTCTAGCTCCTACTGTACTTTTTTATTGTACTTTTTTGGGCGGCTGTGGTTTACATCTGGACCACAGTTGTTGGAACATGGTTCCACTGTGGATAATTATAACATAAAAAGTCAGATAAACTGTTTGCTGTTGTTTGAACAAATAAGTGATTGTTTGGATGATTGATTGGCGGCTGTGGTTCAGTTGGTAGAGCAGGTCATCCAATGACTGAAGGGTTCGCGGTTTGCGTCCCAGCTCTGTCTGTCCACATGTCAAAGTGTCTTTATACAAAGACACTGAACCCTTTGTTAGTCTCCCAGTCAGACTGACAGAACCTTAGAGACCTACTGGTGTATGAGTGTGTGTGAATGGGTGAATGTGAGGCTAATGTAAAGAGCTTTGAACCATGAAGGTGGAACAGAACTATAGAAGTGCAGTTCATTTAAATTCGTGGCAGTCACTACTGACGGGGCCTCAGCGGTGTCTCAGTTGGTTTTATAGCACTGTGCTGTAAAGTTCCAGGTTTCTCGACTGCAAGAATTACCAGTCTCGCTGCTTGCAAGATCGATAAACAGTTTCCAGAAGGGTGGGGAATTCCATTTGACTTTAACATCCCGTTCATGAATAGAGAACGACGACAACAGGGTAAAATGAATGGTTAGATGGTTGTTATATGCCGATGACATGGTCTTATTCTATAAGTGTAGCCGAAGCGAAAAACATCTTGAACATTCTGAATAATACATGCTCCCGATTCGGCCTTAACATCTCGTTCTTGAAAACAAAGACCCAAGTTTTCAACAATGCAGTACTGGCAGTCCTACCTTCACTGTTTGCGATCAGAAAAACATCATGGAGAATGTATCAGAATTTACCTATCTTAGCCAGACCTTTAGCAATGAAGACCAAAACAGCTTTACCGATCTACGCGTCTCAAAAGTAATTGGAAAATTCAATGAGGTGAGACAGATCCTCACCGACCATAGAGTAAACATGACAACAAGGATGATGTTGATGGTAGCATGTGTTTGATCTCGCCTCTTGTATGGGACATAGGCGTGGTACACCAAAGAAAAGTGTACTAAGAAGTTGGAGTCTTGCTGGATGGAATTGGTGAGGGGTGGATGGAGTAGGGCATCAGGTCCAGATGATGATGAAGAGGATACATTTAAACTGGTATACAAATGTTATATTATATAACCGGAAGTACTTCCCTTAGGATCACAATGAGGAAGCAATATCTCTAGTCCATCGGACATGTGTGTCATTCTCCCAACACGATGTTAACTAAGAAGCTATTGTTTGCAAAGTCACGGACGCCATCCTATCGGGACCCCTGGATCAATATCTCCAAGATGTTGAACATCACGGTTGACCAGGCAAAGAGACTAACTCAAACGAAGGTTAATTTAGCTGTGGTGATTGAACAGAAGTTGATCAATGACGCAACTCCCGGGCATTAATGCAGTGTTGAGGAACTGTGTGTATGTAGTGTGGACCTTACCTGACCTTTGTCACCTGAAGGACTTAACTGGCGCCCAAAAAAGGAAAATAATGTAAATTAAAAATAAAAAAAAATTATATACCTAGTACCCAAGTTTATAGACTTAGCTCTTTGTATACTAACCTGGACCTAATCACTACTAGTTGCTATTGATCTCAGTCATTCATTCATTCTCCTCACAGGCCTGTATATTTTCGTGTATAGTTTATTTCCATTTTATCTTGTACTCAAATTATTATTTAGTCAGGTCTCACAAGAAATTAAAATGTTGGACCAGGGTCTTTAATCTTATTCTGATAAAAACCTCAACTTGAAACAGTTTCATCTGGATTTGTTTTTCTGTCAACACTTCCAGAGGTAGATCTTGTTGCCATCTTGGCAGAGCTTAGGGATCTCAGGCATGAAAAGGTTGGTGACCACTGGGTTAGGATCTTTCACCTCCTGCTTTAGGGTAAGGGTCTTTTGTAGTGTCTGAGGCATGAGGTACTTTCCCACTGTAGGAACCATTTGTAGTTCCTAGAACCTTTTTAGTTCCTCCTGGCAGGCAGTTCCATTCAATGCAATATATTTGACAGGACAAACACACCGTCCACACATTTTATTAACAAAACCGATTTCCACGTGCATTATGTCTACATGTAACTATGATTAAGCACATATATTTTGGCGGGTTTTATTTGTCATATTTCGCTTAACAGTATTGAATTTTCTGATATGTAATGAACTGAAGTTCAAGATCATGTCTGTGTAATGAATACATTACATGACAACACTATCTAAACCACCAACCTGTTTCACTGGATACAGAGTAAAAACAAATTCTGTCTGACCCAACAATATATCTGAATACTGCTAAGAAACAACAAATGATGGAATCGGGAGGTTGGAGGTGTCTTTTTTTGTGGCTGAGCTGTTTATTAAATTGATTGCACAACAATCATTATTATTTCCAGAGGTGGTCAAAATACTCCCATTCTGTACTTAAGTAGAAGTACAGCTACATATCTGGAAAAATACTCCGGTACAAGTGATCAACATATTTCCAAAAATAAAAACAAAAAATTACAACTTCTTAATTGTAATAAAATAAAAAGTAAAACTGCATTTTTGCTATGGAGGAAATAATACTCAGTTAAGCAGGAACAACCAGAAACCTTGGGTCCTGTGATCTATGAGTCTTTCTTACAGTGTGAACACAAAATGCTTGAAAGAGGAACTTTACATGCAGCAAAATTTGGGTAGAGGGGGCTGTAAAGCTTGCAGCTGGACCTGCGAGTCAGTTTCCCGCCGTGGTGGCGTGAAGGGACAACGTGGCAAACCGCCCCAACCTGACTCCCACCGGCTCAAACCCTGGTACCCACAGTCTGAACGTGGCCCGTTTGGGGACGGGTCCCATGTGCTCAAGTTTTTATGCTCAGAGAGAACAGAACCCTGGTCACAAATGCACCGCTGGCAGATAAAATCAGTGAAAAACTGCCCATTCATGAGCAAAGGAACACCACGTATATGGACAGGGAAATGGACCCAGATGACCCCCCAAAGGGAAATGGACCCAGATGACCCCCCAACAGGGAAATGGACCCAGATGACCCCCCAACAGGGAAACGGAAAAGGCCACATGAACTGCACCATTGGAAAAAACTGTTGATTTTCAGTGTTCATTTAGAGATTTTAGCCTCATTTATGTTATTGATGTGGGAATGAGGGTCAGAGGTCACAACATCAATGCAAATGAACCCCCCTCCCTCTGTTTTTTTCATAAATGGCACCCTGTATATAGATATAAACACGTGTTAAAAAGAAACTGATTTAGAAAAAGAAAAAACTAAAACTACTGGAACCAAATTACAATTTATTGTATTTATTTATTACCATATTTTAATTTATTATTTTTTTACCTATTAAATTTTGATTGTGCTGCTTATTTTTTTTTAAAAAATTCCACTTTTGTTCCATTTGTGTCCTACTTTGTTCGTGTAAATTATTATATTGTTGGTTTTTATTGATCACTTTGGCTGTTTTTCTTCATTTTGTTGTTAAAGGGTTAACACACACAAACACAGTTTTGGTATTTAATGTTTGACCCAGATCTTTGTGTGTGTTACAGTTGAGGAGGTGGGGGAGGGGATAAACTGGAGGGGGTGGGGTGAAGGGGGGTGTTTAAAGTGTGTCAGTGAATAAGAAGATGAAGGTGAAAAGCCTGAGACGTCTGAACTGCTCACAACAAACAATCAAATCTGGAAAAACCCCAGGGGCTGATGGGTAGAAAACAGATTCTATTCTATTCTATTCTATTGTGAAATGTGATTTTCAGTGTGTGAACATATTTTATGAGTAGCTGAACCCCAGAACATGTATTAATAAATAGGTTTTCCTGTTTGACTGTATGGGTTAGTTAACCTTACCTACCTTTAACATTTGAGTATGAATTAGGGTTATTGGATTTATGGGTTAGTTCTTTTCAATCATCTAAATATGAACCAGTGGATTTTTCTCATTTCTAGTGAAAATATCTCATCACAGCTAAAATAAGATATGCAGAATTGAAAGAGCAGTTTGGTGTCAGTGGAAGTTTGTAAGATGGAGAGTTCAAAAATTCTATCCAAAATTCCATTAGTTATTGTGACCTTTGACCTAGAGTCTTGAAATGTGTCCTTCAAGGTTCTGATGTTTAATTCACATCAACAGTGAGAGCAAAAAGAAGCTAAAACAAGGCAGAGACGGCAAACCTCCGCCAAGGTATGATTTTTCAGTACGTTTTGATGAAACTCAATTTTATTAATAAAACGGGACATTCTACGATGCTTGGTTGCTGATAAAATTGATAAAACATGGTTTAAATGGGATTTTCCATGTTAAATCCAAGGCAGTATATTATGTTTCGTCATGTAATTTGTGTTCCCTCAAGATTTTATTACATGGATATTAGAGGATTTAAAAAAAACATTTGTAAAAAAAAAATCCTGGGTTCACGTTATGTGATATGACCATTTCAATATTCAATTACTTATGACATCACTGCGTCATGCAAAGTCACGTAGCAACCATATTACATATTTTTGATCTGATATTTAATATGAACCAATTTTCGGATTTGGTCAAATGTATCAATAACCCGAGGTCACAAAGTTTGCAAATACACCATTGGCTTGATGTCATATGACGTCAATATGTGATGTGATGGAGCCATAGGTGTTGTCTGAAGGTGAGATGAAGGTGAGATGATGCGACTGAAACCCCCCCACCACCAGATTCTATCTTGTCTGAATCCTGAGATATTACCACTGATGTGTTTTAGCTGTTGACCTTTATGTGACCTTGACCTTCATTACTGAAAATCTAATGGGTTGTTCCTTGACCCATTATCTATCATTCCTGGAAGTTTCATCAAAATCTGTTCAGAACCTTTTGCGTAATCCTGCTGAGAGACAGACAGACTGAAATGTAATACCTCCTTGGCTGAGGTAATAACAAACTATTGTTGTTGATTCAATATGATTCCTATTTTTTTTTTTTTTTAGTGTGCCTTCACCCGTCCCCTCCCTCTCTCATCTGTCTCCCAACCTCCAAACACCAGAGGGCTTAGTAAACATGTTTCCAAGAGTGAAGCGTTTTCACAGAAACACAAGAAGCAGAAAAATGATTCAACATCCAACAGACTGAGACTAAAAAGCTCATGATAGCGTCTGCCATTCACACACCATTACACAGATCCTACATAAACATACTGATGTTTGTGAGTCTGGATCATTCATGCATTAATCACCTTTGGTTGTTATCCTTCTAATGTCAACCACCATGTTAGCCTCATTGATCCAAGCTAAGAGGCTAACGTCACTACATTAAGAGTAATCAAATCCCCCTGGCCTGTTTGACGGCCACGTCTGGCCCATGTACCTGAAACACAAAAAACATTTGTGTTTTTCGTAGTCACATTTTACATGTAAAAGACCTCACAATATTGAAAGGCTAACGTCACTACATTAAGAGGCTAATGTCGCAGGCTAATGTCACCCCCTACTCCCTACAAAGGGAAATAAATGTAGTGTTCTACATTTGGGAACTCAGTTGAAAACTTTTCGGACACTACTTCAGCACTGTTTATTTGCGTCATCACCATCGAACAATTAAAACATAATGTCGTCTCTCACAGAATTAAATGGCTTTTGAATTTTTTAAATATCTGTGGAATAAAATTAAAAAAAACACATTGGCAGGGCTCTACACTAACTTTTTTTTCCAGGAGCACACGTGCCCCTAAGTTAAAAAATTTAGGAGCACACAAAAAAAAAAATAGGGGCACAAGTAGGTTTTAGTTTTAAATGTTTATTTATTTACAGTGCAGTACTTACGCACAGATACCAACATTCTTGTATGACTGCTGTCATTTGTGTTAATTTAGAGCAGACCATAACATAACTTTGTATTATGGGATGTTTTGTCCTTTGATACATTTTAGAACGTTGTATTGGCTGCCTTGTTATTAGATCCATTTTAGAATGATTAACCCTTTAACTCCTGAGACTGAGACACAGTAAAAAATAAAATAAGATAAAATAAACAACACAATGAACAAAAAACAGTCAAAGTGATCAGTAAAATGAACAAAAATGAATAATAAACCAACAAAATAATATGTAACATGAACAAAGTAAGACACTAACAGAACACAATTAAAGAAAAATAATAAAATTTAAAAAACAGAAAAATAAACAAAATAAGCAACATCAACAGAAACTAATATATATTCACAAAATAAGAAATAACGTGGAAAAAAAGGCAAAAAACAAAAACCCACAAAACCCAAAATGAAGTAAAAAAAAAAAAAAAAAAAAAGGAAGAAATAACTAGTGTTGTAATTTGGTTCCAGTAGTTTTAGTTTGGGCTTTTTCTTTTTCTTAATCAGTTGCTTTCAACACCTGTACATCAGTTCCATGAACAAAATTCTCAGTAAAATAACAGTTAAAAAAACACTTGAATTCAGAACGTGTCAGTGCTGACGCATCAGGAGTTAAAGGGTTAATCCTTTCAATGTTATGCTCCGTGCTCGTCTCGACTATGCGGAGCTGTTCGCGCAGTTTTAATTCATTTCTAGTAGATTTTCATTAACTCCTCAGGTCTGTGTGCGTGCCTTATTGTGTGCTGCAAGAAGCACTCGCACATGTGCGACTGTTTTGTTTTCCTCGTTCGCATGCTGAAATATTTGCTCGCAAATGCGAGTGAAATGGGCGCACTGTAGAGCCCTGTCTCATGACATTTTTACTGTCATTAACTGTTAAACAACTCTTGTCTGGCATCTGTCATCCAACAGACAGACCGAATGTTTACCGTTGCTTAACAGCTCAATCTGTCCGTCTTTCTTTTAATTATAAATCTCTTCGTCCTTCAGCCATTTTTCGATTCGTGCAATGCATGATGGGATATACACTCAACAAAAATATAAACGCAACACTTTTGTTTTTGCTCCCATTTTTCATGAGATGGACTTAAAGATCTAAAATTCATTCCAGATACACAATATTACCATTTCTCTCAAACATTGTTCACAAATCTGTCTAAATGTGTGATAGTGAGCACTTGTGCTTTGCTGAGATAATCCATCCCACCTCACAGGTGTGCCACATCAAGATGCTGATCTGACATCATGATTAGTGCACAGGTGTGCCTTATACTGCCCACAATAAAAGGCCACCCTGAAATGTGCATTTTTTTTGCTTTATTGGGGGTCTGGGGACTCAGAACCAGTCAGTATCTGGTGTGACCACCATTTGCCTCATGCAGTGCAACACATCTTCTTCGCATAGAGTTTATCAGATTGTCAATTGTGTCCTGTGGAATGTTGGTCCACTCCTCTTCAATGGCTGTGCCAAGTTGCTGGATATTAGTGGGAACTGGTACACGCTGTCCAATACGCCGGTCAAGCACATCCCAAACATGCTTAATGGGTGACATGTCCGGTGAGTATGCTGGCCATGCAAGAACTGGGACATTTTCAGCTTCCAAGAATTGTGTACAGATCCTTGCAACATGGGGCCGTGCGTTATCTTACTGAAACATGAGGTGATGTTCATGGATGTATGGCACAACAATGGGCCTCAGGATCTCATCACGGTATCTCTGTGCATTCAAAATGCCATCGATAAAATGCACCTGTGTTCTTCGTCCATAACAGATGCCTGCCCATACCATAACCCCACCACCACGGGCCACTCCATCCACAACATTGACATCAGCAAAGCGCTCACCCACACGACGCCACACACGCTGTCTGCCATCTGCCCTGAACAATGTAAACCCAGATTCATCCGTGAAGAGAACACCTCTCCAACGTGCCAGACGCCATCGAATGTGAGCATTTGCCCACTCAAGTCTGTTACGGCAACGATCTGGAGTCAGGTTAAGACCCCGATGAGGACGACGAACATGCAGTTGAGCTTCCCTGAGACGGTTTCTGACAGTTTGTGCAGAAATTGTTTGGTTCTGCAAACCAATTGTTTCAGCAGCTGTCTGAGTGGCTGGTCTCAGACGATCTTGGAGATGAACCTGCTGGATGTGGAGGTCCTGGGCTGGTGTGGTCACACGTGGTCTACGGTTGTGAGGCCGGTTGGATGTACTGCCATATTCCCTGAAACGCCTTTGGAGACGGCTTATGGTGGAGAAATGAACATTCAATGCACGAGCAACAGATGTGGTTGACATTCCTGCTGTCAGCATGACAACTGCACGCTCCCTCAATGCTTGTGACATCTGTGGCATTTTGCTGTGAGACAAAACTGCACATTTCAGAGTGGCCTTTTATTGTGGGCAGTATAAGGCACACCTGTGCACTAATCATGATGTCAGATCAGCATCTTGATGTGGCACACCCGTGAGGTGGGATGGATTATCTCAGCAAAGCAGAAGTGCTCACTATCACACATTTAGACAGATTTGTGAACAATGTTTGAGAGAAATGGTAATATTGTGTATCTGGAATGAATTTTAGATCTTTAAGTCCATCTTGTGAAAAATGGGAGCAAAAACAAAAGTGTTGCGTTTATATTTTTGTTGAGTGTAGTTCTTTAGTTAGTGATGATCGATGTCCCCTACATTTTTTGGTGGATTGTGGGACACATTGAGTGACTATACAGTGGTACATCTACTAAGAAATTAAGTTATTACAGAAGTGTTTTCGTACCATGAATTTTTTGTAAATAGTCACATTTTACATGTAAAAGACCTCATTCATTCCAAGGCCCCAAATACGACCCCTCAATTATTTAAACAAATGACCAATTGTGTATGAAATATGTGTTAAAAGAAAATGTAGATTTAGATTTTAGATGTAATGTATTGGTGTCAGTGGGTAAATGTATCTTCACTGACTGAACATTAAACATTAAACCATTGAAATGAACCAGACATGCAAATAATTTCCATACCATTGTCATCACATGATCACTTTCACCTTCAACAATGTTTGACGTGATGCTTTAAAGTCCAGGGGTGTTTGCTGTTCCTCAGAACCCTCAGCCTCCATCATCAGATCAGTGAATATATTGGATGTTTTTCCTCAGTCACTGTATATCCTGTCATTTCTTTCATCTTTATCCAAAGCAGTAACATTTTCTCCATCTGGTCGTTCAGTGATGACCTCTGACCTTTTTTTCCATATCACACAGATGCCTTTGGAAGGGGTCACTGCTTTTAATGCATCCTTCTGCTTTTATATTGTACCGATGGTAGACAAGTTTCAGCCATATTACTTTGCCATATCACTCAACCTCGTGTCACTTTCACATTTTTTTATCATCTCCTTTTCCACTTCTATCGATAACGCAGCCGCTTCTTCTTTTCATTCGCACCAGAATCACTTTCTTTGGGCTCATGATGAATAACGAATACATACTGTAATAAAGGTTAAATGAACACACTGGAAAAACTCACCAAACAACAGTAACTCTGTGATGAATGAGGGTTAAAGGTCACCAAAAGCATCATGGGTAGTTCCTTCATAGACAATGGATGATACGTACATGACGTGTTTATTTACATATTTATGTCTCGGGGGTTTCGTTTTGTAAATTGAATTTTCTTTTGTATTGAGACGAAAAATTGAGGTAAAAGTTTTTCATTACTTGCATTATTCATTATTGGGTCTTTCATAAGTAGAGGTACCACTGTATAGTCTCATCTCATCATCTGAACCCGATTTATGGGGTCACTGGGGCCTAATCCAGCTACAATGGGTGCAGGCGGGGTACACCCTGTATGAGTCTCCAGTTCATCTCAGGGCTGAACATATATAGACAAACAATCACTCTCACATTCACACCTATGGACAATTTAAATGAACCAGTTAACTAGTTAACCTCTCAGTGCATGTGTTTGGATGGTGGGAGGAGCCAGAGTACCTGGAGAAAACCCACGCAGACACAAGGAGAACATGTGAACTCCACACAGAGAGGTCTGGTGTGGGAATAGAACCAAGGTCCTTCTTGCTGTGAGGCACGAGTGTTAACCACTGACACCAAAGATTCGGATACCCCTACAAAATGCCTTGGTTCCTATATAGTGCACTATGGAGGGGGTAGGGAGTGATTTCGGACACAGCCACAGTGTCATCAGCAAAGAAGGAGGGATGACACCAGTATTACCAGGCCAGGTGATAATACCTCTGGGGGGGCACTGATGATGCCAGTATCACCAGGCCAGGGGATAATAGCTCTTGGGGGGGGGTGACACTGATGACGCCAGTATCACCAGGCCAGGGGATAATACCTCTGGGGAGGGGCAGCTGTGGTCCCTCTAGGTGTAATTAGCACTTTGCTGGAGGAACTGGTGACGCTTCACAGACTCTGACATTAATTAATAAGTCATCGGTATTGAAGGAACAGAACAACAACAGGAAGAACAAATGGAAAATGTCCTGAAAACACAAATCAACACATGTTATGAAGCAACGAAAAGACGATGGTGGAAACAGCTTTTGGAAACTCTTACATGTTTATATTTGTGCTTAAGACACCACTGTCAACTTAACCACCTTTTGAAATGTCAGCCTTTGTTTTTATCCCAACATTGATTATCAATAGCTGCGTTTCCATTATAGTTTTTCATAAAATAGCAAATTCCTAAAATTTCTGCAAAGTATATTTGTGCTTTGAACATGTTTCCATTTGAGAGTTGTTTTAGGCAGGAGTGTCGTAACTGTCGTGAAATATCATCCTGCGAGATTTCACTGCTGTCACCTTTGGAGCGTCACATTGTTCATCACCCTGATAGTGTTAGAGTGAATGAATCGGCTAAGTCTCTGGTTAGTAACAGTCTCTGGTGAACTCTTTAAAGACTCTAATATGTCAAACAAAGCAGCTGGTTAATATTATAAGGGTCTGTACATGTGGTCCCTACATTGTCAGGTCGAAATATTAAGTGTAAATATGCTCAGAACTAAACAACATGTTAAATGTATGTAGTGTTTTATACACAGTTTTTGCACTTGACATTTTACAGAAGAGAGAATATATTTATCTGTAAAAAAAACAAAAAACTATTTAAATATTGAAAAACTAACAGATAATAAATTGAAAGCTTCACTGTGTCTACTGTAGGAATCACTCTGATCATCACTCCAAGATAGTGGTCGTAGTTCTGGCATCCCAGCAGCCAATGGTTGTTATGGTTACAGCAACTGCAGCTGCCATTTTCACTCTGAGAGGAATTATCATGTGACCATGTATGCCACATCCTGTGACATATAATTGTGGAAATTCTTTCATTGTGCTTTTGTGATATATTACAATATTCAAACATCTGAAAAACCAACTCATGAATGTGTGAAAAGTTTTTTCGATATTTGAGGTTTTTTTTATTTGGTTGTTTCCATTACCAGTTTTTATAGCGATATTTACATTTTGCAAATTTCAAAGGGTAATGGAAACGCAGCTCATGATTATTTATGTATTTATTAGTGCTGTGAAACAATTACATTTTTAATCTTATTAATCACAGCTGCCTTAGATTAATTTGTATTAATCCTTATTAAATACTCATTTTAATCTATATTGTTTAATTTTCATGAACAGACAAACAAAACTACAGAACAAAAGAAGTGAATAAATCTGCAGTTAACATTTGTCATAAACTAGGCTATCATTCGCTTCGTGCTAGCATTAGACTAGTACTATCATTAGCCTCGTGCTATCACTAGGTTAATGCTATTATTAGCCTTGTTCTAGCATTGGCCTTGTGCTATCATTAACCTTGCACTATCATTAGCCTAGTGCTAGCATTAGCCATGGGGCGGTTGTGGCTCACTTGGTAGAGCAAGTCATCCAATGACAGAATGGTTGGCGGCTCATGTTCCGGCTTTGGCTGTCCACCTGTCCAAGTGTCCTTGGGCAAAGACACTGAACCCTGACTTAGTCTCCCAGTAGGACTGACAGAACCTTAGAAATCTACTGGTGTATGAGTGTGTGAGAATGGGTGAAAGTGAGGCTAATGTAAAGAGCTTTGAGCACTATGAAGGTGGAAAAGAAATATAGATGTGAAGAACATTTGTGTAATTATTGGCTTTGTGCTATCATTAGCCTTTTGTTGGCACTAGCCTTGTGCCAGCATTAGCCTAGTGCTAGACCTTGCCTTGTGCTAGCATTAGCCCAGTGCTAGAATCAGCATTGTGCTTGCATTCATCTTTTGCTAGCATTAACCTTGTGCTGTCATTAGCCTTGTGCTGGCATTAGCCTCATGCTAACATTAGCCTAGTGCTAGCATTAGCCTTGTACTAGCATTCACCTAGTGTTACCATTAGCCTCGTGCTTGCAGAATTTCATATGCTTTGCATAAATGTGTTTTAAACAGTTGTTAGTTTTGTAAACAAAGTAAGAAAAAAAACTGCAGAAAAAACAACAACATGCTAAAATCCTCTAAAATTCACAACAAAGTGATTAAATGAATGTATTATCATCAGTGTTTGAAAAGTTCACCTTGATTAGGAACAAGTTCAAAGTTCAGTTCAAGTTACTCAATATGAATTAGTTCAGTTCATCGTTCATTCTTCCAAATTATGAACTAGAAGTTCATGGATCCCAAAATGAACTTTTTCATTCTTTTTTTGTGTTATTGTTGTAAACTTATGTTGCCAAAATTTGTTCAGAATAATACAAAAATGACATCTATGATAATGCTGTGTTTTGATCCCATTTATAGCAGTGGTCCCCAACCTTTTTATTACCACAGCGTTTCACAATTTTACCACAGACCGGGGTGGGGGGGGGGATAAAGTATAACTCCTGGTATTGTCTGTTAAAAACTTTCCCTTTTTTGGAAGTTGGAGGCTCTTCTTCTGTCTCTTCAGTGCCCTTTTCCTCTTCAAAAATAAACTTTCCAAAGACATCTGGGTTACATTTTTGGCATTCAAGTGACAGAAGCTGTTACATTCCATTACAGTTTTTCACAAAACAATATTCCTCAAATTTTGACAAAGTATATTTGTGCTTTGAACGTGTTTCCATTGACGGTTGTTCTAGGCAGGGGTGTCGTAACTCTTGTGATATATCATCCCACCACATTTTACTGCTGTCACCTTCTCTCGTCAGTAAAAGTCACTGATGAACTCTTTGAAGACCCTAACATGTAAAACAAACCACCTGTCTCACATTATAAGGGTCTGTACATGTGGTCCCTACATTGTCAGACCAAAATATTAAGTGTAAATATACTCAGCACTTAACAACAAATTATAAGCAGCCAATGGTTGTTATGGTTACAGGCTGTCATTTTCACTCTGAGGGAAGTGGTCATGTGACTACGTAGTCACATCCTGTGACATATATTGCGGAAAAAGTGTTTCCATTGCGCTTTTGCGATATATTACAACATCGATATTTGAGTGTTTTTTTGAAATTCAGGTGTTTCCATTAACAGTTTTTTATAGTGATATTTACATTTTGTGAATTTACAAGGGTAATGGAAACGCAGCTATTGACGTAACTGACAGAATCTGGTAATTTTTCAAAATAAAAGATTGTTCAGACTCGGAAAATAAATACAAGAGAAATAAGTAAGTAATTATTAGGCGGCCGGCGGCCCGGTACCAATGGAGAGCACAGTTCAATAAATGCCAGAATAACCGTGTTCACAACAAAAGTGAACGAGTCGTTCACGTTCGTCAAAAATATGACGAACGACTCGGTCAGGTACAACACTGATTATAATTTTTAATCTGATTAAACATTTACTCAATAACTCAGGTGTTGCTGAAGGTGTTGAATAAACATGTTCATTTCATATTCATATTTTTTCAGATGTTTTAAATATTTTATCACAGTTTCTGGTGTTTTTTCTGTATTTTAAAAGTTTTTGAATGTTTTGTTTTTTTCATCACTTTATGTCTTAGTTTTATTTTTTGTGAATTTTAATGGATTTTAACATGTTTTGTATATTTGTTTTCTATGAGTAAAAATAATAAACCTGAGACAGAAGTGATGTATAGAGGTAAAGAAGTGTCACAAAGAAGAAGACAAACTAAATTAGTTCTTATAATACATTTTTCTTGCAAAAATTTTCAATGCAAATATTCTTTCGTAACTTTTGTTCATTTTGCTACTTATGTCATTTTCTTAATTATTTTATTTTATCTTTTTCCCGCATTTGTGTCTTTGTTCATGATTATTATTATTTTGTAGGTTTATTATTCTTTTTTGTTCATGTAATTGATAATTTTAGCTGTTTTTGTTCATTGTGTGGGTCATTTAATCTTATTTCTTTCCTGTGGAACTGTTAAAGTCTCAAGAGTTAAAGGGTTAAACAGACAGAAAGAGAAAAAATCATTTGTAAAATTCCACTAAAGTATCTGTGGGTCTGAAAAGATTCAAATCATCAATGCGATCAATGGTTGTTGTCACTGCTAACAGCTGTGCACCTGCATGTAGCAGCCGCTAACACTGCCAAACAACTGATGAAAGTAGTTTGCTAAGGTGCACAGCTGTTAGCAGTGACAATGACCATTGATCGCCATTGAAAGGAAGTAGCTCTCAGCAATTATGAGGTGTGAGGTTTTCTTCTGTGATGGTTTTGTTATGTAAATAAATCACTAATTCCAACACATACTGTTTTGAGAAGACATTTTATTTTGTTGACCCCAGGAAACCTGCCGGGACTACTTTGGCTTTGACCATAACCGGACCAGAACTGGGCTCACAGGACACTGTCGGTTGTAAGTCAGTGTGGGTGCACCAGAGTAAAGACACAGATGACAAACACATTAATGTGAAAAAACAAACTATCCCTTTAAGTTTGTATGTGCTTGTTTATCCTGCTCTGTTTTGTGTTTCTTACTGATTTGGTGGCACCGGTACGACTGCAGACCAAGGCTGGTCATGTGACATGGGACATGTCACATGAACAAAAACCTTACTCTGAAATTAATGGATGAAAACAACTGACCTTTGGCTTGTTCTCTTTATAGGTTGAGGCCACACCCCATTCACGCTGACTCACAACAACCACAACTCACCTGTGTGTGTGTGTGTGTGTGTGTGTGTGTGTGTGTGTGTGTAATCATGGTGTGGACAGTGCTTGTTGCTCTGCTGGTGCTTGTGTTACTACAGTTTGTGTGTATGAGAGAATTACGCAGCTCTTCTATTACCTCCTCCTCTTCCTCCTCATCATCATCCTCTTCCTCATCTTCATCCTCATCCTCCTCTTCTTGGCTGTTCAACGTCACCCAGCAGCGTCTTCCTGCAGCGATTATTATTGGAGTTCGAAAGGGCGGCACCAGAGCTTTGCTGGAGATGCTGAACCTGCACCCAGAGGTGGAGGTAGCCAAGGCTGAGGTGAAGAACTGCACTGTACAAATATTTAAATGAACTGTAGAAATATTTAACTAAACTGTACAAATATTTAAATACACTGTACAAATATTTAACTAAACTGTACAACAACTGCTCTACCTCTGCCGCTCCAAAACTTTAGCTCCATTTCCATTACTCTTGGAAATTTGCAAAATGTAAATAGCGTTTTAAAAAAAAACCTGATAATAGAAACACCTGAATTAAAAAAAAAAAACACTGAAATATCGAAAAAAGCATTACACTTTCACAAGGTGGTTTTGCAGATGTTTTGATATTCTAATATATCGCAAAAGTGTAGTGGAAACACTTTTTCTGCAATTATATGTCACAGGACGTGACGTAGATGGTCACATGATCACAACCGTCAATGGAAACTACTTTGACGAAATTTTAGGAATATCACTATTGTTTTCCGAAAAACTGTAATGGAAATGGAGCTTCTCACTCACTTTTAGTGATTTAATTCAAGGCAAAAATCTTCCATTCATTTCTAAAGTTGTTTCTCGAAGGTCATTTTTCTAATGCCCCTAACATTGAAAGAGGTTTTCATGTTCTTTGCATCAGACAGAAACTGTGACGTAAACTTCGCCTTGACCACTGGTTTCTCTCCGTCCTTTGTGTCAGGTACACTTCTTTAATGTGGACCAGCACTACCGCCGAGGCCTAGCTTGGTACCGAACCCAGATGCCCTTCAGCCTTCCTGCTCAGGTGACTGTAGAGAAGACCCCCGGATACTTTGCTGCCCCTCAGGCGCCGTCCAGAGTGTGGGACATGAACCCGGCCATGCGTTTGTTGGTCATCGTCCGGGACCCAGCCGAGCGCCTGGTGTCTGACTACACCCAGGTCCTCCACAACCGCCTGAGCCAAAGAAAGCCCTACCGCCCCCTGGAGGAGCTGCTGCTCCACAAAGGCCAAGTCAACCCCAGTTACAAGGCACTGCAGAGGAGCCTGTACCACCTGCACCTGGCCCGCTGGCTAGCACTCTTTCCACGGGAGCAGATCCATGTGGTGAATGGGGACGAGCTCATACGGGATCCATTCCCTGAGTTGAGGAAAGCCGAGCACTTTCTGGACCTGCCTCCAAGAATCAGCCCAGACAACTTCTACTACAATGCTACCAAGGGCTTTTACTGCCTCCTGTCAGCTGGACGTGACAAGTGCCTGGACAAATCCAAAGGCCGACCGCATGCACCACTTGGTCCACGCGCCTTCAGGAAACTCTGCCGCTACTTAAGGAAGCCCAACAAATTGTTCTTTGAAATGATTGGACAGTCATTTTCCTGGTGCTGATCTAAGTATCCCTATGGTCTACGGTGACCAGAGAGAAAATATCCTCTGAAACAACAGCTACACATTCAGGGACGTGCAAGGAAGCCATTTCCTGAGGAATCCCTTTGGTCAGCAGGCGAACCAGGTGATGGATCCAAGTCCTTTCCCTGACATTGAGACCTGCTCAGGTATAAAAATGGCCAGAAAATATTCAGAGTGCATGAAGAGTGGCCATTCCAAGCTTTTACCATGAATACTGAACTGGTGTCTCTGTGGATAAACTGGACAAAGTCTGTGTCCAAAGGACCGAACTGACTGTTAGTTCATAGTCTGTGGACGTTTAGCAGAAGAACAGAACAGTAGAAGTTGTGAAAAGATGGTTGATGATCTGTTGCACTATAAACTGCACAAAAAAACTCAAGCTTAAGAGTTTTACGCAGACTGTTGATTTTTGTAACATATTTGAGTGTTCAAAGTATTTTAGTTCATAGTTTACTGTCATCTTTTGTTTGTTTTTTTGTCTTTTCTGGTTCGTTTGTCAGAACCTGTTTGAAACAACTGAAACTAGATTTTCTGTTGTTTATCTGGTGGATGAATTCCTGTTTTTTAATGACGTCTTCCTAATAAAGCTGTAGAGTGTCAGCGTCTCCTTCCTTAAACCCTGTCTTCATCCTGAGGCTCCAACACTTTAAAATGTTTGAATGTGATGAACATAGACAAACCTCTGTGGACATTTTTTTCTCAGTGAATGAAATCGTTTACATGATGTCTTTTAATTCAAAATAATTTATTTGTATTAAAGTAATTCTGAATTAAT
The DNA here is from genome assembly GCA_020466265.1 of Siphamia tubifer. Lineage (NCBI taxonomy): Eukaryota > Metazoa > Chordata > Actinopteri > Kurtiformes > Apogonidae > Siphamia > Siphamia tubifer. Next base: position 3,390,438 of record CM035791.1, read on the forward strand.
GCTATTTACTTTGTGTTTACATGGACATGATCATGCAGATTTAAGGTTTCTATGGAAACAGATGTATTCCGCTCTCGTTAAGTGGTCTTTCAGCGCTGTAGATACAGAGGGTTCTGATTGGACAGAACTTCCGCTTAACATCTGGACTTAACATCTGGATGTCTACTGGAAGAAAATGGTGGCGTCCACTTCCTGATTTGCGTTGCGTTTCACTGATTCAACCCTTTGAACAAAACTCAGAAATGGATTAGTATTCCATCCCTGTATGTCTGATTTTATTTTAGACAAGAGAGGGTCATAATTTATTTTAGCAACTGTTGAAATATCTTTAGGTATAAGCACACCTAAGTATTTCAATGATGTTTGGTCCCATTTCAGAGAGAAATTAGCTTAAATTTGTTTTGGCTGTGTGTAATTCAGTGTAAGAATTTGTGTTTTATTAGTATTAAGTTTATATCCTGCATATTTTCCAAAGGTATTCAGAATCTTGAATAGTTCAGGAAGTGAGTTAGTAGGTTCCTCTATGTAAAGGAGGACATCATCGGCATATAATGCAACCTTATCGTGATTAGAATTTATTGATATGCCTTTAATGCTTTCAGTTTGTCTAATCCACTGGGCAAGAGGTTCTATATAAATTGCAAAAGAAGTGGAGATAATCCGCATCCTTGCCTTGTGCCCTGTTCTAGAATGTTAAGTATCCATTTATTTTAACCCTTGCACAAGGTTTCCTGTATAGGTTGCTAATTGCCTTTACAAACTTTATATGAAAACCAAATCTTTCCAAAACTTTATATAAGAAGGTCCAGCTTACAGAATCAAAAGCCTTCTCAGCGTCTAAACTAACAAAGCCTCTGATCCCTTTTCTTGAATGAGTTCCAGTATATGCAATGTACGTCTGATATTATCATGAGTTTGTCGTTGCAAAATAAAACCGGTTTGATCTGTGTGTATGATCTGTGGAAGAATCACTTCAACTCTTTTTGCTAGGATTGAGGTATATAGCTTGTAATCTGTGTTAAGGACTGAAATTGGCCTAAATGATCCACATTCCAGTTCATCTTTTCCTTCTTTTGGAATAACAGAGATTGTGGCTTCTCTCCAGGAAGGTGGGATTCGATGTCCCTAATTTTGTAAATTGTATTATCTGCCTGTTGCTGCTGTAATTTCCTTGCCAAGAACTTTGCAAAGTTTGGGCCACTCATAATATTTCTGTTTCTCTTGTGTGTACAACTCATCTATCTTCCTCCTAACTTCCTTCAGTTCTTGGGGAGGATCTGATTGTGGACTTCTTTTGTGTTCCATTTCAAGCTCTTTTAATTCTCTGATAATTTTAGTCTCCTTTCTTTCTTTTTATATGAGCAGTATGAAATATTGCCTCTCAGGACAGTTTTCAATGTGTCCCATAGCATATCCGGGCTTACTTCTCCATTATCATTCTCTGCCAAAGTTCTTGTAATGTCTTGCTTCATAGTCATTTTAAATTGTTCATTATTTACTATACCTGTATTTAGCCTCCATAACGTATTCCTGGGATTGTTACTGATTTGTAATAGTAAGGTTAGAGGAGCATGGTCAGATAAGTCAATACTTCCTATTTTACAATTGTGTATTCTCTGACGGTCTCTTTTGAGGGAGAGAAACATGTAAACTCCACACAGAAAGGCCTGCACAGTCCAGGAATCGAACCTGGGTGTTCTTCTTGTGAGTCAAGAGCGCTAACCCCTCCGCTACTGTGTTGCCTGTAGGATGGACAGAACCTTAGAAACCTACTGGTGTATGAGTGTGTGTGAATGGGTGAATGTGAGGCTAATGTAAAGAACTTTGAACCATGAAGGTGGAACAGAACTATAGAAGTGAAGAACATTTATCATTTACTGTGTTTACATCATAACTCTTAAAATCACGCTCAGTTATCCTGATTGTTCAGTCCACAATTTGGACAACAGAATGTCTATGGTGGTTTACAGGACCCCTGTGTGAAGCTCACAAAACTGAGTGAAACACACGAGGGTTGGCAAAAACCATGCTAAGATGTTAAAGAAGCACAAGGTAAATTTCATAGCTAAAAGCTCCAGTAGACAGTAGGAGACTTCTGTAATGAATGTGAGTTGTATTTTCCAGACAGTCTTTATTGGAAATGTAAAATAATCTATTTGGCATAGTTTTGCACACTTTTTTGTCAAACTGTGCCAAATGGACTGTCCGCCTGGTGTTATCCTGACTTAAATCTTTCTGAAGGCTTTGTACTTTGCTCTAATTCTATTAACTTTTGTACATATGTTGTCAAGAAGTTTCTGTAGGTGATCAATGGCATCTACATGGAATCACTGTTAGCAGGGTGTTATCCTCTGTCAAGTAAGGAAAAACAAAACAGGCAATGATAAAAAAAAAACAAAACAATCAATTTTCTCTTTTAGTTTATTACAGTTTAATCAGTCATAGTAATAGCTACAAAATGTAGACAATGGAAATATATTGTGTGAAGTCTACAGATATTCACAGACACAAAGAACATACAAATGAACGTTAGGATTGTTGAATATGTTTTTGGGTGTTTTTCCCTGACACTGTTTTTAACAGGTCAGATACAGGTCAAAGGTCAGATACAGATTTAAAATTTTAGGAAACATTTGCTTCCAAAAAATAATATCTTATTTTATACATTCTTCTACATTAGAACTAAATTTTCACTCATTCAGATAATGTTATGTAGTTGGTTATTATAGGTTTTAAACATGGTTTTAAAAGCACAAATCGAAGAAGACTTTTTCATATTTTGATTCAGATTATTCCACATTCCACTTAATTTTCATAAATACATGAAACTCATATAATAAAACTCATGACAAAACAAAAACTACTAACACAAGGTTATATTAGATGAGGGATCCACCACAAGCACAAAAGAAGAAGGAAAAGCTAAACTTGATTGTTAGCACTAGTTTCTGCAGGTTTCCTGCCTTTTCCTCCATTAGCCTTGTCCTTTCTGCTTGTTGCTCTGCACCTGCCTCCATCTCCCTCTGGTCCAGCGCCCACTGTTCTGCACCACTTCCTGCAGCAGGTCCATGGCAGCGTACTGGCTCCGGTAGAGCAGCACGTCATCGTCTGGGGAACCGCCACCTCCAGAGGGCCCCTTGGATCCGGTGCTCCGGGTGGCTCCTCTCCGTCGGCTGCCTCCTTCGGTTCCCTCTGCCTCCACACCAACACCATCAGCCTGTTGTTCTTGTGCGAGGGGTGGTGTCTGGAGTTGTTCTGGATCTGGACTGGGATGTTGGTGATCGTCGCTGATGGAGGACTGGCTCATGCGGACCAACACAGGTTCTCCACAGCCGTCGCTTGATTTTGGGAATTGTGGGGGATTTAACGAGATACAATCATTCATTTTTAGAGCATTGGGTTCCATGTCACACTTCTTCTTCTGGACTTCCTGCTCCGTGTTCTTTGAGGATTCACGTGGCATCCAAATGGCGAAGGCGTCAACTCTCCCCCTCTTGCCCTCACCTTTGGTTTGATATCTTTCCTGCCACTGAGCTGCAGTTGGAGGCCAGGTGGAGATCCTCATACTCTGCAGCCCTTTCCCTACCTGTGACCTTTGACCTGGCTGATTGTTGGGGTCATTCCGTCGGGGGCCGATGCTCAGGTATGGTACATGTTCAAAGATGTGGGAGTTTTCACCTGCTTTACTTTCCATTAGATCTTCCATCTGAACACTTGGTACATTTGCTGTTTCTTTTCCAGTTTCCTGTTTTTTCTGGGTTGGGGTTATCCCATCTTTCCTAGACACACCAAATGCAGACGTGGAAAGAACAGCATTCGCAGACTTTGCTTGACCTCCTGGAAACCATCTCCTCTGCTCTTCCTGGTGAGGACCTTCAGTCCGCTTTGTCTTCTCAGTGTGAACGTCAGCTTCTTCCACCTCAGGGTTTCCTCCTTCTTCAGGTCTCGGCATCACTGTTTTACTCTTCCGTTTCCTCCTGTAGATCACAGCCAGGAAACACATGGCACACAGCAGCAACGACAGAACCACTGCAGGGATGACATGGATTAGAAACCTGAAGGTACCAACACCAACCTGGAAGAGACCAAACCTACCGATGAATGTGATGAGCGCAGGGATGATGTCTGCATGTGGCAGTGGCGAGGACCCAGAAGAAGCTGGAACAAACAACACACAGATTAGACCCGTTTACGAAAGTTTTTATTCCTGTTTAATCCAGAATAAGGGTTGATTAGGCTTTCATATGAACCATCTAAACACCTAATTCCAGTTGAAAATGATAATTCACAATTCAGACAGACTAAAGTTTATATTTAGCGTTGATGACACACATTCCACTGTCAGCGTTAGTTTGTTGTTTGTTTCTTGCTATGGTTGATTGGGTCGAACTGCTGCTTCATAATTATTACAAAAATCAAAGTTAAACATCACATGTAGTATCTGGTCTAACATGTTGAAACCAAAAGTTTCACCAAAGTCTAACATGTTGAAACCAAAGTTTCAACATGTTAGACCATAGATACCAATGCAAAACAGACTGAATACGCTTGTCTAAACATGGATGAAAAACTGAAGACGAAATGCCACTTTTGCGTGTTCTGTTTTAATAATAATAATAATAATAATAATAATAATAATAATAATAATAATAATAATAATAATAATGATGGATTGGATTTATATAGTGCTTTTTTTGGCCACTCAAAGCACTTCACATTAGTGACCCATTATTTATTCACTCTCATATGTGCTCTCTGGTGGTGGTAAGCTACATATGTAGCTTGGGCAGCTGTGGCTCAGTTGATAGAGTGGGTCGCCCAATGACCGAGAGGTTGGCGGTTCGCGTCCCAGCTCTGGCTGTCCACATGTCGAAGTGTCCTTAGGACTGACCTTAGACCTTAGAAACCTACTGGTGTATGAGTGTGTGTGTGAATGGGTGAATGTGAGGCTAATGTAAAGCGTTTTGAGCACCATGAAGGTGGAAAAGAACTATATAAGCACAGTCCATTTACCATATGTATCCTATGGCAGACTGACAGAAGTGTGGCAGCCATTTTGCGCCTACAGTCCCTCTGACCACCACCGAACATTCACAAACCAGTGTGAGTGACACTGGAGGCAGGAGGGTGAAGTGTCTTTGCCCAAGGACACAGCGGACTGACTAGGACAGAGCAGGAATCGAACCACCAACCCTTCAGTTACTGGACGATCTGCTCGACTGAGCCATGGCCGCCCCAACATCATGTTTTCATCGCTTCTGTATAAATGTAGCCTAAGGTGAAATATTTCCACACATGCAATGTGTGCACTCTCTTTAGTTTAGTCAGACCCATCACCCCCTGTTTTACCTGCGGCAGCCATGTCTTCTCTGGTTTAGCTCCGACTGGTCTGTGTTTATGCACCAAGAGAGAGAAAGAATAACATGCGACTTGTCGACTCCTCCTTTAAGTCGACTTGTGCAACGCGAGTCACCTAGTCGATCTTTCTGTTAATGCCCTAATGTACATGTCCATAAACCAGCATATAAGTGTAAGAAAACACCATATATATTAAAACATGAACTAACCACACTAAAGTAATTTGTTTTCTCATTAATCTGATTAAAGTATGTAAGATTTAACACATTTAATGTCTGAAGAACAGACTTTATAAACTGTACAACTGTTTTATCTGACCTCTGCAGTCACATGTATTAATTAATATGAAATATATTCAATAAAAGTGAAACCAAACCATCTGAACCTACGGCTGAGGATGAGGAAGGTGGGTGCTTCGGTCTGTGATGGTGATGGAGTTGGTGGAGGTGATGAAGGTGATGGAGTTGATGAACGAGATGGAGGTGATGGAGCTGATGAAGGTGATGGGGATAATGAAGGTGATGGGGGTGATGGAGGTGATGAAGGTGATGGGGGTAATGGAGGTGATGAAGGTGATAGCGGTGATGAAAGTGATGGGGGTGCTGAAGGTGATGGGGGTGATGGAGCTAATGGAGGTGATGAAGATGATGGAGGTAGTGAAGGTGATGGGGGTGATGAAGATGATGAAGGTGATGTGGGTGATGAAAGTGATGGGGGTGATGGAGGTGATGAAGATGATGGAGGTAATGAAGGTGATAGCGGTGATGAAAGTGATGGGGGTGATGAAAGTGATGGAGGTGATGAAGGTGATGGGGGTGATGAAGATGATGGAGGTAGTGAAGGTGATGGGGGTGATGAAGATGATGAAGGTGATGTAGGTAGTGAAGGTGATGGGGGTGATGAAAGTAATGGGGGTGATGGAGGTGATGAAGGCGATGGAGGTGACGAAAGTGATGAAGGTGATGGAGGTGATGTATATGATGGAGGTGATGAAGGTGATGGACCTGGTGGAGGTGATGAAGGTGATGGAGGTGATGAAGATGATGGACCTGGTGGAGGTGATGAAGGTGATGGACCTGGTGGAGGTGATGAAGGTGATGGAGGTGATGAAGATGATGGACCTGGTGGAGGTGATGAAGGTGATGGAGGTGATGAAGGTGATGGAGGTGATGAAGATGATGGACCTGGTGGAGGTGATGAAGGTGATGGACCTGGTGGAGGTGATGAAGGTGATGGAGGTGCTGAAGGTGATGGACCTGGTGGAGTTGATGAAGGTGATGGAGGTGATGAAGATGATGGACCTGGTGGAGGTGATGAAGGTGATGGAGGTGCTGAAGGTGATGGACCTGGTGGAGTTGATGAAGGTGATGGAGGTGATGAAGATGATGGACCTGGTGGAGGTGATGAAGGTGATGGAGGTGATGAAGGTGGTGGACCTGGTGGAGTTGATGAAGGTGATGGAGGTGATGAAGATGATGGACCTGGTGGAGGTGATGAAGGTGATGGAGGTGCTGAAGGTGATGGACCTGGTGGAGTTGATGAAGGTGATGGAGGTGATGAAGGTGATGGACCTGGTGGAGTTGATGAAGGTGATGGAGGTGATGAAGATGATGGACCTGGTGGAGGTGATGAAGGTGATGGAGGTGATGAAGGTGGTGGACCTGGTGAAGTTGATGAAGGTGATGGAGGTGATGAAGATGATGGACCTGGTGGAGGTGATGAAGGTGATGGAGGTGCTGAAGGTGATGGACCTGGTGGAGTTGATGAAGGTGATGGAGGTGATGAAGATGATGGACCTGGTGGAGTTGATGAAGGTGATGAAGGTGATGGAGCTGAAGGACCTGTTAGGAAGAGCAAACACAGTTCAGAGCAGGTGTGTAGGTGAGTGACATCAGGTGTGTTCAGGTGCATTGGTGGTGTGTTCAGGTGCATTGGTGGTGTGTTCAGGTGCACTTCACTGGGTTGGGACAGGACTGGAGATGGTGTCACACATGTGGACACGTTCCACACAGCCTGATGTTTGAGGGCTGGAGGACTTCCACACCTGACGTCCATGTCCCTGAGCAGCAGAGACTGCATCCTTATATCTACACACACACACACACACACACACACACACACACACACACACACACACACACACACACACACACTCTTGTTCACATGTCTCATGAGGACCAACTTGGTAATCAAGTAAATTACAAAATAAATTAATAAAAATGAATGAATAGATAAACTATAATTATAATTAGAAAATGTTATCAATAAATAATTCAATGTTTTTTTTTAAATACGTAAATAAAAAATAAACACATCTTCAAACCTTTGAAAAATACACGTTTCACTTGCACCTGCTTCCCTCATGCTTTATGGGGACTTATGGAAAAACAAATGAATGTATTTATAGGGACAGATAATAGTAGTAGTATCTTTATTTATATTTAACCCTCATGGGGACCTGAATTTTGGTCCCCATAGAGGTCCCCATAGTGTAACTGTGTCAACATATCAATGTCCCCATAAAGATAGGAATACAAGTGCACAACAGACACACACACTTGTTTACATGTCTCATGAGGACCAAGTTTGTAATCAAGTAGCCATTGGGTAGTGAGTGTAAACAAATTTTTTTCAATAAAATAAAATGAAAACTAATAATAATAATAATACTTTGAAAAATAAATTTAAAAAAATATGAAAATAGATCAATTCTTTTAAAAAATACATAAAAATATATTTTTTAAAGGAAACATCTTCAAATCTTCAAAACATACATATTTCACTTTACACCTGTTTCCCTCATCCTTTATTGGGACTATTGTAAAAAACTAATTCATGTATTTATAGGGACAGCGAAGGCAGACTTTGCACGTCTTGCTGTCCTTCTTGGAGGGACAGACTTCACACTTCTTCCTCTTGCTGTCGTGGATCATGTCTTTGATGACGGGAGTCTCAGAAGCAGGGTCCGAATTGGGAGCCTCCTCAGCTGCTCACCAGTCCTTTGCCACCTTCACGATCACAGCGGCTGATTTGGTGCTCGGCATGTTAGGCCTGTGCTCCATGAGTGGAACCACGAGCGCCTCACCCCGCTGCTCAAGAAAACCCTCCTCCTTTGGCACTTCCGGGGCATCCACTCTCCATATTACAAAAGTGTTGCAGCAGGACATGTTGATGATGTTGTGGAAGACTACGAGGGGCCATCACATGGTCATCCTCCTGCAGCTGTAGGTGCCCACGGCTTTGTCCAGGTTGTCCACTTCGCCTTTGTTCATGTTGTAGTCCAAGATGATCGCAGGGTTCTCGTCTGAGCACACGGTGCTCAGCCAAGCTTGTGTGGAGCATGCTGAGCAACAGCATGTTCTTGTTTTTCTTGGGCACGTGGGACACCAGCGCAGCGTGAAGGCGTACTTGGAGGACAACATGCGTCTCCCTGAGGAGCCTGACTGTGAGCTCTTAGGGAGTGAAGAAATAGTCGCATGTCATGTTTACGGTCCATGAGACCCTCGGTCATGTCCTTCTCAGAGCTCTTTTTCGCTGCCGCTCCCGTACCCTGTCCGTGTCCTGTGGCTGAGGTGGGCTTCCCAGGGTAGACCTGCATTTTCCAAGCATAGCTGGATCTCGCATCAATTCAATTCAATTCAATTCAATTTTATTTATAAAGCCCTAAATCACAACAAAGTCATCTCACAAGGCTTTACAAAAACACAATCAAATACAGAGATACATGAGAAGTCCCAAGCATCCCCTGTCCTTTGACCCTCCTTCTCGGCAAGAAAAAACTTCAAAACCCAGTGGGAAAAAGAAGAAATCTTGAGGAGAACCACATTGAAGGAGAGATCCACTCCCATGGATGGACAGACTATAGATGAACGTCCATTTATAAATGAAGGAGGGGGGCTGGTCCAGGCAGGCAGGGGCGAGGGTCACAGTTCGGCACAGGCGAGACACTGCAGATCCTGTCGTCCATGGCTCCCGTGCAGACACTGTCAGGAGAGCTACCACTCCCCCCAGGGGGGGGGGGGGGGGGCACCAGGTGACTAGTCATGAACAGACTTGGTATGAAAGATATAAAATAACAGAAACAGGTGTGAGAGAGAGAAAGAACAGTGTCTGTATTTCCCCCAGTATTCTAACTCCTAGGGCAGCCTAGACTGAACTGTGACTCATACATCATCTATACATGATGTATGAGTCCAGAGCTCTACAGTGCACCCATGTCACTTGCATTTGCGAACAAATATTTCAGCGTGCGAATGAGGAAAAAAAAAACAGGCGAGTGCTTCTTGCAGCACACAATAAGGCACAGACCTGAGGAGCTAATGAAAGCCTACCCAAAATGAATTAAAACTGCGCGAACAGATCCGCATAGTCGAGACGAACATGGCACATAACAGTGAAAGGATTAACCCTTTAACTCCTGATGCGTCAGCGCTGACACGTTCTGAGTGGATTTTTAGTTTAAAAATTCAGACAAATTCAAGTGTTTTTTAACTGTTATTTTGCTGAGAATTTTGTTCATGGAACTGATGTACAGGTGTCGAAAAGCAAGTGATTAAGAAAAAGAAAAAGCCCAAACTAAAACTACTGGAACCAAATTACAACACAAGTTATTTATTCCTTTTTTTTTTACTTCATTTTGGGTTTTGTGGGTTTTGGTTTTTTTGCCTTTATTTCCCCACGTTATTTCTTATTTTGTGAATATTATATTAGTTTCTTTTGATGTTGCTTATTTTGTTTATTTTTCAGTTTTTTTTATTTTATTATTTTTCTTCAATTGTGTTCTGTTAGTGTCTTACTTTGTTCATGTTACATATTATTTTGTTGGTTTATTATTCATTTTTGTTCATTTTACTGATCACTTTGACTGTTTTTTGTTCATTGTGTTGCTTATTTTATCTTTTATTTTTTACTGTGTCTCAGTCTCAGGAGTTAAAGGGTTAATCATTCTAAAATGTATCTAATAACAAGGCAGCCAATACAACGTTCAAAATGTATCAAACATTAAAACAGCGCGAGAAGCTCCGCAAAGAAGAAAAGCAGAAAATTACCTCGTCAAGATGCAAAGTATAGCGGCGTTTTTTAAAAGCAATAATGACAAAAACAAGACTAAAAGAACGAATGAAGAAGAAAGTGTTAGCCAAGCGGTGAAGAAAGCTCGAACATTGGGGGAAGTTCAAACGCTCGCGAAAGTGTACAAGTTCAACCCTGACTGGCTCAAAGACTTTGAGTGCCTAGAGTACGATGCTACGAAGTTGTGCCCCTATTTTTTTTGTGTGCTCCTAAATTTTTCAAGTTAGGGGCACGTGTGCTCCTGGAAAAAAAAGTTAGTGTTAGTGTAGCCCTGTATGAGTCACATAATTTTTAACTAACCTGACCATAGTCTTTCTCAAACAGGAATGTTTTCAGCCTAATTTTAAATGTAGAGACTGTTTCGGCGTCTTTAATATTAAAGGGAAGCTGATTCCATAAGACAGGGGCCTGATAACTAAAGGCTCTAGTTCCTACTGTACTTTTAGAAACCCTAGGAACTTTCAATAAACCTGCATTCTGAGAACGAAGAACCTATTGGGCCGGTACGGAACCAGATCATCTTTAAGATAAGAGGGGCATCACAGGCCACCCACGACTTGCTCGGGATATACTGCCTAAAGTCACACCAGCCTAGGATTTCAGAGAAGAAAGAAAGAGAGAATGAAAGAAAGAAAGAAAGAAAGAAAGAAAGACAAAAAATTACTTTATTATATTATTTTTTTTACCAAATCATTTAAAATTTTCAGCTCTCAAACCTTTGAATGGAACCACTTGCTCGTCCACTGTGAGGGCCTGGGTTGTAGAGGGCAGGCAGCTGCTCAACCCACGTGTCCCAGAGCTTTCTGACCGCAGCGAATTTGTCCAAGGCACACCTCTCCACTCTCATGTTGCAGTCGTCGAACCGCAGAAGCTTTGAGTAATGGTCAAAGACTTTGAGAGGCATCGTGGCTCAGAAAATCGGCCGCCCACTCTCCTTGTTCAACAGCCTGGCCTGGTTTTAGGATCTGTACACCCCCACGAAGATGAGCAGGCCCACATAAGCGTGCAGGTCGATGTCATCCATTCCCTTCCAATTGTTTCCGTGTTTCCTGAGACCCTCGTGATTTGTTTCCTTGAGGATGATTTTGTGTATTTCGGGGGTGAAAAAGAGGTGGAATGTAGAGACGATGTCTCGTACATTGAAAACCAGTCCGTGGGTCTGGCAGGCCAGGGTTTCCGCTGCTGCCCCTGCTGCTCTCATCATCTTTATTGCGAGGGGGTTGTTTCATATGCTGTAGAGGATATAGTTATTTCCTCGTTTCTCAAGGGAAACGTGTCTCATGCAACGTGAAGGATTTGTCCTTCTCCCGGTTGTTGTTGTTGTTGTTCTTCATCTGTGTGTTTTTTTTCTTGTTCTTCTGCTCCTCCAGAGCCTTTGGTGGAGAGGTGGGTTTCTGCGAAGAGATCGTCCTCCTATTCCAGTTCCCCGTACCCTTCCTCTTGCTCCCTATTGCTCTTCTTGAACCCTGCTCATTCCATTGCGTCTCGCTCTCCTCCTCCTCTTCTCGCTTTGTACTTACCCACGGTTCTTGGTGTCACATCCTCTTTGTCTTTTCCTCCTTTTTGTATTTAGGGTGAGCGCGACCTGGGGTCTCCTGGCCTAGGACCCCTTTATGGGAGAGGTGCGTATCGGGGGGACAAAACATCATGGTCAGAATCGCGTTCTCACCACGTGAGTCCACATATGGTGTATCTCACTCCGGATTGCTTATTGCCAGCTGCCTTCACAACTGCCTCATCCTCCTCTCTTCTCACTGTCGCTCTCTCCTCACCTCTCGCACTCTCTTCTCTTGCTCTCTCACTCTTCCCAGGTTCTCATGCAGCAAGCTGGAAAGAAGCTCCCATGGAAACATTTGAGCCATGAAATATCAAGCTGTCATGACTACTGTCCTCGGCCTTTGCCGTACCGCTGTGGAAAGTGGTGGAAAGGGGAGGGAGGACTTGCAGAGAAAGGAATGTTTAGTACGTTCCTTTCTGTGTGATGCATCTTGGTACTCACCTGTCCATGCGTCCTCCTCCTCCTCATCACAGTGTTGAGCTGCTGCTGTTGGGTTTTTATTTCAATCTTTTTTCCGGGGTCGCTAAAACCCATTTGTCAACGGAACAAAACTTTGTTTACCCAGTCTTTTTCCTTGTATCCTTTCTCCTTCTCTCTCTCTCTCTCTCTCTCTCTCCTGCCAGAGCACACATCTTCAATACTCACCAGTGTTGCTTTACCTGGCTCCTCGAACGGGAGCTGTTTGTGTCCATAACAGGATGGAGGAGAACGTCTTGGTTTTCAGGTACAAAATGAAAACAATGGAGCTGGTCTGAGAGACCTCAAGCTCACCAGAGTAATTAGGAGAGGCTGTCCTGACGAGGTGTAGAGGTGAAGCCAATCCGGGGTCTGGGAGACCCCGAGCTCGTGAGAGGAGGGGGGGCACTAGTTTTGTCAATGTCTTGTTTTTTTTCTGTCCTTTAGAGTCTTTCCTCTTGTTCACCTGTGATCCTAATCCCCCTTTCTGAGTCAAAGTCACATTTATCCAACACTGACACAGCGATAGGGAAGAAAGGTGAGTCATCACAGGAATGAGCGACGTGCTATAGAGACTCATAAGTCTTTTTCTTTTTTAACCCGGTTTACATTGAGATTTTGCCACACATATTTTACATGGTATGTTTACTTCATTCACACTTTCAAATATTTTCAAACCTGTATATGTCTGAGAACACATACAAATATATTCTTATACCAATCATGTATTTTATTGAGGTTATGAGACAAAAGAGTGTTGGTTGGTACGGGTGGGAGTGTCTGGAAAATTATTGTTTCTGTCCATATCTCACAGGAAAGCCTTTAGGTTTTCTCTTCAGCCTGCTCCTGGTCTCAGAGGTCCCCTGTGCCATGACCATGTCTCCCACTGACCTTCCTGCTATCTGCCATTTGGATTGGCATTCTTTCCCAGTGAAGCGAACGGTTTGAGTGCGCAAGTTGTAGTCCACGAGCGTGAAGAGGTAGCCCGAGTATGTGCATGTGGCTGAATGCTACCATCCCTGGAGGTGCGGGGGGGATAAACACATCATCCCATTCTTCATCACTCTCCCCCAGAGGGCTCCATCCTGCGTTGACTGTGATGGTGCATTTGATCAGGTGCCTCAAGTCACAGGACTGGCAGGGCAAGTCGTCCCAGTGGCCCTACCAGTGAGACCCAGCTTCTGAGGTGAAGCTCAGGATCTCGAGTACGATCATCACTCCGGAGCATCATCGCGGACCGGATTCTCTAGAATACAATCCATGGTCCGCATGTATTCCAGGGCCTCATACTCACACTCAAACCTAAACCCTAAATTGGGGTATCTCGTAGGCTCTGTCTACATCTGTAACCTTATATCTCTCCTGGAAGAGAGATAGAAAGTTTTCCTGCCAGTACCTTGGGACTTCTTGGTGTAAAAGTGTAGCAGTATGCCCTTGTGCATCCGGTGTACAGGGATATCACCCTGGAGAACACGGGCACCTCAGGTTTCAGCATGTAGTCACGTACAGGTTCATTCCAGCCCCACAAGATACGCTTCTCATTCAGCATGTCCACGAAGTCCTGCCAGTATTCTAACAGCATTTTGAGGTTTCTGTTCGGGGAGAGTCCCTGCATGGGCTCGGAGGCTCGGGTTGCTTTGATCAGAGCCATTTCTGTGTGCTGCTGTTTGAAGACGGGTGTAAATGTTCTTCACTTCTATAGTTGTTCCACCTTCATGGTTCAAAGCTCTTTACATTAGCCTCACATTCACCCATTCACACACACTCATACACCAGTAGGTTTCTAAGGTTCTGTCAGTCCTACTGGGAGACTAAGGGTTCAGTGTCTTTGCTCAAGGACACTTGGACATGTGGACAGACGGAGCCAGGACGCGAACCGCCAACCTCTCGCCAACCGAGCCACAGTCGCCAAAGTAAGGCTACTGTGAGGCTGCTTTCAGTACACGGCCTATATAAAGGGAAGGGCAGTTAGTCTGAGTGAACATAAAAACTCAAAGTAGACATGAAATGTCCAACAAAACAGCCAAAGTACACAGGGGATAACTGTGTGTGTGTGTTTTCTCTGTTTCAGAGCTTCCAAAAAGGAGACGTTGGCTCCATGCCCGGTTCACTTCCGCTTAATATGACCCGTCAGTCTGGAATGTTGGTCTGCCAGAGGCTCACTGGTCATACGTTGGATTTTCATTTTTGCTGTACCTCGGATATTCCAAAGAGAGAGTTTGGCTCCATGCCCAGTTCACATATCTGATCTGTGTGCGTGTGTGTGTGTGTGTGTGAAGAGGAGAAAGCAGTATGAGCTGCTTACTCCTGACTTTGCTTTCCTGCAAAAGGGAGACTTTGGCTCCATGCCAAGTTCAGTCCTGAATCACACCTCAGGATTTCAGGCCTGTGTGACCTGTTGCAAAGGAAGGGTGTGTGCTGTGTACAGAGGACAACATGAGGGTTAACCAATTAACCTATCAGTGCATGTTTGTGGATTTTGGGAGGAAACCAGAGAAAACCCACACAGACACGAGAACATGCAAACTCCACACAGAAAGGTCTGGTGTGGGAATAGAACCAGAGACCTTCTGTGCTAACCACTACGCCACCGTCACTCCCCAAACATATCTTATCTTATGCTGATTAGACCTGAGCACTGGCCTATTAAAAACATATGCTTCCATCATTATTATTATTATTATTATTATTATTATTATTATTATTATTATTATTATTATTATTATTATTATTATTATTATTATTCTGTCACCACTTTAACCCCAATTTTTTGCCCTTTCAATGTTAAAAAAGTGAATTTTGTTTGACCCCACATTTAAGCCCAAAAAAATTTTCAAAATCAGAAGTTTGACTTTATTACAATGGAGAAGTTGTTATTATTATTATTATTATTATTATTATTATTATTATTATTATTATTATTATTATTATTATTATTATTATTATTATTATTATTATTATTATTATTATTATTATTATTATTATTCAACTCCATTCAATAATGGAGTTGAATAATTTTTCACACAGTAGCTATACTTATACTTATACTGCAGTACAGAGTGTCTGTAGTTGTATGCAGTACAGTGTCAGTACTTGTACTGTGGTACAGTGTCAGTACTTTTACTGCAGTGCAGTGTCAGTACTTGTACTGCAGTACAGTATCAGTACTTGTACTGCAGTACAGTGTCAGTACTTGTACTGTGGTACAGTGTCAGTACTTGTACTGCGGTACAGTATCAGTACTTGTACTGCGGTACAGTGTCAGTACTTGTACAGTACTGTCCAACCCTGACCTCTGACCCCGGATATGTGTGTTGGTATCTCAGACCTTTCAGGAAGTCTATAAAGTGGTGAGCGGTGCAGGAACAGTCCCAGGGGTTCTGGTCCAGTCTCATCCTGCTGGAGCTCAGAGTCCTGAACTCCTGTGGTGGGATTACACTCAGGCTGTTCTCAGATAAGTCCAGCTCCATCAGGTTACTCAGGTCAGTGAACGCACCGTGGCTGATGGTTCTGATCCGGTTCTTCTTCAAGCTGAGGCGTGTGAGGCCCCGAAGCCCGTGGAGAGACCGCGGTGTCAGTACCTCCAGCCGGTTTCCCATCAGGCTCAGCTCCCTGAGGAGGGCGGGGCTTCCCAGCCACTGGGGGTCCAGGTCTGCCAGGAGGTTCAGGTCCAGTATGAGACTGTTGAGGTTCTGGAAGGAACTGAAGGCTTGTGGTTCGATTCGTGTTATACTGGCGTTACTGATGGTCAGTCTGGTGACGGAGGACAGGTGGGGGTTGTGTAAGACGGTGGAGCTGATCTGACCCACGTCCTTCAGAACCAAGACCAGCGTCAAAACCCCAGGTGGAAAATCTGAGGACCAGTGAAACAGCACAGATCACAAACAGGTTCCTACAGGCAGAGGCGGGACTTGAAAAGGGGCGGAGCTTGAGGACGGGTAAGCCAGGCAGTTGTTTGGAGCCTGATCCACTAGGGGTGTTTGGGTTCATTTTGTTTACGTATTTACACAACGTAAGTAAGTGTCCAGGTTACGGAGAGGGTCCTTAACATAAGTGTTAATAACATTGTTAATTACATGCTAATAACACTGTTATTACATGTTTTTTATATGTTAATTACATGTGGATTATCTGTTTACAATGTGGCCACATTTAGGTTTATTAACATATGTGTTAATATTGTTCATTATGTTTATAACATGTTAATAACACTGTTATTACATTTCTATGACTTTTTTCATTATGTATTTACAAGGTATGCTAGTGCCAGTGTTAGGGTCATTTGTGTTCTGCACAGATGCAGGGGGGGTGGGGGTCCCAGGTGATTGGGTGCTTGGACCCAACAGATCATGTCAACATCTCCAGGTCACATTTAACCCTTAAAACACCAAACATCCACCAGCAGCTGAAATCCTTCACAATTACTGAAAAATATCAACTGTTGAACCTTTTATGAACATAGTTGTTCTCTTATATATTCATGGGTTTTATGGGTTAATCATCATCTAATAAACTGACATTCATACCATTACTGTAACTATGCTGTTATTGTTGGACTAAATAATCATGTTTTAAATTAAATGCTTTGAATATTACCTCCATGGAAGTAATAATTAAAATATTAATAACTAGTATTAGTTTGTTAAAATGTGAGACAACATCAGATTAACTGTTTAACTTCACTTTCTGATGTTGGGTTTTAAATACATATTTCTTTGTAATTCCAGGAAAAACACATTAATATAAAAAAATCACTAACATTGTGTTTTTCAAGCCTTGTCAGTTCTTGTGGTTTATTCACTAAATGGTTAAGAAAGAAAAGGTGACAATTTGTCTTTTTTAAGCAAATATGTCAGTCTGCTAAATTATTTGGCCAATACTAGTTTGCAGAATGATGAAATGAAAATGTTCATATCTTGCTTCTTTTTTTTCATCTGTTGAAGTGAAAATAATGAACAAATAAGACTTCAAAATATACAAAATACATACATTTTATAATCTTAACTAAATGTTGACTAAGGTTCTTTTAATTCATTCACCAAAGAGTTAATACCTATTGACCCACTTTATTCTATTAACACACGTGTTCATGGTCATTACATGTGACCCACGCAGCTTTATTTCACTTTTCATGGACAAAACAATTCAAAGTGTTTTATATAAAACATTAAAAACATTACACTAAACGACCTTGGACCCAAATCCATCCTAAACCTGCTGGTTCCATATGAAGCATCCAGAGCCCTGAGGTCATAGGTCATCAGGAACAGGTTTACTGTGTGTTCCCAAAATCATCATTCAGTTGTTCTGCTCCTCACCTGTGGAAAAAACGACCTGAATACCTGAGGTCTAAGAAAAACTGTTCATTTAAATCACACTGAAAACATTATTGTTACTGGAGCTGTTACTGACATTATTAAATGTTTTTTAAACGTTTTTATGTCTCTTATATAGAATTTTAATAGAACCTTGCGTGTGTGCGTATATATATATATATATATATATATATATATATATATATATATATTCATTAGAAGAAAACAACACCCACTGATATTTGGGCGTTTATGGGTTAAATCTGACCTTCTGGAATGTTCTGGCAGAAGGCGATGTGCGCCTCCTGGAAACAACAGCGGCTCAGATGTACATGAAGCAGCAGCAGAAGCTTCCAAAACACTGCAGATGGGAAAACATTAGCATTAGCAACATTTCATTGTTTTCAATAGAAACACCCACCACCTCATCATGTTTCAGATATACTTTGGTATTCATGTAATAATATTTTGAAAATATGCTGAACCAAACAGTAGAGATGATAGTAAAGGGTCATGAAATGCTAATGCTAATCGCTAATGATACAAACACAAAGTCACAAATTATGTTGGTAAAATTGGAGTAATGTTTGTGTTTTAATACTTACGTTAACTTTAGGGTCAGTTAAAAAAAATTGTTTCATGTTATAATAGTACAAAAAAAATATATATATATTTTTTTAAGTGTGTAGAGTGACCAGCAAAGGGTTAAAGGGGTTAGGGTTCGGGGTGAAATGAGATTCAGCCTTAGAGTCGTCAGATGTTCTGACTGAAGCCATGAGTCACAGAACACAACCTGTTTATTTTTCATATTATTCCAATGCTGCTCAAATGGACAAAGCCACGACATGTCTGAGTCCTGATAAACTTCTGTTAGGACTTAGGACACACAACCCCAAACAGGGACAGTCCCAGTACAACAGGGACATCTGCTCACCCTAGTTGTTGCAGATGAAAAGTTTCATCCATTGGTTCTCATCATACCTCTCATACCTCTCTGACCGTCACCATTTTGTCTCAATTAATAACTCCAAATCCCACACGTCTCCTGTCACCCATGGTGTTCATCAAGGTTCGGTGCTCGGCCCTCTTCTTTTCACAATTTACATGTTCCCCCTTGGACATATTATTCGCCATCATGGACTCCACTTTCACTGTTACGCTGATGACACTCAGTTATACATTTCCACTCAATCCATCACCCCAGATATCATCTCCACTATCACCAACTGCCTCTCTGACATTAAAACATGGATGGACAATAATTTCCTCAAACTCAACAGCAATAAAACTGAGCTCCTCATTATCAGTCCCAAAACTCTCCTACCCTCTGTGAAAAACTTCTCCCTTTCCATTGATGGTCACCACGTTACCCCCTCCCCCTCTGTTCGCAACCTCGGACTCATAATGGACTCAACCTTCTCTTACCAGTCACACATCAGCAACATTATTAAAACCTCATTCTTCCACCTCCGCAACATCGCCCGTCTTCGTCCTTCCCTCTCCCAGCCCACAGCTGAAATCCTCATACATGCCTTTGTCACTTCCAGACTCGATTACTGCAATAGCCTCCTCTGTGGACTACCTTCTACACATCTTCAAAAATTGCAATACATCCAGAACTCTGCTGCCCGCCTCCTCACTCGTACCCGCTCTAGAGAACATATCACTCCAATCCTCCAACAGCTTCACTGGCTTCCTGTTCAATACCGCATCCAATACAAGCTCCTCCTACTCACCTACAAGTCCCTCCATAACCTGGCCCCACCCTACCTCACTGACCTCCTGAAACAACATCGTCCCACCCGCCGCCTCCGCTCAGCCGACACCAACCTCCTCACACCAATCACCCGCACTAAGCACCGAACCTTGGGGGACCGAGCGTTTGCTGCCGCTGCCCCCACCCTCTGGAACTCACTGCCACAACCCATCAGGAACTTGGACTCATTACAAAACTTCAAATCACTTTTAAAAACTCATCTGTTTAAACTGGCTTGTTTGTTTTTTGTTTCTTTGTCCCAATGTGAAGCGTCTTTGAGTGTCCAAAAAAGCGCTATACAAGTTTGATTTATTATTATTATTATTATTATTATTATTATTATTATTATTATTATTATTATTATTATTATTATTATTATTATTATTCTCATCATGACTTAATGTGACTCGTTGTTAATGCAGTTGTTTTCCTGAAACTGTTGGAGTTGAACAACCAATATATTCAGATTTGTTTATCAACATTGTTCGTCTTTTTTTTCTGTATTTTAGAGGATTTTGAGTCAGTTTGGATTTTTGTTTTTATTACTTTTTTGTGTTAATTTTTTTGTGAATTTTAGTGGATTTGATCATGTTTTTCATATTTTCTTCTCAGTATTTTGTGTTTCTAACACTGTTCACACAGAAGGTCTTAATGAACAACTGAGTTTGTTGTGAAATCCCTTTTTTTATATCTAAGTTCATATTACACATTAAATACAGCTTATATCAATCTTGAGTGTGAACCAAATATGTCCCTCAAGTGTGCCCAAAGTGACCCATAACCCTTGTGTTGTCAAATTGACTGACCCGCCCCTTTCATGGTCATAAAAAAGGATACAAGTGGGAGAATTAGGTTGTTTTTCCCAAATGAATCTGTGTTAGTGCTGAAAGCCTTTGGGTGCTGCCTGCAGTGTGATGGAACTGTCCATGGTACTGAAACATATCACACTGTCACCAGTCTACAATCTCAGTGGTTCAGGGTTTTTTTCTACACACTCACAGGGTCACAGTGTGAGGGGCGCTGGTCATGGTGCATAATGTCCAAGTGTCCACAAATGTCCTTTTCATGTGTGCCATTGATAAAAACTTTATAAGGGTCATAGAAGGGATACGAGGAGACTCAGAAATAAAACAACATTGGTACCCACTTTATTTCTTCATTTATTCCAAACCAAACTGGTGACAAACGGAACAGGAACAAATATCGTCTCTACTCGTTCTCCTAGCGCCAGCCTCTATGACCCGCACTCCAGATCCGGATAGAACTCATGGCACGAGAGGCAGTACAGCAGAGTGCAATGTCCACATATGTGTTTCTGGCAGCGAAGGCAGACTTTGCTCGTCCAGCTGTCCTCCTTGGAGGGGCAGACCTGACACCTCTTCCTCTCACTCTGGGATTACGGCGTTGACCATGGGAGTCTCGGAAACATGTTCCAAATTGGGAGCCTCCCCAGTGGTCCGCCTGTCCTTTGACACTGTGATGAGTCAGTGCTCGGCATGTCAGGCCTGCGCTGCATGTGCGGAACCATGAGCCCCTTACCCAGCTGCTCCAGAAACACCCTCCTCCTTTGGTGTTTCCCGGGCATCCACTCCGGCTTGAGCTGCCTCCATATCACGAAGACGTTGTAGCAGGACATGTTGATGATGTTGTGGAAGACTATGAGCGGCCATCGCAGGATCCTCCTGCAGCTGTAGGTGCCCACGAATTTAGCCAGGTGACCCATCCCGCCTTTGTTCATGTTGTAGTCCAAGGCGATCGGAGCGCGCCGCGTGGACCTCAGCCGAGTGCGCATGTAGGGTGTATGGCAAGCCAAAGTGTTCACATAGCCACGCGTTGTCTTTATTATATCACGCGTTCTAGCACACGTTCTAGCACGCGCACTGGCGCACTATCACGCGTTCCCGGACGCGCTCTGGTACGCGCAATGGCACGCGTTCTAGCACGCGTTATGGAGCGCGTGGTAGAACGCGTGCTATATGGTGATGATCTCCTCCCACTGATTTTCTCTGACAATTAATTTGTAGTGCATTCACTCAATGTTTAATTTTTGCTAAATATTTGGACTTATCCTTCATCAATCTACTTTATTAACTTGTTCAACTTTAGTGTGTCTATTCTTACGGGTTTGTTTATTGTATTTTCAGATTTCATGCAAAGGGATAAATCAAAGTGAGATGCTGTTTCATACTTTATTAATAAATAAAGCAAAATGTGAATTGATTTGTCATATTTTGATTATATGTCAATAGAGGTTGCATTGGCTGAGATGACACACTTGGTGAAGGCTGAAAAGATGGGGGAAAAATATATAAGAAGATATACACGGTTGCGCATGGCTCAATGACATCATTTCATCTGTATCATGTGACCCTGTTGTTTGCTGACGTGATAGTTTTCTGAAGCAGTGCTGTGGACATGTCCATCATTACTATTATGTAAAATATGTTGTTATTATTATAGTTATATTTGTCATCAAGAAGGTGAAAGAAGAGAAACATATATGCAATAGAGATCTATTTACAATTATATTTGCACACATACGCTTAGTTACAGTTTTTCTCAGGACAAGTATAATTCACAGACGTACATTCAGGATTTCAAATTTTTAGGTTAGATTAACCTCCCCATGGTACAACACTGACACTCGCTCCATTAAACAAGCAACACGTAAATTAGAGGCAATGGAGGCGATCCAACTTAGAAGATTCTCTCAATGCCTGGAAAAATAGCCTAATAAAGTATAATCAAGCTTTGCGTACAGCCAAAACTAGATATTACTCATCCATAATAGAAGAAAACAAGAATAATCCTAGATTCCTGTTCAGTACTGTAGCCAGACTGACAAACAGACACACCTCCGTGGAACCAGTTATTCCATCCACGCTCCGTTCTGATGATTTCCTGCAGTTCTTTAACAATAAAATATCAACTATTAGAGAGAGAGCCGCCGTGCCACAACAGCCCCACTCCAGTGACAATACTGATAACAATGTTGAATCTGCACTTATAGTGCATTATAACATTATTAGTTGTGCCTGGGATTCAGGAATACTATTGGTCAGGGTCACACAAAGACAAATTGCATCCTGGAAACAAAAGTTGAGAACCAACCATTTACTCAAAATAAATATTTGGTTATTACAGTCTGCTCTGAAAGTTGACAGATTTATAACAACAGCTAATTAACTCAAAATAAAATAAAAAAAAATAGTCTGCTGGAACAAATCAACAGTAATACAACTGTAACAGCAGCCAGTTGTTCATGCTTAAATAATAAATAAATATATATATATATATATATATATATATATATATATACTAGGGCTGGGTGATTTTCTCTTTTAAAAAAATCTCAGATTTTTTCCCAAAAAACTCGATTCACGATACGATTTTTTTCCCACGTGGGCTAAATGAAAATGAAAACACTAGAAACGTGGTTTCTTTCGTCTTCTTTTTTTTATTAAATAACATGTAAAACAAAAATACTTCTACAAATAAGTGTAAATAATAAATCAGTTGTGCAAAAGGTGCAACTGTAACCTGAGACTTTGTCTACATGAACTGTAGTAAGTCCAGACATATCCACCACAGTTACAGGAAAAACTGTGCAAAAAAAATAGTGTAAAAGATACATTTTGTTGGAAAAAAGAAAGCTTAAAATATTTTAACAACTAAAACAATATACATTAATACTCATATGAAAAACATTGCAAAAAACGTAGTAGTGCAAAAATAAGATAAAAATAAAACTAGTAACATTTTTACTTTGTAAGGACAAAATAAAACAAAACCTTATTATCAATCAAACTACTTCAATAAACCTGAACATGTTACCAATATTTTGGATATATGATGTTATTGTCTGTTATCGCTCCCCATCGTGCTCCATGCAGAGTCCTGCACGGGTTCGGGTATCCGTGGGTGAATAGTAATGTAAGAATTTTCACGAAACGGGTGAAAAATGTTGTGCTGTGTCGGATACGGGTTCGGTTCGGACGTGGGTGATCGTGGGTCTAATTTGCGGTTCATAGGCTAAAAGGTTAACAACATTTTTATTTGGCTCTGCCTTGGCTATGTCACTGTTCAGTATATTCATGACAATAAATGTTTGTATTTAAGTTTGGCTATCTGACATTTTCTTTCGGGTTCGGGTCGGATATCGGGTTCATTTATAGCGGGTCGGTTCGTGTGCAGATTTTTTTTTTTTTTCGTCGGAAAACAGGTCGGAGTACGTGACGGGTACGGGTGGTTGCGGTATGTCAAAATCAGAACCGTGCAGGACTCTGGCTCCATGTTTATCATAAGGTGTGCCGTGAGAAAAGCTTTCAGTCAGTGTTTGTTGAACATTTTGAAGAAGTGCAAGAAGTGCTGGCAGCACTAGTATCTGCCTTTTCTAAGAATTCTGCCCCCCCCCCATGGATGATTTCGTTTCAGATGTGCAACTACGGAAAGCAGCCTGGTTCATGGTTTTCTTTTTGCGAGGAAAAAAAGTGCGTGTGGAGGGGAATCGGATTGCACGATTTTTCTAAAATATGAATCGATTTTGCCATAAAACTCGATTTTAAATCTAAATCGATTTTTTGCCCAGCTCTAATATATATATATATATATATATATATATATATATATATATATATATATATATATATATATATATATATATATATATATATATATATATATATATATATATATATATATATTTCTCAAGGGCTTGTTTGACTTCAATGGTTTTTCATTTGTTTTCACCCAAGTCCAAAACCAGCAGTGATGAGGAGTGCACAGTTTTTCCAGTGCAAAAATACCAACAAACCAGGAAAAAGAAAAAATTGTTACAAGAGATCTGAAAACACGATAAAATAAAGTTGGTCTCTTTTGTCATTCAGCACAAAAAAAAACCCAGATTCCAGCCACACTCTTACTTTAACTTCAAATCTGTTTAAATCTACAGAATTTATCTCCAACTACACCCCCCACACTACTGGGAAACACTCCCCTTTATTTACCCCTAAGCTCCACCCATGGACATACCAATTATCACATTATTTAATTAACACACAATCTACAATATTCACATGGAACAAACATCAAACTGAAATCATATTAACTCATAAACAATGGCACCGATTATCCTCCATACATAAACACAAACAGAAGAAAAACCCAAAACAATGAATGAATGAATCTGTGTTCTGTTCTATGAAGTAACAGTGGTCCGGTTCTGCAGCAGGTGTGTGTGCGTGTGTGTCCAGACGTCCACCACATAGAGAAAAGGCTGAGTAGTGAGGGAAGGTCCAGATGACAATGTCCAGTTTAAACATATGTCGCAGGAGAGCCGCGCTTCACACACTCCAAAAAAGACGATGATGGTGCTAATGTCTCACCGCCACAATATTTCAAAAAAAGAATATTTTTCTCACAAGTTGTTGTGGGCCAGTCTGTGTCCTATCGCGGGCCGGAAGTGGCCGCCTATTGGGGATCGCTGAGGTAGACTATTTCCATGTACAGGCTACGTGGAGGCAGAAGAAGGTGAAAGTTTGGCTCTGGTCAGCTTTGTACCATTCCTACTCTCACAGTGACATTGCTTTGAACAGAAATATGAAGATGATGTGATAACGTAAAGTAACAGTTTACTTACAGCTGTTGCTCTTTGAAAAAACCACATGATCGTTTTCTGCTTTTTAGCTCGCCTCATTATTCCATACCGTGTTGGGGTCCTCCTGAACGCGCACCCCGGCTGTCCAAGTGATGCCTGTCAGACTATTTGTTTGTAACCGTGGCAACCAAAGTCAACGACGATGCCGCCTGACAGCGCAATAACCGAGTCACGTTATTATGTATGTTAATTCACATTTTGGTTTCCTCGTGATGCTTGAAGTAAGTAGTAAAAGTAAAAAAAAAAAAAGGAAAAAGAAGAAGTAACATGTTTTTTTCTTAAATAAAAGTGGGTGGGATGGATCTAAGGGCGTTCAAAACTGGGTGTGTCATGACACACCTGACACACCCACCATCTGCGCGCCTGCGTGAGACCCTCGGTCATGTTTAGCACAACGACCTTCGCCATGTTCTTCTCAGAGCTCTTCTTCGCTCCCGTGCCCCTCCCCTCCAGCTGAGGTGGGCTTCCCAGTGTAAAGCTGCATTTTCCAAGCATAACTGGATCTCCCATCACAGGCCACCCATGACTTGATGCCATATTTTGCGGGCTTGCTTGGCATAAAGATAGAAAGAAAGAAAGACAGACAGACAAAATTACTTTATTTTATTTTTCATGTTCATCATCTTAAATTTTCATCCGTCAAACCTTTGAACAAAACCAGTCGCTCGTCCACCGTGACGTGAGGGCCTGGGTTGTAGAGGGTAGGCAACTGCTCAACCCACGTGTCCCAAAGCTTTCTGACTGTGGTGACTTTGTCCCAGGTGCACCCCTCCACTCTCGTCTTGCGGTTGTCGAACCATAGAAGCTTTGAGTAATGGTGAAAGACTTTGAGAAGCAACTCATGACCTCGGGTACGATCCTCACACCTCAGATGGGTCGCAAAAGTCTCTGGGG
Organism: Siphamia tubifer; assembly: GCA_020466265.1. Classification (NCBI taxonomy): domain Eukaryota; kingdom Metazoa; phylum Chordata; class Actinopteri; order Kurtiformes; family Apogonidae; genus Siphamia; species Siphamia tubifer. Next base: position 3,416,501 of record CM035791.1, read on the forward strand.
CCTCGAGGGGCGTGATGTATTGTCGTAAGTCTGTAATCACATACCTGCCCCAGCTGAGAGATAGAAGGGTTTTGTTCACCAAGCGCTTCCTGGTGTAAAGTTGTGGCAGTACGCCCTGGTATGGTCCGGTGTATGGGAAGAACACCCTGGAGAAATTGCACATGTAGTCTTTCAGCATGTAGTCACACATGTTTGTTGGAGCTTCTCCTTCATTATGTCCATGAAGTCCTGCCAGTAGTTTAACAGGGCGTTGAAGTTTCCGCCCTAGGAGTTTCCCTGGCAGAACTAGTAGGTTTGATCAGAACCATCTCATTGTGCTGCTGTTTGAAGGCTGGTGTTAGGCTACTGCGAGGCTGCTTTCAGAACCGGTGTCATTTATAAGTAACAGCTGTTAGGGAGTGAATATAAAAAGTCAGAGTAGACGTGAAATGTCCAACATGGGATATCTGTGTGTGTGTGTGTGTGTGTGTTTTTTTGTCTTCCAAAAGGGAGAGGTTTGCTGAACTTGACTCACGAATGTTGCTCTGCCGCAGAACTGTTGAATTTCCCAAAATAAAAATCCAACCAAACAGCTTTCTTTCTATGCTGAACTGGATGTTGGCTTATAATAATAATAATAATAATAATCCATTTCATTTGTAGTGCACTTTACATCTGAAACAGATCTCAAAGTGCTGCAGGTTCAGCAAGTCAGAAGCAATAAACAACAGCAATAGTGACAGTACAAAAAAACCGATAGAAACATTTAAAAGCCACAGTGATTTAACTCATAACTATATTTAAAAGCTTAAGTCTTTAAAACAAACTAAAAAGCCTTTTGAAATAAAAAGGTTTTTAAATTCTTTTTAAAAGTTTCCACAGCCTGTGGCACCCTGAGGTGGGCTGGAAGAGCGTTCCACAGGCGTGGTGCCGCCGCCTGAAAAGCTCGGTCCCCCATGGTCCTGAGCTTGGTCTTGGGGACCTGTAAGAGATTGGCGTCTGTGGAGCGGAGATGTCTGGCGGGTTCGTGGGGGGACAGCAGTTCCTTTAGATACACTGGTGCACTGCCGTAGAGACACTGGTGGGTCAGGGTGGAGATTTTGTACTCCACCCTGAACCTGACCGGGAGCCGGGAGCTTCATGCCAAGTTCACTCCTGATTCTTCCCACACACACACACACACATAACCAATGTGTGTGTGTGTGTGTGTGTGTGTGTGTGTGTGTGTGTGTGTGTTAGCTTTCCCTGCAAAAAGCCATTTGGTTGGATTTTCCTAACGTACAATCCAACCAAGCATCTGTCACTCAACCTGATACAGGCCGTAGGTTGGATGTAAAAACCAAAATCCAGCACAACAAGGTTTCTGAGGTTGGCTCAATGCCAAGTTCACATATCTTGCTCTCTTGAGCACCTGTAAGCCTGTGTGTGTGTGTGTATGTGTTGGCTTTACCTGCAAAAGGCTGTTTGGTTGGATATCCCAAAATTGAAATCCAACCAAGCATTTAGCTTTCTACGCTAAACAGAATGTTGGCTCCATGTCCAGTTAACTCCAGAGGAATTCAGGTCTGTGTGACCTGTAGCAAAGGAAGGGTTAACTGACCCTGAAGTGACCTTGCATGTGCAGGAGGCTCTGACATAATGATGAATGAGGAAATACGTCATAGTATGTGACATATGCAGAAGACTAAGACACTGGTGGTTGCTATGGGCAACAGCATATATCAACATGCAGGAAAGAGCTGAATGACATTTAATGTTTAAAATGTAGACGTGGAGGCGAAAGTAAAAAAAAAATAAAAAAAAATCTGATTTGTGCCATTCAGACTGTCAAGATACAGGTCAAAGGTCAGATACAGGTCAGGTTTGAGAACATTTACCAGCAGTTTCAACATAACCTTAGTGCGTTTTGTGTTTTGTGGGAAAATGTTGTACAAAAAAATCCCAGACAGAAAAGTGTTTTGACAGTTTCCTTTTCACTGAAGCACAGATTAAAACACCACATTAACTCTAAGCATACACTGCTTTGGGATTCTGCTAGCACTAGGCTAATGCTAGCAGCAGGATAATGCTAGCACTAGGCTAATGCTAGCATGAGGCTAACGCAAGCACTAGGATAATGCAAACAGCAGGAAAATGCTAGCACTAGGCTAATACTAGCACAAGGTTAATGCTAGCACTAGGACCATGCTAACAGCAGGAAAATGCTAGCACTAGCCTAATGCTAGCACGAGGCTAATGCTAGCACCAGGACAATGTTAGGACTAGGCTAATGCTAGCAGCAGGATAATGCTAGAACTAGGCCAATGCTAGCAGCAGGATAATGCTAGCACTAGGCTAATGCGAGCACTAGGATAATGCTAGCATGACATTAATGCTAGCAGCAGGATAATGTTAGCACTAGGCTAATGCCAACAGCAGGATAATGCTAGCACTAGGCTAATGTGTCGCCCAGTTTGGACAGATATTTTCACTTCTTTCTTGAGTCTGTTTGCTCATGCTACATTAAAAGCAATAAACAGATTAATTTATATAATAAAGAAATAAAATTATATAACTTATATTTAGTCATGATTATTCAAAAACAATCCCTGTGATTAATCTGATAATGAGCACTAGAAAAAAACATTATGCTGATAGACATTTTTTTTGGTTTAGTGAAAATAACAAAAAATATTAAATAATTAAAATATTAAATTTTTCTCTACAAATACAATTAGACACAATCTCAACCATTTTCTGTTTCTGTTACTAAGAGTTTAGTATCTTTGTAAAACTGACCCATAATAAAACACATGGACTAATGATAAACTGAGGCAGAATGTTGTTAAAATGACACTTATTTTTTTGATGATTTTTTTTTTTTAGGTTATTGAATTTTTTTTGTTTGGATAGTTTAAGTAAATATTTTTTCTATATTTTAATGTATTTTTCAGTAAAACAGATATAAATTTGAAGTTGTCATTATTTATAGGCCATTATATTATTCGATAAATAGCCTTTATTGTCATCATACAACAATATATAATGATATTTGAGCATCAGTACAACATTAAAACAATAGATTACTAAAATAAATTACAATAAATAAGTAATAAAAGATTATGTAAATGTACTGGAGGTCAAACATGTGCCCTGAAGGTATGTTTTGTAGAGTGTGTGAAGGTTTTGGGGGTGAAACTTACCCTTCATCATGTGAACGGAGGCTGAAGATCTAGAATTTGGACTTGACCGGACGCTCTGCATGAACACCTGAAGTAACGGTTGCCACGGCAACGCAGCGTTTGCGTCCGGTGGTTATGAGCTGAAGCCGTTGTTCCAGTTGATCAGTAGAGTGCGAGGCAGCGAGCATCATGGGAGGTCCAGTTGTGTTATGACTCAAGGGTTAGAATGTACTGGATGCTGATATTTTTAATTTTATTTTTTTAACTTTGGTGGCAACTATAACTGACATAAAAACAAAAAGAAAGAAATATTACAGTGAAAAAGTGCCCAAAATCAAACAAAACAAAAAGTGCTAGTTTCTGTGGAGTCGTAGTGTAGAAAAAATAAATGGAAAATGATCAAAAAACAAAAAGAATCAAAGACAAATGGACAAAATGAAACCATGAGAAAAGAAGAAAAATGAAAATGTGACTTTATTCACTTGAACATTTATTCAGTGCTTCCATTTGAAAATAAATAGATGGCATGAGATCCAAGGATGAAAAGTTCAATAGTGTAACAAAAAAAGGGAGTGACGCCAGAACATTCTTTAGTTTAACCTTAAAAATACAATCGACCCCGCCCACACAGAGCCCAAAAAAACTAAAGTAAATGCAGCAAAGTAGTGGGTGTTTTTGGAGACAGCAGTAGTATCATCATCATGGTCGTCCTTGTTTCTCTTTAGCGTTTCTTTACACCAGGGCTCTCAAACTCAGTTCATTCATTTTACACATTCAGCCCGATTTAATCTTCAGTGGCCCAAACCACTAACATAATAACCTATAAATAATGACAACTACACATTTTTTTCATTGTTATAGTGTAAGAAATCCACTGAAAATACTATTATAATGTATCAAAGAAAAAAGTATTACGTATTATTTATAGATGAACATTATAGATCCGTTCTACAAAGACACTAAACTCTTAGTAACAGAAGCAGAAAATGGTCCAAATTGTGTCTAATTTTCTTTAGACATTTCAGGTTTTTCACATTTTGTTACAGGATAGTGTGTAAATGTCAATATTTTCATATTTTAATATTAGTTTTTTCACTAAAACAAAAGACAAGAATTGGAAGTTGTCATTATTTAGTCTTAATGTGTCAAAGCCAAAAGAAAATACAGTCATTGTAGATTATTATTCTATTGTTTAACTGTAGATTCACAGCCTTGACCATGGAGTTTTAGCACTTTGTACATGTATACTGTGGGCCACATTGAAACCTTTGGAGGGCCACATTTGGCCCTCGGGCCACATGTTTGAGACCCCTGGTTTACAGACTAACAGCAGTTTAAGGAGTAGTGTTCTGTCATTTTATAAACACGTGTGCGACACATGCAAAAAAAAGTAAAGTGCTCGTGCAACACTTCAGGTTGATGGAGGCCAACGAATGGTTTAGTTAAAAACAAGCACTTTTGATTCTTAAAAGAGAAAGAGAGAGAGAGAGAGAGAGAGAGAGACAGAGAGAGAGAGAGAGAGAGAGAGAGACAGAGAGAGAGAGAGAGAGAGACAGAGAGAGAGAGAGAGAGAGAGAGAGAGAGAGAGACAGAGAGAGAGAGACAGAGAGACCATGTGGCAGTGTTGGTCAACACATTAGGAGGAATGTTCTTTAATGTTGGTACAGAACTGAACCACAACCCATCACACATTAACCCCCCCTTCACACACACACACACACACACACACACAGAAGGAAAAAGACAGAAAACCCCTTTGTGGATTTATCAAATACTGGTGTTCAGAGAGCGGTTTACAGAGCAGAGGTCTCACTCTTCACAATAAGAGTGTGATGGGGTTAAAGATGGAACAGGCTGACAAACACTAAGAGGGAGGGGGTGGGGTGGGGGTGGGGGTGGGGTTAAACCCATACAGACCCAGTACCGTTTTCTGACAGTTGTGCCAAAGGAATTTTACTCTATTTTTACCTTTAATTGATTTTTCACCGATTTAAAACCAATAATACATTTTCCACTTTTCGGTGTAAATCATATATTATCCTACATTTTATTCACTCTTCATGTAGATCAGGGGTCTCAAACATGTGGCCCAGGGGCCAAATGCGGCCCACCAAAAGTTCCAATGCAGTCCCTGGGATGAGTTTCCAAAGGTCAATAATTCCACAGTCAAGGCTGCGGAAGTGATTTTAGTTCAGTTTCCACATACAGACCAATATTATCTACAGTTAAATAACAGCAGAATAACTCATTTTAGTCTCATTTTGATTACACTATGAATACAAATAAATAAATAACTTTAAAATGTTGTCTTGTTTTACTGCAATAAAAATATTGACATTTACAAAATATTGTGTAATAAGATATGGAAAAAAAACCCGAACAAATATGAATTTGAAATCACTTAAGAAAATTAAGGACAATTTTAACACTTTCCTGCTTCTGTTACTAAGAGTTTAGTATTGTTGTAGATCTGACCCTGAATGATAAACTGAGGCAGAATATTATCAAAGTTACTCTTATTTTTCTTGAGAAATTTCTTTTTTTTTTTCAGTTTATTCACACCTTTCTCATTTGGATACTTTATAAAAGGTTTTTTTTTTATAGTTTAATGGTTGTTTTGCACTAAAACAGAGACAAAATGTGGAATTGTCATTTATAGGTTATTATGATGTTATTTTACTGGTCTGACCCACTGGAGATTACATCAGGCTGAATGTGGAAAATGAAGAACACAACTTTGAGAGCCCTGATGTAGATGTTTGTTAACACCACAAATGTAATAACCTGCAAAAGTAAGAAATGTGCAACTTTTAACCTAATAATCCCACAAACGTAATAGCAGTGACTGACTAAGTTATTGTGTTTGTGGGAAAGTTATTACAATTTTGGAAGGAAATGATTTTCGCCATCCCACAAATGGAATAAATTGTTGGTGAATGCTATTACATTTGTGGGATTATTAGGTTAAATGTTGTACATTTTTATTACATTTGTGGGGTTCACAGATGTTCATGAAAATCACAATAGACTGAAAATTAATCTGATAAAAACAGCGAAAACTGAAGAAAAAGTGACTTTTTAATTCAAGATATTAATAACAATGTAAAAACCAGTGTTTCCACCCACTGTCGTTGATTCAACTCCATGCGTTTTACTGGTGAATCAATGTTGTAGAAGATGATGAAGTGTTTCCATGGTAACTACAGAGCCTCTGAACATCCAAAGGATCATATCTGATAATTCTAAAACCATGTATAAGGGCATTTTTACACCTTTTATTGACATGTATTGTTGGGCAGGTATTAAAGTACGGTCGTCAACAGCAGCAAATCCACGACATCGACAAAACGCTGCAAACACAAGAAAGATGCAACAAGCAAAAACACAAACACATAAAACAAATGCAACAGAAGTGAAGCCAAACACATGCACTGATAGGTTAACTAGTTAACTAGTTAACTGGTTAATCTAAATTGTCCATATGTGACATGTGACAGTGATGGTTTGTCTATATATGTTCAGCCCTGAGATGAACTGGAGAATCATGCAGGGTGACCTTTGACCCCGCCTTCACCCACTGGAGCTGGATTAGGCCCCCAGTGACCCCTGTGACCCTAGTGAGGATAAAGTGGGTTCAGATGATGAGGTGTTTTATTGTGGTGAACTTCTGTTTAGTTGTGGAGTAAATTTGCAGTGTTTCTCTTGCAGTTTTGTGCGTTTCCAGAATTTTTCTTTTGCATCTTCACTTGTGTTGCATCTTTTATATCTTTGTGTTTTTGGTTGTTGCATATTTCTTGTGTTTGCAGCGTTTTGTCGATGCGGTGCGTTTGCCCCTTTAGGTCAGTAGACAGTGGTGCCACCGGTGACACGTGGGGTCTCTATGGGTTAAATAACTGGGAGGAAGGGGAGATAAATTGCATGAAAAAAGCCGTGGACAAGTGTTAATGAGTGCACCTTTATACGGAACAATTCAAGAGTGTCCAGTGGTAGAGAAAAAACACAACTAAGCTCTAAACATCAGAGAATTCCCGTTATGATGTAAACACATAACATCAGCTATAGAACATCGCTTTGATTTGAGAAAAAAAAAAAAAAAAAAGAAGCATCATTTCTGTACCAAAGCCTACCATTCACCCTCTTTCAACACCTTCCATAAAAAGAACGTTTTTGGACAAATAAAAGAATTTAAAACATTTTTCTTCTCCACATTTGCAAGACATATCCAGTGCTACACCAGCAAGTTTAAAAAGCGGCTGAATAAATAGACGATAGTACCCACGATGCGTGAAAGGCCAACGGATGTCTGGAAGGGGAGGCTTAAGGGGAGGCTTACGGAGCCCCCCCCCCCCCCCCGTTACATGACAAAAGAAGAAGACAAGTTCAGAGCAGCAGGAGATTCCCCTGATGAGGCAAAAGTGGCAATGCCAGCCTGATTCAACACAACAGAAAGTCCCCACGAGGAAGCGATTGTTGGGTGTGTGCGTGTGTGTGTGTGTGTGTTGGGGGGGGGGGGGGTTCGGTCCTAAAGGGTTTTAAACAAAAGGAGAGCAGGGGGGGGGGGGGGGGCTTGGTTCAGATTTCCTGTTAAAGGTGACACATCTCCAATTTCCTCCCCTCTGGTTTTTAGTCCCAACAAGTTAATTTTCCCGCAGATGTGAGTGGCCACTGCTGAGCTCTCTGCCGCTGCTGAGCTCTCTGCCGCTGCTGAGCTCTCCGCCGTGACAGTGCTGAACTAATAAATACTTCATGGAAGAAATTAACATCCACCACATGATGAAACACAGACCGACGCCACATGCTCGGTCGTAGAAAAAACACACGCAGACCAGAAGAACCTGAACAGACTGCACCCAGGGAGACGATACCCCAGCCCATTCAGCCATGAGGCAGAAGATACCCCGAGATACCCCCAGCCCATTCAGCCGTCATATTCCTTTAGTTGTTTGTAAAAGCACCTGTTAGCGCTGCGCAGCCCTTTCCCTGTGGTCCACCTGTACGGCGGCCAGACCAGCGGCGCTTGAGTGCAGCCTATTCAGGAAACGAGCGAAGATGGAGATAGGACATGGATGGTAAAGGGCAGGGTTTTAGTTTTTTTTTTGGGGGGGGGGGGTTATTTTGCGCTCTTCTTTGGCACGGCGCCCCTCTTGGCCTGCCACAAGTGGTTGTGGATGGTCAGAGCGTCCACGCTGACAGACACCGTCTTGGCGGGGATGGCGGTGAACTGCTTGCGGTCGGAGCTGTACTTGTACAACTTGTCGATCATCTTCTTGCTGATGCTCTTGGGACCCGTGCCCGTCAGCTTGTGTATCTCCTCAGTGTCGGGGAAGTATGAGTAGAGCGCCCGGAACTGGCAGCCGCCGTCGCGGAACAGGATCATTAGGTGGTTGGACTCGCACTTCTCCAACTCCTGACGGAGAAAAGAGATGGAGAAGGAAAGCCACGGTTACAGAACATTCCACAGCTCCATCATTAACCAGGGTTCATCTACAAGAATACTCATATACAGTGGTACCTCTACTTACAAAATTAATTCCTTCCAGAAGTGTTTTCATACTGTGAATTTTTTGTAAATAGTCACATTTTACATGTAAAAGGTCTGATTATTTCCAAGGCCCCAAAATACTACCCCTCAAACCCTTTAAAATGATTTTAAAAATTACCAATTTTGTGTGAAATATTTGTTAAAAGTCTTATAAAATGTATAAATATGCTGCTTGCACCATAGTTCTGGCACTGAATAAGAACACCAGATAGATATGGGACTGGATAATGGATATTGGAGTGTAATGTACTGTAGACTTAACTACATTTCTGAAGTCCTAGTTTTCGTAAATGCCTTATAACTGTAGAATTTGCACACCTAATGTAAATTGTGATTTATAATTCTTGACTGTGAACTTGTGAATACTGAATGTTCAATGTGAGCGATCTGTGGTGCTGAATTTCCTTCGGGATTAATAAAGTACTTCTATTCTATTTATATTTTAGATGTAATGTATTGGTGTCAGTGGGTAAATGTGTCTTCACTGACTGAACATTAAACTATTCAAATGAACCAGACATGTGGGTCATTTTCATACCATTGGGTTTATTTTGTCACTTTCACCTTCAGTGGTGTTTGTTGACAGGGTGCGCGGGGCGTGTGTGTGTACGGGGTGGGTGATGGCATGGCTCGTGGACATTTTTTTTAGGTGTTTTTTTTCCCGCGGGTTTGTGGGGTTTCACCGGCATGTCTTTAGTTTGTGTTGGTAAAGTGATGGCTGCCTCCCTTTTTTTGTCATCTCCTGTTTCACTTGTTGATCGACGGGAGTCACTTTCTTTGGGTTGATGGTGGGTGCGTGCTGTGGTGGGGTTTCAGTGGATGCACTCGGGGGGGGGGGGGGGGGGGGGTTAGAACTCTGTGATGAATGAGGGTCAAAGGTTCATGAAAAGCATCATGGATGGCTTCCTTATAGATAATGGGATGCTACATACAGTAGAGGTAAGATCAGGCCTAAAAAAATCCAGCCCAACCCAACCCAGGCCCGCAGGCGTTAAAGCCCGACCCAGCCCGAGCCCGACCAATTAACTTGATTTGCAGGCCTGAGCCCGAAGCAAACCCGAAATTTCAATTTATCCCATAGTATTTTTGGTAGAAAAAAACGCAAGATTTTTTAAGATTAAAATCATCTACATATTTTTATTATCATGATAAATGCATTTACACAACGAAATAACGCTGGAACACAGAATAAGAGGCCAGACAATGAGAGTGAAAGACAGATCTTGATGTGCACTCGTTTAATTACGCAGATGTAGTGTATTGGAATATCAGAAGTGTGTTTCCTAGTTTGATCTCTAGGTGGTACTGTAACTTTAAGGTGTTAACTGTGTTGTTGTTGGGACCACAGAATAAAAGACAGAGGTAGACTGACAATACATGGCTTCTTCCACTTCATATATTACAGCGGAGAAAAAAAAAGTCTGCGAGAGAGAAGCTCGACCGGAGCCGAACGTAATGATTGACATTTTAGGCCCGACCCGGCCCGAAATTCAGGTCGGGTCGGACTCGGGCTAAAGATCTTACCTCTAACATACAGTACGTACATGACGTGTTTATGTACATTATGTACAGTAACGTACATAGTATTTATGTCTTGGGGGGTTTCAGTTTCCTTTCGTAAATAGAATTTTCTTTTGTATTCAGAGACAAAAAGTTGAGGTAAAGATTTTTCGTAACTTCAATTATTCGTTAGCTGGGTCTTTCGTAAGTAAAGCTACCACTGTATACCCTAACCCAAAACCACACAGCGCCTTATATATGGATTAATTCTGCTTAACTGACTGAACCCATACATGTAAGGAACGGGTGTAGCACAGCTAAGCTATAGTTGGCTCTTATTGTACTATTTCTTTAGCCTAGTCACGCTATCCCTATTCATTCCATGTATGGGTCTAGTGGTGCTTCATAGTCAGGGGAGGCGGGGCTAAAAGATTGTCTTTCAAATCCTCTGTATGCAATAGGATGGTACTACAACCAATCAGCTTAATCTTTAGGAAGATGTAGTTAGAGCGCTGTAAAATTCACGGAGGAGTCCAGAGAAAGTTAGGAATGACTAAACAAGATGGTGGATTATGGAGTTGGAGTTGCCACTGTTGTGGCTTCTGTAAAAAGAATTTAAAGATTGCTTTTCTCACATTCTTCACTGATCTTTGACAAAAGGAAATCTACACCCAGTTGACACCTATCTATTGTCTTTGTTGTTCTTCTATGGTTGTTTCTCTCCCAATTGTTGCAGCACTGTCGTCACTTTGTTATGCCTGCCCTCTTGACTATACTTCACCGTGTTTCATTGGCCAGTTTCAGGGAAATCTAGCCAAAAATTACATTAAAGATAACTAGACGGTCCAGCACAGCGAGGCTACTATTTCACTTCATATAAAGTGTCTTTGGGTGCCATGGAAAGTGCTACATGAATAAAATGTACTATTATTATTATAAACTTCTGAAACTCTTGTCCAACCACAGGATAAAAATGCTTTGCTGGGTTTTAGGAAGATACAGACTTGACAATGTCATTTCATGTCCTGTTTTATTGAAGTGTGACTGGGCCCCAGGATCAAACAGTTGGAAGTAGTTTTGTGCTCGCATACTGACCTCCAGGATCTGGTTCTTCTGCGGCTCATTGACTTTGCCGGCTAAGCAGCAGTGGGAGATTGCATTGTGGATGATTGGCTTGTTTGACTTGGCACTGGGCTCCTTGAAGAGTTTAGGACCTGAGTGTTATTGTAACAGACCAATAAAAAGGTAATGAGAGCAAAGTACTTTACAAACCTGACTGTGAATAAATCAGTTCAGGGTACACACCATGTCACACCCTGATTGATGCAAGACTCATCATAACATATAATTCTAAAACAGGGGTCTCAAACTCATTTTCTTATACCTAAGAATTAAGATTATCCTCACATTCTTATTAAAGATATTTGATAAAGTCATTACTTAAATATAACAATATAATCATAAGCAGAAAGAAAATACAAAGGTGGAAAAAACAGAGGAAGTACACATTTAAACCAAATATTCTAGAGTATTGAAGGCAATAAGATAACCACAAAAAATTTACAACTAATCCTCAACAATGATTTATGTTGAAGTGTATGTTAATTTCAACAACCAGTTTAAGACAGGATTCTCAAACTCATGTTCTTCACTTTCAACATTCAGCCTGATTTGATCTACAATAACCTATAAATAATGACAACTACACATTTTTGTCATCGTTTTAGTGTAAAAAATACACATTAAATTATGAAAATTATTTTATGAATTAACCAAATGTAAAAAAAAAAAAGAAAAGAAAAAAAGGTAGATTTCTTCAGGAAAATCAGGTCAATTTTAACAATATTCTTTGTCAGTTCATCATTAGTCCATGTGTTTTATTATGGATCAGTTCTACAAAGACACTAAACTCTTAGTAACTGAAGCAGAAAATGGTTCAAATTGTGTCTAATTTTCTTTAGAAAATGTTCACCTTTCTTCAGGTTTTTCACATTGTCTTGTTACAGCATAGTTTGTAAATGTCAATATTTTCAGAATCAAATTTTTTTTTTGCAGTAAAACAAGGACAAACCTCCACCAAGGCAGATCCCCCCCCCAAATGAAGAGAGGCTCGTCAAGGAGGTTATGTTTTTTCCGGAGTTTGTCTGACTGACTGACTTTTAGCAAGATCACTCAAGAAGTTTTGGACTGATCTTAATGAAAATTTTATGGTGTATTGGGAGTCTCACAAGGAACAAATGATTAGATTTTGGTGGTGATCAGGATAGGATCCTGGATTCTGGATCACCTTGAAATTTTACATTGCGGTAAATGGAGAATACATTTCAAAGTGATCCAGGGTCTCTTCCGGGTCGTCACCAAAACTAATCATTTGTTCCTTGTGACAATCCCAACACTCCATGAAATTTCCATCCAGGTCAATCCACAACTTTTTGAGTTATCTTGCTAACTAACTAATAGACAGACTTCTTTGGCGAAGGTAAAAATTTGAACTTGTCATTTGAAGGCAGAAAAAAAACCTGAAAAAAATATGGAGTCATTCAATAGGTTACGATGATCTTCATACCACTGGCTGCATTTGGCCCTTGGGCCGCACGTTTGAGACCCCTGATCTAAAAAAATAAAATAAGTAGAAGTGAAACCTATTGACTGACCAGTGTATTCAGCCATGGAAGTGATGGAAGATGCCGTTGAGCCGTTGTCCCAGTCCCTTTCAGCAGTTCGACTGTTATTACGACTTCCTGGAAATGACTCCACCGAGTCGCAGCTGGAAAAACATCAAAGACCAGCATGAAAAAAGTAACCACATAAATGGAGAGGGCTCAGTCACACCCTTCTACTTCCAGTAGAAGTAGAAGGGTGTGACTGTCAAGTTAGTCATGTTTGAGTCAAGTTAGCTTGACTCAAACACGAGTCAAGCTAACTTCTAATTCCATTTGACAAGTGCTCTGAAATTCACATATGATAGAAGTTAATAAATATTTGATATGTCATAGACAGACCACCTGTTTATGATGGAAGTAAACGTAACATTAGATTTTATGTGGGCTTAGTAAGAGACTATAATGAGTGGAGGATGTGACGTCACACTCCACTCAGCTGTGGAGTCTGTGGTGACGTCACATGTTCTCCAGGCGTGTAGTTTAAATTATTAACAGGTTTTACTCACAAATGAATCAGCCATTGGTTAACAGAAGCAGGTGAAACACATCAATAATTATCATTTATTATGAGGAAAAACGTGTGTGATTTAGGTCACATGACAAACCAGATATTTATTTACCATTGAAAACCATTCATTAATTTTTGGATGTCAGGCCCCATGAGCCTCCCAGAAGGGGCGGAGACTTAAGCTCCCCATCCACATCGACAGTATTCAAAAAATGAACATTTGGGGCAGCTCACCGCTGAGAGCCAGCACCTCCAGAGTTGACGCTGTCGGCCTCGTTTGTTGCAGCCGAGGCCAGAGACAGACTGGAGCCTGACTGGGCGTTGCTCAGGTTGTCTGCTGCAACAAAAACAACACTTCTACACTCAAACATTCGCTTTTTCATTGTCAACCCAACACCTCTGCTTCTTCTAGACCAGGGTTCTCAAACTCATTTTCTTTCAGGTGTCACATTCAGTGTGATTTGATCTATAGTGGGCCTGACCAGTAAAATAATAGTAGATTAATCTATAAAGGACAATTACAATCACAATAATAACTCCATATTTCATTCTTGGTTTGATGTGAAAATAATACTATTACATTATGCCAATAAAATAATGACAACTTCAAAATTTTGTCTTTGTTTTAGTGCAAAAAATTTGACTGTGACTATATTTACATTTACAAACTATCCTGTAATAATAAAATGTGAAAAACCAAAACCAGCACGTAGATCTGATCCATAATGTACATGGATCAGATCTATCCATGTACATTATGTTAAAAGAAATTCAGATTATTCACATCTTTTTTGCTTGAATGGTTTATAAAAGTAAGTATTTTCATAATTTAAATGTTTGGTTTTTTTTGCACAAAACATTTGGAACCGTCATTACTGATCGGTTATTATATTATCATTTTATTGGTTGGCCCACTGGAAATCAAATGAGGCTAAATGTGGAAAATGAAAGACAATGAGTTTGAGAGCCCGGTTTACAGGTTGGAAATAAAATATCAACACAAGTAAAAAACAACGGTTTGAAAAGCTTCAAAAAATGTGCAGTTGCTCATCAACTAAGATGTTTTCTTACGTGTGGAAGAGCACTTGGAGAAACTGTCGCTTGCAGACTCTTCTCTGAAGACGGTCTTGGGTCGGTGTTTCTGCTTGGGTTTGGGCGTCTTGGGTTTGACCAGACCTTGCTCCTCAAACATCTCCTGCTGTTTCCTCCTCAGATACTCCTGTTTGATCAGCTCCCGTCGCGTCTTCTCCTCTTCTTTTCGCAGCCGGTCCTCTTCAGCCTTCCGCCTGGTATTACAGTTAAACAGAACCCCGTCAACACCTACTGTTTATGCAGAAAATAAAATAATTAACGCAGGTTAAAATGACTCACCTGGCTTCATCGCGTTTCAGCTCAGATTCTGCTTCTAGTTGTTGTTTACGAAGCCGCGCCTCCTCAGCTTTTTTCTGTTGTTTCAATAAGAATGCTGCTCTCTTCTTAGCAAGTTCATCCTCTGCTTTCTGTTCATCCTAAAACATAATGCCTTTTCAATAAGTCAAATCAAAACCTTTTTGGGTGTAATAGTGGATGGTAAACTAACATGGAAATCACATATCACTGGTGTAAAAAAAAAAAAAAAAGGTATCCAAGAATATTTGGGTATTGAAGAAAGCAAAATATGTATTAGATTATAAAGCAAAAGGTGCTTTCCCACAGAGTAGTTCTAGGAACAAAATAATTTTTAGAACAGAATGTTAAATGTTCTTCACTTCTATAGTTCTGTTCCACCTTCATGGTTCAAAGCTCTTTACATTAGCCTCACATTCACCCATTCACACACACTCATACACCAGTAGGTTTCTAAGGTTCTGTCAGTCCTACTGGGAGACTAAGGGTTCAGTGTCTTTGTCCAAGGACACTTGGACATGTGGACAGACAGAACTGGGATGTTAACCGCTGACCCTTTGATCATTGGATGACCCGCTCTACCAACTGAACCTATAGAGTTTCTAGGGAACCTTTGGGTTTGCATTCTGACAGGGCAATAGGAACCATGGGAGGGGCCAAGTGACACCAATGTCCACCACAGTGATGTTGAAGCACTAAATTAAACAATCACACAAGGAAGTAGAAGACAGCACTACTATAAACTAGAATATAGAATGAAGAGGCCACAGCGTTTATGTTCTAAATCATGTGAATGTTAATAATGGTCAAATACAGCATCTACTGTGAAGAATAGAGCAGTTTACAGAGGAAAAATTCAGCGGCAGGTGATCGGACATATGCTAATTTAACAGCTCTAACCAACTCCCCTATTAACCCAAAAACAGAACCATGGCGTCTGCAGTACTGCAAGATGCAGAAATAGACGTGGTCTTGGCTCTACCAATCACCAGTCACCTGTGTCATATAGTTCCTAGAGAACTAAAGAAAGACCCTGACTTCGAGTAGGAGTGAAAATTACTTTAGGAACTATGTAGTTCCTAAAAGTGAAGGGTGAAAGGGTGAAAGAAAGGGTGAAAAAAGGTTCCGGAACTAAATTAAACTAAAAAGGTTATAGGAACTAAAAAAGGTTCCTCCAGTGGGAAAACACCTAATAAAAATTCTATATTGTTGAATTAGTCTGCCATATTGTTATTGTACAGAAGTATGGGCCAAAACATACATAACACAAAGTTGTTTTTATGACAGAAAAGAGCAATAAGAATAACATATAATGTTAATTTTAGGGAAAATACAAATTAATTGTTGGTAAAACTTTATAATACCTACACCCAATTCACTTGTATTAACCATTTTTTTACCTATTTCTTAATGTTTATTTATAAACAATTTATCATAAACAAAGCCCTTGTTCTTCTTTTCTATGAAAAAAACATTTGTAGTCATATGAACAAATGTTTTAGGCTAAATTGTGTATAAGCAATACATTAATAAACATTAACAAATGGGTAACAAATGGGTAATATATTGTAGATTGTGTTATAAAGTTAGCTGAATTAAAGACGTTGTTGGTTGTGTTTAGAGCTAGAAATGGACTTCTGTCTTTAAATTTACACAAATGATTTGTTTTAGTGTTACAGGATGAACAACAAAGCAGGTGATTTAATTTTAAACATCCAGAGGTAAGAATGACTGGAAAACAAATGTGTATTTCTGTTGTTGGTGTCAGAATGTGAATGAAAGAGAAGAGCTGAAGGAATATTTTTCAGTTTAAGAGGATGTGCAGAAAGGATAGAAAAAACATGGACTGAAGTAGTTTTGCTTCTGGTTTTGGATGTATTAGTTCATTGACTGTTTTGTAAAGTGTTGTTTTTTTGCTGTAATGGTTGTCATGGTGACGGTGTGATGAGCGCATTTGTAAGAAAGGGGCGGGTATTAGAAGTTTTCGTCATCCTGCTCCTTTACAATCATGGAGATTGGAATGAATAAATAATTCATGCTTTTACTAAAGCTTTTATTTTCTCACTTTGTAAACGTTTAGCCTACTTGAAAAACAGATGAAAATGAGCCATTGTGCTATAACCTGGCACATTTACATATGTATGTATGTATGTATGTATGTATGTATGTATGTATGTATGTATGTATGTATGTATGTATGTATGTATGTATGTATGTATGTATGTATGTATGTATGTATGTATGTATGTATGTATGTATGTATATATGTATGTGCATTCATGTACAATGTCCTGAAAATTTTTTTTTTTATGAAAAAACAAACAAACAAAAAAACAGAAGTTCACATTGTCACACAAATAATATAAATGTGGTCCATGTTTGTGTTGAAGGCTTTACCTTGAAGAAGAACCCCAGGACTGACTTTTGGTCTCCGTCACCGCCATCTGTTGTTCTGTCCTCGCTGCCCTCCTCTTCCTCAGGTGCCTTCAGTTCTGACAGATCCACCTCGATCAGGTGGGCTTTGCTGCGCTGCGCCTCCTCTGATGGTATGTTCTCTTTCCCTGAACCGTCTGAGGAGTTAAGCTCCGCCTCCCTCAAGGTGCTGGACAGGCACTGGTCAAAGGACACTTCTGTGGGGGCCGTCAGCACTGACAGGTCCACTCGAGTCGGCAGGCGCATGTTGGCTTCGTCGTGAAGTCGATAGGAAGCGCTACGGATGTGGCCAGACCCCGGCCTGTCGATGGTCACTCCTGTGGTGACGTTCCTGGGGCTGGGATTGTCTAGCTGCTCCGCCCTAGGGGACCTGCCCCCTGAGAGCTGCTTTGTGTGCGGTAACGTCTCCGAGCCCGTCTGGGTCCTGGAGAGCTGCCGACTCTGCTCCTTGGCGATCTTCAGGTCGGATGGTTTGGATCTGGAGCTCCGGCCTGAGCTGAGCTTGGGAGGCTTTCTGCTGGGGGCTGTGTTGGAACCGGAAAGGTGCTCCACGTAGTGAAAACTGGCCCCTGCCTTGGAATCACTGTTTTTGTCTGTGGTGAAGGCGGGCGGAGCTGCGGTGGGCGGGGACTGTACATTCTGTTTCATCAGCATCTCCTGCTGCAGAGAGAGCTGCATCATCTGCTGCTGGATGCTGCTGATGGCATCGTTGAGCAGGTCGATGGATCGACTGCACTCGTTCAGATCCAACTCCTCCTCCAGATAGAAGCTCCCGTTGTTTCCTTTCCTGTCGGCTTCTAAGGCACTAGACGGAGAGGGCTCCTCCACCCCTTTATCTTTTAGGCCGTCGATGCACATGTCATCTTTACTTGACGTTTCTCTCTCTCTGTTGAGCTCGTCTTTGGAAAGGTCGGCTTTGAGTGGGTTGGGCAGCGTGTCACTCTTGCCGCCACCTTTCTTGACTATGTGGAGAAAGGCAGCTTTACCGAGCTTCTGCCTCTGTCGGGCTGACAACACTTCCATTTTTTTCTTCTGATGTTCGATGGCGCGTCTCTTCTCCTCTAGCTGCATCCGAAGCTGGACGATTTCAGAAGCTAAAACAGTGGCGCCACCGCCATCGGCCGAACGTGCGCATCCTCCTAAGGGAGATGAGGGACTCTGGTCTCTTCTGAGTTTCCAAGAGGAGGCCAAGGGTCCGCTGCTCTCGGATCCATCTGGAGTGGTCCTCTGTGAGCTGGAGGCACTGGAGCGCAGGTCTTGGTTACTGCCGAAGCGCTGCTGCTGGGCTTTACGCTCAGCGAAGGAAGTCATGCGCACACTGCTGCTGGCCATGCTGCTGGCCTGGGAATGAGCGCTCAGACACGGACTGGAGCGACCGCTACCTCCGTTCAGGTCTTTGTCCTCGTGCTCTTTCACATTCATGTCCTCTTGGAGTTTGGCCGACTCCTCTTCGTCATCGTAGGCTTTCCTGGTCCAGTCAGGGTCTTTAGTGGTAGCGGCTTCATCCAAATCCTCTTCCTCTTCGTCCAGATCTTCCAGCTCAGCATCCAGACCTTGACCAGGCTTTGGTTCTTCCGAGTCGGAGTGCAGGTAGAACCCTCCCGCAGGCTCTCTGGAGGGGTCCGGACCGCTGGTGATGGCTGGCCTGAATAACGCCGGACCCTGAGGGACGTCCTTTGAAAAGTCTCTTTCCTCTCCAGGAGGCTTAAAGGTTTGGTTCGAGCTGCCGGGAGCTTTCCTGCGGACGACTGATGAAGATCCGTCTCCGCGACGCAGCGAGCCCCTTCCAGAAGACTGGGGCCCCTCGCCGCTCTCTTCCTCCTTATTTAAGCACACAGACTTCTCTTTAGGCGTTTTGAGCACAGCAGGCATTAGTGGTTCAAGGTAAAAGCTTTCTGTTGCAGGTTTGGAGTCAGAGGAAGGTTGGGGACCCGCTGTGGAGGCCGCCTGTGTTCTGTCAACGTGTTTAGTGGGAGATTCAGTCCTCAGAACAGCGGCCAGAGTCTCTTCCTCTTTCTCCATGTTGACATTACCCAGTAAGCCGTGGCCGTTGATTCTACGCATTGCGGCCTGTGATGTCTGGTGTTTGGGTGTGACATTTATGATGTTTGATGCCAGACTGTCCTTACTGATGGAACGGGCTAAACTCACGCTGTCGCCAGACGCCATGTCTGCGTCACTGTCTGTGGTTGAGTGGAACATGTAAGGACTGAGTGTAGACACAGGTCTGAAAGAGGAGAGGATGCACAAAATATGTTATAGATAATATTCTAACTGTGCTTTGTTTACTTTACACCTGGTGAAGAAATGACCACTAATCACCTTTTTTTTTTTTACAAAAACAAGTCTGTCTCCTGCAGTTACACACTAGCCCTGTTTCTCAGAGTTTGTATTCCTGTTTAATTTAGAATAAAGGTTCATAACTCTTTCAGATGAACCATGTAAACACCCAATTCCACTTGAAAATGATAATTCACAATTAAACTGAATTCAGAATAAAGTCACTAGTTTTTTCTGATCTTAACAGGGTATTACAAATATTACAAATCACACAACAACAACATGTTGATCTTCCCTGAGCAATTCACCTCATCTTCTGCATGAAACAAGTCATGCTTTTAATTTTGAAATCACAATAACCACAGCCAACGCTATATTTCATTTAACTGACCAGGCAGAACCGGGTGAAACAGCTGATTTCAGCGACAATGCCAAACGAATTTAACAACAATAGTCACATCGATTTATGCCAGGTTTTTATAATAAATAAATAACATGTCCACATGTTCAGGATGGATGTGTGTGCATGTATTCCCAATTCATCTTGCTGCTTAGAACACGTTACAACGGCACAGACGTTGTGGGCACAGAGAGGTATGCACTCGCTAACTTTGCCAGGCAGGGATATTTTTTTGGTTGTGCATCTTTCTTGGGTTTGCAGCGTTTTGTCCCCGTCAATCATCGTACAGGGTAAGTCAATACAACATTCTTTCCAAGTGAAACACAATACAAGTAATGCAGCATTCGAAATTAGTATTACATATTTGAGTGTGTCACAAATATTTGAAAATCATGTCCCATCCCTAATAAGAAAGAACAAAACAATTAGCAGGAAAAGGAAAAAAAAAAAAAGGGGGGGGGGGGTAATGTTTAAAATACCCAGACATATTGTGACCTCAGAGTTTTAAATTTTTTTATGTGAGAAATACCAAAACTGTGAGCACCCAGTTCATATGTTCGCTTTCTTTTGTACACTTTTGTATGCATTTAAATACTAAATAATAATATTAATATGAGAAAGGTCTCTTCATTGATAACATATGTATGAATGCTAATGTTAAAGATGTCTTGTCACTTTTTCCAATAAAAACAAAAGTGGAGAAAACATTTTCTAACTGCATCTGTAACTATCCAGCTTAAATTAGACTCCACTCACAAACTATGAACAGTTTCAGTACCTCTGCCTCTTGTCAGACCATGCAGTCATCGAGCCTCTGGGATGTCCGTCCATCTGAGTCAGGGAGTTGGAGCGGTTTCTAAGACCTAAGATGAAACGCCACATGAGCAAGAAGGATGTTCAAAGGATCTTCAAAATATGAATTTGAAAAAAAAAAAAAAACAACTACAAAGTTGATTTAGATAACATGAAGTATATACATGAAGTTGATAAAGTATGAAAACATAGCAAGTCATAGAGCTGAATGATTTTAAGAAATTGCGATTTTTCTGACAGTTTCTGCAATTTTTATTTTATTCATAATTTTCTTCAAATCCAGTTTCAGTGACATTTGCAAACATCACAGAAACTGACATCATCCAATTTAAACAATAAATGCTACGACTTACTGACAGATGAAGCAACAAAAGAGGAAAAAGTAAAAGAAGACAAAAATAGGAGGAAAAAAAACTAGGGAAAAGGAAGAAAAAATTAAGAGGAAAGGGGAATGTAACAAAAAAGGGGGAAAAGAAGAAACAAGAAAAAAGGAGGTGAACAAAGGAAAAAGAAAAGAAAAAGGGGGAAGAAAACAAAAAAGAATAAATGTAAAAAGAGGAAGGGTTGATGTAACAAAAGTAAAAATGAACCGTTAAAAAAGAAAGGAGATAAAAAAGAAGAAATCAGTAAAAACAGAAGGCATTTGTTTGGTCATCATATTTATTAGTTTAACTGTCACTATTTATATTTAATAATTGTAATTGAAGAAGATTTTTGGACATTTCTTTTCATTCAATCCAAATATTGTCTTCAAAACGTCTACAGCGTGTGTCGCTGATCGACTAAGGATGATAGAAAACAAAACACTTTAACCTCTTCCACCCTGAGCCTATTTTCAGGGAAAAACGCCTAAAAAAAACATACCCAAAGTAAATGAAGAATTGCTCCACAATCCTAAGGTTTATATGGATGTTCTTTGTATCTATGGACATCTACAGGCTTCACACAATCTATTCCCATTGTCTAAAATAGTGTAGCTACTACTATGACTGAATAAACTGGAATAAAGTAAAAGATAAAATAGAATGTTTTGGTCTCGCCTGAATTTATTATTTATTTGACAAAAGAAAACACCCTGCTAACAATGAATATAGACACTATTGATCACCTTCAGTAACTCCTTGACAACACAGGTATAAATGTTGATAGAATTAGAGCAAAGGGCAAAGCCTCCAGAAAGGTTTAAGTCAAGATAACATCAGGTGGACAGTGCATTTGGAACAGTGTTCCAAATACATTATTTTAATTTTCCAGTAAAATCTGTCAGGAAAATACAACTCGTATCCATTAC
This sequence comes from Siphamia tubifer, assembly GCA_020466265.1. Taxonomy (NCBI): domain Eukaryota; kingdom Metazoa; phylum Chordata; class Actinopteri; order Kurtiformes; family Apogonidae; genus Siphamia; species Siphamia tubifer. The sequence continues at coordinate 3,438,457 of CM035791.1, forward strand.
AGAAGTCTATTACTGTCTACTGGAGCTTTTAGAAATGAAATTTACCTTGTGTTTCCTCAACTTCTACCTTTGTGCACAACTAAAATCAATAAAAGCAAATAAACATGGATTATTTTGTCTCCAAATGGAGTAGTTTTATTAAGAACTTATAATATATCAATAATAATAATAATAATAATAATAATAATAATAATATACTTTAGTAAAAATCAAATAGAAAGTTGAACAAATGTGCAAAAATATATGATAAATTCAATTTCCTGTCCAGAAGGAAATGTAGTTAATGGAATGTGAGGTGTCAATGGAGAATCTCCTCTTTCAAACGCCTACAAACATGGCTGCCTTATTGCTCAATAGAAAAAGATATAAATTGATTGCTCATATCGACGATTAAAAATAGCTTATATTTCACCACACACACATTAAAGTTCATGTTTAAAGGTGACTTTTATCACTAAAATACACTTTATATGTACTTTTATTAACATTAGGGTCTTAACTTTGAGCAAAAGTTGAAACAAATTTCCATTGTCCAGATTTATTATGTTAATAATTAATGAAAAATTACACAATTTTCTCAGGCTTCAGAGGTTATAAAACTATTTCAGTCGATCACTAGTAAAATTGTTAATGAAACAAATTTAGAAGAGCTAAAAAAAAACAAAAAAAACCCCAGAACTTTGACCATTCTGAAATCCGTCTGAAATGGAGCTTTTCAGTCCAAATCTATCGATTGTTCAGGCCAAGTGAGTCGGTCAGTAGTAATTGTGTTCCCTGGGCGGCAGCAGAGTGTTTACACAGTGAACTGGGGATGTTAACCGATGATCGTTTGACCGATGGTTGATCGTATCAACGTTGTCCGGCCATAATTTTATGTCATTGGTTAAAAAAAAAAAACAACAAACAACTTGCATCTGTCATTCCACTGCACAAACTCATTTTGCATTGTAGTGTAGACTATGAAGAGGAAGCTTTGTGATCTCTCCATATAGTGGAGCAGCTTAAACCAAATATTTAGAAGAAATTATTAAAGCACGAAAATTAGTAGCGATGAATTTTAGGACATACCGCATCATTTCAGAAGGGGGGGCCAAAAACCCTGGTCATTTGGTTTTATTTCAAAATATGCTTTTTTGACGTAGAATCTTTTTTAGAATTTCATTTTTAGAAAATATATCGTCCACTGGAGAAAAATGTAACACTTGGAAATTATACCTATGGATCCTATGAACTTTTTTAGGTATATTAATTGAGTTTTACTTTAACAAATTACCATGGTAACAGACATTTTGGTGTGAAAAATGACTTGTTAGTAAAACATTTTTGTATCATCAATAGCTTTTAATTAAGCAAAAAATTCATTTAGGGAGAAATTCAGCAATTTCAAGTGCAAAAACAGTCATTTTACCTAATTATGCCACTTCATAATGACAAAAAAATTCCTGATTGTTTTAGGACAAGAATGACAGAAAAAATTTTAAATATCTGTATTGGTTTGCGAGATACGTTCAATTAACATCCCTAAAAAAGTTAATAGGATCCATAGGTATCATTTCCAGGTGTTAATTTTTATTTCTCTACTGGCCACTATATTTTCTAAAAGTAAAATTCCAAAATATGAGATTTTACCTAAAAAGGCACATTTTGAGATAAAACCAAATGATCAGATTTTTGGGCACCCCTTCTGAAATGATGCCGTATGTCCTAAAGTTCATCTCTACTAATTTTGGTGCTTTAATCATTTCTGTAACGATCAAAAGAATAACCTCCCCAGCTAATAGCATATCTTTAAAAATGCTCAAGTTGAACATTAACAAAACACAACATAATTTATTAATATCAAACTCAGAGCTCAGTTAATCTATGTGGATCGACCATTTCACACCAGTTTAGAACATTTACTCTAAACATAAACTAAACACAAAACTGACGTGAGGTAATAGAACTTCTAGAGCTAGCAGCTAGAGACTGGGACAGCAAGTTGTTACCATGACAACCTGACAGTGCGGTGGATGAGTTGTGTTATCCATCTGACAGACCTACTGACAATAACATGACAGGTGGACTACGACTAAAGCAGTTTGTGCAGGCTGGTGGATATCGATAAGGGTTTTTACACCATATTAGCAGCAGAATTTACTGGAACATCTAATGTTTTCTCTGTGTGACGATTTAAAATCAGCTTTTAACTTAACATTGCTCGACCTCGCAGTGTGTGTTTAAAAAGGTAATTGAGTGCACTCTGGTGCGTAAATGGCTGTGTCTGAGCCAACAAAGCAAGTGTTTTCTTTTCTTGGTGACCGACTTCAACCAGTTAATGAGGCTCAGCGACAACTTCCTCAGTCCAGTAGGATGTTTACCCTGTCATACATGTGCAGTTATCTGTCTAAATAGAACCCTCGAGTTTATTGTAAAGCACCCAGATTTCGTACATAGGAACCTTCTGGACCTGACCATGACTTGGTAACAGTTCTAACTTCAGTCACAGAAGTTTACATCTATGTCGGTGTAAAAGGTGTTTTACACATGCACACACACAACAGTCGTATGTGTCTAAAGACTTGTAGGCATGAAGTTTTTCATGAGTGTACATAGAATGCTTGTTAATTAACTAAATATATAGGTCAGGACATTATATACTTGGCAACTCACTGACATTGTCTGTCCACTCTTTTATGAAGTTAGGATCCAGCAGGTGATGTCCACTTTTAAGTGCTAATTTATTTATGTAGCATTCTCCATGGTGAAAAAACAGACTCATCATAGTTTGACGGTTCATGCTGGTCTATGGGCAGCACCATAATTTCTGAGTTCTGGCTGTGCAGGCATCCTAGCAGCATTCTGTTTGGTTACAAATATGCATATGGGTCTATAGAGCACCTTTCACGGGCAAATGCTCACAAAGTGTTTTACAGCATAAAACTATTGAAATATGGTTTAAAATACAGTTTCAGGTAAGTCCCCTCTAATGTGGAAGGCATGTCCATTAAAATCACTGCATCTACACAATCTCTCTAATGGAAACCAGTACTATGACCCAGACAATGGATGCTCCGTTACACTGCCATTTAAACTACAACAAGGACAGAAACGTCTAACAATAGTGGGTGATCAAATCCTGAGCAAGGCACAGAGGGAACTGAAAGTAGATTCCAACCACGAAGAAGAGAGTTTCATCATCACACGTTAAAGAAACTAGAGCCCAAAGATAAAGACTAACCAAGAATTAACCTTCAAATACAATGGCATTTTTTCTTCCCCCTATAAGAGTGGATATAAATGACTATTATCTACTCTAATAAAATAGCAGCCTTTCTTCATACACCACAGAAAAAATACTTGTTCAGTAGAACCACCAATTCTGCTATATTATACTTTTTAATCACATTAACCACATTAAGGGAGGAATCATGCTCTGCAGTGTGTCATCAACCTGAAAACAAAACGACAAAAACCCTCAACACATAAATGATGAAACACACTGTAACAACAATTCAGCAATCAATAATTTAATCAATTAACATATTCTCTGGAATTCTTTTCCAAATGCGTATAAAGAGTTTATAATCTTCTTAAAGGTGTCATTCCACTGAAAACCACTTTTCTCCTTTTGGAATCTGATGGGTCACCCAGAGTTACCATGGTGATAGGTCACCCAGAGTTACCAACACATGCTGTGTTTGCTGCAGGTGTGTCTCCTCAACTGATGGATTTACCATCATTCATAGAAAACAACAGAGAAACCAGACACTCAGAAAAAGTCTGTCCACTAACGTCACCAGGACTTTGGTGTCACCCACGTGGGGTTAAGCCTCTCCTCCATTGCAGCAAATCTGAAGTAGCATGAGCATCTACAAGACAAGACGGCACCACAGTAGCTGCCGCACAAACAGGAAAAAAATATCGGATCAAACTGGTTCATGTGGTCTGTGTGGAAATAAAGACCGTTTATTTTTACAGCACGTTTTCAGAAACGTTATGTCACCAAACCTAACTGGATGTTTCTCTGGTAAAGGTAAACACACACAGAGCCAGAGGGGAGGAGTGAGTGTTCCTTCATGCATTCTCAGCCAATCCCAGACGCCTCATCACTGCGTCATGGACATGTATGAGGAAGTACCCGTAAACTGTTGTTCCACCTCCAGTCAAAAACCGCTGAAAACAAAACAATCTGGATGGTTTTTTTTAAAGGTATTGTGACGTCCAAAACTCATTTTTGATATTTTCATGTTACTATATGGGTCGTCTGGCCTCATTTACACCAAAAAAACATGAATCTAGACTGTTCAGTGGTTTTCCTATGGTCTGGGGCTCTTGGAGGCCTGAGCATGAAACGCTCTCTCTGATTTGTCTCCCGCTTTCGACGTCACACTCGGGAGAGCAATAAGGAGACCCCCCCCCCTCTTCTCTTCTGCCCGTCCCCTGTGCTCAGCCCCGCCCCCACCAACGTTACTATAGAAACGGTGTTCACATGCGCTCCTGCTCTTACAACCTTTTCATCGCTGAACGGTTTACTCGTGTCGTAATGGCTCCTAAATCACACCTCAAATGTCATGTTGTTGGCTGTGTAGATCAGCAACAATCACTATTTGACCTACCAAGCTCCCCTGAAGAACTACGTTCCCAGTGGCTGGCTTTTATCTACCAAGGTAACGTTCCTGCTTATTTACCCAAGAGAGTCAAGACTTGTTCCGGTCATTTTCGACGAAACTATGAATTAAAAACGTATAATAACAAATTAACAAGACATGATGAGTTAACATCTGGTTTTAAAGTCTTGGTTTGTTAGAATATCAAACTGTTGTGACAAAATACAAATAATAAATACACTTTTAATGTCGCGGTGAGACGGCAGACCCCCCCCCTTCCCCCCAACGATCCGACGAAACTATGAATTAAAAACAAAACTATGAATTAAAAATAACAAAGTAACAAGACAGGATGAGTTAACATCTGGTTTTAAAGTCTTGGTTTATCATTATTTATACTTGGTATCATTCTTTATTAGGCAGCATATGATACAGTATTTCTTATACTGTACAGCAGGAAGGAGGGGGGGCTGGCCGCAGCAGTTTGGGGGTGGAGCCGAGTACATGACTGACAGGCGAAGCGCCCCAAGTAGTCTGTTGAGGTGTTCATGTGTTGCAGGCATAGTACTTGGATTCAGACCACAGAAATCCACAAAAATGAATATTATGGAGTGGGGTTTTTTGGTTGAATACTTTTGAAACACGTTTTAAATTCATTGTCAAAGACTTTGAATGCTATGAAAACAACATGTCACAAAACCTTTAAATAGAACCAACACACAATGAATTAAATAACAATGAAGAACAACAATATTAATGAAATAACTATGGAATGACTCCTTTAACAGACTTTATATTAGTATATTAGTTTATTTACCTGTACCTTCTTCACCTTGCTGCTTCTGTTGCCGCTGTCGCAGGGGTAAGAGTGGGTGGGAAGGGCTGAAGGTCGGACCCCCTTTACTAACAGCACACAAAAACAACTCAAATCAGTCACACACTTCAATATCCAAATCCCACTAGCAAATATTTCTACAGACCAATACTACAAACTGTGGAGTCCCTCTGATGACTTGGCAAAAAATAAAAAAAATAAAAATCTAAATTGTGGCCACATAATATGTAGAACATGCACACCAAATAGTAATTTGTGGCCATGAATTAAAGGGATAGTTCAGTATTTTTCACATGGGGCGACTGTGGCTGAGTTGGCAGAGCGGATCTTCCAATGATCGAAGGGTGGGCGGTCAGATCCCGGCTCTGTCTGTCCACATGTCCAAGTGTCCTTCGACAAAGACACTGGACCCTTTGTTAGCCTCCCAGTAGGACTGACAGAACCTTAGAAACCTACTGGTGTATGAGTGTGTGTGAATGGGTGAATTTTAATTTAAAGAGCTTTGAACCATGAAGGTGGAAAAGAACTATAGAAGTGAAGAACATTTAGCATATGACATATGTATGACATATTTATTAATGATAGTCCGATTCCTGGACAGCTGCTTAACTAAATCAAGCGCACCATGGTTAAAGGTGGAGGTGCAGAGGTAAATATAAAGAATACATCAGGATCATCCTCTCTCTACTGGACCCAATCGGTTCAGATGATCCTGATGTCATCTTTTCCTGTACCTCTGTGCCTCCACTTTCAACCACGGTGTGCTTGATTTAGGCCCAATCCGCACGGAAACAAATTTGCGTGAAAGTGACGTACTTCCTTTCGTCAAAATGGGACCTGCGTCAAGGGTACAGCAGCCTTGCACCTGTAGCATTCATTCTGGTGAACAGATTGAATGCATTGATTGATTCAATGCATGATTGAATATTCTGATTTAATAGAATATTCTTTTGATTGTTACAGTATTACAGAAATGATCAAAGCATCAAAATTCGTAGAAATGAACTTTCGGGCATCGTTTCAGATGGGATGCCAAAAATGTTTACCCTCCAGTCATTTGGTTTTATCTCAAAATATGCTTTTTTGGCTAAAATCTCATTTTTTTTAGAATTTTATATTGAACACTGGAGTGGAAAAAAAAGGAACGCTTAGAAATGATATTTATGGATCCTATGAACTTTATTTGGTATGTTAATTGAACTAACTTTAACAAATTACCATGGTAACAGCCATTTTGTGTTAGTAAATCTTAAAAAAAAAAAAGGATCTCACAAACTAATACAGATATTTGTTGCATCATTCTTGTCCTAAAACCATAAAGACATTTTTTGTCATTATGAAGTGGCACAGATATTTTCATAATATGGAAATTTTGGGGTAATATGACCACTTGAAATTTCCAATTTTCTGCTGAAATGAATGTTTTGCTTACTTAAAAGCTATTGATGATGCAGCAATTGTTTAAATATCTGTAGTGTCTGCAAAATCCTTTTTTTTTTTTTTTAAGTTTTAATAACACAAAAACGCATTTTTCAGTCCAAAACGTCTGTTACGATGGTAATTTGTTAAAGTTAGCTCAATTAACATACCTAAAAAAGTTCATAGGATCCATAGGTATCATTTCCAATTTTTTTCTCCAGTGGACGATATATTTTCGAAAAATAAAATTCTAAAGAATGAGATTTTACTCAAAAAAGCACATTTTGAGATAAAACTAAACTTATACTTAATTCAGGGACACAAATTAGTATTTAGTGCGCATGTTCTACTTATTACATGGCCACAATTTAGATATTTTTTTGGCATATCAGCAGAGGGGCTCGGTAACAACCACATTGACAAAAAAAAAAAGAGTTGGCCTATTCCATAGTTTAGACTGAGGACAAAGACAAATTTACAGAGACAAAAAGACAAATGCCAGGGCAGTTCCCAGCTCAGTATTACTCATTTATGCTGAAATACAATTTTATCAAACAACAGTGTCCCATACAAGTGTCAATCACACAAACACAGACAATATAATGATGCATATTCCACATGCACATGAGGAGCACATTTTAACAGGCTGTAGATCAGCTGACCTGGGAGAGCTAAGGTAATGGCTTTAGGAGAGCTAAGGTAATGGCTTTAGGAGAGCTAAGGTAATGGCTTTAGGAGAGCTAAGGTAATGGCTTTAGGAGAGCTAAGGTAATGGCTTTAGGAGAGCTAAGGTAATGGCTTTAGGAGAGCTAAGGTAATGGCTTTAGGAGAGCTAAGGTAATGGCTTTAGGGGAACTAAGGTAATGGCTTTAGAGGCGCTAAGGTAATGGCTTTAGGAGAGCTAAGGTAATGACTTTAGGAGAGCTAAGGTAATGGCTTTAGGAGAGCTAAGGTAATGGCTTTAGGAGAGCTAAGGTAATGGCTTTAGGAGAGCTAAGGTAATGGCTTTAGGAGAGCTAAGGTAATGGCTTTAGGAGAGCTAAGGCAATGACTTTAGGAGAGCTAAGGTAATGACTTTAGGAGAGCTAAGGCAATGACTTTAGGAGAGCTAAGGCAATGACTTTAGGAGAGCTAAGGTAATGACTTTAGGAGAGCTAAGATAATGACTTTAGGAGAGCTAAGGCAATTACTTTAGGAGAGCTAAGGCAATGACTTTAGGAGAGCTAAGGCAATGACTTTAGGAGAGCTAAGGTAATGACTTTAGGAGAGCTAAGGCAATGACTTTAGGAGAGCTAAGGTAATGACTTTAGGAGAGCTAAGGTAATGACTTTAGGAGAGCTAAGGCAATGACTTTAGGAGAGCTAAGGTAATGACTTTAGGAGAGCTAAGGTAATGACTTTAGGAGAGCTAAGGTAATGACTTTAGGAGAGCTAAGGTAATGACTTTAGGAGAGAGAGCTAAGGTAATGACTTTAGGAGAGCTAAGGTAATGACTTTAGGAGAGCTAAGGTAATGACTTTAGGAGAGCTAAGGTAATGACTTTAGGAGAGCTAAGGTAATGACTTTAGGAGAGCTAAGGCAATGACTTTAGGAGAGCTAAGGTAATGACTTTAGGAGAGCTAAGGTAATGACTTTAGGAGAGCTAAGGCAATGACTTTAGGAGAGCTAAGGTAATGACTTTAGGAGAGCTAAGGTAATGACTTTAGGAGAGCTAAGGTAATGACTTTAGGAGAGCTAAAGTAATGACTTTAGGAGAGCTAAGGTAATGACTTTAGGAGAGCTAAAATAATGACTTTAGGAGAGCTAAGGTAATGACTTTAGGAGAGCTAAGGCAATGACTTTAGGAGAGCTAAGGTAATGACTTTAGGAGAGCTAAGATAATGACTTTAGGAGAGCTAAGGCAATGACTTTAGGAGAGCTAAGGTAATGACTTTAGGAGAGCTAAGATAATGACTTTAGGAGAGCTAAGGCAATTACTTTAGGAGAGCTAAGGCAATGACTTTAGGAGAGCTAAGGTAATGACTTTAGGAGAGCTAAGGTAATGACTTTAGGAGAGCTAAGGTAATGACTTTAGGAGAGCTAAGGTAATGACTTTAGGAGAGCTAAGGTAATGACTTTAGGAGAGCTAAGGTAATGACTTTAGGAGAGCTAAGGTAATGACTTTAGGAGAGCTAAGGTAATGACTTTAGGAGAGCTAAGGTAATGACTTTAGGAGAGCTAAGGTAATGACTTTAGGAGAGCTAAGGTAATGACTTTAGGAGAGCTAAGGTAATGACTTTAGGAGAGCTAAGGTAATGACTTTAGGAGAGCTAAGGTAATGACTTTAGGAGAGCTAAGGTAATGACTTTAGGAGAGCTAAGGTAATGACTTTAGGAGAGCTAAGGTAATGACTTTAGGAGAGCTAAGGTAATGACTTTAGGAGAGCTAAGGCAATGACTTTAGGAGAACTAAGGTAATGACTTTAGGAGAGCTAAGGTAATGACTTTAGGAGAGCTAAGGTAATGACTTTAGGAGAGCTAAAGTAATGACTTTAGGAGAACTAAGGTAATGACTTTAGGAGAGCTAAGGTAATGACTTTAGGAGAGCTAAGGTAATGACTTTAGGGTCAGGGGTCAGATGAGAAGGAAAGTGACAGGTGACTTACAGGGGCTCAGAGTCCTCAGGGTGCAGGAAGTACCTGTTACAGACTTCAGGGCTGCTTTGGTTCTCAGTTTGGAAGCTGCGCTTGGTGGCGTTGGAGATGGGCACTGATGGACGGATGCTCTTGGGTTGAGCGATGGCTCGAGCTGAGCACAGGAGGCGATGATATACATGTGTTCACTCAGTCAGTCAGAAAGGACACAAAGCTTTTATGCTTTTTCTAATCTTCAAAGGAATATGGAATACCGTATTTTCCGGAGTGTCAGGCTCACTTAAAAGACTTTCTAAAATGTCATAAAACAGAGTGTCTTATATATGGATTCATTCTGGTTGTGCTTAGTGATATGTTGCTAAAAACAGGTAAAGGACTCCCTAATGTGGTCAGATTATGTGTGTATGTTTGCAGTTTTACACTGAGTAAAGTCTGGAACAAAGTTCTGGTGTTCAGCTTTTCTTGGGAAACGTATCGATCTGCTGAGTTAACGGTTACACACACAAGCAGGAGCAGAATACTGTATATACCATACCATTTATTAAACACCTTCACAGTAACTTTCAGTAAGCTGAGAGTTACTGTGAAGGTGGTTAATAAAGTTGGAATGACTGACTGTTTTCCACTTTATGCAGAATATCTCAAATTAACCATTCATTGACAGTGTGTCTTATAGTACTCAGAGTGAGTGACCATGGGGGAATTAAAGTCAGTTTTAAAGCACTGACCAAATTGTACTCTTAATCAATATATTAAATTTGTACTGGAAACTCTAATAATTTGAGATCAGATAAAATATGAGTTTATAAAGTAAATAACTTCATGCAGACAGGTTACATACATGAGAGAAACAGGTTATATGGTGACCATGAAAACACAAGACGCAAACGTCTCATCTTCAGTTTTTCATCAATGTTTAGACAAGTGTTTTCAGGAGGAAATCTTTGTTTATATGAAGAAGCAACAGTAGGTAAAATTCAATTGGATAGTCCTGCCAGGCTGATGTAGGAAACGCTAAACGCTAACCCTGCAGCTGGAAGATCCCTGGGATCCAGGTAGTCTGACAAGTTTGTAGTTTTAGCAGCTCAATCTAAAGTTTCAATAAATAAATAAATGTATTCATTAAATGTAAAATAAAGCAGCTCAGTGCATTGAGTGTGATGTAAAGGTGTAGGAGACATAAACATGTTCTGTTTCCTGCAGTTTAGAACAGGGCCACATTTAACCCAATTTTATCTCCAATGGGTTGGACCAGTAAAATAATAACATAATAATCTATAAATAATGGCAACTCCAAACATGTTTTGTTGTTTTTTGGGGGGAAAATTCCATAAAATTATCACATTAGTCCATGTGTTTTATTATGGATCAGTTCTACAACGACAAAAAACTCTTACAAACAGAAGCAGAAAATGGATCAAAAAGGTGCTTAATTTTCTTTTGATATTTTAATTTATATTTCTTTAGGTTTTTCACTTTTCATTGTTACAGGAACATTGTAAACGTAAACATTTTCATAATTACATGTTATTTTTGGCGCTAAAACAAAGACACAAATTTGAAGTTATTATTTTAGGGATAATATAATATTATTTTTCACATCAAACTGAGAAGTAATTATGGAGTCATTATTTTTGGTAGGTTACTCTATTACTGGCCTGTATGTGGAACCTGAACTAAAATCACTTCCACAGCCTTGACTGTGGAATTATTGGCCTTTGAAAATTCCTCCCAGGGGCCGAATTGGAACCTTTGGCAGGTCGCATTTGGCCCCTGGGCCGCATGTTTGACACCCCTGGAAGGACTTTCAGATTTTTGTGTTTTCAGACTCCGACGGTGTGGTTGCCGTGGAAATAAAAGGCAATTCCCATAAAATATTTGGTCATTTATAGCCATAGTCATCCTGGTGTAAACGGCGCCTGAAGCTAGAATCATGAATGTGGTTTAATTCTAACAGTTCCACTGCTGTACAATAGCACACTGACCATTTTGTGTTGAAAAATTCATGTAAAAACCACTGTGACACTCACCGTCTTTAAACTCTTGTAGATCTCGAGTTTGGACAAACTCCGGCTTGACCGTCTCCATCCACCAGAAGAGTTCCGCAATGAACACCATCACATTGTGCTGCATTCAAAAATATTTATTAATGAATACACATCGCTTAAACATTGTTGGGTTTGCAAGACCGAGTTTGAAAACGCATTGCAAATTACAGCTGAAGGATATTAAGAAATAATTTAATTGTAATTATTCTGGCAGTTACTGCAATTTCAATTTCAAATCTTCAAATTAAGATTCAGTCTCAGCAAACATCACAGAAACTGAGAAAATACAATTTAAACAATAAATGCTACGATTTAGTGACAGATAACGCAAAAAAGAAAAAGAAAGAGGAAAGAAAAAAGATGGAAAAGAAAATAAAAAGAAAAACGAAGGAAAAAAGAGAAAAAGGAGGTGGAGAAAAATATAAGGGAAAAAAGGACTAAAAATAAAAATGAAGAGAAAAAAGGGAACATAAAAATGGGGGGAAAGAGAAAAAGGAGAAAAAAGGAAAAGAAAAAAAGAAGAGAAATGGAGGAGAAAAATACAGAGAGAAAAAATGAACAAAAGTAAAAAAAAAAAAAAAAAAAAAGAGAAAAAATAAGAAATGTAAAAAGAAGAGAAAAAGAGTGAAGTAACAAAGGGAAAAATGAACAGTTAAAAAAAAGAGAGAAAAAAGAAGAAACCAGTAAAAACAGAAGGTGTTCGTTTGGTCAGATTTATTAGTTTAACTGTCACTATTTATATTTAATAATTCTAATCTAGATTTTTTGACATTCCTTTTTATTTAATTACAAATATTGTCTTACAAATGTCCACGGCGTGTGTCGCTCATCGACTAAAGACGATGGAAAACTACATTTAAAAATCTCTTTCAGTCGATCACTAGTAAAATTGTTAATGAAGCTACTTTAGAAGAGCTGCAGAAATGGGAGGTTTTCATTCAGAACCATGGAATGTTCAGGCTTAGTTCAGATGTGAATAAATACGTCACCTTCAGAACCAGCGGTGAGTAGAGCAAGTCTTCTGTGGTCAGATAGAAGCTTTTATTCAGATATTCACTGGCAAACTCTCTGAGCAGCTTGATGTTATACAGGCTGTCAGCGATGGACGACACTTCCTTTAGGCAAATATCTGATCAGACAGGAAGAGCACACTTCACATTAGGACACAAGTCAATGACCTGATGTCTAGAACATGTCACACTGACTGGACTGGAACTATCACACTGACAGGAATAGCATCACACACATATTACAAACAGCAAACAGTATGTGACAGGACATGACTTCAGGGTATCTATCTATAACTGTGTGTTAAACAGGGACACATGTTAAGGCTGCACGACATTAGAAGAAAAAAAAGACACTGTGATTTTTTTAGTTGATCCTGCAATATATATAGCAACAAGAAAAACTCCTCCAGAGTAAATAACAGCTGAGTGGTGGCGACACAAACGATAAAAACAGACAAGTGGTCGACAAATACAATTAATAATTAAAGATAAATTAATTAAATAATAATATTAAATACAAATAAATTAATTAGAAATAAAAAAGACAAATAAATACATGAATAAATGAAAGACATGGAAATAACAAAATTAAAAATAAAGGCAAATAAAAGTAAAAAATAAACATACAAAAAACTCATAAAAATAAATACAAATTAAAAGTGAAATAATAAAAATAAATGCATTAAAATAAGACAAAAATAAATCAATAAAAAATAAATAAATAAATAAAAGAATTTAAAAAATATATACAAATAAAATGCAAATAAAAAATACAGAAAAATACAAATAAATTCATATAAATAAATACAAATGAATAAAAAAAATAAACTATACAGTATACAAATACAAAATAAATAAATAAAAATACAGAAAAAAAAAAATAAATTCACATAAATAAAAAATGAATCTATTAAATGTGCAGTGTACCGTCCAGCTTCATGACATCTGGGCAGTAGTAGTGGACGACTGTGAGCAGCGCCGCTCCGTCACACACGTCCCTCATCAAGTCTTCCAGCAGCGGGAAGAAGGGCAGCTGTCGGCCTGAGGCGTGCTCTCGCCGATACCGAACCTGACCACCAGGGGGAGACGACGACACAGTGATGACATGCAGCTGGACAAACACCACCACAGTGCAAACAACCAATATATGCATCATTAGTTTTTCGAAATAAAACCAAAAATAAAACAACAAGTCGTTTCTTCATTATTCATTTCTAAAACCAAAATGGAAAACGGATAACCATGCATTTTATTTTTTCTGTTTTTCTTTTTGTGTTTAAATGAATAATAGAAAAAAAACATAACGGCTGTTTCCTGTTTTATCCAATTTTGACCTGAAGCAAATTGAGTAAACCGGAAATGACCTTTGACCCGCAGTGACAAACATGTAAACCTACGTCCTATTTGTGGAAACTGAGAGGGTCACCCTGAGACCTGACGATATGACCACGGAGAAAATTGGTGTCATGTCATACCATAATGATCTTCATCCAGTGGACATGTTTGTTTGGGTTAAGATTCATTTACTCAAGTTGTTTTAGGTCAAAATTGGATAAAACGGGAAAAACTGTTATCTTTTTTCTATTATTCACTTAATCACTAAAGGAAAACATGAAAAAACGCATCAGTATCTAGGTTTCCATTACACTTTTTCACAAAAAAATAGTGATATCGTAAAATTTCAACAAAATATATTTGCGCTTTGAACGTGTTTCCATTGACGGTTGTTCTAGGCAGGAGCGTCGTATCTCTCGTGAAATATCATCCCGCGAGTTTTCACTGCTGTGCCCTTCGGAGCTTCAGAATGTTCATCACCCTGATAGTGTTAGAGTGAATGAATCGGCTAATTCTCTGGTCAGTAAAAGTGTCTGGTGAACTCTTTAAAGACACTAACATGTCAAACAAACCAGCTAGTTAACATTATAAAGGTCTGTACATGTGGTCCCTAACATTGTCAGGTTAAAATATTAAGTGTAAATACGCTCAGCACGTAAGGGCAACAACAAATTAGAAATGTGTGTAGTCTTTTTTTTTTTTTTTACACAGTTCTTGCTCTTGACACAAATCAGACAATATATTCATCTAAAAAACTACTTAAATATTGAAAAACTAACATAATAAAATGAAACCTTCACTGTGTCTACTGTAGGAATCACTCTGATCATCACTCCAAGATGGCGGCCGTAGTTCTGGCGGCTCAGCAGCCAATTGTTGTTATGGTTACAGCGACTGCGGCTGCCATTTTCACTCCAAGAGAAGTAATCATGTGACCAAATGTTTCCATTGCACTTTTGCGATATATTAGAATATCGCAATGTCTGAAAAACCACCTCATGAAAGCGTGAAAACCTTTTATAGATATTTGAGTGTTTTTTCATAATTCAGGTGTTTCCATTACCAGTTTTTTTAATTTACATTTTGCATATTACCAAGGGTAATGGAAACACAGCTACTATCGGTTTTGTTTTTCATTTTGGATTTAAAAACAGACAATGAAGAAACAAGTTGTTTTTTTGTTGTCTTATTTTTGGTTTTATTCTGAAAAACAAATGAAGGAATGATACAGGGATTCCAACCAATCAACCACACATCCAGAACATCCTAAATGCATTAACCAGTACTAATGTCTTCTGTAGAGAGAATGACATCAGAACCAGTCATTTCATCCACAGATGTTTGTTCTGTTACTGTTGACGACTTCTGTAGACAAGGAGCACAACACCAGGGTTCTCCCCTAAACCAGTAGAATGACTCTTAACTAATGCACCTGTGATGATGGACCACATGCACAATAAACATGATGCCTCTACGTGCACAGCTGGAACTGAGTACAAGTACTTCATTACTCTATTGAAGTACACTTTTTAGGCATATTCTTAGGTACTTTAATGGAGTATTTATTTTCCTGGAAACTTTTTACTTTTACTCCCTACATTTCTTCATAAATATCTGAACATTATACTCTTTACATTTATATAAATATATGTACTTTATACTCTTTACATGTATATAAATATACGTACTTTATACTCTTTACATTTATACAAATATATGTACTTTATACTCTTTACATTTATATAAATATCTGTACTTTATACTCTTTACATTTATATAAATATCTGTACTTTATACTCTTTACATTTATATAAATATATGTACTTTATACTCTTTACATGTATATAAATATACGTACTTTATACTCTTTACATTTATAGAAATATATGTACTTTATACTCTTTACATTTATATAAATATCTGTACTTTATACTCTTTATATTTATATAAATATATGTACTTTATACTCTTTACATTTATATAAATATACGTACTTTATACTCTTTACATTTATAGAAATATATGTACTTTATACTCTTTACATTTATAGAAATATATGTACTTTATACTCTTTACATTTATAGAAATATACGTACTTTATACTCTTTACATTTATAGAAATATATGTACTTTATACTCTTTACATTTATAGAAATATATGTACTTCAGTAAAGCAGTTGAATCAGTACTTATAATTTAAATGTATTCACAGTAGTAGCTGTACTTGTACTGCAGTACAGTATGTCAGTACTTTGACAACCTCTGTCTAAGGTTAGGGAGAACCCTGAGAGTAGGTTGATTATGAGGAGGTGGAAGTGGGGGTGTGTGAGCAGTTGTATGGATGGTTGGACTTCCTGTGGTGTAGTGGGCAGGCAGCCAGTCAACAGCCAACACCAACCAGCTGAGTGCACATCAAACACACATAATCACTGGCCCACCTAACACAAAATGACTGTGTTGTTTCCACATTAACTTCAAATACTTAAGTGTTTTGGACAAATGCTCTAAATACTGGGTAGATGACAGGGCATTTTCAGAGAGAACCGAGTTGATCAAACGGATGCACGTAGTAACAACAGTCAGGCGGTGCCTTCAGCTGTAATGGTTGATTCATAAGATGTATGTAAGTAAGTAAGTAATCTTTATTTGTATAGCGCTTTTCACAGACATGGGTCACAAAGCGCTTCACAGAAACCCATTCACACACTCATTCACCAGTAGACGGCTGCTGCCAAGACACCGGCGCTGCCTGGGAGCAACTTAGGGTTCAGTGTCTTGCCCAAGGACACTTCGACATGTGGACAGCCAGAGCCGGGACGCGAACCGCCAACCCTTCGATCATCGGACGACCCGCTCTACCAGCTGAGCCACATCAACAAGAAATCTAATTAAAAGCTATGAGTATTTAATGGAGTTAGAAAAGGGCGTCATAAAAAAAAAAACCTTCAAATCCTCACTACATTGATTTAAAGGGATTATCCAAAGTAAAAATAAGTTTGGCTAATTTTTTAGATGATTGGTAGTACATATATAGGTAACATTAAAATCACACCATTTGGATGAACAATGACAAATTTAGATTTTACTGTTTTGAGCCAAACTGAAGTGATTAGAGCATGTGTTTATCACTGACACCAAACTATTTTCAGACTAACTCTTCTAAAGTTTAAACAACATCACACTTCAGAGGGTCCCTAAAGACAAACCCAAGTGTCCTGAGGTCTTGTCCTCAGATAGTGTGTCCACAGTTACTGGTCTACACACATGGACGTCTGCTTTCATAAGACGTCTGAGGAGGAAGACTGAAATAGTCGATTGTTGAGTGCAGAGTTAGACGCTCTGGAAATTCACTACCTAATATCATTCCTTTTTAAAATCCACCTGTTAGTAGACTAAGCTTTGCTGTTGCATATGGCTGCATTTACATTTATAATGAAATACTGGGCTATGTCTTAAAAAGAATGCAATGGAGCTGTAGGGGCGGCCATGGCTCAGTTGGTAGAGTGGGTCGTCCAGTAACTGAAGGGTTCCTAGTGTCAGGACGTCAAACTGTCATATCACACACTACGCAACTACAGTTGTCCTGAAGAAGATATTCAACATTCTGAAGGAAAATTCTATAGAACTAAAGACACCTAGTGTGGAGGTTTTCAACTACAGACCTCACAAGGAAAGCTTTAGAACAAAATACTTCAACATCCAGTGTCTGGTCTGAGACACTGGACGCTTCAGGGAGGTCCTCTGACTCCAGCACACAGTCCACACACACACACACACAGTCTACACACACACACACACACTAATATGGAGTGATTTCTGGGATAACAATATAGCGTATTCACAGCACAGTAATGTGTGCATATTTGGGATATACAGTACATGTGTCTGTGGTTGTAGTTGAGCATAAAATAAATATTGTCAAACTCTAAAATCAGTCCATTTGTACTGATAATGTGTGTTTGATATTTGTCAGAATACGAAACAAAAAGTTACCACATCAAAAATTACATTAACAAAGGATGTGGAATTTCTCAGATGGAAGAAAGTGGTCAAAAATTCATGATTTTATTGAATATTTTGTTAATTTTATTGAATATTTTGTTAATTTTTGATAATTTTATTTAATATTTTGGTCATTTTTGTTCATTCTACTGAATGTTTTGGTCATTTTTGTTCATTCTACTGAATAATTTGGTCATTTTTGTTCATTCTACTGAATAATTTGGTCATTTTTGTTCATTCTACTGAATGTTTTGGTCATTTTTGTTCATTCTACTGAATAATTTGGTCATTTTTGTTCATTCTACTGAATAATTTGGTCATTTTTGTTCATTCTACTGAATATTTTGGTCATTTTTGTTCATTCTACTGAATATTTTGGTCATTTTGCAATCATAAAATTGCATTTACAAAATGAAAAATTAGAAGCACACGGTCTTCAGTACAAATAGAAATTTCTCAGATTTTCAGAAAGTGGTCAAAAACAGCTGCTGTAGTCTCTCGTTGGGACATTTGCACTGTGAGAAAAGTCACAGGTTTTCTAGAACTTCTAGGAGTGAAGTTGATGGTTTGAATTCCATCTGTTTTCTGTGTTCAATGGATAATATCTGTGACGTGATGACATAAGCCATGATGTATTTTTGACCACTTTCTGAAAATCTGAGGGAATTCCTGTTCATACTGAAGACAGTGTACTCCTTATTTTTTACTTTTTTTTAATTTTTGATGTGATAACTTTTCGATTCATATTATGACAAATATCAAACACACAACACATTACAAGTACAAATGGACTCATTTTAGTTTTTTTTTTAATCTCAGAATTCAATATTTAATTTACGAATTGTGACTCATTTTTTCTCCAAATGATGACTTTTTTCACAGGACTCTGACTTTAATCTCTAACTTCTGGCTTTTATGTTATAATTCTGACTGATTTCTCCAAATTCTGACTTTTTTTCCTGTGAACTCTAGAGGTGTAAATGATTGGTTAATGCAGTTTCAGTCTGTGTTTATGGTCAATAATGGGAATGTAAATGAGGCATATGTTCACACTTCCTCATTTTCCTAAAGGCATCAGTGAAGTTCCATTTAATCAAAGCTACAAGGGTATTTAATTTTTATAAAACAGAGAAATGTGGATGCGCATTATTATACCTGATGAGTTTGTTGACGAATTCCTAGTTGTACTAAAAAAGTATTGTCCTTGTAACTATATATATATATATATAAATAAATAAAAATATAAATAATGAACAATTAACAAAATATTCAGTAAAATTAACAAAAATTAACAAAATACTAAATAAAATGAACAAAATATTTGATAAAATAAATAAAAAATGAACAAAATATTCACTAAAATTAACAAACAAATTCAATAAAATGAACAAAATATTCACTAAAATGAATATGAACAAAATAATCAATATGAGAAATTGCTATTTGTACTGAAGACAGTGTACTCCTAACTTGTAATTTTGGAAATGTCATTTTTGATGTGGCAACTTCCTGATTCATATTCTGACAAATATCAAACACACAACACATTATCAGTACAAATTGACTCATTTTAGAGTTTGACAATTATTATTTTATGCTCAATTACAACCACAGACGCATGTATATCCCAAATATGCACACATTATTGCACTGTGAATACGGTGAATTTTGTCCCAGAAAAAAGATCATGAGAGGAGACTGTGGTGACAGTGGACACAGTGTGAAAGGAGAGCAGAGGGGATGACAAAGCAGATTAGTGAAAGGATGTGGCCAGGGATGGGACTACAAAGCAGAGGTGTAGCCATGGATTTGCTCTTATTTTCAATGGGCAAGCAACACACACACGGCCCACTTAGAGCTTGAAATGAGATAGCGCACAGTGCTTAGCAAAAGAATATCTCTGAACATACCACAAAGGTTAGAATAACCTTACACCTGAGTGACACATTTGCCACAAGGAAAACAAAACAAGCCGTCAGCTTCCTCCCCCTCGCTGACACACACTGGCTACAAGCAGCACGGAATGAGCTGGAATGAACCATGGTGGAGTGTGCGCACATCAACACAGGACGATGCGTGCCAGGGGGAGAGCATTGGGGGGGGGGGGGGGGGGGGGGGGGCACTGGCATCAGACTTACAGGGACTAGCTTCCAATACCATTTGGAGGGAGACTATCCAGTTTGCAGGGACAAGAGAGGGGGGGGGGGGGGGGGGGGGGGGGGGCAGATGAGGAACAGGAGCAGAAAAATTAATAGGTCAGAGATCACAGACAGTGGACTGGATCTGCTTCCAGGTTCAAACAGAGAAAAAGAAAGCAGGGTCAGAAGAAGTCCAAAATGCCATCTGGGAGAAACATTCCTTCCTGATGATTCCCAACATGAACTTTTGTCTTAAAGCACTGTGGTGTGATGAGACTCACCTGAACATATGTGTGAGGAAACAGTCAAAGAAAGGAGGAGAGTAAGGCTACGTCCCATTACTAACACTGCCACTTCAAAAGTGAGACATCCCTCGGAAAAATAAGTGACAAGGCTAATCTTTCTTTACAGACTGGGACACACTTTGGTGAAAAAACAAATAAAGAAAAAATCAAACATATAAGATGCTATAACATCAAGTGCTACTTTCTGTGATGTCCAGTTCCAGTAGTAGGTGTTAGTGGACAGAACGCTTCCTCTTATGTTGGGTTTAATCATTCATTCTTGCCTGTTAAACAAAAGGAGTACAGGGACGTTTGCTCTCCCTGGCCCATCCATCCAGGTTTGATATTAGTTTATTTTATCATCTGTTAGTTTATTTTATTGTCTATTAGCTTATTTTTATACCCGTGGAAACTGCGTTCAAATGTCTCTTTGGGTGTTACCCCACCCCTGGTTTAGATGCTACGTGCAAGCAATGACATCGGATTTTAACACAGAAATAAATGCAGGTATGTGAGTAAGGTCATGTGACGTTCATAAATTGACTACTCTTTAAAAATGTGGGTCCAGAAGCGGGTCGGGTTTGTCCTTTTAAAATATATTTCTTGTGGTTCGAGTTGTGGGCGAGTTAGTAAAAAAAGCGGTCGGTTGGGGGTCATTGATACATGGACCCACGCATCACTGATTAGTGCAGTCCATTTGTTATTTATATTGTCAATTTGCCTTTAAGTGGGAAAACCGTAACAGTGAAATATCAGTAGACATGGTAACATTAGGGGAACACTCGAGTACGTTTCATTCACTGTAGGAAACACTAACCAAAGCTTGTCAGCAATGTGCAGGTCATTTCCGTACAGGACAGGAACATATACCAAGTGAATGTCCATTTGAATATGTGAGGACGTGTGCACATGGGTACAGGTTTTTGCTCAGGTGGATGTTTTACATTACATCTAGTCTGATCACTGATTTAAGATTAGATAGTACATTATTGATCCTTTGGGAAGGCTCTTTCAGTGAAATTATTGCACTTCATTTGACATATCACATTAAGTACACTTTATAAAACACTTTTAAAACGTGTTGAGACAGTAGACCTTGGCTTATCTCTGTTCTGACCACAGTACTGGTTTAATGAGCTCCATTTGTTGTACAAATCCATTTGTAGTTTCTAGTGACTTAATAGTGAAAAAAACTAAAACACACACGCACACAAAATAGGTAAATAAGTCCACAGTAGTGAATAGCAGCAGTAGATCTTTTTCTTCTCCATTTCCTGTTTGGTACATGCTAAGGGTCCGACCCGTTTCTAAAGCTGATCTTCTGTCTGTATGGATCTCTGGTTTCCTCCTGTAGTGTGTTCCAGTATATCCCACATCCTTTCTTAGACTTTAAAGGGCTAGTTCAGTATTTTTTACATGAATGTGTATGTCATCAGTGTCTTTACTCTGGTGCACCCAAAGTGACTTACCCCCCGACAGTGTCCTGTGAGCCCAGTTCTGGTCTGGTTTTGGTCAAAGTGAAAGTAGTCCCGGCAGGTTTCCTGGGGTCACCAAAGTCACAGAACAAAAACTCACACCTCGTAATTGCTAGGAGCTACTTTCTCTCAATAGCAATCAATGGTCGTTGACACTGCTAGCAGCTGCAAACACTCCCAATGAACTGATGAAAGTAGTTTGCTAAAGTCAACGCTAATAGCATTGATGGCTATTGAGAGAAAGTAGCTCCAAGCAATTACGAGTTTTTGTTCTGCGACGGTTTTGTTATGTAAGTAAATCATTCATTCGAACACATACTGTTTTGAAAAGAAACACGTTTTACTTTTGTCAAAGGAAATATATATATATATATATATATATATATATATATATATATAAAACATGTATATTATTGTCACGAGTGAACTGATAAGAAATAACCTTACTTTGAGTCTCTGTTGTCTTTTCATTTAATATCACAAATATAGTTTACAATTAGTTAAAATCAGTATTACAGAAAGTTCTTTGTCTTAAGATTATTTTAAAGTTATAAACAGTCAAATTAAGAGGCTGTTGTCTGATGTGTGAAGTCAGTGGTCGGAGTCAGTCTTGAGTAGCATGGTGACGGGAGCAGCCACACCACTGGGCTGGTGTCCTCCAAACACACATATAGTAGTTCCTTTTAGTGTTGCGCGGGCTACCCACTGGCCAGCGGATATCCACGGGTGACCCGCGAGTCGGGCGGGCTGGGTCGCAGTATTAATACATATTGCGGATGCAGGTGGGGTGGGTCAGGGACAATCAATACCCGCTGAGGTAGGTGTGTGTGTGTGTGTGTGTGTGTGTGTGTGTGTGTGTGTGTGTGTGTGTGTGTGTGTGCTCGGCTCGCGCATGTACAAGCCCGTCACTTCCTGTTTTGAATGCTTTTTTATCCCAACTTTTTGTTATTTGTTATTAGCGCCAAATCTCCCTGAACACTCAGAGATAAGAGTGAAAATGTGGGACTTGATCAGGGAGAAGATTAAAACAGGCGATGCGAAGGTTGTACGGAAACGTTGTATGTGTTGGCTTTATAGAGTGATGATGTGGGTGGAGTCTATTTTATGTGCTGGAGTGCATATTGAGACGTTAGAAAGGAGGCAAAAATTATGCTTCATGACTTTTAACATTAGAAGCACAAGGTAAAGATGCTGCGAATGTACTATGTGAGTTTAGAGACAAATTTAAGCTCGCGGGTTGATAGCGGGCGGGTTGGGTTTATCGATACGTGACATCATGCGGGTTGGGCGGGGCGGGCCTAGCCACGTCTTGGGTTTGGGCGGGGCGGATTTCTGTAAAACCCCCTAACCGCGCATCACTAGTTCCTTTGTCAACCCTCTCTCCTTTGGGGATTTTCTGTTGGGCATCGTCGTGTAGAAAGTTTCCACTGTGTGTTTTTGCCACAAAGCAGGGGAATCCCATCCCCCGCATGAAAATGCTCAGCTCTGACCTGTGACCCCTGAGTAGACATCTCTCCAAAGTAATTTAAAATGATAAAATAATAAAATATTACTTTAATATTTATACCTCGTATTATTGTCATTTTTCCAACACTTCGTTGACCCCAGGAAACCTGCTGGGACTACTTTCACTTTGACCAAAACCGGACTATAACTGGACTCACAGGACACTGTCGGGGGTAAGTCACTGTGGGTGCACCAGTATAAAGACACTGATGACAAACACAGTCATGTGAAAAATACTGAACTGTCCCTTTAACACGTCCTCCTCTTTCTTTCTCGCTCAAACTGTGCTTCCACCACTACTCTGTCAGTTTACAATAGAACTTGCCTCCAATATGGCTGCCATGTATCTCCAAATGCAGTGTGTGCCCGAGCCCTATTGGCCTTTAGGGGTAAAAGCCGGTGTTGGGGGTAAAAGCCAGCGGAAGTGGTAGTAATGGGACGCAGCCTAACACTGCCCACAGGAATGTTGAGCTCCTGACAGCAGAAGTGGAAGATGGCTGAATGGAAAACTTTACCTTCTGGTGGCTGGGGGACTCCAGCGGGTGGTGCTTTATTTTGTGTTCCCTTTCTGTAATCTCCCTCATTTTCATGTTCACCTGCACACAAGAAAACTCAGTTTATTTATATTCAAAAGATGCTATCCCAACATTGATGTCATCTGATGGTTTTACCCACCGTCAATAAATGTGCCAAGGCTTTCAGACACTGAATGCGTCTACAAAGCCTTTGTTAGATACCAGTATGAAGAGGATTTCTTATTGTAGATACTAGGGTGAGCTTTGATATTTTTATGGAACCAACTGGACTGATTAGACGCTGTCATCTTACTGTTCATTACAGTGCTTTGTTGTTCATTACAGTAGTGTCAGTTGTCACAGCAGAAAGTCTCACCAGTGGGGGCGCAAACCCAACACCTGGAACTGATGCACAGTAGGGATGGGAAGCTTAATGTAAGGCCGATACCATTCACGTCTCGATACAGCATCTATGATCCCATATATTAAAGATACGCGAGTGGCGCCTCAAGATTCGACACAATACGATTCACCATAAGGCCATTATTATTCAACACATTCATTCTATCAAAAAACTGTAAAATTCAACAAGATGGATTTATCAAATAACTCCATAAAAGTTTCAGAACACGTGTCTCACATACAGTCAGAGAAGCAGAACTTTGTCATTAGTCATTTCTACACATTTCTAACTCAACTTCCTGCTCAGAAGAAAATAAATAAAGATAGTGCCACTGTCCCTGTGTTCATCCCTCGTGCACGTGCGTGTCTGTGTATGGATACGTTTCGGATAATCTTCCATCCCTAATGCACATCTGAAAAAGTACTGACACTTCTGCCTCAGTGGCAGAAAAAAATGCTATACAAATTATTATACATCAGACAGAAAAAAATACTACATGGAATGTAGAATTTAATGTTTTATTACCGTTACTATGGCTGTATTTTGACTTGGAACAGGACAATTAATTTTGTACTGTGCAAAAGGTTCAGTCCACATCTAGCTTTCTTTAATTTAAAGGGTTGAGATGAGTAAACATTTCTCACTTTCTTTTGCTCAGACACAAGACAAAGCAGGAAATATGTGCACAGTCTTCAATGGCAAATAGAAAATAAGGCCAACGTCCCGGCATGTTCTATCAAAAATCAATAAGTTAATTTTGTGAGGTTGTCATGTTGTGCTGCTGTGCTAGAGTCTTAAAGGAGGATATTGATCTCTCAATGTAAATAGGTGGTAATTTCACTGGAGGATAACTCAACAAACCAAATTAAAGTCCACATATGACTTCCTATGAGTGCTCAATAGTAACTACATAGATATGACTATTATTAGCCATTAGGGTGAGCAGATGAGGTTGGGTGAAATTCGGGACAGGGTGCGGGGGGCTGCACAGATGTACATAGTTAAAAAAATTTATGAATTTTCAAGCTTGTCAAATTAATGTTATTCAAGTAGCCATTTAATAGTCTATTAATCAAACAGACTTAATATAAACGAGCAATACACATACAAATGTTAGCTTGGAATGGACCTAACAGTGTTGAATGTGGAGACGTGGGAAGTTGAAAGATTATAGGATAATAATGAAGCTGTTCTTAAAATGTCTTCAAATCTTCATTAATCTAGTACAACTAATCTCAATATTAATCAAATGCTGCCACAGCAATAAACATAGGCCTAGAAATGTAAATACATTAAAATAACACTGTTGAACATAGAAAGTAGAAAAATAATAATATAATAAAATGACTTGCATAAAACAACGACGTGTAATATCAAATGTAATGTATGATTAGATAATGCAAGTTTTAGGGCTATTTAAATTATTCAAGCGATATGTTCACGTCACTTAAATCCGATTTATTGTAGTGAAGTTCCAATTAATGTCTACTGTTGCTGCTGAGCTTTCAGTTCTGTGGTCACCTTCACTTAGTCCTCACGGCATCTTGCGCTATTGTCAATGAATATTCACACCGGTCACTGCTCACGTTTACTGTGGCAATCAAATAAAACTAGAATGTGACAAAGATCCAAAATGGATCCATTATAGCTGGGGCTGAACACAGACATTTAAACATTCAGGGCTATGGAAGCAGCCTCAGCAGCAGTGAGGCAGTAGGGAAATTGTTTAAAATCTTTACCAAGACAAGTCATTATTTGGTGTAAGTTACATTTTTGAGACATGTGCAGACAAATTTGGGATTTGGAACAGCCCCAAATTTTTTGGGACATCATATTAGCCATCAAAAAATGGTCCATTATGGGCGGCTGTGGCTTAGTTGGTAGAGTGGGTCGCCCAATGGTTGGCGGTTCGCGTCCCAGCTCTGGCTGTCCACATGTCGAAGTGTCCTTGGGCAAGACACTGAGCCCTGGCTTAGGCCCCCAATAGGACTGACCTTAGACCTTGTGTGAATGGGTGAATGAGAGGCTAATGTAAAGCGCTTTGAGCACCATGAAGGTCGAAACGAACTATATATACACCATATAAGTAAAGACACATTTTAATGGGACAGTTCAGTATTTTTTACACGAATGTGTGTTTGTCATCTGTGTCTTTACTCTGGTGCACCCACAGTGACTTACCCCTGACAGTGTCCTGTGAACCCAGTTCTGGTCCAGTTTTGGTAAAAGTGAAAGTAGTCCCGGCAGGTTTCCTGGGGTCAACAAAATGAAACATGTTTCTTCTAAAAACAGTATGTGTTGGAATGAGTGATTTATTTGCAAAACAAAACCGTCACAGAACAAAAACTCACACCTCATAATTGCTTGGAGCTACCTGCACGTAGCGACCGCAAACACTGTCAAACAAAGTAGTTTGCTAAGGCACACAGTTGTTAGCAGTGACAACGCGCATTGATCCCTATTGAGAGAAAGCAACTCCAAGCAATTATGAGGTGTCAGTTTTTGTTTCATGACAGTTTTGTTATGCAAATAAATCACTCACTCGAACACATACTGTTTTGAGAAAAAACACATTTCATTTTGTTGATCCCCTGGAAACCTACCAGGACTACTTTCGCTTTAAGCAAAACTGGACCAGAACTCGACTCACAGGACACTGTTGGGGGTAAGTCACTGTGGGTGCACCAGAGTAGAAACACTGATGACATACGAATTAATGTGAAAATACTGAACTGTCCCTTTAATGACACATTTTCAGGGTGCTGGCTGTTTTCCAAAACAAAATTCCAGAGTTTTTCCAAACTTTCCCCCAAGTCCTTGAGAGTAAGTACTTTTCTACTTGTATGTCTACTGCCGACTCCATTGGTTGATATTGTACCAGTTATGTTTATTAGAAAACATGTTTATAACATTGAATGAACATCATTCACAATAGTTTTTCTATTTCTCATATCACAATAATTTCAGCATAAGCTAAAACTCAAATATAATAATTTTCCCCATACTTTATTAAGACTTTCACCCAAAATTCAAGACTTTTCAAGGCCTGGAAAACTGTTTCAATACTTTTTAAGACTTTCAAAACTTGTCCCAGCACCCAGTTTGTGTTCTCCAGGACAGACGCTGACAGTTTCAAGACCATAAATTCATACGCAGCATCAAAACCTCTGCTGCCTCTGGCCTTCATACGCCAGGTGCAACATGAGTTTGACACTCCTGCTTTGGATCAACACCCCTATGTGTCACTTAGTGAATACCACTAGCAGAGGTTTCAGTTGAGAGGCTGTGACTTGTGATGTCAGTGTGAAGGACAGCGTCTGCACATTATAAGACACCAGTTGTGGTCACAACACAGAATGTTTCAGGAAGGACAGAAGCATCACTCATGGATTCTCATGGTGCATTTCTGGGTTACCAATGAAGCGGGTTGGTTGCAGTTCCATTCTGTTTCCATGTGGGACGCTGGATTTTTTTAAGCAAATATGTGATGCTATAATTCTAAAACTAAAACCCCACCAACATCAGTGTATATTGATGGGATTGAAGTGTAGTAGTTCAAAACTTTACTTATTTTTGAAAGAGGTTGTAGAAAAAATACCCAGGGCTGAGTTTTAGAGTCTTTACTTAAAGGAATTTAAAGTGTCGCACACAGACCTTACGGCCGGAGATGCCGCTTTATGGCAACAAGAAGCAGGGCCATAGCTTTCACAAGCAGACACAAGTAGGCTACATATGCTAGGAAGTTCTTTATTTTTATTTTTACGGAAAATAAGCACACACTAGCGCATTGGCAGACGAGTGGTCATTAGCATAATGCTAGCACGTTGTGGCCAACAAAAACTCAACATGTAAGAAATCAAAGGGACATATGTACTCGTTCAATAAATTTTTTACTTAAAACCCACATTAAACTCTCAAAAACTACATTCAAATGTGAGCACACCCAGCGACAATTAGGTGAAATAGACAATTTTAGCGTCTGGCTCCATAGGGAAACATTCATTTAACACTTCGTCGATTGCCCTCAGTGGAATTCTGCTGGAACTGCAGCCAAAAAGCTGCTACAATGGGACTGAATGGAGAGCGAAGCTGTTCTAAAGAGGCTGTGGTCATAATCTAACAAACATGAAGGGAATTCAAAAGTGCAGGAACATCACTCGTCAGTCTGACATGCATGCTGCATTTGTGTGCTTTTTTGGGCTGAATAACCTATCGTTTTGGACCAAAACTCGCAAGTTCAGACAACACTATATTGGGATGGTAAAGCTCTGTTTTTTGCAGTGCTCCTGACTTTGTTTTGTCACATATTTTAAAGCCAATATAGACTTTTTTTATTTTATGACTGATACAGGCCCAATATTTGGACCCTAAACTGCTATTTTTTCTGTGTCAAATGAAAACAAATGGCAGAAAATGTTTAATTATAATTAGACAATGACAATTATGACCACACACTCCATTTTTGCCCCCCCCCCCTCCTTTTTTCCTCATGTTTTATTATCCCTCTTTCTTCCGCCTGTCAGTAAATCCTGGCATGTATTCTTTGAATGGTTTAGTTTCTGTGATGTTTGCAAATGTTACTGAACCACTGAAAGTTGATTTGAAGAAAATCGTAAATTAAATTTACATCGCAATATCTGTCAAAAAAATTGCAATTCAATTATTTCTTAAAATCTTTCAGCCCTAAAGTGTTTGGACCTTGTTGATCCAGAAGACCATAGCATCCTCCAGGTCAAAGGGCAGCTCCTTGGAGGCACTGAAGGTAGAGAAGCGCTTAACGGAAGCCACCACTTTCTCGATGCTGATCATCTCCACTGTGTAGGCCATCATCAGGGCATCGATCATCGGCATGTGAGCACTCTGGGTGAGAGAAGACACACAGGACAAAGGACTTAAGAATAAAGCTGGAGGTATAAAACTATAGCCAAATTACGAATATTTGGTAAATTAAAAAAAAAAAAGACCATGGAATAAAATGTGTTCATGTATTTATGAAATATCTTCTAACATTTTTTTTCTGTTAACCTTATTGGACAGAACCATAAGAGCACAGTAATTTAGACTTTAAAGTTCACTTTCCCTGCAGTCAAAAGTATGATTTTAATCTTTATTTATAATGCCAGTGGTCAACTATTTAGGATTTGTAATAGTTCTCAAACATTACAAAGCTTTTTTGAAAATACAGATTTTTAGTTGAGGAATACATGAGCTACTGCAAATGGACAAAGTAAATGTTCTTCACTTCTATAGTTCTGTTCCACCTTCATGGTTCAAAGCTCTTTACATTAGCCTCACATTCACCCATTCAGACTCATTCACACTCATCATCCTCATACACCAGTAGGTTTCTAAGGTCCTGTCAGTCCTACTGAGAGAGTAACAAAGGGTTCAGTGTCTTTGCCCAAGGACACTTGGACATGTGGACAGACAGAGCCGGAACCCGAACCGCCAACCCTTCAGTAATTGGACGACACGCTCTACTGACTGAGCCACAGCTGCCAATCAATCATCCAAACAATCACTTATTTGTTCAAACAACAACAGCAAACAGTTTATCTGACTTTTTATGTCATAATTATCCACAGAGGAACCATGTTCCAACAACTGTGGTCCAGATGTAATCCAAATATAGTCTAAATGTATTTATTACCTCCATCAAGGAGGTTTTGTTTTTGCCAGCGTTCATCTGCCTGTTGGTTTGTTTCTGTACAACATAAGTTGAAAAGGTGTGGATGAATTTTGATGAACATTTTTCAGGGTATGGTGGTAATGGGGAGATTGACAAATGATTAGATTTTGGTGTGGGGGTGGCAGGGCGGGTGCCTTGGCTGTGGTCTGCGCTCCAAGTACTTTTCTAGTTTATTCTTTTTTTCAGGACAGTGCACCTTCATGAACATACCTACATATGATCCCTGACTGGAGACATTATCCCTGCACCGTGATAGTGTAACCCTGAGTGTCATGTGGTGCATTAAAAGTGGAGAGGCTGGGCGAGGCATCCAGGGGGCAGGCCAGAGGACCACAGAGGATGGCTACTCTGCAGCCTACCCTGGCCCAAGTTCCCTGAGCCGTCCCAGACCTACTCCCAAGGTGTGAATGTGTGTGGTGCATTAAAAAGAAATTAGAGAGCAGGGGAGGTAAGCAGGGGGGTGATGAGGAAGAGACAAGGCCGTAGAGCCCTGCCATCTGCCCCACCACAGAGCCCATCCCTCCCGTTCCTACCTACTCTCGAGGCCCTAACCATTGTGTCCCTATATGTGCCTAAGAGTAGCTATATAGAGTGAGGTGTGAAGTGCACAGTAAGAGGCAGTCTGGTGTGGGTCCGGCCCATTAGGACAGAGAAGCGGGGAAGACAGGTAGTGAGACCACTGCCACTGATGCAGAGGGCTCCCAGAGCCCCGAGGCCAGAGGCCAGAGGCCAAGGTGGGCCCACCCGAACCTGACCAGCCCAGCCAGCACCAAAACTCCCAGGATCGCAGCGCTAGACCAGCGCTCCGGCAGACGCCGTAATCCCACCACAGGCCAGCCACATGCAGCACCTTGCCCCGGAGGGAAAGGCAGGCCGCACCACCCGGAAGTGAGGGCCATGAGCCCCCACGCCCACCCCGGAGCCGGTACGTCCGGGACGCAGGGCGCCCACCACGAAACCCCCCCACCCCACCACTCCCCAGGACAGCCCCTAGGCCCAGACAGAAGCCCCCAGCCAGCAGAAGCTAATCGCCAGTGGCAGCACACAGGCAAGTGCCAAGGCCTGTGCACAGATTAGCAAGAGCCACCCCCCCAGAAAGACCACCCGGCCCACACGCCAGCCCCCCAGGCAGCGGAGGGCCCCCAGGCCTCCCAGGGGAGGGAGAGGGACGAGGACGAGGGGTCAGGCAGGACAGGAGGGAGGAGGAGGGAAGCAGAGCAGGACGGGACAGGGGGAGGACTGGAGGGCTGACCCACTCCAAGCCCCAGGGCCAGCCAGGGCGCCCCAGAAGAGATCATCCGCCAACACCCCCAAGGCGCCGGGAGAGCGCAGACCCAGGAGATCCAGGGCTATTTAAAACATAATTTTAAACCAGGTGGTGCCAGGTCATGCAGAGTAAAGCTTTGACCTTTGCACAAAAATCATATTAAAATTTTATTTGGAAATTAATGTAAATATTCCAATAATATTCCAATAATTATTATAAATTTTATTACTCTGAAAATGCCTCACTAACACCTCGGGATGAAAATGAAATGTTATATTCAGTCCACCAGGGGGCAGTCTTCAGTCAAATATGTCAAATATTCTGGTGTGGTTCCAATTATTACACATGCAGTGTCACAGCAATGAACATTATTACTGCCCGACACTTACTGTTACATAATCCAAACATTTTTTTTGTCTGCCGTCTTGTGTGTGCAACACTGTTCCTTGGTTTTCCTGGTTGCCTGTACTGATGAAAGCCTCAAAACTGTTAGCTAAACGGTTAGCCTCATTGACAATCAAAAGGGGACATTTACAAAAAGAGCAGGTACAGAAACGGACACGATATGTAAAACGGTCACAGATTAGTTTTACCTGCTTACCTTGTTAACTTATGACACTTTCTACATTTTACAGAGTGTGAATTTCAGCTGTGCCATCTACCTCAGCTATTGTTCATGAATGCGCAGGACTGACCACTCTGCCTTTGGTTGTGTGCCAGCTGGACATTAACGTCTACAGGTGCACAGATAAACCCAAAGATAATGTCCTTCGCGATTCACATATTTCCCCTGAAATGAAAAAGTTCACAACTACATTCACAAAAGTAAAAGAAATAGTCCTAATGATACCATTTATAGGTTTGAATATTGAGAGCTGTCGAATATTCATTTGAACGTCTCTTTTTTTAAAAAAAAAATAACATTCAAATTATATGTGAATGTTAAAATACAAAGTCAAAACCCTAATGCAGAGTTTTATAAAATACACAATTGTATGAGAATTTACAGAAATTGTTCAAACTCAATAAATTATATTTATTCAAAATGTTGCAGTGATGATATGAAAGAGGTTTTTTTAATGGCTTTTTTGTGGTTGACCCCACCATGGTCCAGGTTATGATGCAGGTTTTTCTTGGGTGAGAAAAAAAACAAATCAGAGAATAAAATGTTAGAACAGCAGTATCTCACATGACACCTCGAATGTGCCTAAAATAACATCAATAAATATTAGTGTTGCACCAGTATTGCATAAAAATAGCCTGATCGGTGATTGGAAAAATATGCCGATCAAAAAGCCGATCGCGTAAGGTAAGACCATTTTCAAACCTGCAAACATGCTACAGAACAGTGTCATCTGGTCTGGACTGTTTCTGTACATTTTAAAATATAGTTAATAGTAGAAGTTTGGGGCCATTTTACGCTGTGTAAAGCAGACAACAATGTCCCCAAGGCTAAATAGCATTAGCATTAGCCTAGCAGTGCCTTATTTAGTACAACACCTGAACCGAAGACATCCACACTTAACTATGTTTTGAGTATGCTAGTACTCAAAACATAGTTAAGTACTGGTGAGTACTAGTATCTGTTAGCATGTAGCCTCAAATGTTGGAATTATTTTTAGCAAATGTACCAAGGTAGTGTAATTATTAGGCGACAACTGCTTCACACATCCAGGCACGTGTGCCTGTGTGCAGATGCAAGCACACACAACTCAAAAAAACCTCAGACTTGTCTTGCCCCAGTTTATTGATTGATCTAGTTTAACTCTTTGACTGCTGACACATTATTTCAGCTAAATGTGCAGCTGTGAATTTGTCTTAAAAGCTGCTGTGGAGGAAAATAACAAAACTGTAAACCATAGAAAAACAAACAAATCCCAGAGCGTTTATTTTTAGTTTCATGCTTTGTTTTGTTCCATTGTATGTTCATAATTATGAATATTTATAGGCCCGGGTCGGTACATGTATTCGTATCGAACCGATTTCGGTATGGGGGTCACGGTTCGGCACGCGCATTGCCATGCAGAATACTTCGGTACAGAAGTTTAATATTGCTCTGAACGTGGAACTGTTATTTCCCAAGAGTTTCCCTTCAGGACGTATTTAACTACTGCCACCTGTCGGCTCTGATTGGTCCGTGCGTGTAAACATGGCTATTGATTGGTCTAGGCAAACGATCTCTGGTCTAGGTAGCAATCTCCACCTCAATTTTCAAACTGTACTCTGTGGGGAGGTAGCCTAACGTTGTTCGTTTGATGTTGCGAGAGAGTGCTAACCATGGCGAGTGGCGAAGAGTTAGAAGACCCACCATCATCACTGAAGTCAATAGTGTGGGATAACTTCGGGTTCCCCGTGATATATAATGGCGATGGAGAGCAGGTGGTTGACAAAACAAGGACCGTTTGCCGTCGTTGTTCAACAGGTTTCAATTACTCGAGTGGGAACACTTCTAACATGTTAACACATATCAAGCGACACCACCCAGATATCCCTGTCACCGGGACGAGACGGAAGAAAACTGTTCAATTACGTCTCCCCAATGTCTTACACCAGCCCCTTGACACGAGTACATCCAGAGCAAAGAAAATCACGGAAGCCATTGGAATTTACATCGCATCTTCTATGCGCCCATATTCCACGGTAGAAGAGGCAGGATTCAGATATCTACTACATGTGCTTGAACCCCGCTACACTCCTCCTTCCCGCAAAAGTGTAAGGGAATCGGTAGTGCCAGCACTGTATAACAGAACGAGAGGCATTGTGGAAAAGGAATTAAAAGCGGCACATTCGGTTGCACTCACTACGGATTCGTGGACTTCTCGGGCAACCGAGAGTTTCCAGGTGACATAGTCACTGCCACCAGATCGACACTCAGCACCGAGAGTGTAGACAAACTTGGTTTTTTTGAAGAAAAACCTTAAAATTGAATAAAGCTGTACAGTTGGTGATGGCAAATGCAGTTATTAATGTTAAAATGTTAAATTGAATGAGCACAATACACACAGCTGTACATAGCTGTACAAAGCTGATTAATGTAAAATGCAAAAATGTTATGTTGTGATCTGTGAGGCCTACAGCTCATGTTCACTGAGCTATGTGAATGTAAAAGGGCACTTGTGTATTGTAAGCTTATGTTAAGGCCATGTGTGGCACTGATGCACCCATCAATATATTCCTTTCATGTCAATATATGACAATGTGGTGCTTGTTCACTTGTTTAACAGAAAGTTGCAGCTACCTCAGCTGGAAATTTAAATAATAAAAAGCTGCATTTGAGGATAAAAAGCTGCCTTTTGATCATGTTTTTTTCCTGCACTGTACCGAAAATGTACCGAACCGTAGGGTCCAAAACCGAGGTACGTACCGAACCGTGACATTTTTGTACCGATCCACCCCTAAATATTTAGAATAACTCATACATATAGAACACTCACCAATGACGCAGCAGAACTTAAAGGGTTTGTAAAGATGTAATTTATCTGATTACTTGATTAATCAATGAAAAAAAAAATAAATCAACAGCATGTTCAATTACAAAAATATTTGATAGTTGCAGTAACTATCCACACCTAAATGAAAGGTATGGACATTTAAAATTCCATCCGTGATTGGCAGTGATGGGCAATTGGCAGGTTTTTTGGTGATCGGTATCAGAGATCGGGCCAAAAAATGCTGATCGGTGCATCACTAATAAATATCATCTTATATGTCATTTAATGTGACCCGCCTCCAATATCCCACTTTTCGTCTTCATATAGAGCACTAACGACTACTGTCCTGATAACTAGGATGACAAATCATTAGTATGTCCACTTATACCTCAGACTAGGGTTATACTGTAGGGTTAAGTATGGATAGTATAGAGGACATGGACTATTTCACTATTTTTAATTTGTTCTGTCTATGGTTCAAGTTAACGTCTTGTAATTGGACTGCACTTAGACAGTATGGTTCTGTTCCACCTTCATGGTTCAAAGCTCTTTACATTAGCCTCACATTCACCCATTCATACACACTCGTACACCAGTAGGTTTCTAAGGTTCTGTCAGTCCTACTGGGAGACTAACAAAGGGTTCAAGTGTCTTTGCCCAAGTCACAAATGTCAAAAATAAATTTGACTCAAGTGGTCCAACAATCCGTATGAAAAAATTTGTAAAAAATAAAATCAATACAGGCTGACATGATGTGCAGCAAAGTCTTCTGATTCCCTCTCTTGTGTACTTCTACAGACATAGTGCACCACTGTCTGTAGAACCACCACCAATACCACCACCACCACCAATACACCACAGTCCACCCAGGACACTGAGGTGTGTGTTGGGTGACCAGATGCCCTGAAAAATTCGGGACAGTCCTGAATTCTAAGTAAATGGACTGCATTTATATAGCGCTTTTCCACCTTCATGGTGCTCAAAGTGCTTTACATTAGCCTCTCATTCACCCATTCACACACACACTCATACACCAGTAGGTTTCTAAGGTCTAAGGTCAGTCCTACTGGGGGCCTAAGCCAGGGTTCAGTGTCTTGCCCAAGGACACTTCGACATGTGGACAGCCAGAGCCAGGACGCGAACCGCCAACCTCTCGGTCATTGGGCGATCCACTCTACCAACTGAGCCACAGCCGCCCGTTTTTCTAAGCTGTTGTCCCGAATCCCGAATCTGGCTGTACGTGTCCCAAAAATTAAACTTCTACCAAATAATGACTTTGACAGGTAAACATTTTAAACAAAGTCCCTACTGTCTGACTGCTGCTGAGGCTGCTCCACAGCCCCGAATGTTTCAAATGTCTGTGTGCAGCCCCACCTACAATGGACTTATTTTGTATCTTTGACACATTCTACTTCAAATCAATTGCTACAGTAAATGCAGACAGTGACCGGCATGAATGTCCATTGACAATAGCGATAGATGAATGAAGATTTGAATGAAGATTTGTGTCATCATTCAACTTCCCACGTGTCTACATTCAACACTGTTAGGCCTATTTCAAGGTCATATTTGTACATGTATTGCACACTTGTATTAATGATACTTGATTAATATTTATTAATAGACTATTCAATACTTGAACAAGCTTGAACAAGCTTTGACAAGCTTGGAAATTCATGTTTTTTTTTTTTTTTTATTGTCGACCCCCTCTGAATTTCAGCCAACCTCATCTGGTCACCCTAGGTGTGTGTATACTTCCACAGACAGAGTGAATACACCACAGTCCACTGCCTGTCAGGGTTTTAGAAGCTCAAACAAACTTCCACAGAAATGACAGAAGCCGACTGTAGGTATGGGATCTTACGTTCAACACAGGTGTGTAAGAAACAGTCGGTTGCTATGGAAAGAAACTGTCAAGTCAGCAGCCTGAGCGCGTGTGTGTGTATATGGGTGGGGGGTTCCTTCCCCTCTTCAGCTGCTCACACACAGGCCTGTCAGGATTATTCTGTCAGATCTCTTGCAGGAAACCAGACACACGTCCTCGGCTACCCGGTCTGCAGGGAGGAGGGCGGCCCAACACCAGTGCTCGTTTCCATGGTAACTCAAGGGTAGGAAGATGGCTGGAAACAAGCACGCTGCTTGGTGTTCTTTCTACCCTGTGTGAGGGGGGCTCTTTGTCAAAATGCAAGACATCGGATCTTATTGCCACGAGGGTGAGCGGGGTGTGTGTATGCGTGGGTGGGTGGGGGGGGTGCTGCACTCCAATATGCTATTGATACAGGTGCCAAGGTACAAGATGACAGTGGAATGTGCTGATGAATGGCTGTTTAAAGGCCATCTGTAAAAATCTGTTTTTGTAAGGTCAGTTCAGTCAAGTCAACAGGTTCTTGTAGAAACGGACATCAGCTCTTTGTCAAAGCACTAACATTTTGTCTAAACCACTGAGTCCCCTGGACAAAAGGTAGCATAAGTGGGTGTCTTAAAAAAGGGAATAAAGGTAACTGAAAATGGGAAAAACAAAAATGAAAACAAATGTTAAAAACACCTTACAATGGGAGACTGCAAACTGAGAAGAGGCTATAGCCAGGAGAGGGGAAAGAACAAGCACTTAAATAACAATATAGTTTTTGTGGAGTGAAAATAAAGCTGCCCATTAAGCTCCTCGGGCAGAAAAAAAAACACCATCTCCGTAGCACAACAACAGCATTCCTATACACAGCAGTCTTCACACAAAATGCACAAGTAAAACACCAGGACTGACTAAATACATCCATATATAGCCAATTTGTCTCTCTCTGCCAAATTCATATAATAATCTAATAATAACCAATGTATACCACCTGTGTAGTTAACTGAACAATATACAGGTTGCTGGTGCAAGTGTTGAAAGGCTTAAAAAGTATGGAATTATGAAACACCATTTTCCAGACCTTAAAAAGTCTTGAATTTTTGCTGCTATATCTGATTTTTTTTTTACATTTATTTATTTATTTTTTTAAATCTGACCCAGGACATTTTCTGAACGGCCATGTCGCATACATCCCACAATTTTAATTACTCCTGTGGTTGACACAACAAAGACCCAAAGGTACAATATTATGAGTTTATGACTAGTTTAATGGATTAACATTTACCACAGACACGTAACCAACGCGACTAACTACAGGTTGACCTTTGACTTTTAGCACTCCAGTGTTTTCAGTCATCAGCCTGTATATTGTAAACCTGTCCATAGTTAACTGTATGGGGGTCCGGGGGAGCAGGTCCAGTCAGTACCGGTAAACCCTGATAGTTCGTAGCAGAGACGTATCCTTCATATCTCTGATCTTCTCCAAATCCCTTCAGTCAGTCTCATTCATCTTCTCTCTATATGAACCTCTTGCTTTCCCCTCCACCTTCCACATTTTTAATCTTAAATCTTGGTTTACATTGCCCTTTCCTGCACATCGATACTACGCTGTTGTCTAACGCAAATGCTAGCATCTTAGCCTTCCATATATGTCACGTACCACGCCACATTTCCTCATTCAGCATTACGTCAGAGCCTCTTGCGCATGCAGGGTCAATTCAGGGATATATTCTGTTCCCATAAATTTTGTTATAGTAAAAGTTCTGATAAAAGTTGTATTTACTGTGTAATATGAATGAGCACAAAAAAAATCTGATTTCACCAAAAAAAATTAAAATTGGAATTGTGCATTAGGACCTGCTGTGTGAATGTAGTCGAAGGCTGTGACTGTTCACACTTGTGGATAAGGATGAAAGCGAAGGGCTCCTCCCCTCATTTTAATGTGGTAAGATAATCCATCAGAAGCAGGAAGTGCTGGGGATGTTCCAGGTCCAGAGCAAAGCCTGGTTTCCTTCTTCTTCTGCAGGTCATTTACAGTACAGTCACATTTTGTAAAACCCGGTTGGTGCTAAATTTCACCATTACACAATAAAGCTTGAAGCGACACTTTTGATTTATGTTCACAATGGAAAGATCAACTAACAACAAAACACTAGCTTCACGTCACTGAAGGACGGTAGGATGTCCCACAATGGGATCCTCACAGCACCGAGCTGTCGACCCTGACCCTCCTAGATTGAATCCCTGTGGCCTGTTTAAAGCGTTTTAATTTTCACAATAATATGACGTCTATGTCCGTTGTTTGAGTGACAACTTGTGTTCTAGAGACTATTGGATTTCCGAACCAGGTGCTGTCCGCTGACATTATTTGTTTTTGCA
Source organism: Siphamia tubifer (assembly GCA_020466265.1). NCBI lineage: Eukaryota > Metazoa > Chordata > Actinopteri > Kurtiformes > Apogonidae > Siphamia > Siphamia tubifer. The sequence goes on from CM035791.1 coordinate 3,477,262, forward strand.
TGTTGAGCGTCCATAGCTGCACCTCACTGATGCGTTTATTCACCCTCGTATCCAGATATAACAAATAATAATTTAGATTGATTGAAATGTTTCAGTTCGGAAAAATTCAGTTTCCAAATAGAGCTTTTTGAGACCGTCAGTCTGATTTTAAAAAGTATAATTTATTTTTTTTAATTTTCATTCTAATTCAAACAATGTCACGGGGCAGATGTTTTTGCGTGGGCCACTAATTGCTGACCGATGCCATAGCATGTAGTAGAAAGGCAGCTTTAAGGCAGTGCGTACTCACCATTTTGATGGGCATACAGGCCAAGTCTCCCTCTGTGACAGGTGTGTCGTCGCTCTCTACAACGTAAATGCCCTTCCTGGACAGAGCCTGGATGACGGACATGTGGGACTGAAGAGACGCCGCCTGCTCCGTCTTGAGGATGAGGGCGCAGACACGGCAGTACAGCTCACAGGACAACAGCAGGCGGATGACGGGCGGCTTGATGTGTTCCTGCTCATACTGATCTGTGTAGAAGGGGTCCCTTAGGTCTTCTGGAATATGGTCTGTTATCAACATGAAGACAACAGTAAAATAATTAATGATGTGCTATCAAAGCACCCATGTGCATGTTAACGATTAGTTGGTAGGACATATGCTGTGCAATGATAAAAAAAAGGAGGGCTGATGTCAAACATTTTAACAGGATAAATACATAAATCTTTCAGTTAAATTTACTACCATTTACTACTATTTTTTTAAATTAATTAATTTATTTACTTCCTTCAGTTTTTTTTTTTTTTTTTTTTTTTTAAATACAACCATCACGACACCGAGTTGCAAATATTAACCAAAAACCTTTTGTGATATGTTACGCAGATGACATCCAATATTACATTACACTTATTATTCACACAGATTCAGTTCTTTATCTACAGGGTGTTAATACCAGTCACTGTACACTATCTGCTGCCCTGCTAAATGGGCACTTAAGCCATGCAATGGTATGAGATTCAAACTTGAAACCTTTCAAAGACTGACTCCAACCATTAGGCAACAGCTACTAACACTATACAAGAATATATGTAGAGAAAATATGAAATTTATTTCATTTTCTGAGAAAACATGTCAAATTTCATGAACTCATTTAGTCAAAACTAATCAACAACTAATAAAGTTGACAGCCTTTCATACAATGCAGAGAGAGAGCGAGAGATAATATCAGCCGTATAAAGATCTTTATATGCCTCTGTAACACAGTGTTAAATCTAGATGCGAGTGACAAATTTACAAACTTTATAAGATTTAGTTGATCACAATGAATCACCTCATTGTCCAAAAACAAAAAAATAATATCTTGTTTAAAAGAAAAAAACATTAAAAATAATCTTTTGACCAAATTTAAAGGCCATTATATTTTGTCTTCATAATTTATGACTTATAAAACTGTGTGGAAACCCTGTTTCACTGTAAATATCAGTCAGTAACAAGGATGCATCAAAGCCATCCGTGTAAAACTTGTTCCATGTTGGTTTAGTTTGTTTGGAGCAAATACAGCTGGTTGGAATAAAAGTCATGGCCTAAAACATGAGTGCATCAGAAAATAGATCCGTGTTGAGCCCAGACGTCAGTGAGAACAGGCTTCTCAGGTGACACGGTGGACTTTGTCTGCACCACTTTAACAATACTGGAGCTACACAAACCGAAAAAAACACCCCAAAAAACAGTGACCCACAGGGAAATTCTGTTGCTTTGAATATGAAGTCACTCACAAAACCAGAAACCACAGCCATATAAGGAGACAAAGCAAAGCACTTGACTTCAGGCAAGCACAGGCCACGTTTACACATGAAGGTAATTTACACAAATCCAAACTGAAAGTCACGCTGCACAGATAACCCAGAAATGTGTGTAAAATTTTCACTTTTCATCCACAAACTGTGCAGCAAATAACTATGAATGGGCTTTGTACCGGGCCTGCAGTCCTGTAACATGGCATCAGCCGTGTCTGTCTGTCTGTCTGTCTGTGTGTCTGTCTGTCTGTGTGTGTGTTGAATGACTGAAATGATCGGCTGAACGATTTCAGGAAATAACTGAATTGCAATTATTCTGGCAGATATTGCAATTTCAATTTAATTAAGCAATATTTGCACGATTGTACGATTTATTTCAAATCGCACCCCAGTAATACCAGTATTTTTCGACGCGAAGAGAAATTTCACCAAATTACATCTCGCGAGATCTCATTTGAAGACATCTCGTCACACCCCTATTGTTTACATTTTCATTATTTTAGGAGAGCCATTTTCACAGTGAAATTCAGTATTATGCAAGCAGTAATCCAAAACAAAAAAAATAGATAAAAAAAAAAAATATATATATATATATATATATATATATATGAGTCATATGCAATAATAATAATCAAGTAATGTCCAAAATAAAAACATCTTTGTACTTTTTGCAAAAACAAAAAGTGTCTTGGTGCTTTTAAACAACCCGTAGGACATAAAATATTTAAACAATTAAAGTTACGAACAAATAACTCCACACTGCATAATGCTTAATTTCAAAGTGAAATAACTCAACAAACAACAACAAACAAATAAATAACTCAACAATACAAAAACAATGTAAAAAAAAATTACAATCTGGGCGACTGGAGAAGACAGTATGTTGAGTGTTTGGAAGTACGTCAACATTATGAGTAAAGTATGTGGTTTAGAAGAAACAGACTTCATATGTCATAACCACGGATACTTGGTGAGATGAACAAAAAGTCCAGAGTCATCAGATTGTGTTGGTGGAAAATGGAAAGACTGAAGGTATGCCTCTCAGTTAGCCTCTCAGCTAATGTGAGGCTAACTGAGTTAACAACTGTTATGGTTTTGTCTGTGAGCACCCATTTGAATGGTGGCTGGTCTTAAATGATTCGTAACATTCTCAGCTTTCTAACGGTGTATGGACATGACTATATTTATTAAGGAATGGTGTTTCAGTTTTTAACTAAGGTACCGAGCATTCCAATTCCAACTTCAAGACGACCGTTAGCGCAACAGCGTGAATTAAACACTTAGAGGTTTATTCAGTGGCAACACTCGGGTTAAATGGAAAGCATTCTGGGTTTTTTTCAACCCACTTAATAATGTAACTTAATAAACTTCCAGGCACATGTATCACATGCACATGACATGGCATTCATGTTTCCAAATTAAAATTGGATGGTTTCTAACTACATTTCAAACTCAATAGATGGTCTGAAAGTTTCAAACTTAACCTGGTGCTGTTTATTCTATCAGTGGGGAGGGTCTTCCAGCAACACAAACCTGACCCTGTGTGCCTGTCTGTCAATACGCTGGGTGTGTGTGTGTGTGTGTGTGTGTCTCAAAAAATGGGTCCAATATATCAGCTGACCGATGTATCGGTTGACCCTTACCAAGTGCACTTCGACATGTGGACAGCCAGAGCCGGGACGCAAGCCGCCAACCCTTCAGTCATTGGATGACTGAAGGTACTTGAACTCCTCCACCTGAGGCAGCTAAAGCCATTTCCTTCACATTAATTCTGAATAAAAGACTCTCCCTCTCATCATCTGAACCCACTTTATCCTCACTAGGGTCACAGGGGTCACTGGGAGCCTGACCCAGCTACAATAGTTGAAGGCGGGGTACACCCAGTATGAGTCTCCAGTTCATCTCAGGGCTGAACATATATAGACAAACAATCACTGTCACATTCACACCTATGGACAATTTAGATTAACCAGTTAACTAGTTAACCTATCAGTGCATGTGTTTGGATGGTGGGAGGAATATTTTAGACCAGATACTATATGTGATGTTTGACTTTATTTTTGTGATAATTATGAAGAAGCAGCTTGAATCAAACTAATGCCGGTCAAAATGGGCATCCCCATTGAAATGAGCTACCAGCCGTCAAAATTGACAATAATCTCTACAAATTCACATTATTCTGTCAAAATATGTTACTTTGCATTTGGAAACATTACTATTGATAGAATATAATGCTCCCATTACAGGTAGATTTTTTTTAACATTTTATTTTTCTAATATTGTATTTAGATTTATTCACTCAAAAGTTAGGCTATTGGTTGCGTCCGTTGAACTAACGTGAACAATAACACCCAGGGAACTCATGTGCATAATGTTCACATCATACAAAACTTATTTAAAACTTACTAATGTCAATATCCAATCTATCGTACACATGTGATTGCTTATATGCTTCCTGGTCAAAGGCAAAATAACATAAATATACTTTCAAAGTTACTTGCGTCCAGCGTCAAAGTCAATTAAACACCTGTCAGGGGATGACTGAAATGACAGGCTTTTTCTCTGTGAAAACACTTGGTGGTAATGACTCATGTGCATGCTCAGAAGCACTTGGAAGCCCAATGTGACAGGATGCCCATTTTGACGGAACACCGGCAGCGCAGAATACGCGTCTCATCAACACAAATATGTGCGTCATGGCAACGAGCACGTGCAGAACGACAGGAATAATGTTAAAGAGGAATTAAAAGTGTCCATGTCAGAGAAACTATTGAATTCAGAATTAAGGTCTGAATAAACCAGTGACTTTATTCTGAATTCTGTTTAATTGTGAATTATCATTTTCAACTGGAATGAATGAACAAAGGAATGAATAAAGAAATTAACCTTTATTCTGCATCAAACAGGAATAAAACTGCTCATGTAAACAGGTCCATTGTTAAACAGGTCTGTCAGAGGTGGAAAAAAACAAAGTAGTCAAAACACATGACCTGCACCAGCTGTTGTTGAGAAGTACACATTTATTATATTTGGATTAGATAAATGACAGATACTAAAACCAGTCACATTGCAAAAAATGACTCAAATTGCAGGGAATTTACAGATTTCCGTACCTAATCCACGACTGTAGAAAATTTAACCCATCATGTGGATTTTGCCTCTATCACTCCCTGAAACCCATGTCAGCCATTACTAGGTTTACATTTACTGTATTTTCTGGACTACAAGGTGCACTTAAAGACTTACATTTTCTCCAAAAATGACTTGGATTTTGACTTTATCTTAGAATTTGGACTTTTTGTAAAGTTTAATTTAACAGAATTTGTTGAAAGTGTTTTGTTACATGTTACAACTCAACAAGGTTAGGAGTTATTGTGACTGTTTAGTTTAGCTTAATGTGCAATATTAAGCTAAACTAAAAATAAACCGTTCACCGACAGTGTGTTTTATAATCCAGTGCACCCTATAGTGGTGGTAATCTTGATTTATATCCAAAGAGGAAGAGCCACAAAAAGATAACATCTGTGCTGTATTTTAATGTCCATCCATGGTGACCACACTCACATTGTCAGGACAAATTAGGACGTGGCCCTGCATCAGCACATCATGTGTAACACCCAGCAGTGTGGGACACTCCTGTAGACGTGTGTGAGAGTATATAAACACAGAACAGCGATAGTGAATGTAAACAAAGGGTCTGACTGGGGCGCATCTTCACGTTTGACTTAATTCCACAGACGCTGATGTCTCATGGCAGCTGCCCCCCCACCATGCCACCACCATCAGCCAGTACTGCCAGTACAAGCTAACTGTGTGTGTGTTGAACAGATGCATTAGCAGTGTAGCAGACACCACATGATCCACACACTGAACAGTATATTGGTCTAAACATATTCACATCCCATGAGAGGGAGATAATTGCAACTCCACCTGAGAGTCCCCCTCCCCCCCTGGACCACCGAGGTTTCAGAGCTACAGTAGACCGTCTGAGGCCGCTACAGTAGACCGTCTGAGGCCGCTACAGTAGACCGTCTGAGGCCGCTACAGTAGACCGTCTGAGGCCGCTACAGTAGACCGTCTGAGGCCGCTACAGTAGACCGTCTGAGGCCGCTACAGTAGACCGTCTGAGGCCGCTACAGTAGACCGTCTGAGGCCGCTACAGTAGACCGTCTGAGGCCGCTACAGTAGACCGTCTGAGGCCGCTACAGTAGACCGTCTGAGGCCGCTACAGTAGACCGTCTGAGGCCGCTACAGTAGACCGTCTGAGGCCGCTACAGTAGACCGTCTGAGGCCGCTACAGTAGACCGTCTGAGGCCGCTACAGTAGACCGTCTGAGGCCGCTACAGTAGACCGTCTGAGGCCGCTACAGTAGACCGTCTGAGGCCGCTACAGTAGACCGTCTGAGGCCGCTACAGTAGACCGTCTGTGGCCTCTACAGTAGACCGTCTGTGGCCGCTACAGTAGACCGTCTGAGGCAGCTACAGTAGACCGTCTGAGGCCGCTACAGTAGACCGTCTGAGGCCGCTACAGTAGACCGTCTGAGGCCGCTACAGTAGACCGTCTGAGGCCGCTACAGTAGACCATCGGAAGCAGCCTAGCCCAGATCTGACAGTCTGCTCTGTCCTTTAGCGTACAGCGTTACTCTGTAAAAATCAACAATCAGTCAGGTTTGACATGAGCTCAGAAAGGACAAGGTCTGCATAATGAACCCTAGAGCAAGGACATATTTAAAGAAAAAGGTGGGGGTGGGGACAAACAGACGAAGCTTTCAGTCCAACCTGGAGTATCATTAAAACGTAAACATTTTTTGTAAACAAATCCCAAAAATACTGGAGTGGCATTTGGGAACCTCTGTAATGACCACAGAATACAAAGGAAAGAAAGTATAACCACAGAAATAATGATGTGAGCAGACCATCCACTAACCCTCTAAGGATGTGACTTTTGGTCCAAAAAACTTTTCAAAATTAGCTACAAACTATTCATATTATTCAAAAATCAAATGTGTTTCCATGACCCCACCCCCGCTGATGTGCACCCCCAAACACACATGATGACAGAAAGGGTAAAAGAGGTAACCAAACGCTTAGTGAATAAACAAGAATATCACAAATGTCATGTTATTTATCTCATCTTCTGCATAAAACAGGCTTTTAATTTGGAAATCACAATAACTGCAGCCAATGCTATATTTTATTTAACTGTTTAGGCAGAACCAGGTGAAACAGCTGATTCCAGCTACAATGTCCAACGGATTTAACAAGTATTCAGAGAATATCTAATCTCACCTCCAATCTCAAGTTTCTATGACAACTCGTTCTTGAATTAAGAGCCAATAATGTGATTTTGACCTTTCTACTGAATGCGACTTTGACCTTTTGCAATATTGATAGTTTCTTTATATGTATATATACATCAGTGCATGTAATATTACGATAGTATATCCGGTATTGATTACCATTGATTGACACACGCAAACAGTGTCACACAAGTTAATTTTGCGACATGTCACCTTTGACCTCCAGAGATCTGAAAACCAATTGGTCATAGGTGATAACACCAATTATGACAATTGTAGAAGTGTCTTCATTCTACATTGTTTGGTACCAATCTGAAAGTTCAGTGACCCTCCATTCTTGAGTTATAACGGATAATGTGATTTTGACCTTTTAGTTAGTTGTGACCTTGACTCAAATGGATCATTGCATCTGATGTGCATTAGCTATATGTATATGCCATTCTAATTGCATGGTGATATCTCAAGTATTCATTAAGTTATAGCATGATATGTCTCTGCACACACACACACACACACACACACACAGACAGAAAGTTATTAAAATAACCTCGCCATAACAGTCATATGACTCTATGCCAGGTTTTTATTTAAAAAGAATTTACATGTCCACATGTTGGGCCTGTTCACTATCAATCCATTGCAGAGAACACACTGACGGCACAGACGTTGCTACGTGTTCTGCTTAGTTTCTGTTATTGCAGCCTTTTTCTCTTGCAGCTTCACTTCTGTTCTATTTGTTTTATGTGTTTGTGTTTTGGTTGTTGCGTCTTTTTTGCATTTGCAGCATTTTGTCGATGCAGTGCCTTTGCCGCTGTCGACCACCGTACAACGCGAGTCAATACGACATTCTGTCCAAGTGAAACAATACAAGTAACGCAGCATTCGAAATTAGTATGCTATATTGGAACGTGTCATGAATATTCAAATATTCAAACATCATGTCCCTATTCCTGCCCCTAAGCCCAACCCCCTGACCTCTGAAATAATGATGTGAGCATACGATCCACTAAAACCCCCTAACTAGTAAATAATGGTGGGTATTGCCAATGATACGTTACACATCCAATACAGGGGTCACGATACGATCCATGTGCATCCTAATACATGGTATTCAACGTGAAACATATCCCAATATTTGAGCCTTTTTTTAATATTTTAAAGAAAACGGACATACAGAATGTATACCCAGATATAAATACACACATTTAATTTTTTTTTTTTTTAAAGGTTTTTATATTTTATTTAGCACCACCCATAAAAAAAAAAATCAAGTGAATAACTTCTTTACAGTGAAGAAAAACAAAAAGAAAACGTATTTACAAGACAATATTTCCAGTTTCCACTCACCACACGCTCTCAACAACAACCCAGCAACTCCCTCTCCAAGTAAAGATATCAAACCTTCTTATATATGCCTCGCCCCTCCCCTGGGGATACCAAATCAATAAACTGAGGGTTTTTATAAATAATTTAAAATACAAATAATTGACTAAATCACAATACATATAAACATAATATTAACATAAAGCCTCCTCATGGCATTCAAACTAAATATAAATACAACCAAAAACCCAAATGCTTAGACATTTAAAAAATGAACAGTCCTGATCATGTGACTTTTTACTGGCACCACAATGTGCCACATAAGGCATCAACCAGGAAGTGCCTGGTTGACCCCTCCCCTCCATCTTCCCATCCTTCCAGTGTACTGACACATCGACTCAACAGTTGATGATTCTGGATGGAAAACATCTATTTCAGAAGTCAGGATTTCAGGATGGTCAAAGCTGTGGCTTTTTGCAAGCGCTTCTAACTTTATTTATTATTTTACTTGTGATCGACTGAAATTGGTTTTTAAATTTTGTTTTCCATCACCCTTAGTCGACAATTAGACAATTGTTGACTAAGATTGATCCAAATAATTGTAGACCATTATTTGGATCAAATGAAAACAAATGTCAAAATCTTATTTAATTACAATTATTAAATATAAATAGTAAATATGACCAAACAAACACATTCTGTTTTTACTGGTTTCTTCTTTTTAAACGGCTCACTTTTAGCATTTTCATAATTTATTTTTTCCACTTTTTTGTTACTTCCCCTTTTCTCTTCTTTAACATTTTCTTTTTTTGCCTCTTTGCTTTTTCTCTTCGTTAAAAATTTTTTCTTCCTTTTTTCCCCAAATTTTTTCTCATCCCCTCCTATGTCTCTTTTTTCTCCTTGTTTTCCTTTTCTGCCTTTTTTCTTTTCTCCGTCTTTCAGTAAATCGTGGCATTTATTGTTTAAATTGTATTATGTCAGTTTGTGTGATGTCGCTGACGACTGAAACTGGATTTGAAGAAAATTATTTTTAGTGATGTTCGGTCAGGTCGTTTGTTGTTTGAGATAAACATCAAAATAACCTGGTAAATCATTGTAATTTAAATATTGGGTCCAATTTTCGAATACAAACTTTATTAACTAAATTTCCATGAAGGTGACGTACATTGTATCCTACAGTATGGAGGGAGCAAGAGAGAAAACGGAAGCTCCGGAAACATCCAAAGAAAAAAGTAAGGTTTGGGACACATTGGCTGAGATTTTAAGATGATGGGCGGCTCCCAGTATTTTCATTTTCATGGAAACCGGGTTCAAATGTCTCTTTGGATGTTACAACTTGTAGACCAACTTGCGCAACATTAGGCAAAATTAGGAATATTCTGTCTAAAAATGATGCAGTAAATTCATCCATTTATTACATCACGATTAGATTATTGTAACTCCTTACTTGTAGCGTGTCCTAAATATTCCCTAAAAAGCTTCAACTGGTTCAAAATGCAGCAGCAAGATTATTAACAGGATCAAATAGAAGAGAACACATCACCCCTGTGCTCCAAACCCTGACCCCTGACCCCTAACCCTATCACCCCTGTGCTCCAAACCCTTCACTGGCTACCAGTTGAGTTTAGAATTAAATTTTAAATCCTCCTCCTTACATATAAAACCATTAATGGTATGGGCCCCTCTTATCTTAAAGATGATCTGGTTCCGTACCAACCCAATAGAACCCTTCGTTCTCAGAATGCAGGTTTATTGAAAGTTCCTAGGGTTTCTAAAAGTACAGTAGGAGCTAGAGCCTTTAGTTACCATGGTTACTGTCTTATGGAATCAGCTTCCCTTTAATATTAAAGAGGTCGACACAGTCTCTACATTTAAAATTAGGTTGAAAACATTTGTGTTTGAGAAAGACTATGGTCAGGTTAGTTAAAAATAGACTGAAGTCACAGTTCAGTCTAAGCTGCACTAGGAGATAGAATGATGGAGGAAGTACAGACACTGTCTGTATTTGTCATTTTTATAACCTATCTTACATACCAAGTGTGTAAATAGGTAGTCACCTGGTGTCCCCTTTCCCCACTCCCCTGAGGCAACTCTCTCTCTCAGTATCCGCATAAGGAGCCATAGATACCTGCAGTGACTCACTTGTGTCCTGTGCCGACTAGTGGTGCAACGGATCACAAACCTTACGGATCAGAGCGTTCTTCTGATCAAGAGTCACGGATGAGATAATTTTTTTGGACCAGCAAAAAGCAAATAAATAAATAAATAAAAAAACTAAACAAATAAGCATACATACATACGTTTTGTCTGTTTATTACACACTTAAAATATATAAAAATAGTGCACAAGGCATAATTATTAATGAAAATATAGACATATCTCCTTCCTTTAAAATGTAAAAATTAATCAAAAATACATAAAGTGCAACAGCAACATAAAAAGGCATTTCTCCTTTAAATGTTGGTTCAAAAGATCATTAGAACTCAAAGTTAAACATAAGAAGACATCTTCCTTGAAACAAGGACAGTGAAAGAACCCGAGTTTATAATTTAAGATAAAAAAAACAAACAAAAAAACAGGACGTGAACATTGTGAGGAGACAGTGTGGACGTCTTAGCTTAGTGGACAACTGTCACATGGTTTTCTTTTGCCACAATGTCCACACACATCCACAGTTTGGTCCACTGACCTATTTCCTTTGTCATCATAGTGGACAGGGAAGACAAAACGCTCCCATACAGGTTATTTAAATGTGGTGGGGCGTTCAAGCTCCTCTTTACCTACACTCACCATGTCTGCTCTCCTCAAGCTGTAGCTTATGTGGACGGAGAGCAACTTTGTTTTTCCCCCTGAAATCAATCCATGGATCAATGATAGCACTAGTGCTGACCTGTGACCCCACACCTCCTCCCTCACCCTAACCCATCTCATGGATGGACCTGCCCCCCCCCTCCTTCACCTACAAATGGACGTTCATCCAGAGTCTGTCCGTCCATGGGAGTGGATCTGTCCTTCAGTGTGGTTCTGGGTTTTGGAGAAGGAGGGTCTAAGGACAGGGGATGTTAGGGACTTTATTTCTGTGGTTGATTTTGGGTTTTTTTGTGAAGCCCTGTGGGACAACATTATTGTGATTTGGGGCTCTATAAATAAAATTGAATTGAGTTAAAATTGAGACCACTGGTTTAGATGCTGCGTTAGCGTTGATAACTTTTGAATGATGAAGCAAGACAAACATTAATTTACAAACAATGACATGGAATTTTAACACAGAAATAAATGCAGGTATGCGAGTAAGGTCATGTGATGTTCATAAACACTGACTACTTTTTTAAAAATGCAGGTCAAGAAGCGGGTTGGGTCTGACCTTTTCAAATATATTTCTTGCGGTCCAGGTTGCGAGCAGGCTAGTTAAAAAAATTTAAAATAAAAAACAGTTGGTTGGGGGTCATTTATACATCGACCCGCGCATCAGTGGCAAGTACACAATTGTAAAAAGTGGAAAAGACAAATAGCTTTGATGACATTAAAAACAATAACAGCATGGAAAGCCTCCTTGACCATGGACCATCTTTTGTGCGTTGTGTTGCACGTGTCGTTGCTGACAAATAGCCGAATGAGCTCAGGGGGCGTGGCTTTGTTGACAGCTTTTGGTCCACTGACTAAAATGTACAGTGTGAAACAGCACCAAAATGAAAAAAAGATTAAAAAAAAAAAAAAAAAAAACACTTGGTTTGGACCAAAGCAAGTGAACCATCAAACGTCCCTGGTCTGAATTCACCCCAATTGTTAGAACAGATAGAGGTCAATGCTCCAGCTGAGGCTCCTCTGCCTTCACATACACAGTCAAACATCATGGATTTCACCAGTTGAGCATCCATGTCCTGCTGTGCTAATATCTAAATGTTTCATATCGCTGTTAAGGAGAGCTGAATATGAAGATGAGACATGCCAGTGCAGAATTTAAAAAGCTTATATTACCAGTTATAAGGCAGAGAAAATCCAGGTGTTTCAGCTCTGTTGTGATCACAGACAAGGCGAGAAAATCTGATGTTGATACTCTCTTAACAGGGGAATGAGAATGAGCAGCAACTTCTAAGACAATATTTGGATCAAATGAAAAACTTCAAAAATGTCTTTAATTACATTTATAATATAAATAGTGACAGTTTTCTTAATTTATTTTTTGTTACTTCCCCCTTTTTCTCTTCTTTTTACATTTTCTTTGTTGCCTCTTTTCTGTTTTCATTTTTAATTTGTTTTTTCTTCCTTTTCTCCAAATTTTTTTCTCCTCTGTCTTTTTTCCTTTATTTTTCTCTCCTTCCTTTTTTTTCATTTCTATTTCTCATTTTTCTTTTTGCACCTTTTTTCTTTTCCTTTCTCCTTTGTCTGTCAGTAAACCATGGCATTTATTGTTTTAAATTGTGTTATTTCAGTTTCTGTGATGTTTGCAAATGTCGCTGACGGCTGAAACTGGATTTGAAGAAAATTGAAACTGCAATGACTGCCAAAAATAAAAAAGAAATACAAAAAGGCCAGTTTAATTATTTCTTAAAATTGGTCAGCCCTATATAGACATAAACATTTACACAATTGTACATCGACCCCCGCATCACTGGTAAGTACACAATTGCAAAAACTGGAAAAGACATATAGCTTTGACGATATTAAAAACAATAACAGCACACAAACCCTCCATGACTATCTCACTTTTTAACTCTCACCCGAGAGAAAGTTAAAAACTATTAGGAGATGTTGATACCGTCTTAACAGGAGAATGTGAATGAGCCACAGCAGTGCCCAGTCTTTTCCAGCCTCTGACTTCACTCTCACAAATATAGCTTAATCCTTAGTGCTCGTCACTCAGCCTGATTTGGGTTCAGTCTCATGCTTCAACGCTGGAAGGATCTGGTGTGTAACCCCGTCAGTCATGGCTCAAGTGCACACATACCCAAATATTTGTCTTTTGGGATTTGGATGTCAGTGTTTCACCGCTGTAGCTAAAGCCATTCTGCTGACCACCCATAGCAGGAGTATTCAATTAAAAGTCCTCAAGGTCCAGTTATTACATTTTGCTCCAGTAGAAGGTCCGAGTCAAAGTCCCACAAGTCTACATTTTTAAAAAGTAACTAATTGTTTAAGTTTTCACTTAGACAACATGTTCAATTTCTTTTATCATAAATAAAAGTAGTGCCATGCAGTCAAATACGTTTAAGGCTTTTATTTCAAGACAAACAAAAGGGAAACCTGTGACAAAAAATAATAGTTTACAGTCATTATCTATTGTAGTTTATAGTAGCGCTGTGCTTAAGCCAATATTTGGAATCGAAATTGATATTTTTTTCTCTGTCAAATGAAAACAAATGTCAGAAAATGCTTAATTACAGTTAGAAAATATAAATAGCGAGAGTTAAACTGATAACCATGACCTTCCATTTGTATCATTTCTTCTTTTTCTCAATTTTTTTTAAATTTTCCCCCTTTTTTCTTCTTTTTCCACATTTTTCTTCCCCCCTCTTTCTTCCAACAGTCAGTAAATCATGGCATTTATTCTTTGAATGCTATAGTTTCTGTGACGAAAAACATGAATTAAATTGAAATCACAATATCTGCCAGAAAAACTGCAATTCATTTTTTTTCTTAAATTCGTTCAGCCCTAATTAGAGTCAACATTGAGGCAGGAAGGACTCTGGTTCGATTAAAATACCTGGGGTTATTAATGCTACTTCTTACACTTCTAGTCATGCAAGTCTCATACGGTTTCTGTTTCTGTTTCTGTGTAATACCTTAATGGATGTTGAATTACTTACCGATGCCATAGGCTTTGGCAAAGAGCCACTGTAGGTTGGCTGCTATCTTTGCTCTGGCAGAATCATACATCTCCAATGGTACAACTTCCATTGTGCCTTCTGCAACCCCAGCCAAATCCACTTTTCTCCTGCTATCATCACCACCCGCACACAAATCAAGATCCATCCTTTAAAAAAACCCAAAAAAATAAATAAACAGCATGTTAGAAAAACAATTATACCTTCCATAATGCTGACCAAGCGATGCAGGCAAATAACATATCATTATCTGTCAGGATAGATAAACGTCTCCATGGCAGTGCCTCTGATTAGATAGAAGCTGTATTAGAGTGATTGTAGTGTTTAGTGATTGTTAAGGAAAATGTTGTTTTCAGTTGTTCTTGATCCTCCCCTCACTAGTCCATTAGCTTAAAGCTGCTGCTGGTTGAGACACAAGTAACACAGCGGTAACACAGTTCACTATATCAACTGACTGAAGCTGGTATCTTTTATTTGAGAACTTGGTTTTTACGTAGAAGCTGACTGACCTCAGTGATCCTGGAACACTCCCCAGTCCCCTAGTTTCTTCACAATAAATACTTATATATTGACCGTAAAACACCTGCCAATTATTATTGATCCTGGCAAAAGGAAAGTGTTCCTCACGCCCTGATATTAATACAGCTCCAGTGAATCACTAAATCATTGTAAGGACACTTTCACTTTGTATTCAAGCTTGTGTTTTGGTCCAGACCACTTACATCATTGTTGTGTTAGCCAGGCCGAGCCTAAATATCAACTTCAATGAAAAATCTACACGCACCTGTTTCCAAGAGTAACATACGTGTTAAGAATTATTAAACCAACCAAATGTACCCTCACTGAAGACGTTTTTATCACCTCTACATTATATTACATGGCATTTGGTCAATATTGTCTTTCCCATTTTCCATTGGAATACTGTTCATGGGCCAACGCTGACTTGTTCATTTAGCAAGCGTTGAGTAGATAATAGCCTTTAAACTAGCATAGCTGCAACACCAAACAAGATGTAACGTTAATATTCTATTGTTGTAATAGTTTCAGTAGCCACGGTGAGACGCTTAGATCACACGGGGCAGTATTTGCCTAACATTAGGTTAGCTAAACGGCCATGCATGCAAATGTGAAGCCGTTAACTGCGCCGGCTAACTGTTAGCTTGCTAGTATGTTCTGCATTCAACGGCCCCGTGAATGACGCTAGCTTAGCAGCCAAACATTACCTTGAAAGGTGTGGTGTATTTCCAAGACACCCTTTAGTTCCTTAAGCCTAAATAGTTAACCCAGGACCTGGCTCGCTTTACAGTGGCCTGCTGGGTAAAAAAGAGAGTGGCGGCAGCAGCGCATCGTAGCAGCTACTAATGCTAGCAGAGAGGGAGTGTGTGTGCTGGTCTCCTCCCAGCAACAGGACCTGACTCCTACTGCAGTAGACCGGACCGACGGTCGCAAAGTCCCGCTCGAGCCAGCCGCTGTCAAAAGTTCACTACGCGTCTATTCAGCCACTTACGGTAACTGGACCGGAAGTGGTGAAAATCTACTTTTATTCTTTTAATTGTTTTTTTGTCGAATGGGGAGCTTAAGTCTCCGCCCCTTCCGTGAGGCTCATATGGACTGAGATCGGAAAGACAGACAGACAGATAGCTAGATAGATGTGCAATAATTTCCCATGCAAGGTTTCAATTGTATAGCTTTTATTTTTGTTGCTTGACAGGATTAATGGACAAACAGTTATTAAAGAGTTTAGATCACTAGATGTTTTTGGTCAATGTTGGAGGTTTGGGTCTTTGCGGGTTAAACTGTAAACCAACATCTCTGCGTGAATTTCAAAGACATACGTGAACTAACATGAATAGACAATATCGAGCAGTTTACCTGTTCAATTAGTGGTTGTTTTTTTACGTTGGGTTTCAAAGTAAATGTTAACGATATGTTTTATGACTGAAATTTACACTTTCTGTATTTACACTTATTAACCACAATGCCCTTAAACTGATTGTTGAAATGAACATAATCTCAACATAAATCATTGTTGAGGGTTAATTGTAAATTTTTTGTACTGTTCTAAAAACAGACTTTGTGTAGTTTGGGTTATTGCTTTATGTTGAGTTAATGACATTTTAATTATTCATCAGTTACATTTGACAAATCTTTGTTTGAATACTATCAGCTGAAAATCACTGAGTAGAAATGTATTATATATTATCCCTTTTTTATCACTAAAGTCAACAACTTATAAATCACTATCATCCAGATATTTAGGAATATGAATTCCACCTTAGTAAGTGTAAATGATATTTATTTTTACAGATATTTGGTATACCTGAGTTAGTATTTTCCAAATAACTAGTAAATATTGAACATTTTCCCCCCTAAAATTGATTTGGTTTTACTCAACATGTATTAAATCTGAAGTAAATCCAAAATAATTTGACTAATAACTCCATTATTTTGGATTTAATTATTATGTTTGAATGTACTTCATTGTAAAGTTCAGTTATTTTTAACAGACAGCTGCAGTGATGGTTCACCTGCTTTAACAGTTTCACTTCCTGTCGCCTTCACCATAAGTGTCACTTGATGTTGTTGTCAGCTTCTTATAGGCTGGTTCAGAAGGACTAGTCAGACAGGAGGGAGTGGTTACGCACCCTGACCTCTGACCTCTGCTCCAGGATCCAATCCCAGTTGTGTGATCACGTGGATCCGTCGTCGTCCCTGTTCATCGTCTTTGTCTCATGTTTTCGTATCTCTCTGTTCCCTTTGATCCAGCGCTCGTACCTGTTGCTTTCAGCACAGATGACCTCTGACCTTACAATCATTAAACAGAGGATGGACCCAAATAAAGGACTAACACACATGTGACTGCTTTTACAGATTGTATTGATAATAAAAAATATCGTCGACTCCTCAATAAGTCTCTGTCGGTGATCAGAGTGACGCAAAAGGTCCAGAGTCAGACAGGCAGAGGTCAGACACAGACTAAACACATGTAACAGGGAAAATACAATACTTGTACCACAGTCCAGAAAGAGGGTCAGGTCCAGGATCTGAGAAATAATGAAGTTCCAGCAGAGCAGCAACAGGCTCTTGGTGTGGAATAGGGTTAAGGTCAAAATCCAATGTCTCTGTGTTCATCAGGTCCTCACAGCTGTTATGTCTGTTAGCAACAAAAGGGAGTCATTTAATAGATGGTGTGTTTTTAAAACAGTGTGAATGGTATAAATGGTCTGCACTTATATAGCGCTTTTCCACCTTCGTGGTTGACAAAGCTCTTTACATTAGCCTCACATTCACCCATCAGTAGGTTTCTAAGGTCTAAGGTCAGTCCTACTGGGGGCCTAAGTCAGGTTTCACTGTCTTGCCCAAGGACACTTCGACATGTGGACAGCCAGAGTCGGGATGCGAACCACCAACCTCTCGGTCATTGGGCGACCCATTCTATCAACTGAGCCACAGCCACCCCGATCGAATGGGGAGCCCCTTCTGGTGTAACATCTGACTGAACAGTAGGTAAGTGGGTAATGACATAAGACTGTGGTTAAAGATAATGATACGCAGGAGGTTGTTGGTTCGAACTAATATTTGGACTAGGGATGTTAACCGATGACCATTAGACTGATGGTTGACCGCACAAGTGTTGTCCGATCATAATTTTTTGTTCTTGGTAAAAAAAAAAAACATCCTACATCAGTCATTCCACTGCACAAACTCTTTATCATTGTAGTGTAGGTTATAAAGAGGAAGCTTTGTGATCTCTCCAGTCACAAAGCGTCACTTTGTTAGGCCCGCCCTCTGACTCTATACTTCAGTATGCTTGGTTGGCCAGTTTCAGGGAAATCTAGCCAAAAGTTATATTGAGCGGAACTGGACTACTATGGTAGAACATTAGATTTACTGCCGCTAAGGGGGGAGGGTGTACGTGGCTAGGCTAGAAGACTGTCTGAACTTCGACAAGAATAAAATGAATAGATTTAATGAAATTTGAAATAATTAAAGCTGTCATTCCATGGTTATTTCATTAATATTACTGTGTTCTCCATTGTTATTGAATGCATTCTTTGTTGGTTCTATGTAAAAAAAACATCCAGATTGTTTTGTTTCCAGCTGATTTTTCATGGTAGAAAAAAAAGACTTGAGGTCGAACAACAGAATTTACCAGTACTTCCTCATACATGTCCATGACACCGTGATGAGGCATCTCTGATTGGCTCAGAATGCATGAAGGAACACTCCCCTTCCCATCTCACTCTCTGTATGTGTTTACCTTTACCAGAGTACCATCCAGTTAGGTTTCATACCGTTGCTTGTCCTCAAAACGTGCAGGAAAAAACAAGGTTTGTGCAGCAGCTACTGTGGCACCATTTTCTCTTGTAGATGCTAATGCTACTTCAGAATCGCTGCAATGCGGGATGGGTTTAACCCCACGTGGGTGACGCTGAAATCCATCTGATGTCAGATGGACCGTCTTTTTCTGGGTCCCTGGTTCCTGTTGTTATTTAGTGTGAATGCAGTATGCAGCCAGTGGAGGTGATGAACCACTGTGAAAGGAGCATGTGTTGGTAAGTCTGGGTGAGCCATCACCATGGTAACGCTGGGTGAGCCATCACCATGGTAACGCTGGGTGAGACAACAGATTCCAAAAGGAGAAAAGTGGAAAGTGGTTTTCAGTGGAATGACACCTTTAAAATCTATTCCGTTATTTTAATTGTCACTTTGTTGACATAATTTATTTAAACAGAAAATGGTTAAAGTTTTTCTGTGTAGTTAAATAAAGAAGAAATGAATAAAATATTCTACACTGTTACTAACATAAGCTAAGAATGAAAATTAAAACAGTCACAACAAATAACTTTACGCAAAAGTCATTTTTATTCCAGTTCCAACGAGGCTGTGAACAGAGTGTGAGCAGATATTGCATAGACTGTTAATATGGGACAGTCCTGCAGATGTGGGACAGTCCTGTAGGAACACCTATTAATGTGGGGCAGTCCTATAGGAATAGCTGCAGATGTGGGACAGTCCTGTAAGAACACCTGCAGATGTGGGACAGTCCTGTAGGAACACCTGTAGGTGTGGGACAGTCCTGTAGGGACAGTTGTAGATGTGGGACAGTTCTCATGTCATCTTACTAAAGCTGCCACCGTTTGGACCTTTTTCCCAAAATGAAGAGCATGGAGGCAGTGTGTGTGTGTGTGTGTGTGTGTGTATATATATATATATATATATATATATATATATATATATAATGTAGGGTGTGATTTATCAAAAAAAAGAGAGGGGGTTCAGAGAAAAAACTGACCCTGGATGTTCTGACACTCATTTTCACATCAATAACATAAATGAGGCTCAAATCATTAAATAAACATTTATAATCAGTAGTTTTCTCTGATGCTTCAGTTCATGTGGCCCTTTTTACTGCCCGTGTGTGAGGGCACGGTGCAGCGGTTCACCCGGCACCGGGGTTTGGTTCTCTCCAGTCGGCGTCAGGTCAAGCATGAGACCCGTCTCCATGTTTGAACCTGGACCTCCCTCTGGGTCTGGCTTTTGCCCCCGCCGGGAACATGTCCTCCATGGCGGTGCACAGCAACTGGCTCAGGGTGGACCAGGAATGGTCAGAGGGAAGGTGGGTCGTGGGTCCAGCTGTGAGCTTTATAACCCCCCCCCTCTGCCCAGACTGAGCTGCATGTGAGGTTCCTATTTCAGGCATTTTGTGTTTACACCGTCAGAAAGACGCATAGACCACAGGACCCTATGGTGATGAACAAAGGCAGAGGGATGAACCCCCCAGCAAATCACACCCAATGTGTTTGTGTGTGTGTGTATATATATATATATATATGTATATATATATATAGACCAGAAAGAAAAAACATTAGAAGCTTGAGAAATACCAAGGGCTGAAAGAGGAGTTAGAGAAAATGTGGAGTGTGAAGGCAACAGTGGTACCAGTAGTGATGGGGGCACTAGGGGCAGTGACCCCCAAGCTGGGAGAATGTCTCCAGCAGATACCAGGAACAACATCAGAGATCTCTGTACAAAAGAGCGCATTGCTAGGAACAGCTAAGATCCTGCGCAGAACCCTCAGGCTCCCGGGCCTCTGGTAGAGGACCTGAGTCTGAAGGAGACACCGCCCAGGTGGGGCGAGAGGAACATTTTATATATGTGTGTATACAGTGAGAGTAAAAAGTATTTGATCCCTTGCTGATTTTGTTGGTTTGCCCACTAATAAAGACATGATCAATCTATACTTTTAATGGTAGATGTATTCTAACATGAAGAGACAGATTATCAAAATGAAAATCAAGAAAATAACTTGAAGGAATATATATGAATTTATTTGTATTTCATTGAGGGAAATAAGTATTTGATCCTCTAGTATGCATTAGGAGTTCTGGCTTTCACAGACCAGTTACACACTCCCAATCAACTTGTTACCTGAATTGAAGACACCTGTTCTAAATAATCACCTGTATAAAAGACACCTGTTCACAGAATCAGACAATCAGACAGATTCCAAACTCTCCAGCATGGGTAAGACTAAAGAACTCTCTCAGGACCTCAGAGACAGGATTGTTGACCTGCACAAATCTGGAATGGGCTACAAAAACATTAGCAAGATGCTGGGTATTAAAGTAACAACCATTGGTGCAATTGTGAGAAAATTTAAGGAGTATAACATGACCATCAATAGACCTCGGTCTGGTGCTCCACAGAAGATTTCACCTCGTGGGGTGGCAATGATCATGAGGACAGTGAGAAATCGGCCAGCAACCACACAGCGGGAGTTAGTGAATGACCTCAAGGCAGCTGGGACCACAGTCACCAGGAAAACAATTGGCAACACTTTGCGCCGCAATGGATTAAAATCCTGCAGTGCCCGAAAGGTACCCCTGCTTAAGAAGGCACATGTGGTGGCTCGCCTAAAGTATGCCAATGATCACCTCAAAGATGCACAAAGTGATTGGGAGAAGGTTCTGTGGTCAGACGAGACCAAAATTGAACTATTTTCCTAAACTCTACTCGTCATGTGTGGAGGAAGAAAAATGCTGCCTATGATCCCAGGAACACTGTGCCCACCGTCAAGCATGGTGGTGGAAACATTATGTTTTGGGGGTGTTTCTCTGCCAAAGGCACAGGGCTACTTCACCGCATCAGTGGGAAGATGGATGGAGCCATGTACCGAGCAGTCCTGAGGGACAACCTCCTCCCCTCTGCTAGGAAGCTGAAAATGGGCCGTGGCTGGGTCTTTCAACATGACAACGACCCGAAGCATACAGCAAAGGCAACAAAGGACTGGCTCAAGAAGAACCATATTAAGGTCATGGAGTGGCCCAGCCAGTCTCCGGACCTCAATCCAATCGAAAATCTATGGAGAGAGCTGAAGGTCCAAGTTGCCAAGCGACAGCCCACCAACCTTAATGATTTAGAGAGGATCTGCAAAGAAGAGTGGGCCAAAATTCCCCCTGATATGTGTGCTCACCTTGTGGTTAACTACAACAAGCGTTTGACCGCTGTGCTTGCAAACAAAGGCTTTGCCACCAAGTATTAAGTGCTTTCGGATAGAGGGATCAAATACTTATTTCCCTCAATGAAAAACAAATGAATTAAAATAAATTCTTTGAAGTTATTTTCTGGATTTTCATTTTGATAATCTGTCTCTTCATGTTAGAATACATCTACCATTAAAAGTATAGATTGATCATGTCTTTATTAGTGGGCAAACCAACAAAATCAGCAAGGGATCAAATACTTTTTACTCTCACTGTATATGTGTGTATATATATATGTGTGTATATATATGTGTGTGTATATATGTGTGTGTGTGTGTGTGTGTGTGTGTAAACCCTCCAGACTTCAGTTTGTACTGGTGTTCTCAGCCAGCTCCAGTTGAAATTATTTTCTGATGGTTTTTGTAAAAACATTTGAACATTGATTCACATTTGCAGATTTAGCTTTTTGCTAAAAAATTTCATAAATAACAAAATACTATTGTGGCTTTGATATAAATAATGTAATGGTACATATTTCAAACAGACACGTTTAAATAGTTTTCAAATATTGCATTTACCAAACCACAGCCTGTGGTCAAATTTAATTCATAAAACTTCCAGGAAAAGTAAAAGTCAGTTTAAAATAACAAACTGTACATGAGTGAGCAGAGGTTGACTAAGTTGGCAGATTTAGAAAGAAACAAAGAGAAAGAAACAAAAAGAAAAACAAATGAAAAAGAAAGAAAGAAAACAATCCCAGCCTCCCTGAGCAGAAAGTCACATCAACAGCACATTTTAAATATAGAATAAAAACACTCAACGGCTTGGCATTACATACCAGCCTTCAACTGTTTTACACCTGGACAGGGTTGGCCCACCTGGACAGGATTGGCCCACCTGGACAGGGTTGGCCCACCTGGACAGGATTGGCCCACCTGGACAGGGTTGGCCCACCTGGACAGGGTTGGCCCACCTGGACAGGGTTGGCCCACCTGGACAGGATTGGCCCACCTGGACAGGGTTGGCCCACCTGGACAGGGTTTGCCCACCTGCTCGTAGGTAAGGATTCCAAATACAAAAGCTAATATTCCAGGACAGTTCATGCAGCTCTAACACTCAAATCAAATTGATTTCAGAAAATACCAAGTCTGCTGCTATTG
The DNA here is from genome assembly GCA_020466265.1 of Siphamia tubifer. Classification (NCBI taxonomy): domain Eukaryota; kingdom Metazoa; phylum Chordata; class Actinopteri; order Kurtiformes; family Apogonidae; genus Siphamia; species Siphamia tubifer. The sequence continues at coordinate 3,500,135 of CM035791.1, forward strand.
CACAGAAACACCAGGGATTTTCCAATGGGTCACATGACAAAGGCAGGTGGAACAATGACATTTTGGTTTGGTTTGACAGCATTGATCTTTACAGAAAAACAAAAAAAAAAACCCAAGGTAAACCAAAAATAAACCAACATTGGTTTCAACCTTGTATTCCATTATTATTAATATTATTATTATTACTGGTATTATTTGTGTATATATTAAGATGCTTGCACTCCTACAGCCTGAAGTGAAACATGCATCTTCATTCAAAGGTTAAAAAAGGCTCAGCTTAATCATTACAGCCTTTTGACACAAAAGATGCAACCCTTCTTTCTTTTGCTTTTTTTAATCATCTTTCCAGGAGACCTCTTTACCTGGTGCTGCAGTGAGCTAGATTTATAGAGGTGAACAAGTGCTTAATGATGATAGTATGACATTCAAGAGCACACAGACAATTAACACACAGGCCGTTTTTGGGACAAAATTAAGCGTATTTACAGGAAAGTAATCTGTGCACATTTGGGATATATCTTTATAGGGTTGAACGATTTTAAGAAATAACTGAATATGATTTTTCTGGTAGTTCCTGCAATTTCATTCACAATTTTCTTTAAATCCAGTTTCAGTGACATTTGCAAACGTCACAGAAACTGATATAATAAAATTTAAAAAAAATGCCATGATTTACTGACGGATGAAGAAAAAAAAGGAGGAAAAAGGAAAAGGGAAAAAGATGGAAAATCAAAAAGAAAAATAAAGGAAAAGGAGAAAAAATGAGGGAAAAAAATTAAAATGAAAAGAAGAATGTAACACAAAATGGGGGAAAGACAAAAAGAAGGAAAACAGAGAGGAAAAAAGAAGAAAAATGGAAAAGAAAATACTCCACTCCTCGTGGCAACACCTGTAATGTGCTACAGTAGTAGTCTAGTTACACTTGATTCAACTTTTGGCTAAATTTCCCTAAAGTGGTCGACCAATCACAGTGGAGTATAGAGTCAGAGACGGGCGTAACAAAGTGACGCTACAACAATTCATAGATAAACAACCATAGAAGAAGAAGAGGTGTAGATTTCCTTTTATCAAAGATGAGTGAAGAATGTGAGAAAACGTCATCAATCTTTAAATTCTTTTTACAGAAGTGACAACAGTCGTTCAGCTCCATAATCCACCATTTTGTTTAGTCATTCCTAACTTTCTCCGGACTCTTCCGTCAACTTTCCAGCATCTAACTACGTCATCTCAAAGATTACACTGATTGGTTGTAGTACCGTCCCATTGCATACAGACGATTTGAAAGACAACCTTTTAGCCCCGCCTCCCTCTGGTGAGATATCATCCCGCCAGATTTCACTGCTGGAAGACGCCCAAAACCTGTTGCGTCTGGGTGTCGTCATGGTTACAGTGACTGCAGTTGCTCTGTCAGTTTTCTACAGGAGAGGCAGACTATGGCGCCACGGTGGCTGAGCGGTTAGCGCTCTTGCCTTCGATTGCGGTTCGATTCCCGGACCGTGCAGCCCTTTCTGTGTGGAGTTTACATGTTTCTCTCCCTGTGTCTGAATGGGTTTCCTCCAGGTGCTCCAGTTTCCCCCACCACCCAAAAACATGTTTGTTAGGGTCAAACCCTCCAGCAGGTGATTCTGACCATTAGCCTGGTTCTACAGCTTTCCCCGTGGGCGCCGCCTGTGGGTGCCCACTGCTCCTTACAGGTTCCCCAATAGCATCAAGGATGGGTTAAATGCAGAGGACACATTTCATTGTATAATGACAGATAAAGTCTTTTACCGGTGATGTTTCATAGGCAGTGTTTATGTGTGGCAAAGGGCACGGATTTCTGGGAGGATAGTGGATGATGTTTGCTGTCTCTAAAATGGTAGTTATGTTTTTCTCCTGAATTATTTCCAGAAAAGTCTCTGTCTCCTCCTCTGTCCACGTGTATCGCGCCTTTTCACTCTGAAAGAAGTGACCATGTATGTATCTTGTGACATATAATTGCGGAAAAAGTGTTTCCATTGTGCTTTTGTGACATATTAGAATATCGAAACATCTGAAAAACCACCTCATGAAAGTGTAAAATCTTTTTTATCAATATTTGAGTGTTTTTTCTGAAATTCAGGTGTTTCCATTACCAGCTTTTTATAACGATATTTACATTTTGTGAATCTCCAAAGGGTAATGGAAACACAGCTTATGAAGCGTTCTTAAACCTATACATGTAGGGATAGTATGGCTAGGCTACATCAGAGGTGTCAAACATGCGGCCTGGGGCCAAAAATTGGCCCACCAATGGGTCCAGTCTGGCCCCTGGGATGAATTTGTGAAATGCAAAAATTACACAGAAGATATTAATAATTAAGGAAGTTAAAACCATTTGATATCAATTCAATCTGAAATGGATTGACCATAATCATAATAAACAATAAATTCTGAAAAACGCAAATGTGCTTTTGTTCTAGTGTAAAAAAAGGAATAAATAAATAAGTAAAAAAGACTAGCTTGTGTGAATAACCTGAAATGTATTTGGAATTTTACCAATATTCTGAATAAATAAATGTTGTGTGTATTTGTAAGTCCACCGTTATTACCTCCACCAAGGAGGTTATGTTTTTGCCGGCGTATATCTGTTTGTCTGTGTTCAGGTTACTCAAAAACTTATGGACGGATTTTGATGAAATTTTCAGGATATGTTGGAAATGTGAACAGGAAGAACTGATTTCATTTTGGGGGTGATCAGGGTGGGGGGGGTCTACGCACTCAGTGTGCTTTTCTAGTCTTTAAGTTGTGTTGCGCTTGTATAAATGATAAACTAAAGCATTGATAATATTACACTTATTTTTCCCAATCATTTTCAGGTTGTTAATATTTGTTTGTACATATAAATATTTTTATGATGGAATTGTACTATTGTAATTGTACTCACTTTAGAGTTTACATTATTTATAAGTTTTTATGCTTTTTTTAAATATTATTTTATTGGTCTGGCCTACTGTATACCATATTAGGCTGAACTAAAATGAGTTTGACACCCCTGGGATACATGATTTACTGACGGATGAAGAAAAAACAAAACGGGAGGAAAAAGAAAACAAAAAGAAAAATAACAAACATAACAAAAAAGTAGAACAAGAGGGAGTCATTCAATAGATCATAAAATAAGAATTGAAATTTGTTGAGAATTGAGGGAAGAGAAGCAATTTTAGTGTCAGACTGGAAAAATAAACAAAGTTGTAAACAAATGGTTTACAATTTTAAATTTCGACAAACAAAGTGATAGGTTTTGTGCCTAATGCTTAGATCTATCTAATGCATCAATCAGAATTGAAATCCGTTGAGAATTGAGGGAGGAGAAGAGATTTTAGTGAATTGTGGACGATGACAACGGATGACGGACACACGACGGAGGAAGCACAATGGGAATAGCTCATCGGGACTTTGTCTGGATTAGCTCAAAATAAATTAAGAAAAAAAGAGGAAATGAACAGTTAAAATATCAAACACACATTATACATATAAATGGACTAATTTAGAGCCTGACAATAATTATTGTATGCTCAACTGCAGTCGCAGACGCATGCATATCCCAAATAAAAAGGCATTACTTTCCTGTGAACACACTTCATTTAGCTCCAGATCTAATGTACCGTATTTTCTGGACTATAAGCCACACCTGTATATAAGCCACATTCACTGTACTTTAAAAAATATAATAAAAAAATAATATAGAAGCTGCACTGGGTTATAAGCCGCAGATATCTATGTTGGAAAATCAGATATTTACTGCATGTACAGAAGGATTTTGAACTGTTTATGTAGTTACATGTTTGTACCTGAACTGATTTTTTCCTCTTTGCAGTTTTGATTCTACTTCCAGTTAGAGTGCCCGTAGTGGTGGAAGAAAAATCCACAGAATATAAGCCTCATGGTTCAAAACACATGAAAAAAGTAGCGGCTCATAGTCCAGAAAATACGGTAGACGTTCTCCCTGTAAAAACATGACTAAGACACAGTTTTAGTGGAATACATTTGCTCTAAAAGGCAAGAAAAGTTAAATAAATATTCTTGAAGACACTCAAGGACAAAAGTAAAATGTCTGTAAGCTGGAGAGGTACGTGATGTAGAGTGGTAGAGCCAGCTGCTGGGTGGGCGGGGCCCTGCTGGCGGGTGGGCGGGGCCTCATGGTGGACTGCAGACGGAGGTAAAATGTAGAAAAAAACAAAGGCCCTTCAGCCTCTGGCTTGTATACAACAGGTGCTTTTAGGTGAGAGTAAGACCAAAGCTGACACCCAGAGAGCTCCTCACATTCACCACTGATGACATGGAACCATTTTACACAGACAGACTCAACCGGGTTTGATATTTAAATATTGCAAAACATACAAAAACGGTTTAAAGTGTAAACATTAAATCGATGTCTGACGTCCATTTATTTTTTAAACATGGAGAAATGATATAAAATAAATCATGTCTGCCGTAACTATAAATTGTCCTCGTTAAAATGTAAAAACATCATAGTAAATCTTCTTTATTTTAATCTTTTACTGTAATAGTATAGTTTATGTTAACATTTGCTTTGTATAGGTGTTTTAACTGGACTATTATAAATAGTTATTATACGTGTAATGTCTTAATCCATACGCTTACTGCTCCGGCTATATCTGAGACACACACACTCATACACACACACACACACACACACACACACACACACAGGGAGTCACCAAGAGGCTTTATGTGCGATTGAGGGTCTGGAAGATTCTGGAGATTTGGAGCATGACAGGGCCTGTCTCAGGGTCGTTCATCCACTGGGTGCTGTTCAGAGGATTCTCCAGCATGTCTTCAAACGCTGCGCACAAACACGACACACACACTGTTATTTACACACCTTCACACACATACTTCATTACTGTACTTCAGCACAGTTTTTAACTATCTGTACTTTGCTGGAGTATGTATTTTTCTGGAGAATTTTACTTTACATTTATATAAATATCTGTACTTTATACTCTGTCACTCTCTTTTGTTTTTTTCAGCCAACCTCTCCTGTTTTACCCTGAGAGAGAGACAGAGGAAGAGAGAGAGACAGAGAAAGAGAGAGAGACAGAGAAAGAGAGAGAGACAACGAGAGAGAGATAGAGAGAGAGAGAGAAACAGAGAGAGACAGAGAGAGACGGAGAGAAAGAGAGAGACAGCGAGAGAGAGCGAGAGAGAGAAGGAGAGAGGGGGGGTAACATGAGACTTGTTGACTCATCCAAATTTAAGTCGACTTGTGCTACAGAAGTCGACAAGTCGACATTTCTTCATGTCACTAGTCCACACAGTTTATAGCATTGTCATAACATGCTTTACTTCTGTTTGCTTAACTTTTACTATAGGTCATAAAGATCTTTGACAGATAGTGTTTTTAAGGAAGAATCTTAAATCACATCCAAAGTAACATCACAGAACAAGGATGAACACCCTGTTTAATGTCTTTGACATTTTAAGCAATAAAAAAAATAAAATCAATTAATTTAAAAAAAAAAAAAAAAAAAAGGACCACAAAAATACTTTTCCTGGTAACTAATTACTTTGCCAGTGGAGTAACGCACTTAGTAACTCAATTACGTTTTTGGGGAAGTAACTAGTAATTGTAATTAATTACTTTTTCAAAGTAACTTATGAGTTTCGTTCGCAGGGTGGGCGGGCTCAGCCTTAGAGGCTGAGAAGCTCGGACATCCAGGAGGGACTGGGAGTAGAGCTGCTGCTCCTCCATGTCCAGAGGAGCCAGTTGAGGTTGCTCGGGCACCTCATGAGGACACCTCCTGGGAGGATGCCTCGGGGCCGACCCAGGACACGCTGGAGGGATTATATGTCTGGGCTGGCCTGGGAATGCCTCGGGATTCCCCTGGAGGAGCTGGCTGAGGTAGCTGGGGTGAGGGAAGCCTGGGCTTCTGTGCTGGAGCTGCTGCCCCCGCGACGTGGACCCGGATAAGCGAGAAACGACGACTGACATTGCGATTTTTTAAAAACCCTGCGATATACATTGCGATATGAAAAACACCTCATCAGTAAATAACAGTTGTGTGGTGTCGACACAAACGCTCAAACAGATTAATTAACTATATTACAGAAACAGTCCAGACCAGATGAACCTGTTCTGTAGTGTGTTTGCCAGTTTGAAAATGGTAGCTAGTAATTTACGTCACATGATCGGCTTCTTGATCGCCAATCCGGGGCTATTTTTAGGCAATATCGGCTGATGACGATTGGCAGCTGATCAATTGGTGCAACATTAATTAAAAATAAATAAATTAAAATTATAATAATACAATAAAATAAATAAAGACAAATTTTTAAAAAAATTAATAAAATAAATGAATAAAATAAAATAATAATAGTAATTAAAAAATAAAGGTAATACAGTGGTACATCAATTTACAAAATTTATTTGTTCCAGAAGTGGTTTTTTAATCAGATTTTTTTCCGAAGTAGAGTTTGTAAGAGAGTTGAGGTATTACTGTATAATAAATAAATAATAAATTAATAAAAATAAATACATAAAACACAAACATTTAATAAAATAAAACATATTTTAAAAATATAATTGAATAAATAAATAAAAAAAGAACAAATAATTAAACATGTTTAAAAAGTAATTGCAGGTGCTGTGACGTGACTACTGTGCACACGTACATTGTGATGTCGATATTGTGCAGCTCTAGACTAGACATGCGCGGATGACGTATATTTTCATCCGCAACCACTTCTTATGATCTCTATCTGCCTGCTATCCATTTGCATGAATGATTTTTCCCTAATTTTCAGAACCGAACCCGCCCACCATCTGCCAATTAGTTTTTATGTCCAATGAAGATTGAAGACTATGTCTAAGGTCTTTTTCTAACAGTATAGTTAGTATAGTAGTATTTTCAGATGATGATTAAAAACTATTGTAGTGTCATTTTCCTTAGTTTGTTTACCTTTGGAATAATGTTAAAAAATGTTAATTCTTTTTTTTTATTTGAGGCCTTCAACCGCAACCCACCCCAATTTAATTAAAATATTATTTTTCGTCACGTCATCCACTCGATCCACACCGCCCATGGGTGCACGGTTCAAGCTAGACCTTCTACTAGAGACAATGCATTTTAAAGTATGATCATTTCTAAAATAACTCAGAATGACTTATATTGGTAGAATCCAAGTGACTGTACCCAGTAGAGTTTTGGGGTTGGTTAGCCCCAGTTGGACCACTGGGTTCTCTAGAATGGCTTGGAACAGAGGGCTGTTGATGTCAATGCCTTTGTCCAGGTCTTCTGGAGAAGGTTTCCTGTCTCCCAAAAGCCACTCGCACTGGAAGACACACAGTAACAAATACAATTCATGTACTTTTATGATAATACTACACAATAGTAGTGTGTACACACAAAGCATCCCATAATACAGCAACACATAGCTGGAATGTCATTTGAAAATAAATAATTTTTATGCCACCATAAAAACCTTGAACTGTGTATTTGTCATTTATAGGAAATTTTGAGCTGCTTTATCATCTTTTGATCAGTAATGGAAATTAACGGCTTGCTTCACAACAACTTTGGAGAAGATGTTTCTAAAAACTACACACAAGTTAAAAAATGAGCTGGCAAAGCATACATTTTCTTTTAAATTTTAAAAATGTTCTCCATTTCATTATTATCATCTAAATACAGTGGTACCTCTACTTACGAAAGACCCAGCTAACGAATAGTCCAAGTAGTGACAAACCTTTACCACAATTTTTCGTCTTTGAATATGAGAAAAAAATTCACTTTACGAAACAAAACCCCAGAGACATAAACTGTACATTACTGTAGTAATGTACGTAACTACGTCATGTACGTACTGTACATATCATCCCATTGGCTATGAGGGAGCTACCCATCTGTGGCGGCCGGTCCGCTTGGGCGCAGGGGCGCCGCCCCATGGTGGACGTGGGAAAAAAAACAAAAATAATTTGATCTCAAAACATTTAAATTAACAGGCTAACATCTTTGATATATTTATTAAAGTATTAATTTAACATAGTTCTGATATTTGTATACAGTAGAGCTGTATGTGTGCGTTGGATTGACAGGTCGCCTACAGTGCTCTGTGTGTAGGGTTGTCAAACGAACCTTAAATACGGAATCGTCCCATATTAAAAACAAACTTGAGCTTTAAACAAGATGAAATTCTTATTTTGCCATTGATGATTATGTATAAAAGAATCAGAGTCTGTGAATCTGATGGGATTTGCCAACGTATTTTCCCCTCATGGAGTTGGCAGCCCTATCTGTGTGTGTGTGTGTGTTTGAGACAGACAGACAGAGAGAGAGACAGAGAGAGAGACAGAGAGAGAGACAGAGAGAGAGACAGACAGAGAGAGAGAGAGAGAGAGAGAGAGAGAGAGAGAGGAGAGAGAGAGAGAGAGAGAGAGAGAGAGAGAGAGAGAGAGAGAGAGAGAGAGAAGGAGAGAGCGAGAGAGAGAGAGGAGAGAGAGAGAGAGAGAGAAGAGAGAGAGAGAGAGAGAGAGAGAGTCCACTTTATTCTTCTATATTAGTTCTTTATATGCAGATACTGATCCTCCTCGGAGGCTGTCAGATTGTCCATAGCTTTACTGTCTGGAATCCATGAAATTCGCACAAATCTTGCCGTTCGTTACATTGGGTCACGTCGTCATATTATCCTCCAGGTCTGCACCACATTCGGGTGGGGGATAACGCCAACTCCAGCCTCATAGTGGAACAGATTTTGTTGTCTTTCGGGTCCTTCGGGCTAAATCCAAAATAAATTAATGAATTGTGATTTATACAAGTGTGTGTTTTATTTGGTATTAATGAATACCAACCATATTCTGGTCCAATATGGATAGGAGACAGTAACGCTGCACACTTTACCATTGTTGTTGTTTGGAGTTTGTGCTTTGATACTGAATGAAGTGGTAACGTCACAGACATGTGGAGAGGAGCTGCGTAAACATCTTCCTTTTTTTTTTTCCTTTTTTCCTTTTCTCTGCATTTTTTCTCATTGTTTAACACCACAGAGAGGGTGTCAACATTGTTTGAGATCAATGCATTTTTTAGTCTTGCAGCCAAATATTTTAATATTTAGTGCATGTGTGTGACCATCACCGGTCCTCCCTGAAAGCTGAGCTTTATTAGAACTCTCTATTATAAGCCAGGGAGGGCAGTGCTACACCTCAGTGATGTGTGGGGGAAACAAAGACTAGACAGGACAGACAGGACGAACAGGGAAAGAAATTAATAGGCGGTGCTATTGCAGTTAAAGATTGTAAGGCGGTGTGTTATTCCCAACTATTAACTGTCCATCAATAAAAATAAATAAATCGAAAAAGGAGAAGAAAACCAAAACAGCACAAAAGAAAAAGAGATTCGATAAATAAATAATTAAACAAAAACGGTACTGAGCATCATAGTTGTGGATGACTTGATAGTGTAAAATAGAATGCAATAGAATAGAACAGAACAGGCCAGAGGGGGACACCAGTGCAAGAAGAGAATGAGTTCAGGGTAGAAATTCTGGAGAGATTCTCAGCACATTCTGGGGGGGTCCCATCATTCACTGAAATGGGACTCAGCAGTATCTGGCAAGACCCGATCAAACATGCAAGTGTGAAGGACCCCGAAGCCCAGAACAGCAATCACGGCAAGGCAGGGCCAAGCTAACAGGGCACCCCCCATCCCGGGCTGTAGGAGCTACAGGGCGCCGCCCCCAGAGAGCCACTGGGGCCACCGTGAACAACGTAAACCCAGAGAACAAGAGGGAGCAGCTACAAACCCCCCCAGCACACCAAGGCCGAACCAGACGGCCCAGGGCACGAAGACCCACCCGCCATCCCAATCCCCCCCCCCCACCAACATCTTCCAATCTTTCCACTATCTGGATCTGTTTTTAACTTAGATTTGTCAGAGCCCCATGATGACGCCTTGATAAGACACATTTGACCAATTATTGACAATTACAGTGAGACCACCCAAGATAAAAGTTCAGCGGCCGCCACTACTATCCATGATGTTTTTGGTGACCCTTTGACCCTCGTTCATCACAGTGTTACTGTTGTTTGGTGAGTTTTTCCCAGTGTGTTCATTTAAACTTTATTACAGTACGTATTTGTTATTTATCATGAGTCCAAAGAAAGTGATTCCTGGTGCGAATGAAAAGAAGAAGCGGCTGCGTTATCAATAAAAGTGAAACAGGAGGCGATAAAAAATATGAAAGGGGTGGACGGTTGAGTGATATGGCAAAGGAATATGGCCGAAACCCATCTACCATCGGTACGATATTGAAGCAGAAGGATGCATTAAAAACAGCGACCCCTTCCAAAGGCATCTGTGTGCCTGTGTCCAAAATCACTCCCTCTTACTCCCTACAGAGGGAAATAAATGTAGTGTTCTACATAGTGAACTCAATTGAAAACTTTTCGGACACTACTACAGTGCTGTTTAATCTCGTCATCACCACGTAACGTAACAGAGTCCTCTCTCACAAAATTAAAAGACTTTTACATTTTTTTGCTGTCTGTGCAATAAAATAAAAAAAAAAAATCTAATTGGCTCACAACTGTTAAACTGTTATTAACTGTTAAATAACTCTAGTCTGGCGTCCAACAAACAGAGTTACTGAAGAGCTGTAGTTCTGTCAGTATGACGTCCAATCTGTCCGCGTTTCTTTTAATCATAAATCTCTCCATCCTTCAGCCATTTTTCGATGCATGCAATGCATGATGGGATATAGTGCTTTGGTTAGTAACCATCGATGTCCACTAAATTTCATCATGGATTGTGGGATACATTGAGTGACTATATAGTGATTTTAAATAGTTCACTAAAGATTCAGACACCCCTACAAAATGACCTGGTGCCTGTACAATGAGGGAGTGATTTTAAACACAGCCTATAATGACCAGATGGAGAGACTGTTACTCATTTGGATAAAGAAGAACGAAATTGCAGGAGATACAGTAACTGAAGCCACTGTTTCAGAAAAAGCATCCGTCATATTCACTGATCTGATGATGGAGGGTGAAGGTTTCTTTGAGTTTAAACACATATTTCATACAAAAATGGTACATTTTTAAATCATTTTAAAAGGGTTTGATGGGGTAGTATTTGGAGCGATTTACATGTAAAATGTGACGCAATTCTGGAACAAATTAATTTCGTAAATACATGTACCACTGTATTTGAATACTTAAAAAAATACTGTGTTGATGGAAATATAGTATTTAGCAGACACCTAAAAGGGAATACATTTGATCTGAATAATAGGTTGTGGAACTTCTGAGAAAGAAACTTTGTTAGAAACAAACTTCAAATGTAACTTGTTTAACTTACAGCGGCGTCCTGCTGGTTGTTATTGACTCTGAGAGCATCAATCACCTCCTTTTCATCAAAGCCCATCTCCATTAAAGCAATGACAGCCTGTAGACACACACACAAAAAAAAAAAAAACACACACACACACACACACAGAAAGAGTTCAGTACAACACACTGACTTACACTGTTAAACACACAAACACATGACTGAACGATCCTAGAAAATACACCACTACTGGAACTGTTTATGATCACGACTGGAACTATTTGTAATCACAACTTATACATACATATATATATACATATATACACACACACACACATATATATATATATATATATATATATATATATTATATATATATATATATATAAAAATACTTTCCAGAAGCTACTCACTCTTGAGTCTGGTCTGAACTCCCGTTTCCTTCGGATCCTCTTAAAGATCTCTGTGAGCTCGTCCTGCCTGCTGCTTTCATCTGTGCTGGACTGAGTAGAAAGGCTGCGCAGGAGGGTGGAGCCAGAGGCAGAGGCGGAGCCAGAAGGGCCCGCTGTGGCAGAAGCTGTAGCACCTGCAGCAGCTGAAGAGTCATGTCCAGGAAGTGGAGCGTCGATGGTGGGGTCATCTACATGTTCGATGAGCCATTCCATGGCCTGTGTCACAGACATACTGCAATACAGGAAAACACACACTGTAGATACACTGTAGATACACTGTAGATACACTGTAGATACACTGTAGACACACTGTTAGGGCGGCTGTGGTTCAGTTGGTAGAGTGGGTCGCCCAATGACTGAGAGGTTGGCGGTTCGCGTCCTGGCTCTGGCTGTCCACATGTCGAAGTGTCCTTGGGCAAGACACTGAACCCTGACTTAGGCCCCCAGTAGGACTTACCGTAGACCATAGAAACCTACTGGTGTATGAGTGTGTGTGTGAATGGGTGAATGAGAGGCTAATGTAAAGCGCTTTGAGCACCATGAAGGTGGAAAAGAACTATATAAATGCAGTCCATTTACCATTTACCATTACACTGTAGACACACTGTAGACACACTAGACACAATGTAGACACACTGTAGACACACTGTAGACACACTGTAGACACACTGTAGATACACTAGACACACTGTAGACACACTAGACACAATGTAGATACACTGTAGATACTGTAGACACACTAGACACAATGTAGACACACTAGACACACTGTAGACACACTGTAGACACACTAGACACAATGTAGACACACTGTAGACACACTGTAGACACAATGTAGACACACTGTAGACACACTGTAGACACACTGTAGACACACTGTAGACACACTGTAGACACACTGTAGATACACTGTAGACACACTAGACACAATGTAGACACACTGTAGACACACTGTAGACACAATGTAGACACAATGTAGATACACTGTAGACACACTGTAGACACACTGTAGACACACTAGACACACTGTAGACACACTAGACACACTGTAGACACACTGTAGACACACTAGACACAATGTAGATACACTGTAGATACTGTTGACACACTAGACACACTGTAGACACACTGTAGACACACTGTAGACACACTAGACACACTGTAGACACACTAGACACACTGTAGACACACTGTAGACACACTAGACACAATGTAGATACACTGTAGATACTGTAGATACACTGTAGACACACTAGACACAATGTAGACACACTGTAGATACACTGTAGATACTGTAGACACACTAGACACACTGTAGACACACTGTAGACACACTAGACACAATGTAGACACACTGTAGACACACTGTAGACACAATGTAGACACACTGTAGACACACTGTAGACACACTGTAGACACACTGTAGACACACTGTAGACACACTGTAGACACACTAGACACAATGTAGACACACTGTAGACACACTGTAGACACAATGTAGACACAATGTAGATACACTGTAGACACACTGTAGACACACTGTAGACACACTAGACACACTGTAGACACACTAGACACACTGTAGACACACTGTAGACACACTAGACACAATGTAGATACACTGTAGATACTGTAGACACACTAGACACACTGTAGACACACTGTAGACACACTAGACACAATGTAGATACACTGTAGATACTGTAGACACACTAGACACACTGTAGACACACTGTAGACACACTGTAGACACACTGTAGACACACTGTAGACACACTAGACACACTGTAGACACACTAGACACACTGTAGACACACTAGACACAATGTAGATACACTGTAGATACTGTAGACACACTAGACACACTGTAGACACACTGTAGACACACTGTAGATAAACTGTAGACACAATGTAGACACACTGTAGATACACTGTAGACACACACAAGTCACACTGGAGTATAAGTTTCATCTATTTTTGTTTTCTTCATTCCATTCAGACAAACCTCTGCTTTTCTTTCATCTCTTACAAGTTTCTGTCACTCCAAACGTTCTTTCTTCTGCTCCCATTACTGTTTTCAGATGAGTATTTCAGTACTTGCTGCTTGTAATCTGCAGAATGTGATTTTCTTTTCAATGTCATTTTTGTTCAGTTGTTTTTACCAGTTACCGCTGATGGTGACAGATACACAGGTCTACAGCACCCTCTACTGGTTGGCAGTGTGAAAATAACATGTAGAATGAACTATTAATGTGGACATAATTTCACATATACTGTAAGTCACACCCCGGCCAAACTACGAAAAAAAACGGTGACTTATAGTCTGAATAGTGCAGTAATGTGTGAATATTTGGGATATACATGTGTCTGTGGTTGTAGTTGAGCATAAAATAAATATTGTCAAACTCTAAAATGAGTCCATTTGTACTGATAACGTATGTGTGTTTGAACACGAATCCAAAAATTTCCACATCAAGGTAGGAGTACGCTGTCTCCAGTATGAACAGATTTTCAGAAAGTGGTCAAAAATACATCATGGCTTATGTCATCATGTCACAGACATTATATCCATTGAACACAGAACAAACAGAGAATGACGTACTATTGACTTTACTTTTTAAAATGTTATTTTGTAAATGTAATTTCATGAAATGTTCAATAAAATGAACAAAAATTACCAAAATATTCAATAAAATTTACAAAAATTAGCTAAATATTTAATAAAATGAACAACAATTTGCAAAATATTCAATAAAATAAGCAAAATATTCAATAAAATGACCAAAATGTTTAGTAAAATTAACAAAAATAACCAAAATATTCAATAAAATGAACAAAATATTCAATAAAATGAACAAAATATTCAATAAAAATGACCAAAACATTCAATAAAATTAACAAAAATGACCAAAATATTGTAAAAAATAAACAAAAATGAACAAAATATTCAATAAAAATGACCAAAACATTCAATAAAATTAACAAAAATGACCAAAATATTGAAAAAAATAAACAAAAATGACCAAAATATTCAATAAAATGACCAAAAATGATGAAAACATTCAATAAAATGAACAAAAATGAGCAAAATATTCAATAAAGAAATTACATTTTTTGATGGGGTAACTTTTCGATTTGTATTCTGACAAATATCAAACACAACGCAATATCAGTACAAATGGACTCATTTTAGAGTTTGACAATATTTATTTTATGCTCACCTACACCCAACCACAGACATATCTTACATACACACACATGACTTTCCTGTGAATACTCTTCATTTCGTTCCATAAAAGTCTCCATCCTCCAGACGTTGTGTGCTTGCAGGGCTGTAGGACATAACATTCATACATTGTGCTTCATTGCTCACAGGTTTGAGCAGAAAAAGCCTTAACTCACTGGTTCAGTTTGAGGGCTTTGATGGCTCTGCTCTCAGGGAAGCCCATCTCTGTGAGCTGCTGCAGAGCTGTTTCATCTACTCGATCCTCTTCATCTTCATCCAACATGGCTGTGGAACACAAACATGAAAAACAGGATGAAGGGATGACAAACAAAAACAGAAGAATGTCGTGGCAGTGTGGCCCAAATAACAGCAGGAGGAACCTCTTGTTTTTCTATGAAGTAAAAGTTGAATTAACCAACAGAGTCCAGACAGTTTATGTGTCAGTGGATGTGTCACATACACTCACACGGTCTGAGTTCATTATGACAACTTTAATGGAGTTTGTTTTCCTGGATCATTTTAGTCCTATTTATACTAGTTTTATTATTTTTTTGTGTTTTTATTCCTCTTTAGTTTTTATTCTTTAGTATTTGTATTCTTCTTTCCTGTTTTTTATTCTTCTTTAGATTTTAATTATTTAGCTTTTTATTCTTCTTTAGTGTTTTTATTCCTCTTTAGTTTTCCATTCTTTAGTATTTTTATCCGTCTTTAGTGTTTTTATTTGTCTTTATTATTTTTATTCTTCTTTAGTGTTTACTCTTTAGTGCTTTTATTCTTCGTCAGTGTTCGTCAGGCTGAAAAATACAATATGATTGTAATTTTTTTTCTATTTTTCCTGAAATCCAAAAATGTCAACTCAGATAGTTTTGAGAACATGTATCATTTTTGAAGCAAAGAAACATGTATTTAAAACTCACCATCAGAAAGTGATAAACTGTGTGAAAATAAAAATAAAATGTAATGAAAATAAATAAATAAAATGAAAAATTCAGCTAATTTTTCACATTTTAACAAACATTTTAATAGCAGTTATTACTACTTCATGGAGAGAATATGCAAAAAAATAAAATAAAACAAAAACCTTCCATTTGATTATTTTGTTCATTAAGAACAGAGCAATTACAGTAACAGTAATGAATGTCAGTGTATTGGATGATGAATAACACACAAACTCATCAACAACTGTCCACTGGAGTGAGCACTATATGCACCAAAGGGTTAAAAACCAAAAAGAAAAAGCTTTGGCCTACTGTGAGCTTTTATTTAGTAGAAGCTTAGAGAATGTGTGGATGATGGAGATGAAAATAAAGCTTAGTAAAAGTTATGTTAAATAATGACACGAGTCATTGTGATTTTATTGTGTTTTTTTTTTCAACATTCAAATCATTCTTTGTCATGTAATAAAATATCTCATCTCAAATGTCTGTCGTTTTGGAGAAAATTGGTGAATGTTTGCACAGTAACTGCAAAAAGTACTAGTAAAACAAAACAAAAAGGCACTAAAGACCATTACTGTGTTCTTACCAATGTCCATTTTGGACCCTGCCCCAATAGTTTACAGTCATTCACTGTATTAGACTGAAACAAATGATGGAATTAATGTATTTACTGGACTATAAGGTGAACTGTCAATGAATGGTTTTGATGAAGGTTTTTCATATATAAGGTGCATTAAGTGAAGTTAAAATCATGAGATAAAAAGCCATAATTATGATAAAAAGATAAAATTATGAGATAAAAACCCAAAATTATGAGATAAAAGCCAACATTATGATATAAAAAGTCAAAATTATGGGATAAAAAGCCAAAATTATGAGATAAAAAGTCTAAATTCCGAGTCACTAAGCTCTACCAGAATGAATCCATATTGTGTTTTTTGTAGAACTAGTTAATATGCTGTAACAATAACTGCCTCATGTCCAATAATCTACCTACAACTACTGGGGCTGAACAACAGAACTGAGGTCATTTCTCAGTTCGGTGTCTGTGCAGTTACTGACTTTATACTTCGTAGGACAGTGTAGTATCCAGATGTGTGGGTGAATGTGTCTTTTACCGTTGGCTTTTTTAAACAGTTCAACAGCGTCAGGGTTCAAGGCCAGGAGCTTCTGCGCCACTTCAATAAGAGAAACTAGGATTTTCCTCAGCTCCGTCTGAAACTGAGATAAAGAAGAAGCAGAATAAAACACAACAGTCCTGAACACACGAACACACACACACACACACACACACACACACACATACACCCACACACAGCAAAAGTCCAAATGAACTCTGACCCCACCCACACAAAATTCAGGGTACTTGTCCATTATTGTGAAGCCGTATCAAACGTATTCCAGTCATTGTCAATGCAATCTGGCCAATCGTTATTACCGTACTCGCAAAGCCTTCTGGGATTCCGGCACAGCAAGACAGTGACTGGTCGCACGTCAAGAGGTTGAGCTTGGCTGAACTTCATGCAAAGTACCACGGTGACCGTACATCCGTTATCCAATGACAGTAGATCGTGGGGGTGTGTCCATGACGAAAGCAGCGTGATGAAGAGCCATGCACAAAAAACAGTGAAAATGGAGCAGATCCTAATCACTGCCGTCAGCAGAAGTAACATGTTCCATCTTTCCTTCGCTACGATCTGTGGACAAATGTGCTGAAGACCTGCTAAGACTGGCCTTTGTTTGAGTTGTTGTTTTTACGGTCGTAGGTCTGTGTCCATTCGTTTTTATGTCGTTTCCTGCTTTTACTGGATGGTTTATGTATTGAATGTTGTTTATGTGTTTTATACCTCTACTGCTTTTGTAAAGCACCTTGTGACTTTTATGCTCTTGAAAGGTGCTATGTAAATAAATTTTATTATTATTATTATTATGTAGAGACACATACATTAGGAAAATAAGTATTTGAACACCCTGTGATTTTGCAGGTTTTCCACTTAGAAATCACAGAAGGGTCTGAAATGTTCATAGTAGGTGCATGACCACTGTGAGAGACAAAATCTAAATCACAGTGTATG
The DNA here is from genome assembly GCA_020466265.1 of Siphamia tubifer. Classification (NCBI taxonomy): domain Eukaryota; kingdom Metazoa; phylum Chordata; class Actinopteri; order Kurtiformes; family Apogonidae; genus Siphamia; species Siphamia tubifer. The sequence goes on from CM035791.1 coordinate 3,518,135, forward strand.
ATTTTTTAAACAATTTATTTATATGATACTGCTGCAAATAAGTATTTGAACACCTGTCAATTAGCTAGAATTATGAGCCTCACAGACCTGTTAGTGTCTTTTAAAAAGTCCACCTCCACTCCACTTATTCTACTAAATTAGAAGCTCCTGCATGGCCAAAACCAAAGAGCTGTCCAAAGACACCACAGATGGAAAGGGTCACAGGGCAATTGCCAAGCAGATTGTGAAAAAAAAGCCACTGTTGGAGCAATTATTAGAAACTGAACATGACTGTCAATGTCCCTCGGACTGGAGCTCCATACAAGATCACACCCCATGGGGTCTCAATGATCCTAAGGAAGGTGAGGAATCAGCCAAGGACCACACCTGGACCAAGGACCACAACGACCTGAAAAGAGCTGGGCCCACCGTTTCCAAGGTTACTGTTGGTAATACACTAGGACGTCATGGTCTGAAATCTTGCATGGCACGAAAGGTTCCTCTGTTTAAACCAGAACATGTCCAGGCCCGTCTTAAGTTCACCAATGACCATTTGGATGATTCAGAGGAGTCATGGGACAAAGTCATGTGATCAGATGAGACCAAAATGGAACGTTTTGGTCTTAATTCCACTCGTGTTTGGAGGAAGAAGAATAATGAGAACCATCCCAAGAACACCATCCCGACTGAAGCATGGGGGTGGTAGCATCATGCTTTGGGGTGGTTTTCTGCACATGGGACTGGACTAGTGCACTGTATTAATGAAAGGATGACCGGACCATGTATTGGGAAATTTTGGGGAACAACCTCCTCCTCTAGTTTGAGCATTGAAGATGAGTTGTGGTTGGTCCTCCAACAAAACAATGACCTGAAGTACGCAGCCAGGACAACCAAGTCTGCAGACCAGCAGTGTGTGCAAACCTGATGAAAAACGACAGGAAACCTTGACCTCTGTAATTGCAAACAAGGGCTACTGTACCAAATATTAACAGAGATTTTTATCAGGTGTTCAAATACTTATTTGCAGCAGTATTAAAATAAATTGTTAAAAGATCATACACTGTGATTTCTGGATTGTTTTTTTAGATTATGTCTCTCACAGTGGACGTGCACCTACCATGAACATTTTAGACCCCTCCATGATTTCTAAGTGGGAGAACTTGCAAAATCCCAGGGTTTCAAATACTTATTTTCTTCACTGTATAAGGTGTACAAGGTGGGTGATACATGTGTGAATTGTACATAACTACACGAACACCTTAGCTAGTTATGTATGCGTGTTGCTAGTTATGTGTGCATGTTGCTAGTTATGTATGCGTGTTGCTAGTTATGCGTGCGTGTTGGTAGTTATGCATGCGTGTTGCTAGTTATGCGTGCGTGTTGCTAGTTATGAATGCGTATTGCTAGTTATGCATGCATGTTGGTAGTTATGCGTGCGTGTTGGTAGTTATGCGTGCGTGTTGCTAGTTATGTATGCGTGTTGGTAGTTATGCGTGCGTGTTGCTAGTTATGCATGCGTGTTGGTAGTTATGCGTGCGTGTTGCTAGTTATGAATGCGTATTGCTAGTTATGCATGCGTGTTGGTAGTTATGCGTGCGTGTTGCTAGTTATGTATGCGTGTTGGTAGTTATGCGTGCGTGTTGCTAGTTATGCATGCGTGTTGGTAGTTATGCGTGCGTGTTGCTAGTTATGCATGCGTGTTGGTAGTTATGCGTGCGTGTTGCTAGTTATGAATGCGTATTGCTAGTTATGCATGCGTGTTGGTAGTTATGCATGCGTGTTGGTAGTTATGTATGCGTGTTGCTAGTTATGTATGCGTGTTGCTAGTTATGTATGCGTGTTGCTAGTTATGCATGCGTGTTGCGTGTTTGCCCCTGTTGGCCACCCTACAATGCGAGTCAATACGACATTCTTTCCAAGTGAAACGCAATACAAGTACTGCAGCATTTGACATTACTATTCTATATTGAAGCGTGTCACGGATATTCAAACATTCGAAAACCATGCCCCATCCCTAATAACTACTTCAAACTCCACTACCAGACATCTTCTCTTTTTTTGCGACACAGGTGTACTTTAAAAATGGTGCGGTTTGTTGTTCCTGCAATTCCCCTGCGCTGCGTGATAAAGCTTTTCCTCAACCAATCACAGTTTGGCAGTGCTTGGCTCCTCCCAAATGGGAGCAGTATGGTACACTTGTGAGCCACGCTTGGGGCAGCTGTGGTTCAGTTGGTAGAGCGGGTTGTCCAATAACTGAAGGGTTGGCCGTTCGCGTCCCAGCTCTGTCCTTGGACAAAGACACTGAACCCGTAGTCTCCCAGTAGGACTGACAGAACCTTATAAACCTACTGGTGTATGAGTGTGTGTGAATGGGTGAATGTGAGGCTAATGTAAAGAGTTTTGAACCATGAAGGTGGAACAGAACTATAGAAGTGAAGAGCATTTATCCCAAGCAGAAGGGAGACCAAAATAGTAACGGGTACCATGGGACCAGTAAGCTTTTGTCGTAATGGAAACGCTAAAATAAGTGTACCATTCTGAACTGTACCGTAGCAAACAGCACAGTGGAAACAAGGCTAAAATGAATTCTGACCCCACCCACCAACACTCACAACTCTGCAGAGTTAGACGCTCTGGAAATTCCTGACTTTGTTGCATTCTTTTTAAAAAAACATAGTCCAGTATTTCATTAGAAATTGAAGTTGCATTTGTTTTTGAAAACAACATCCTGTTAGTAGTCTAAGCGTTGCTGTTGTATACAGCTTCATTTACATTTATAATGAAATACTGGACTATGTTTTTAAAAAAGAATGCAATGAAATCATAAATTTCCAGAGTGTCTAACTCTGCACTCGACTATTTCAGTCTTCCTCCTCATACGTCTTCCATGTGTGTAGATCAGTAACTGTGGACACACTATCTGAGGACATGAAGACCTCAGGACACTTGGGTTTGTCTTTAAGGACCCTCTACTTACTACCACTGAAGTATGATGTGATAAACACACGGTCTAATCACTTCCATGTTAACATAGTTTGGATCAAAACGACAAAATCTAAATTTCCCATTGTTCATCCAAATGGTGTGATTTTGATGTTAACTACATGTATGTACTTCTAATCCACTAAAAAATTAACTAAACTGATTTTTACTCTGGATAATCTCTCTAATTTGAAGAAAATTGTGAATGAAATGGAAATTGCGTCAACTGGCAGAAAAATTGCAGTTGACTTATTTCTTAAACTGGTTCAGTTTTATGACTTCCATTATACGAGTGTTTTTGTTTAAATGAGGATGTTGCACATAAACCTACGTCTCTGATGTTGTGCTGGGTGACGGTGCGGTCTGTGTGGCGTATGGACAGGTTGGCAGTGGCTTTGAGGATTGCATCTTTGTCTGGAGCTTTATTTTCTTGTTTTTTCTGAAACGATGACATCACAGAACAGAGAGAACAGCATTTACAAAAACAATAGGAAAAAAACGAAAGGTGAAATAAGGTTTAAAATTCTTAATTCTAATAAAAAAGTACCTTTTCTTCTGCACTAACTTCTGCCATCTTTGGGGGGGTCGGTGGTGGTCTTTTCTTTATAAGCAGCAAAACATCTATAACATACATCCAACTTCAGCCTGGGACTGACACACATGTTTGTCAGAATGTCACAATATTTATGAACAGGATGTTACAAACCTTTGTCTTTAAGGTTTTCATCAGCAACTGTTTTGGTGTCGGTGAGGACTCTTTCTGTAGCAGCATGTATTAGTTTATGGTGGGTAAGTGTTTTAGGATCTTCGAGGCTCCCGTGTACATACTGAAAAAGTAAATAAATACAAAAATAAACAAAACATCGAAGGTTAAATAATTTCATTACCGTTTTCTCCATTCTACAAAGTGCACTTAAAAGACTTTAATTTTCTCCAAAAGTCACAGTGTGTTTTATATATGGATTAATTCGAATGACCTGAAGTTTTCACTTTTTATCATCTCATTATTTTGACATTTTATCTCATTATTTCAACATTTTATTCGATAATTTTGGCTTTTTATCTCATGATTTTGACTTTGCTTAATAAAACTTTTTGGAGACAAAATAATACATTTTATTGATATTTATTGATTTTAGTTGTGCACAGAGGTAGAAGGTGATGAAGCACAAGGCAAATGTTAGAGCTAAAACCTCCAGTAGACAGTCATAGACTTCTGTCATGGATAGGAGTTGTATTTCCAGACAGATTTTATTGGAAGTGTGAAATAATCTATTTGGACAAATGGACTGTCCGCCTGGTGTTATCCACTCAGCTTAGTGGATATGGACAGAAAATTTAGGGAGAAAAGGAAAAGTCCACTTAAATTTAACATCACCATTATGACATAAAAAAGGTCATATGTGACATTCAAAAATGCATAATTATGAGATAAAAAGTCTAAATTATCAGATGGTCATACATTCTGAGAATGTAAGGAGTATAAAGTACATATATATATATATATATATATATATATATATATATATATATATATATATATATATATATATATATATATATATATATATATATATATATATATATATATATATATAAATGTAAAGAGTATAAAGTACATATATTTATATAAATGTAAGGAGTATAAAGTACATATATTTATATAAATGTAAGGAGTATAAAGTACATATATTTATATAAATGTAGAGTATAAAGTACATATATTTATATAATGTAAAGAGTATAAAGTACATATATTTATATAAATGTAAAGAGTATAAAGTAGATATATTTATATAAATGTAAAGAGTATAAAGTACATGTATTTATATAAATGTAAAGAGTATAAAGTACATATATTTATATAATGTAAAGAGTATAAAGTACATATATTTATATAAATGTAAAGAGTATAAAGTACATATATTTATATAAATGTAAAGAGTATAAAGTACATAATTTATATAAATGTAAAGAGTATAAAGTACATATATTTATATAAATGTAAAGAGTATAAAGTACATATATTTATATAAATGTAAAGAGTATAAAGTACAGATATTTATATAAATGTAAAGAGTATAAAGTACATATATTTATATAAATGTAAAGAGTATAAAGTACAGATGTTTATATAAATGTAAAGAGTATAAAGTACATATATTTATATAAATGTAAAGAGTATAAAGTACATATATTTATATAAATGTAAAGAGTATAAAGTACAGATATTTATATAAATGTAAAGAGTATAAAGTACATATATTTATATAAATGTAAAGAGTATAAAGTACATATATTTATATAAATGTAAAGAGTACAAAGTACAGATGTTTATATAAATGTAAAGAGTATAAAGTACATATATTTATATAAATGTAAAGAGTATAAAGTACATATATTTATATAAATGTAAAGAGTATAAAGTATAGATATTGATATAAATGTAAAGAGTATAAAGTACATATATTTATATAAATATAAAGAGTATAAAGTACATATGTTTATATAAATGTAAAGAGTATAAAGTACAGATATTTATATAAATGTAAAGAGTATAAAGTACAGATATTTATATAAATGTAAAGAGTATAAAGTACAGATATTTATATAAATGTAAAGAGTATAAAGTACAGATGTTTATATAAATGTAAAGAGTAAAGTACAGAATGAACAAATGTAAAGAGTAAAAGTAAAAAGTTGCCAGAAAAATAGTCAAATAACATACAGGTACCTAAAAATTCTACTTCAGTAGTGTAATGAATTACTTATACTTTGTTACTTCCACCTCTGCTGATTTCACTGTTTACTTTAATATTAGTAATAATATAATATAATAATCTGTACATTCTGTGGTATTTTCAAATGGACATAGGGGAGGGCTTCTTTTGTCAGAGTGTATACCATAGAAGGAAAGGTGTGTAATAATAGACCAGAGGTGTCAAACATAAGGCCCAGGGGCCAAATCCGGCTCGTCAAAGGGTCCAATCTGGCCCATATGAAAAACAACAAAGATATGACATATAAGATATTATTATAACAGTGTAAATTGAATTGAATTCAGGTTCTACATACAGAATAATTAGATCTACATTGGGTCACAGCAGTAAAATATGATCATAATTACCTATACATAACGATAAATGCAGATATTATATTCTTTTAGTGTAAACAGTAAAATTACATGAAAATCTTTAAATTAACAAACCATACATTTACAAAAAAATATGAATAATCTGAACAAATAAGATTAACCTGAAATGTCTGAAGAAAAATAATTGTAATTATAGAAATATTCTGCTTGTTATGAAGTATTTTGTGTAGATATAATTGTAATGTAAGCTGTAATTGAGCCAAATGGGGACAAAATCTGATTAAAATTGCATTTGTTTTTCTGAACACGTGTCCAGTTGTTGTTGATGTTCTTCACAATTTGAGGGAGACATTACAGATGTAAACATTATCGTAATGTCATTTGACTCTTTTCACTGTTATTATTATACTGCTCTGGTCCTTTTCAGGTCATATTAGGCTGAATGTGGAACTGAAGCATGAGTTTGACACCTCTGTATAGACAGTCTGCAGACCAGCCTGTGGCAAACCAGTGGGTACACCACAGGGGGACAGTCGGGCTGCTAGTTAGCTAGCTGCAGAGGGGCAGCCAATCTGCTAAATTATAAATAGCAGAGTCTACCCAGTTACTATAAATACAAGGCCAGTGTCATTGACACTGACAGTTTACACACAGGGCATGTTAGGCTGCAAACAGTCCAGCCACAGCAGTGACAGGACAAAAACCTACATGTTTCAAGCACTTCTCCTTCAGCTTGTCCACACTGGTGTCTTCCGTCACCTCCTCCAGCCACTCCGTACCGTCCATAGTGCAGATGTGTATTTTCAACACTTTCCCGGCGAATATCTTTTCCTCTTGCACGAACATAGCTGCAGTAAAGAGTAGCGGTCCAGTGACGTTAGCTAGCTGCGGTTGCTAAGTGCTCCTGCCAAAGCTAGCGTGCTAAAGTTAGCATCCAGCTAGCCGCTGTTCTGGAAATCCGCCGACAACAGTGCAAGTGTGGCTGCGGATTAGCTGTGGGCCATTTTCCGTTTCTTCCGTCGGTTTTCGGTGAGGTTACAACTGATTGGCGTGTAGTTCACTCGTCAAGTTGTTTGTTTTTTCCCAGGGAACACAAGCAGCCAGCCAGCGAATACCCTAATTTTACGTTGAGGCGTGAACTTTGAACTTCAAAGGTGTAGATACAGGTGCATCTTGGGAGTTGTAGTTCTATAGTCATGTCATCACATGTGGTGTTTAACGGGCGGTCACTTCACTTCGTTACCAGAGGTGGTCAAAGTACTCCCATTCTGTACTGTAGCAGAAGTACAACTACTGGTGTGGAAAAAATACTCTGGTAAAAGTACAAGTACTGATTCAACTGCTTTACTGATGTAAAAACAAAACAGTATGACTTTTCAACTGTAATAGAGTAAAAAAAAAAAAAAAAAAGAAGTAAAACTGCATTTTTGGTATGGATAAAATGATACTTATTTAACCAGAAAAATCTGAAAAATGTCAAAAGTATCTAAAAATAAAGTCTTTAAAAGTGAGTTAATGTGTAGAAAATGGGTTTGATCAGGTCACGGTTACTCAGTTTAGTGGTTATGGACAGGAAATTTAGAACAAATAAAAAAATGTTTAGGTAAAGTTAGCATTTTGAGATTTTTAAAAAGCAGAATTGTGAGATAAAAAGTCCAAACTATGAGGTTAAAAATCATAAATATGAGGTAAAATGCATAATTATTAGATAAAACATCAAAATTATGAAATAAAAGTCATAATTACAAAATAGAAAGTCATATTTTTTTTCTCTTTTCTCACTTATTTTTTATACTGTCACATCAGTTTACTTTGAAAAAAGTACAGACTATTTTGAGAATGTAAAGAGTATAAAGTACATATATTCATATAAATGTAAAGAGTATAAAGTACATATATTTCTGTAAATGTAAAGAGTATAAAGTACAGATATTTATATAAATGTAAAGAGTATAAAGTACAGATATTTATATAAATGTAAAGAGTATAAAGTACAGATATTTATGAGCAAATATATGGAGTAAAATTCAAGTTTCCAGAAAAATAAAATACCTAAATAATCTACACTACTGAAGTACTTTTACTTAGTTACTTCCACCTCTGTTCATTACTCCGGAAAAAAAACTAGTCCAGTTTTAAAAGTAACACAAGTGCGTTTATATGAATTGTATTTAATATGATAACTGTGTGTAATACAGTACGAGTTTTTTTTGTATTATTTTGTCTCAGTATGTAACCTAGAAGACTGTAGGTGTCCATTTCCTCTGACTGTAGAAAATAACATGTACTGACCCAACATTTGTTTGGAAAAATAAACTAAACAGTAACTGATTACTGTTGCACAGCCTCATGTTTTGTAGATGTTGCATAACTTCTATCACTGAATATGACTTCATCCTTATCACCACTGGAGGGAGATAGAGGACTATGAAGTAAAATATTTATATGAGGTCATCAAATGCAGTGAAATGTGTTCTGCAGCACGTGGAGACGCACTCTATTGAAATATTTAAGTATTTAATTACACTTTCATTGTGCACACATCTGTCAGAGGCAGTGTTTCAAGTGAAAACGAAACTGAATCTGCACATTGGGTTTTGAATCATGTGTGATAAAAAGAACAGATGAGAAAACAAGTCTGTAAGATTTAAGACAAGTAAAATTTAAGACACAGAAGTGCCCTTTATTATAACAAACATTTTTACAGAATGAAAATGGAAAAGGAAAAATACATTTCTTGCACATTTCAGATGACAATTTCACTACCACATAAAATGTATTTTTTAAACTTTAAACATGTTTGCACTCTATAACGGGATTATCTCAAAAACATTTGTCATGAATGCAACCGAGAACATAGCCATATTTTATTTTTTTCATTTTATTTTAGCAAACTGTAACAAAAACATATGCACAAGTGGTTGCCTCAGTGGATTTTTAGTCACAGAACAACAAATAAATATGAATTTATAAAATTTCAATATTTATGTATTTTTCTTTTTATGAGAAACATGTCCCCTAATAATATATCGCATCTATTTGTATATAGTTCAATTTCATCTATGCATACGGGGAGGTAAAATATAAAATATATATTCTGTTCTGGATGACATTTTAGAGGCTTTTAACTGGTGCAAGACCTATCCAAATGCATGCTTAAGACATCAGATTTCTTAAACAAAATCTTGCTTACAAGGGAAATGCATAACATATTTACACAAAGAAGAACACAGCCATAGGCTCAAACTAATAGGAGGGAGTGTGGAAGTGAAAAGTTTCCTTTTCCCTCTGAAAAACAACAGACACTGTGGCCAACGGGGCCAGTTCTCCAAAACCACAGGAATAAAACACATGCCTGTCTTAAGTGCCAATCAATGGCTGTACACTGTACAACATACACCACATCCTCTGCAGCTCCACAACAGCGTCTGCAGGAGCACAGACACAACCTCCAACCTACAGGCACAACATGAGGCTTTTTACACCGTCATTCATCAAGAGAACAGTGCTTCCCAAATACGCTCCATGTGACCCAGTGTCCTGCATGTTGTAGATACCGCCCTCTACTTTTTTCTTTTTTAATAAATAATATGAAAAAATAAAATAAAATATTTTTAAAATTAAAAATAAAAAAAAATAATAAAAAAGGAAATAATATAATAACAATAAAATAAATGAAAATAAAACTTAAAAAAACAACAACAAAAATGTACTTGAATAAAAAACATTTAAATAAAAAAAACAGAAAATATACCAAACAGAAAAATCTTAACATAAAAATGTAATAAAAAAATTTAGAAATCAAAATAATAAAAAATAAAACAATAAAAAAATTATAAATAAAAACAATTAAATTAGACATAAAAACTAAATAAATGGAATAAAAAACTAATAAAAATCTTGTCACATCTCGTCGTCTTAACCCGCTTTATCCTCACTAGGGTCACTGTATGAGTTGCCTGAACATAAAAAACTGACATAAAATTAATACAAATAAAACTTTAAAAAACTAAACAAAAAAAAAATACAGATAAAAAACAAATAAATTAAACCATTAGAAAAACCCATCTCCCTCCCTTTTCTGTTACACCTGGAATCAATGACATTATTATCATTATCTTCTGAAGAGTTGATCAATAATTAGGTGTGATAGAAGAAGGAAATATCTAAAACGTGCAGAACACTGGACCACGAGGACTGGATTTGAGAAGCACTGGAATAGAGAATTGTGATAATTTATTTCAACAGGAAAATTAATGAACCATCAAATGATCCATGAAATGAATCTTCCTGTTTTCTATTCACAACCTCCTGAACATTAACGTGTTTTTCCAGAGTATAAAAGACCAAAAGAAATACTAGAACTTACAATGTGCACTACTAAATGCCCTTTAATCACATTTTTTCCTTATAAACAAGATTATACTACAAAGTATAAACAAAGTCAGAAATATGAAAAAAGAAAATAAAATAAATACCCAGTGTGTACGATGTAACTTAGCTGTAAAAAACTAAAAGTACTAAAAGAAAAGAGTTTCTCCCCATCGTGCGTACGACCCAACACCACGGAAACCCCAAATTTCTGTAAGCAGGCAAATGTGCATAAATAAGACATTAATAAATAAAAAGAATGGATGAAACACGGTTGTTGCTGTTAGTATAAAAGCATAAAAAAGTCCTAATAAATCTTGTTTACAGCTTTGCCCTTTTTCTTTCTTTTTTTTTTCACAGAGTGCTTTTTTATGACAAAAATATTCAGCAGCTCATGTGGCTTTTATTTAAACTGTTCTGGTATGTGTCCCATCTGAGACTGCAGACTGGTGGGCGGACTGGAAATGCCTTCTGACCAGTCGGACATGTTGGAATGAGGAGAGGAACTGGACCACTGGTCGGGTGAGCCGGGGGAGGGGGTGAGGAAGGGGTGGTCGGGCACCTGCACCTGGTGGTTGGGGGTGTTGTCCACGGCGCCCGAGTAGCTGTGCTGGGACGGCGGGGTGAGGAACTGGGTGCTGCTGGGCATGGAGGCGGGCAGGATCTGCGTCTCCTGCGGCAGGATGGTGTGGATGGTGATGCCGGAGGTTCCTGAGCTCTGCTGGAGGTCTGGGTTAGTCAGCTCTGTGCTGATGAAGCTCTGGCTGCTACTGGTGTTGGAGCTCTGGTGCTGCAGCTGGAGGTTCTGCTGCTGCAGCTGCTGCTGCTGATGCTGTTGCTGCTGCAGCTGCTGATGCTGTTGCTGCTGGAGGTTCTGCAGGTTCTGCATCTGCTGCAGCATGTGACGGCCATTCTGGATGCCCTGGTACGACATGATCTGGGACAGGCTGGCGGGGGGGGCGTGGCTGCTGTGGAGGGAGGTCATCAGACTGTGCTGCAGCGCCCCCCCCTGGGCACCGCCGCCTCCTCTCATGGGGTTAAACTGGCCGGCTTGGTTCATGTTTCCATGCATCCTGGAGAGCCAATCACACTGGCCATTTATGGCTCCGCCCCCCTGACCCCCAGACCCAGACACGGGCAGGTGGGTGAGACGCGGCGGCGGCGGCAGTGGGTCGAACTGCATTCGCGCCAGCTCCTGCTTATTGGGCATGACCATGTGGTTGACGGACAGGTGAGGGTCGGACATCCCCTGCAGGTGGTTGAGGGACACGGACGGCGACTGTTGGAACGGTGAGGTCATCATAGGGGGGGACGCCACGTCGGACACATAGCCATGGGGGGATTCCAGCGAGTCGACCGGAGACAGAACAGCGGAGCTGTCCAGGAGGCCACCGTTCTTCCCGTCCTGGGAGTTCTTCTTCTTCACCTTCATGTCTTTCCCGTCCTTGCAGCCCACGCCCTTGGCGCCGGGCTTGCGCGCCGCCTTCTTCCCCTGGCCTTGACCTTGAGGCGGGGGCTGTTTCATGTTGCCCAGGTAACCGTTAGGCGAGCACAGAGGGGGGGACAGGGTGGTGCTGAGGGACCCCCCGTGCATGGGAGGACTTCGCACCAGGTTGTACTCGTCCATCAAACGCACAATGTCGTGATGCATCCTCTCCTGGGCGATGTCTCTGGGCAGGCGGTCCATGTGATCCGTTATTTCTCTGTTGGCAAAGTGGTCCAGTAAGACCTTGGCGGTTTCGTAGCTTCCTTCCCTGGCAGCCAAGAACAGCGGCGTCTCCTCCTGAAGGGGACAGTGAGGACATGAGGTTTTACACATGCAGAAGAAACATGTGTCATTATTGTCAGAGTCATGTTGGTTCAGTTCCACATTCAGCTAACTTTGATCAGAAGTGGTCGAAACACGAAAATAAAAATAACATAAATAATAACCCCAAACTGTTGTCCATGTTTTAGAGCAACATGATGAAAATGTCTACATCTACAATATTATAATTATATATATATATATATATATATATATATATATATATATGACCCTCCAGCACAAAAATTTGGGTCAAATTTAATAAATTCAGATTTTATATTGATCTTAAAGTTTATTAAATATGTTTGTGTGACACTAATTCAACCAATCAGAGGCCGTTTTTCAACATCGCCATAGCAACAAGGGGTTTAGTTTACTGCAGAAGGCTTTGTTCTGAGGCCTCCCATTGGTTCAAATCTATAATTACATAGATTTCTATTTAAGGGTTGTCTAGAGGGAATCCCCATCTTTCCAACGGTACCAAACATGACGGGGAAATACCTAACGCCAGCGCCAAGGAAAGTCGTGTTTTTAGTCGATTTTTCTTCGTTTTAGACTTAATTACTGTCAGAGTCAGTTGTTGTTCTTCCTAAAGGCATGATTTGAAGCACTTACGGGAGGAATTTAACAAAAACTAATAGTTAGAAGTGTTCAGGAGACATTTTACTGGGATTTTATCAATAAACTTCAAATTCGACAATTTTGACCCATATAACGTATTTGAGGCTAAAGATAGAAAAACTGCTGTGACTGAACCACTGGTTTAATGATGGAGGGACACACATTAGTGTCATTTTTACATTTCACTAATTGACCCTGTGGGCCGGTCTAGAGCCTTTAGCAGCCCAGATTTGTCCCATGTTTGACACCTGTGTTTAAGTGTGTATTCTTTGATACCTTGTTGTTTTGCATATCCTTATTGGCACCGTTCTTAAGTAGCATGATGGCAGCCTCGATATTGTTTACGGCCGCAGCCCAGTGTAAAGCGGATTTACCTGCAGAGACAAAACACAATACTGTTAGCAGGGGAAGCTAAGCTAGCAGCCAAACAAATCCCGCCCCAGTTAACTGCCATAAAAACAAAAACATGAAAAGCACATAAAAATGACAATGAACAATGCAACAAAAACTGAAATGGAATGTGTTTTCTATAGATATATTGCTCGTGGTGTACAAAAAAGAATTCCCTTTGTAAAATATGGAGCCTTTAATTAGCAATGATTTTGTAAATAATTAATTTTTCAGTTAAAAGTCCAAATGTTAAAAACAAAAGCGAGTCAGTTTCCTGAAAATGAGGCTAATTAAGCTCAAATGACATAAAAATTCAAAGACGAAAACAGGGTTCTCAAATTCATTTTCTTTCAGGGGTCACATACAGCTTGATTTGATCTTCAGTGGGCCAATAAAATAATGGAATAACAACCTCAAAATAATGACAACTCTACATTTTTGTCATTGTTTTAATATTAACCGCCCTAAATTATGAAAATACTTAGTTTTTAGTATCCAAATGCAAAATATGTGAATAACCTGAAAAAAAGTGACATTTCATAAGGAAAATCAGGTCAATTTTACCAATATTCTTTCTCAGTTTATCATTAGTCCATGTGTTTTATTATGGATCAGTTCTACAAAGACACTAAACTAAACACAAATTGTGTCTAATTTTCTTTAGACATTTCAGGTTGTTCACATTTGTTCATATTTTTGTTTGGTACAGGACAGTTTGTAAATGTTAATTTTTCTCTACTCGTACTCGTCCCGGGGGCAGCAGCCTCAGTAAAGTAGCCCAGTCTTCCCTCATCCCAGCTACCTCACCCAGCTCCTTCAGGGAAATCCTGAGGCATTCCCAGGCCAGCCCAGAGATATAATCCCTCCAGCGTGCCCTGGGTCGGGCCTGAGGTCTCCTCCCAGATGGACATGCCCAGAACACCTCCAGAGGGAGGCATTCAGGAGGCATCCTCACTAGATGCCCCAGCCACCTCAGCTGGCTCCTCTAGACATGGAGGAGCAGCGGCTCTACTCCAAGTCCCTTCCTGGATGTCCAAGCTTCTCACCCTATCTCTAAGGCTGAGCCCTGCCCACCTTGCGAAGGAAACTCATTTCAGCTGCTTGTACCTGTGACCTCATTCTTTTGGTCATGACCCAAAGCTCATGACCATAGGTGAGGATTGGAATGTAGATTGACCAGTAAATCGAGAGCTTCTCCTTTGGCTTAACTCCTTCTTCACCACAATGGATCTGTTTAGCACCCGCATTACTGTGGATGTCGCCCCAATCCGCCTGTCGACTTCCTGCTCCATACTTCCGTCCCTCATGAATAAGATCTCAAGGTACTTAAACTCCTCCTCCTGAGGCAGGACTTTACCCTTGACCTGGAGAGGGCACTATACCCTTTTCCGACTGAGAACCATGGCCTCAGACTTGGAGGTACTGATCTTCAGCACTGCTTCGCACTCAGCTGCAAACCACTCCAATAAGAGCTGGAGGTCGCTGCTCAATGAAGCTAAGAAGACCACATCATCTGCAAAAAGCAGAGACAAGATCCTCCCGCCAACAAACTCAACCCCTCCCCCACCCAGCTGCACCTAGAAATTCTATCCATAGAAGTTATGAACAGAACTGGTGACAAAGGGCAGCCCTGGCAGAGGCCAACCCTCACTGGAAAACGGTCCGACTTATTACCGGCTACACAGACTAGACTCTCGCTCCTTTGGTACAGGAACTGAACGGCCCCCAGCAGGAAATGATCCACCCCATACTCCTGGAGTACCCCCAACAGGATACCTCTGGGGACAAGGTTGTAAGCCTCTTCCAGATTCACCAAACACATGTGGACAAGTTGGGCAAACTCCCATGCCCCCTTCAGTACCCCTGCGAGGGTCTAGAGCATGTCCACTGTTCCATGTCTAGGGTGAAAACCACTTTGCTCCTCTTCGATCCGAGGTTCAACCACCGATTGTACCCTCCTTTCCAGTACCCTGGAGTAGACCTTACTGGGGAGGCTGAGGAGTCTGATCCCATGACAGTTGGAGCACACCCTCTGGTCCCCCTTATCAAAGAAGGGGAACCACCACTCTGGTCTGCCACTTCAGCGATACCTCCTCCGATGTCCATACAATGTTGCAGAGACATGTCAGCCAAGACAGCCCTACAACATCCAGATCTTAGAGATACCCAGGGAGGATTACATTGATCCCCGGTGCTACACTTTACTTCCATGGCAACTTCTGCCCCATAGATTGGGCCAACTGTCCCCTGGTCTCTCGGCTTTGCTTCTAACTTCAAATGCATGTTGGTGGCATTGAGGAGCTCCACGAAGTATTCCTTCCACTGTTCAACTATATTGTCAGTTAAGCTCAACAGCCCCACCCCCACTGTAAACAGTGTGGGCAAATTGTTGCTTTCCCCCCTGAGGTGTCAGACGGTTTGCCACAACCTCTTTGGAGCCAATCAGTAATCTTCCTCCATGGTCTCACAGAACTCCTCCCACACCCGAGTTTTTTCATTGGCATTCGCCGCAGCTGCAGCCCGCTTGGCCTGCCTGTACCAGTCAGTTGCTTCCGGAGACACACAGGACAGCCATGCCGTCAGCCTCCTTCTTCAGCCTGATGGCTCCCATCATCTCTGGAGTCCACCAGTGGGTTTGGGGGTTACCACCACTGAATGGGACTGAATGGAGTGAGTCAAGCTAAATTCTGATTCCGTTTGACAAGTGCTCTGAAATTCACATGTGATAGAAGTTAACAATAAATATTTGATGTGTCATAGACAGACCAGCTGTTTATGATGGAAGTAAACGTGACGTTAGGTTTTATGTGGGCTTAGTAAGAGACTACAATGAGTGGAGGATGTGACGTCACACTCCACTCAGCTGTGGAGTCTGTGGTGACGTCACATGTTCTCCACGAGTGTAGTCCAAATTATGAACAGGTTTTACTCACAAATGAATCAGTCATTGGTTAACAGAAGCAGGTGAAACACATCAATAATTATCATTTATTATGAGGTACAACATGTGTGTGATTCAGGTCACATGACAAACCAGATTTGGCCCCGGGCCACATGTTTGAGACCCTTGGTATAGATATATTGCTCATGGTGTACAAAAAAATAATTCCCTTTGTAAAATATGGCACCTTGAATTAGCAATGATTTTGTAAATAATTAATAATCTTTTTCTGTTCAAAAATGCAAAAAAAAAGTTAAATTATTGTTAAAAACAAAAGCGAGTCAGTTTTCTGAAAATAAAGCTAATTAAGACCAACTGACAAAAAAACTCAAAGACTAAATAAAGATGAAAACTAATACAAACTTCATAGAATAAGGTACATTTTTCATTCATTCGATAGCGGGAAACCCTTTACCAAAGTCGTCGATGGCGTTGACATCAGCGTGACAGTTGATGAGCTCGTCCACCATGCCCTCCACCGCCAGCCGGGCCGCCAGGATCAGCGGCGTGGTGCCATCATGCATACGGGCGTCCAGGTCTGTGGCACGGTTTCTGATCAAAATCTACACACAAATAACAATATCACATCAGCCACTTCTTTTAGTCATGACACAATAAACCTGACAAATTCAATACAATATGTTTCCAAGTTTCTATTCATTACACATTAATTTATTCACAACACTGGAGCAACTCATAATGTAATAATCGACTCATAATGTAATATATAATATTTCTGAACTTTTATTACATATAAATTCTAACATTATAAGTTGCTACAAACACATGACAGAAAAATGCTAATGCTAATTAAAAACTCGTACAGTTTGATGACTAACCTGGAAGACTCCTTGAGCATCGGCGGCCACAGCGGCGTGCAGTGGCGTCCTGCCCATGTTGTCCTGTATGTTGGCGTCTGCACTGGCCTCCAGCAGGCGTTTGGCGGCGTCAGAGCGAGCGTACCGCGCAGCTAGATGAAGCGCTGTTTCGCCTGTACGGTCTGTCTGGTTGTGAAGGTTAGCGCCCTGGTAGATGAAGTCATTGATCACGCTGGCAGAGGCGTCTTCCTCTTCCTCACTGTTGCCCGTTTCCAAACCGCCACCGCTGCAGGATGCGATCATCAGCGGCGTGTATCCATCTATAGAAAAAGAGGAAAGTGTAGACTGCATGGTCAGCACAGAGGAGGGCTGGAAAATTAAAAAAAAAAAAAACAACTGAATTGCAATTTTTCTGGTAGATATTTACATTTAATTCATAATTTTCTTTAAATCAAGTTCCAGTGGTTCAGTAACTGCAAACATCACAGAAACTATAGCATTCAAAGAATACATGCCATGATTTACTGACAAGTGGAAGAAAGAAGGGAAAAAAGAAGAGAAGAAAGGGAAAAATGGAAAAAAATGGAAAAATAAAACCAAAAATGAAAAAAAAAAAAATTAGTATTCAGAGAAGGCCTAATCTCACTCCTAGTTTGTACCAATCTCAAGTTTCTATGACAACCTGTACTTGAATTAGAGCCAATAATGCGATTTTGACCTCTCTGCTAAATGCTACCTTCACCTTTGACCTTTTGCAATATTGATAATTTTGTTATATGTATATATGCGTGAGTGTGTGTAATATTATGATAATATATCCAGTATTGATAAAGACCTCCAGAGATCTGAAAAACTATTGGTCATAGGTGATAACACCAATGATGAAATTTGTAAAACTTTTTGTTCTGCATCATTTGGTACCAATCTGAAAGTTCTGTGACCCTCTGTTCTTGAGTTATAACTGATAATGTGATTTTGACCTTTTAGTTAATTGTGACCTTGACCTTTGACCTTTACTCAAATGGGTCATTACATCTGATGCACATTATCTATATGTATATGTCCATGTCATTTCATGGTGATATCTCAAGTATTCATTAAGTTATAGCATGATATGTCTCTGCGGACACACACACACACACACACACACACACACACACACACACACACACACACACACACACACACACTTAATTACAATAATCTCTCTCAACCAATGTTGGGCGAGAATAAAAATGGCAAAAAGAAGAAAAAGGAAGAAAAAGAGAAAAAAGAAGTAAAAATTACAAATGATGAAAATATTTTTAAAAAGAAGACAAGGAAAAATGCAGAAAAATAAAACCAAAAATGAAAAACCAAAAAATTACAAAAAAGAAGAAAAATGAAGAAAAAGAGAAAAAAGGGAAAAAACTTACAAAAAGAGGAAAAGGAAAAAAGACGAGAAAAAATAAAAGGAAAAAGGTGGAAAACCAAAGCCAAAAATGGAAAAAAGAAGGAAAAAAATAACAAGAAGAAGAAAAAGGAAGAAAAGGAGAAAAAAGAAGGAAAATTTTCAAAATGGGAAAAAAGGAAGAAAAAAAGAACAGAAAATGACAAAAAGAAAAAGGAAGAAAAACAGAAAAAACTAAAAAAGGAAAAATGAGAAAAAGAGAAAAAAGTGGGGAAAAAGAAGGAAAAATAGGGAAAAATAAAACCAACAACAATGACAAGAGAAGAAAAAAAAGGAAAATTTGAAAAATTACAAAATGATAAAAACGAAGAAAAACAAAAAGGAAAAAAGACGGGATAAAGTAAAAAATAGAATGTGTACATTTTCATATTTATCAGTTTAACTGATTATTTATATTTTCTAACTGTAATTAAACATTTTCTGACATTTGTTTTCATTTGACAGAGAAAAAAATATTAGTTCTGGCTCCAAATATCAGCTTAGGCTTGTATCGATGTAGAAATTTTTTTTTTACAAAAATCAATATCGGCAGTAAAATACAAAAAGTTAGGAGCACTGCAAAAAACAACCCTCGTACCATCCCTAAAATAGTGTGGTCTGAAATGGTGATGTTGGCTCCAAAAGTAGAGTTAGTTCAGCCCTAAACCCAAACAAACGCAGCATCAGCAGAGTCTGCACTTCAAAGCGAAAGCAGATCAGAACAAAGCAACAAACAAATCGAATGTGGATTTGACACCGTTGCCTGGGTTCAATCATCCCAGCGCTGGCTTTTCCATCATGGATTGTGTTAAGGCCTGGGTGCGGGAGAGGCTTCAGAAGGAAACTGAACCTGAGGGGGGGTAGAGGCCAGGCCACGCTAAAGCTAGGCTGATGCTAAAGCTAGGCTGACACTAAAGCTAGGCTGATGCTAAAGCTAGGCTGATGCTAAAGCTAGGCTGATGCTAAAGCTAGGTTGTTCCAAAAACCAAGCATTAATATGTGAGTGTGAGAGGCGGCTCAGTGGACGGACTAC
>CM035791.1:3542599-3680099 GCA_020466265.1 Siphamia tubifer
GAGGTCCTGTGTTGGCTGCGGGTCCACACCGCCTGGTGGGAAAAACAAAACTCTGGTCATGATGGAGCGACAAGGAAGCAAACGCCAGCACCGTCCAAATAATTTAAAAAAAAAAAAAAAAAAAAGAAAAAAAGAAGAAAAAAAAACCGCCCAGGACCAGGACTTCCTGTTGGGACCCCAGCAGGTCCCACTCCCCCCCCCCAAAACAAGTCGTCAAGCAGCGGCGAGTACCACAAAGTGAGTGAGCTGCAGCTGCAGCGCTAGGCCCGTTAGCTTCTACTGTCTATTCAGACATAATCACAACTGCTAACCACTTTTCATCAAAAACGGGAAAAAAAGGATGAAAAAAAGAAAAAGAAAAAAAGGGGAAAGAAGAAGAAGAGCAGCAGCACCTCCTCTTTTCAACCCAGGGTGCCAAGAGACAACTTTAGCATTTCTTCTTTAAGAGAAAAAAAGGAGGGGGATTAATGAACTTCAAATTACTGCACGCGCTTTAAGCTGTAAAGACGGAGGATTTATTAGGATTTTCCAGATAACAAAGACTCCCAACTTCTAGCACACTCCCGATCAATTTTTCCCCTTCTCTTTTTTTCCACTAACGATTTTGAAATGATAAACTCCCCCAAACCTAAACCAAGCCAAACCCTCAGAGATGCATTAAGTCCTGGTATTACATCCACTGAGGTGAAGGTTGCAGCAGCCCCTCACACTATGGGAGGAAGTGTGTGTGTGCCCATTACTAGCTTTATGGGGACATTCATGTATTTACACACTCACACTATGGGGACCAAAATTCAGGTCCCCACAATGTCTAAATATGAATAAAGGTAAAATAGAAATGACGTGGACCTATGAATACATGATTTAATTTTTTTTCTGGAAGACCCCATAAAGCATGAGGGAAACAGTTGTAAAACAAAACATGGGTTTTACAAAGATTTGAAGATGTGTTTGCTTAAAAAACTAAATAAAATTATTTATTTTGTTTATTTTTCCCTTATTTATTTATTGTTGTTATTATTATCAATATTTATTTATTCATTCATTTTGTAATTTAATTTTAAAATTGTTATCATTATTATTATTATTTTTCATCAAAATGGTAAATGTTCTGTACTTACATAGTTCTTTTCCACCTTCATGTTGCTCAAAACGCTTTACATTTATACTGTTTGAAAATGTTTATGTAGGCCTATTTTTTTTATTATTTATTTATGTATTCATTTTTTAATTACATTTTCACCCTTTTATTATTATTATTATTATTATTATTATTATTATTATTATTATTATTATTATTATTATTATTTTGTTGTGTTTATTTTAAAAATTATTATGTGTTTTTTTATTATGTATTTATGTTCTTTATTTTAAAAATGTTGAATTCATTAAAAACATATTACTTATTTTACTTATATATTTTTATTAGTTATTTTTAAATTTTTATTATTATTTTATTTTTATTAAAAGGTGTGTTTATTTTAAAATATGTACATGTATTTTTCTTAATTATTTATTTGTTTTTTATTCATTTTAAAAATATATTAGCTATTTATTTTACTCATATATTTTAATTTGTTATTTTTTAATTTGTATTTTTATTTATGTATCAATTTTTTGGAAATTACATTTTCAACATTGTATTATTATTATTATTATTATTATTATTATTATTATTATTATTATTATTATTATTATTATTATTATTATTATTATTATTATTATTTTATTCATAAAGGTTTACACTCACTACCCAATGGCTACTTGATTACAGAGTTGGTCCCCATGAGACATGGAAACCAGTGTATGTGTGTGTGTGTGTGTGTGTGTGTGTACGTATATGAGCATATGTCTGTGAGGAAGTCAGACTCCTCACTCTTATATTATAAGGGGGGGGGGGTTGGATGAGTTGATTTGCAGCAATTAACCATTTTGGCGCCTGAAGCCAGTGGATTTACACACAGAGGGAACGATTGATTGTTTAGTCCATGAGATTCACAACTGCATTTGTTCAACCGCTGCATAACAAATACACAATCAAAGAGCGTCAGGGTGGGGACCTGAGCAAGGGGTGTGGATACCACCGTTTCCAGTCTGTGTGTGTTTGTATTCCTATCTTTATGGAGACATTAATCTGTTTACACAGTCACACCCAGGTGTTCAACATTCAGGTCCCCATGAGGGTTAAAAAAAAAAATAGGTGAAATCTGTTTGAAGTTCATGCAAATTTATGCAAATGATGTCTCATGTAAACATATTAAATCGTTTTTTCTGGAAGTCCCCATAAAGCACGAGGGAAACAGGTGTAAAACAAAACGTATTTTTCAAAGGTTTCAAGATCTATTTTTCCCCCCACTTTATTGTATTTTTCCCCATTATTATCATTAGTATATAAAATTATTTTTAATTTAATAAAATGTTATTTAACTTTTTTCCTATATAATACAATATTTAATATATTAATATGTATATTAATATGTTGACTTCTTCCGTTCATTTTTATTTGTATTCTTATTTTTATTTTAATTTAATTTCATATTTTTATACATATTTTAAATATATTTTTAAAATTAACATTTTTAAATTAATTTTACAAAAGATGTGTAATTTTTTTTTATTGATTTATTACTTTTTAAAAAGTTATTATTATTATAATTTATTGTATATTTGTATTATTATTATTTTTAAATTTAATTTATGTTTCTAATGTTTATTATTATTATTATTATTATTATTATTATTATTATTATTATATATTAAACATATATTTACACTCACTACTCAATGGCTGCTTGATTACAAACTTGGTCCTCATGAGACAGTAAATGAGAATGTGTGTGTGCGTGTGTGTGTGTGTGTGTGTGTGTGTGTGTGTTCATTCAGTGGAGTAAACTTCATACATGGACACATGTTCAAGGCCAGTGCAGATCCTAACAGCAGCTTTTCCATGTTTGAGCCTTTTTTCTATAAATCACTTAATCTGCATCATAGAAACAACACACACACACACACACACACACACACACACACACACACACACACACACACACTTTACTGTGAGTTAGTGTGAGACAGAAACTGTTCATGTGCAGCTCAGAGTCACTACTGAACTAAAGACTTTTCTCATTAGAAGTATTCCTGTAAATACTTCTAATACAACACAGGTGTGGAGCTCACAGCTGTGATTTAGTTTTGTTCAATCAACTAATCTATTCAACTAATAGATCTTTATAAATGGAAAAATAAAATTTTTTTGCACTAAAACAATGACAAAAATGTCTAGTTGTCATTATTTATAGTTTATTATGTCCGACCCACTGGAGATCAAATACAGAACATGAGTGTGAGTCAGTCCTGTGATACAGTAAAGATATGAAGTAAAAGCTGGAGAATGACCAGGATGTACGAAAGGGTTCATGTTAACGACACAGTAGGTTTAGGTGAGCATTCATTTGAACTTTGACCTTTGCCTAAAAATCATGTGTGTTATTGTAGATATTCCAATAATATTCTAATATTTATTAATTATTTTACTCTGAAAAATGCCTCACTAACACCTTGGCATCACAATTAAATATTATAATCAGTCCACCAGGGGGCAGTATTCAGTCAAATATGTCAAATATTCTGGTGTGTTTCCAACCATGACTGATGAAACATGTGTGTGGCAGTAATGAGCATCACTAACGTTACATAATCCACAAACATCTTTTGTCCCTTGTCTTGTAGTAAATGTTCTTCACTTCTATAGTTGTTCCACCTTCATGGTTCAAAGCTCTTTACATTAGCCTCACATTCACCCATTCACACACACTCATACACCAGTAGGTTTCTAAGGTCAGTCCTACTGGGAGACTAACAAAGGGTTCAGTGTCTTTGCCCAAGGACACTTGGACATGTGGACAGACAGAGCCAGGATGCGAACCGCCAATCCTTCAGTCATTGGACGACCTGCTCTACCAACTGAACCACAGCCGCCCCTCTTTTTTTTTTCAAAATTGAAAGTCACAGCCTTTGCATTAATTGAGTGGTGGGGCAGGGGGGTGTGGATGGAATTATTGCTTTTGTCATTTCGAGTGAGCGGCTGTGCAGACATGGAGGCGGTGCAGGGTTACAGTAGAACCTGCTTTTACCTTTTGAAATGAAGAACGTGAGTTTGAGAGTCCTGCACTAACACTGTTGTTCTCTGATGTCGTTTGATTTCTTGTTTTTAAAGGGATTCGCCACCTCCAGGCCTAATTCAGTGTTTCCTCACTGTTCCCAGACCTAAGTGTGTGGAAGCATGGCGATGGCGAATCTGCAAAATGGCTCGTCTTACTCATTTGTGTATGGGAACTATTTTCGGTGCGGAGAAACACAGCCGAAGCACACCAAAGACTGTCAATGAGAGCCTCAATGCCTCCTTGGTGTGCATCGGCTGTGTTTCGCCGCACCGAAAAATAGTTACCATAAGCAAATGAGTAAGACGAGCCATTTTGTCGTGAATTCATCATCATCATCAATTCTTATTGCAGTGAACCTGCCTGTTTAGATAAAAATTTAAATCATAACCTTTCTTCTAGGAATACTCTCTAATAAAAGTAGAATTACATGGAACTTCTTGTAACTACATGGGCAGTATAGATCCTTTTTTCCATTAATTAAGTAACTGTACTGACTGAAAACGGCTTCGATGGTGTAGGGCACGTCCAGTTTGTCGCTGGATTTCAAGGCTCCCAGGAAGGCTGCAGCCTCGGTGGTGCTGTGGAAACATTCTGTGGACTGTTGGAAGCACTGACGGTTGTCCACCTCCAAGTGCACAATGGAGCTGAAAACACACAACATGAAGCACAAACCACCAGCTGATAATTTAATCGACAAAAACAACTAGGGCTGTCAAACAACTGCTATATTTTCTGAACTATAAGGTTCACTTAAAATACTTACATTTTCTCCAAAAACCACAGAGCGCCTTATATATGGATTCATTCTTTGTGCTTAGTGACTTGGACTAGTGATGTTTTATCTGATAATTACCTCTGCCAACCAGGTTATGTTTTGCCGCAGTCTGTCTGTTAGCGAGATAACTCAAAAAGATATGGACAGATCTTGATGAGAATTTCATGACATGTTGGGGGTGTCACAAGGAACAAATGATTAGATTTAGGTGATGATCCGGAAGAGATCCTGGATTCTAGATTGCTTTGAAATTTATTCTCCATTTAATGCATGATGGGATATAGTGCTTTGGTTCATGACCATTGATGTCCACTACATTTCGCGGTGGATTGTGGGATGACTCCATTAGTGACACCATTACAAAATGGCCTGGTCCCTATACAGTAACTATAGAGGGTGGGAGTGATTTTAGAGACAGCCATGATGATGGAGTAATCTGGGGTAATATGTTAATTTTGACAGCAATAACAATAATAATAATAATAATAATAATAATAATAACGCACAGAATGTGTCCTCACTCACCCTTTAATCTGTAAATGGTCCAGCTCTCTTCTGGTTCGCTTGCTTCTCATGGTCACATGGTCGAAACTCCTCTTGACTACGTTCAGAACTTTAGTAGGAACCTCAGACCATGCTTCCAGCGAGCGCTTGACGTTGTACTTCTTGAGCTCGTGGTGGTTGCCGTAGTAGGGGTAAACCATGGTTTCGCCCTGGGTGTCCTGCCTGAAGACGACGTTGGTGCGCAGGACGCGGCTCAGCTCGCGCAGGAAACCAAAAGAGTTGTTGAGCAGCTGATCAGGTGCGATGAGGACCACGATGACCAGCTGACCCACCGCCAGCTTCTCGGGCATGTTGTTGGCGCAGTCCAAACCGTCCCACTCACACTCGGCGTTGTTGCAGCCCTGGTCACAGTGTCCGTCTGCGTAGTGGTCCTTACAGTACTGGTCGTACAGAGGGCTGAAGAACAAACACAACAACTGAAGACGTGCAGCCATGGGGAGGGGTTTATAAAGACTGACTGACTGCTGTTCTACGGCCTGGAATCAACCTGAGGTAAGAATAAGAACGGATCACAGTGTTTCCCATAGACTGGACTGGTGTGGTACTAGAGCAAGCCCCACCCCCTGACACAAATGTACCCCCCCCATTAACTTATTATAATTATTATTATTAATTACTATTATTAGGCCTTCACCGCAGACCACACAAGGCCTATTGTTATTATTATTATTAACAACCTATTATTATCATTAAGGTAGCACCACATCTCATGTCACCAGTTGATGAATTCACATACATGGTCATGGTTCAGTATCTGCACAGTAGCTGCTCTGGACATTTATCTACTGGGTCTGTCATTTACAAATGTTCTATTAGCACAGGGCTAGGCTAGTGCTATTAGCACAGTGTTACCCTAGTGCTATTAGCACAGGGCTAGACTTAGCTCTTCACAAAGGCTTTAGTAAACACTGTGTCACCAGATGTTTCATTAAATCAGTCGTATTCCAGCCTTTACATGTAAATGTATTTAACAGCTGTAACATATGGAAGCATCTGGAACTTCCTGTGAACTGTAACTGCATGTTTCACCTTCGCCTTTGACATGTTGTCTGCACCGCCGTGTGCACACTTCCTTTTAACAGTGGAGAGAGGGCTTAATTAAAAAACAGCTGCATGTGTGGTACACAAATTCACCTGAGATTTCAGTCATGTTTGCCCCCCAGTTCCATACATATATCGACTTTCAATACCCCACTCTTTTCGCTTGCTTTCTGTGTGTGAGTGAGAATGACGGAAACGCGTTAGGAAAAAAAAGCTGCAATCTATTTGTGTTGCTCAATTTTCATTCTGTGGTGCTGCGCCACAAATTACTCCATGTATGCGAAACACTTGAGTAGATTCATATAGCACTTTTTTGACCACCTACATTAGTGACCCATTATTCATTCACTCTCACATGTTCGCTCTGGTGGTGCTAAACTACATATGTATCCACAGTTGTCCTGGGGCAGACTGACACATTTGGTGCTTGCGGCCCCTCCCACCACCAAACATCCATAGATTAGTGTGAGTGACACTGGAGGCAGGAGGGTGAAGTGTCTTTGCCCAAGGACACAACAGACTGACTAGGAGAAAGTGGAATTTGAACTGCCAACCCTTTGGTTATTGGACAACCTGCTCTACCAACTGAGACATGGCTGCCTCTAATATGATGCTAGACATTGACTGATTGATTAGATATGTAGGATGACACAGAGACATAGGATTCAGACACGTCAAAACAAAGTTAACTCATTTATAAATGTGTTCATTATGGAACAAATTACAGCAACAGTCCATCTGAAGACAGTTTTAATTAAAGATGGTCTTAATGAGGACAGACAACTCCACTAACCTCCTGATCTGCCTTGGTGGAGTCTGGACCCTCCAAATGCTTTTCTAGTTTGGTTATAAACATTTTCAATCTTGTTAAATGTACAGCTCTTTGTTGTTGTTGCTGTTGTTTTTTATGTGGACAACCAAATGTTCAGTTCTTTTTTTGTTGTGATGGACACAGCCGAGTCCACACCATAAGTCTTTAACCCTCTGCACCTACACTTTATATTTTTAGCATTTATTCAGTTACATTAGCTTTAAAGTACACAAATAAGTTCACACACATTTGTTTATACATTTTTATTTTTATAGGTTATTTTACAGTACACATTAGTTCTATTTGGAGTGCACCCATTTAGTTAACTTTTGGTACAGTTGGTTGTTTTGAGTTACCAGTGTAGAGAGGCAGCTGGTGAAGATGGTGCTGGCTCCTGGATTCTGCTGGTGTCTGGCTGAAGAAAGAAGCCACGCCCACACACAAAGCCTTTATATGGGAGGAGCAGCTAATTGGGGCAGCCCAACTGCTGCCACTTCAGGGGGGTGATTTGAAAGGATCTACTTTAGTTTGGATTAAGTATTTCAGTTTGAATCATTAATTTACTTAGCTTTTGAGTTTTAGTAGATTATGTTTATTTTGACTAATTAAGTATTTTTGGTGTTTGTAATATTAGTTGTTGTTTTTGTCATTGTGTCACTGTTTGTATTCCCCTCATGTGTTCAGTTGGTCTGATCAGCCAGTATATATTCCTTTGTGTGTTTGGTGATGGTGGCTCAGTTGTGTTACTTGTCCTTTTGATTTAAGTCTGGTTGTTTTCTGTTCACAGTTATTTTTGGGCCCAGCCTATGTTTGTTTAAATTGATGTCAATTTTTGGGAAAATAAACCCAGTCTTCATTTTAATTCGTCTGTGTCTCCTCGTCCTTGTTTTGGTCCCTCACAGTAATTGTGTTTTTATTGTATTGTTTTATTTACTTTAAGTCATTTTTTGTACGGTGACTGGTCGACTGTTAAAATAGTGGTTAGTTGCAGCCCTAGCACGTATCCAGTTTTTCCCACTTACTTGCACTGGCCCTCCAGATTCAGGCAGTCGAAGCCGTCGTAAAGGCACCCGGCATTGTCACACTGCGAGTCACACTTCCCATCGTTGAAGTAGCGCCAGCACTGCAGCGAAGATGAGCAGTTCTTCCACGGGTCATCGAAGTTCAGCGAGCAGTCGCCGTTGTCCCAGCTGCACGCATGGTTGTTGCACAGCACGTCACAGAACTTGTTGTGCTTGAGTTCGGCCTGACACCGTGGGATCCCGCACTCCACTTCCACCTCCGACGGCGGTGAAATGTCCACGCCGAAGCCTCCGGGGAAGCTGTAGTCCAGGATGTGACAACGCAGGCCGTTGAAGTTGGCAGGACAGACGCAGCGGTAGTACGGCGCCTCACTGGTGTACTCGCATGCCCCGCCATTGTAGCAGGGGTTGGAATGACAAGGGCTGTTGGCGGGAACCTGACACTCGGGCCCACTGAAGGACGGCGTGCACACACACTTGGGACTCTTGGGACCAGAGATGCAAGTGCCGCCGTTGTGGCAGTGGAGTGTCCCACACACCTGAGCGTCGTACTCGCAGGTGGAGCCGGTGAAGCCCTGGAGGAGAAGAAGACACGGTCAGAGAGTTGTCCTAAAAGCGGCCCAGAGGACCATGTTCTGGCTTGGGATGGGGAAATTTTAAACACGAGTCACACTGTGAAGTTGAGCGATGTTATGTTAAAAGCTGATGATAACATTTTTTGGCCTGTTCTCACTGCTGCCCTCAGGGAAGAGGTTTAGATCTATCCAGAACCACACCTCCAGATTCAGCAGCACGTTCTACCCCAGTGCAATACGGGCACTAAACAGTCTACATTGACGTGTCTGTGAAGATTCCTTGGACTCTACATTGACAATATCTCAAACGTGAACAATACCTCATGCAAGGACATATATGTCATACATTCCTCAGTGTCCAGTCAGTGTCAAGTGCAATATATTTATCAATCTCTACTGGTTCCTGGTGAGATAACTTGCTGCTCTTTTTAACTGCACATATACTTACACTTTTTTAAAATTATTTATTTATTTATTTTTAACCTATCTTTAGAGTAAATGTTCTAAACTGGTGTGAAATGGTCGTACCACATAGATTAACTTGATATTAATAAATTGTGTCTTGTTTTGTTAATGTTGAAATTCACCATTTTTAAAGATATTCTATGAACAGATCACAAAGCTTCCTCTTTATAACCTACACTACAATGATGAAGAGTTAGTGCAGTGGAATGACTGATGCAAGATGGGTTTTTTGTAACAGATGAAATTATGACCGCAACACATACTGCTTCAGCAAAGCAAACAACTATGAAGTGTATTCACAGCGCAGTAATACATGCATATCTGGTATATGTATGTCTGTGGTTGTAGTTGAGCATAAAATAAACATTTGCAAACTATAGACCAGGACTCTCAGACTCCTGTTCTTTCCAGAGCCATTATCAGTAAAATAATAGAATAACATGTAAATAATAACTGCAAACTTTTGTCTTTGATTTAGTGCAAAACACCTCCATTAAATGATGAAAATATTTTCTCAGTCAGGTTTTTTCCAGTATTGTGCAGCTCTAGTTAGATTTAAGATGTGAAAGTCCCCATTAGTGCAGATGTAATGTGTGTGTATGGAGACTCACAGGGGGACATCTGCAGATGAAGCCGTGGGGGGTGTTACTGGCCACGGCACACGTTCCTCCGTTACGACAGGGTGTCCCTTTACATCCATCAAACACCGTCTCACATCTTTGTCCTGAAGACACAAGAAAAACACATTAATGTGGTGTGAGGACATGTGTTACTGTGTGAGGACATGTGTTACTGTGTGTGGACATGTGTTAGTGTGTGTCAGGACATGTGTTACTGTGTGTGGACATGTGTTAGTGTATGTGGACATATGTTAGTGTGTGTGAGGACATATGTTAGTGTGTGTGAGGACATGTGTGAGTGTGTATGTGGACATGAGTCGGCATCTGTGAGGACATGCGTTGGTGTGTGTGAGGACATGAGTTAGCGTGTGTGGGGACATGTTTTAGTGTGTGTGAGGACATATGTTAGTGTGTGTGAGGACATGTGTTGGTGTGTGTGAGGACATATGTTAGTGTGTGTGAAGACATGTGTTAGTGTGTGTAAGGACATGTGTTAGTGTGTGTGTGGACATGAGTTGGCGTGTGTGAGGACATGCGTTGGCGTGTGAGGACATGCGTTGGTGTGTGAGGACACGAGTTGGTGTGTGTGAGGACATGTGTTTTTGTGTGTGGATGTGTTAGTGTGTGTGGACATGTGTTAGTGTGTGTGGACATGTGTTAGTGTGTGTGGACATATGTTAGTGTGTGTGAGGACATATGTTAGTGTGTGTGAGGACATGTGTTACTGTGTGTGTAGGGACATGTGTTAGTGTGTGTGTGGACATTTTAGTGTGTGTGAGGACATGTGTTAGTGTGTGTGAGGACATAGGTTAGTGGTGTGAGGACATGTGTTAGTGTGTGTAAGGACATGAGTGTGTGAGGACATGAGTTGGTGTGTGTGAGGACACGCGTTAGCGTGTGTGACACACGCCAGAGACAGAACAGTCGACTGACGTAAAGTGTTTTGATCCTGTTTAATCAAAGTTAATCCAAAGTAACCCTGGGATTAATCTAATTAAACATTCTAATCATTTGACAGCTCTAACAATAACATCATGGATATAATTTCACATGTATTGTCAACGTTGAACCTTTTTATTGTATGTTTGGACATAAACCTGGTGGTCCAGCGGTGGGGGTTTGGGTAGCGGCTCTAGCGCCCCCCCAGCCTCAGACAGATTTCTGGGGGAATTGCTCACCTGTGTATCCGGTGCGACACTCGCATCGGTAGTCGTTGGGGAGCTGGATGCAGTTGTGCGTTCCCCGGGGGTCGCAGGGGTTGGACAGGCACTCGTTGACGTCGCCCTCGCAGCGCTCCCCCACGTACCCCAGAGGGCAGATGCAGTGGTAGCCCCCCACTCCATCCACACATGTGCCTTTGTTGAAACACTTGGGCTCTTTGCTGAGTGGATCAGTGAAGGGAGTGCAGTCGTCGACGTTGATCTCACAGTGCACACCTAACAGAAAACAAACATCATCTGATGTTTATGATTTTAACCACATGGTTCTAAACTAAATAACCCAGAAATCCAGTTGCAGCCCTAGTAACACTGCTCTAGAGTTTATTTATAAAGTCTGTTCTTCACACATTAAAAGGATTATTCAGAGTAAAAATAAGTTTAGTTAATTTTTTAGATGATTAGCAGAACATACTGTACATTTGGATGTACAATGAGAAATTTAGATTTTGCTGTTTTGAGTCAAACTGTGTTAGCATTAGGGATGGCGAAATTTCTAAAAAATCTTGGCTGATCACTGAGCCTCATAACCGAATGAAGTGTGAGAACAAAGAAAAGAAAACACTTCCTTTGTCGGCTCACACACACACACAGCCAGTTACGCACCATCGTTCGCTCAATTCACTTTTTAAACATGAGTCACACTGCCAGGATGAGTGATGTCACAAAGAGAAAACATTAGATGTTACAGGAAATTATACTGCTAAATACAGTGGTACCTCTACTTATGAAAGACCCAGCTAACGAATGATCCAAGTAACAAAAAACATTTGCCTCAATTTTTCGTCTCCGTATGTACATTACTATACGTAATGTACGTAAATACGTCACATATGTACTGTACGTATCATCCCATTGGCTATGAGGGAGCTACCCATGATGCTTTTCATTACCCTTTGACCCTCATTCATCACAGGTCCTGTTGTTTCCTCAGTTTTTCCCAGTGTGTTCATTTAAACTTTATTACAGTACGTATTATAAAATGACAGGTCGATGGTGTCGCCCTGTTTGTCTGCGGCTGCTGTGTCTCCATGGTAACACAGACACTTAAATGGTCATTTCTCCACCTAGACCAGTGCTGTTAGGATCAAAGGTTCAGCCCAACGGTGCAAGAAGAGTATATGACCCACAGACTATCATCAGCTTAAGGAAACAGTATAGTACCTTTTTAAATGCCTCAGTACCACGGTACGGTACTAGTACTAGTACCAGTGTTTGTAACAAAACTAATATATGATGATGTGTTATTCCACATATGTGACCCCCCACCACGAAACCAGGCATAAGTGTCTGGAAATCCAAACAGAGTTATGTGTGTAGCTTGGTAGAGTGGAAACTAAGGTTTAAGATGGTGAAAAAATGATGTTTCTATCACAAGTAGAACCAAAGTTATGGTCATTTTAATATCCACAGTTGGACCTATTATGCAATTTGCATATTTTTAGATATTGTCCGTTAAAGTTTTGGACTGTTTTGGGGTAGGAAGTCCTTAGCAACGCATAATAATTTGTATCCAATTGACAAAAAATATTCACAGATGTTAAAGGACACTCTGATGGACATGTCACAGAAGTTTTATATATTATAATAATAGGACAGAAGTGTGACGTATTATAATCATTTGGCTTACACCATTGGACAGAACATTCAATATAAGCTTTTACCTCGTACCAAACACTTGGGTGTTTACCCACGGAACGGAGATCGTTTTGTTCGGCGAAAAGAGGTGGAAGTCGTCTTTGTCTTTGCTAAGCAATACCTGAACTTTTGTCACCGCTTAAATAATTGACCCAATAAACACCTTTATTGATTGGATTTCAATGTAATGACCACAGGAAGTGAACATAGAGGTGTTAAGGTACCGTTTTTTGATAAGGTGTAAACACAAATAACAAATCACCTTCCAGTCTAAATTTGGCTGTAGCTCTGAATGGCTCAGCGCGACTTATGCCTGGTTTCGTGGTGGTGGGTCACATATATGTTGGTTTATGTTCATGTAAACAATGGATTAGTAAATATTCCACTAGAAAGAACCTGTAAAGTGAATGGATCATAATGTGCAGACAGTGTTTGGAAGTAGATCTGGTGGATCTGACACTAATATTCATTTGGGCTAAAACCCTTTATCTTCTTTATTCTTTTTTTTTTTTTTATATCTTTATTGCAACATAAAGCATAACATTCATATCACACATAGACAGGGGGAATACATACATGAGGAGAAGAACAAACAGACAAAAACAAAAAACAAAAATAGGGTAAGGGAAGTTGAATAGTAAAACCTTACAGGGTATTTGCAAATTTGGTGATTTGTGTGTGAAATGTGTGTGGGTGTATGGTGCAAGTGTGTATGGCATAATAATAGAAACAATGCAGTAATAATCATATCAATCATAATAATCATAGTAATAATATAGAATTATAATAACAATCAGACACAATAACAATATAGTAGTAATAATAATCACATCATAGTAATCATAATATATAACTATAATAACAATCATAGATCTTATTAGCAATATAGTAATAATAATAATAATAATAATAATAATAATAATTATTATTATCATTATTACTATTACAGTAAACATATACAAGAATAATTTACAAATAAACAGATAAATAATAACAGCAACAGCAACAACAACAACAACAATTATGATATTGAGGATGTGAATAGGGTGGTAATTGGGATCAGAGGAAAGATAGAAGGGGAGACCAGATAGAGGTGGATTCTATATTATGTGTGGAAGTGGTGGATAAATTGTCAAGATTGATGTAATCCAGAAAGAGGTTTTTCCAGTTGCTGATATTGGTCTTATATCTTGTTTTCCAGTTCATGAGGATTGTTTTCTTGGCGATAGTTAGGGCCACCAGAAGGATTTTGGTGTTGTTGTTAAGTTTGATTGAGGAGGTATCACCAAGTATACTACAGAGCGATGGACAGAGTGGGATGTGGCAACCAAAGAAGGATGATAATAGATGTGTGATATGTTTCCAGAATTGTTGAACAGGGGGACAGTGCCAGAAGGCATGAAAATAAGTGTCGGTTTCATTTTATCTTCTTTATTTAACTATTTCACATTTGGTCCAGACTTATCTTGGAAACTTGATCCAACCATCATTTCAGACTTGAGTTTCTTTATCATTAACACACATGTGGGAACATTTCATCAGTTTGATTCCAGAAGCTTCTGACTGTAGACCAGTGTTATTGGACGGTGTTAAAGATGACCAGAAATTAACCAAATTAAAAAGAAAATGACCAAAATATGTAATAAAATAAACAAAATAAGAGAGAAAAGCATAGAAAAATGAAGGAAAAGAGGGATAAGTGACTGTTGGTGGATGTGATGAGTCTAGATGAGAGCAGAAGTCTTCAGACAAGCTCTGGGCGCCGTTAAGCCCTAATTAATGAAGCGTGGAGATGATGGTGAGCTAAAGAAGTGTGGAGGAGTGGGTGGGTGTGGGTGGGGGTGGGGGCGCTCACCTTGGGTTCCCCGGGGACATGAGCATTTGTAGGTATTGATCAGGTCAATGCAGGTGCCCCCGTTCTGGCACGGCTGCGAGAAGCATTCATTGATCTCATCAGAGCAGTTGGTCCCCACGAAGCCTGGCATGCACTGACAGGAAGTACAGAAGAAGAAGAAGAAGAAGAAGAAGAAGAGGGAAAAGTTGGATCGATGTCTGACATGAAACACAGATGCTTTTTGTTTACTGGGCTGTTTTGTGGTGTTTGCCAAGGCCAGCAGATCCTTTATTCCAGAGGAGATTAACACAAGCTTCTATTTATAACTAAACCTGTTCATTAAGGAGGAAGTCAAACACCACACACACATTCACACACAGTCTGCAGAAGAATCTCAACTGCAAAAACACGGACCTTTAACCCTTACAGTCAAAAATGAACCTGACACGTGGTTTTTCTACTACATCATTTATATTCCATGTTTTACGCACACACTTTGTTTTTGACATGAAAACATTTGGATTTAAATCAACTGGAAAAAAATCTACATCTGACCACATGGACATTTATCATTTATAATGTATACTCTAATATAATCTAATATATCTGGTATATCTAATATATCAGTGTTTCCCAACCATGGTCCTCAAGGCACACTATCCTGCATGTTTTAGATGTTTCCCTCTTTCAACACACCTGACTGTCATTATTGTTCTTCTGCAGAGCTGGATGATAGGCTGACCATTTGAATCAGGTGTGGTTGGTGAGAGAAACATCTAAAACATGTAGGATAGTGTGCCTCCAGGACCAGGGATGGGAAACACTGTAATATATAGTCTAGTATATCTAATATATAGTCTAGTATATCTAATATATAGTCTAGTATATCTAATATATAGTCTAGTATATCTATTACATAGTATATCTAGTAGATATAAGAACTTATTTTTAGACAATAGATCTGGAAAATTCAATTTTAAGTAATCTTACCAAGATAGTTTTCATTTGTTCCACTGGCAGATTTTTTTTTGCTTAATTCAAGCAAAAAAACACATTCATTGTATTTGGGGTAATTTTTGAGCCAATTTATGTCAAAGTGTAGGTCAGGTATCTAAAGATTAAGCTTCTGTTTGTAATTAAATGATTAAGAATCAACAGGAAAACACATTTAGCCACTTCAAATTAGGAATGGGCGGTATAGACAAAAATGTATATACCACTATAATTTTAGCCACTGGCTGTATACAGTATATATCAGGGTATAGTACTGTTGTAGGATACTATACATAAATAATAAAGTATAAATGGCAGCAGAACACTTTGTTAGTGTTCATATAGCTCCAAGTGCAGTCTTTCATATTAGTGCAGACTTTCTTCATATTCAGGAGTGTGATCAGTACTGAACCAGAGAATACAGGAAGGAAGGAATCAATCACTGCAACTTGTTGCACTTGTTGAAGGTGATTTGTAAAAATGTGTACTGACATATGTGATTATTACAAGACTAATGGTCTAAAGTGTTATTACTTCAATTTGAAGAAAACACATCTTGAATGTGACGCTATCATTGAGAGAAGCTAGCACAACACATCTCAATGGTAGCAATCACTGGAGCAGCGATTAGCATGCTAAAGTTAGCAAAATTGCTAATGAAATCGTTTGTATCTCTGAACAGTCATTTTAGTCGCTAACACCAGTCACATATCATGGCTAATAGTAACTCAACAGGATATAGTAACATACAGTTATTAAGGCTGGTGCAGTGTGTTACATTTAAGGCAGTGTTAACGTTTAACACAGTTGTTTTGTTTTAATCATAAACTCTATGGCTGTCATGACTTTAGCTGTTAGCTAGTTAGCTTGTTAGCTTGCTATTCAGACACCCTGTAAATTAAATTGTTGAGTCCTGAATGGAAATATGTTGTCATCACATACCATTATAACCAATAGTACACTATATAAACTATATGTTTTATATTTGTAGATTATTTAAACTAAATGTTCTGCTAACACAACATCTAGGAAGACTGTAGTGCTAGCTGCTTCTGAGAGGCAGCTGGTTCGAAACTTTGCATTACTTTGCATTACTGCCATCTACAGGATGGACGGTAGAACGGTATGGAAAGAATCTCTACCGTGGACAAAAAAAATACCTCATAAGGAATGATACCTTACATACCGCCCATTCCTACTTCAAATACACCTTGGAATGTTGTGGTAAATATAATAAAGCTTGCATTTGTTTGGCATTGTTACCTTGCAGGAGTATCCGCCCAGGAAGTCGGTACAGGTGGCTTGGTTCTGGCAGGGGTTTGGCTTACATTCATCCATCTGCTCTTCACAGTAGCTGCCGGTGTAGCCCACCTGACATTGGCAGTAGTGGACATTCCCTGCATCCAGACACTGACCAGAGTTACGGCACAGATGAGCCACGTCCACCCCTGCAACACAAACACACTTTACATTACAATCACAATATAAGAGAAAACATAGAAAACAATACAAAAGCTTCTTTCTATAATAAATTAAGGCACAACATTCATAGTACCGTATTTTCTGGACTATAAGGTGCAATTAAGATTACATTTTTTTCCAAAAACCTAGTGTGCCTTGTATACAGATTCATTCTGGTTGTGCTTAGTGACTTGGAATTTTGACTTTTTATCTCATGAGTTTGACTTTTTTATCTCATACTTTTGTCTTTTTATCTTATAATTTTGACTTTATCTCATGATCAGTGGAAAAGTTCAGGACAGATGTTGGTACCTCTCTGTTTGGCCGCCACCTCACACGACACACTGGGGACGTCGCAGTACAGTCCAGTCCAGCCCGTTTCACACTCACAGTTGTAGGAGGTTCCTGTCTGCCAACATCTGCCGCCATTTTTACAGGGGGAGGAGTCACACCAACGCACCAAACTCTGACAGACCAAAAGGCAAGAGGAGACAATAGAATAGAATAGAAGTATTTAATTAGCCTTTATCATGTGATGGTGTGTTATAACATTAGAACATTATAAACAGAAGAAGAGGTGTGTCAACATGGGTTAAGACAAGACAAGTTAAGATAAGAGAAGCGAAGCGAAGCTAAAATAAAATAAGATAAACTAAGCTAAGCTAAGCTAAGTTAAGGTAAGATTCAATTCAATTTTATTTATAGAGTCCCAAATCCCGAAAATGTCGTCTTACAGGGTTGATTGGAGAGAACAATCAATCACAGAAATAGATGAAGTCCCAAGCATCTCCTGGCCTTACATAAGCTAAGCTAAGATAAGCTAGAATAAGATAAACTAAGACAAGCTAAACTAAGCTAGGATAAGATAAGACAAGCTAAGATAACATAAATTAAACTAAGCTAAGAAGATAAGATAAGATAACTGTAGCTAAATTAAGATAAGCTGAACTAAGCTAAGATAAGACACGCTAAGATAACATAAATTAAACTAAGCTAAGCTAAACTAAGAAGATAAGATAAGATAAGATAAGATAAGATAAGATAAGATAAGATAAGATAAGATAAGATAAGATAAGATAAGATAAGATAAGATAAGATAAGATAAGATAAGATAAGATAAGATATCCCTTTATTAGTTCCAGTACCTCACAGCTGTGGAAGCACAACTGGAGCAAAAAGCCTCCAGTAAATTAATCTAACGATATATTCACCAAATTAAATGTAAGGACATGTGCTAACGCTAACTAACTGTTACTTGCTAGGGCAACATTTTTATTATGATTTAGTGTCACTCACTAGTAAACTTGCTCTACTGTAAATCAGTTTCTTTTTCACACCTGTTCCATGAACAAAACTTAGTAAAAATAAATAAATAAATATATGAATATTTGAACTAAATCATCCATATTCAGAAGGCATCAGGGGTTAAAGGTCATTGTACCTGACAGTTGAGTCCGGTGTATCCATGTGGGCAGGTGCATTTGTAGGTTCCATAGCTGTCGTGGCAGGTGCCTCCGTTCAGGCAGGGTTTGGAGTCACACTCGTTGATATCGTGTTGACAGTAGCTGCCGGTGAAGCCGGGCGGGCAAACACAGCTGAAGGTGTTGATCCCATCCACACATGTACCACCGTTAAAACAAGAGCTACAAACCAAGGAACCATGAATGACTGCAGGACCACTCACTTCTGATTTATCCACAGAGACAAGGCTTCACACACTGTAAAAAATGACTGTAGAGTTAACAGCAAAAGTCTGATTTTGTGAATGTGTTTCACTTTGTGTCCCCACGGGTTTAACCCCAAAGGTTTTCATATAAACTAAATCACTAAATACATTATCAAACATGAAATGAAAATATGTGTCTTTACATTATAACACACAAACTTATTTTAAATATTATATTTTCCAACATTTTCTGGGTTTCTGAGGCGTAGAGTTCAGCCAGATGAGCATGTCCCCACTGAGCGAAGTTACTGTTTTATTGAATATAAAACTAATAAAAATAGTCAGTAACCACAGTTTTTTCAGCTAATATAATCATTTATCTGTCTACTTTAACTTTAATATAAGAAATATGAAAAAACACTTTAACTAGAAAATCACTCTGAGAGCACAAACCTCTGCCAAGGCAGACGTTCCCCCTTCGAATGAAGACAGGTCCACCATGGAGGTTATGTTTTTGCCAGTTTGTTTGTCTGTCTGTTAGTTAGCAAGATAACTCAAAAATCCGGAAGATATTCTGGATTCTGGATCACTTTGAAATTTTACATTGTGGTAAATGAAGAATAAATTTCAAAGTTATCCAGAATCCAGAATCTCTTCCAGATTTTTGAGTTATCTTGCTAACAAAAAATCCACCAAAATCTAATCCTCTCCAGACCTCCCCATTACCAACTTACCCTGAAAATGTAATCACAATCCATCCATAACTTTTTGAGTTATCTTGCTAACTAACAGACAGACAAACAGACAAACTCTGTCAAAAACATAACCTCCTTGGTGGAAAAAATAACACTATTTAATTTTCTCCCCTAGTTTCGTTCAACCACGATATGGTACAGTCCAACTTCCTGCACACCCAGGAAGTGACATCACTAAAGTGTTTTCCCACTCAAACTGTAAAGACAGGTCAGTATTAACATACTTTCTGACCTATATTTCATTGTTTTTATCAGATTGACATTGTTGAGCTCAATGTGAGCTTGATGTATTTTTTACATTATGTATTTATTTTTTCATTATTTAAAAAAAAATGTGTGTTGCATTTTAAAAATTTATTTTATTATTTTTTTAAATTCTGTCTTTTTAAAGTTAATTTGAAATGTTATAATTATTATTATTATTAATATTATTATTTTATAAAAAAAAGTTTTTTTTAAATACACTCACTACCCAATGGTTACTTGATTATAAACTTCGTCCTCATGAGACATGTAAATGAGTGTGTGTGTGTACCTGTCAGTGCAGTCAGGTGTGTTATTTTCACAGTGGATTCCACTGAAGCCTACAGGGCAGGTACAGGTGTAGCTGTTGACACAGTCGGTGCAGTTGGCTCCGTTCTTACAGGGGTTACTCTCACACTCATTAATGTCCTCCTCACACGTCGTGCCCCGGAAACCAGTCACACAGGTACACAGGAAGCCGTTGATTTCATCCTGACACAGGCCACCGTTACTGCAGGGATCTGAACAAACACATGAGTTTATATACAATTACATCTAATAATAATAATAATAATAATAATAATAATAATAATTATTATTATTATTATTATTATTATTATTATGTACTGTGCATTAGAGTAGGGGTACAAACCAGTGATGCATGGGTCGATGTATAACGACCCATAACCAACCACTTTTTTAGGTAACTAACCTGCACACAACTTTGACCGCAAGAAATATATTTGAAAAGGTCGCTTCTCGACCCGCATTTTAAAAAGTAATAAATGGTGTTTATTTATCATTCTAAAGTTATCAACGCTAACGCAGCATCTAAACCAGGGGTCGACAACCTGTAACACCCAAAGACACATTTGAACCTGGTTTCCATGGAAAAGAAAACACTGGCTCATCATCTTTAAAATTTTCAGCTAATGGGTCCCGAACCTTAACTTTATTTGTTTGAATGATTCCGGAGCTTCCACTCCACCAACTTTATTTTCTCTCTCACTTCCTCCATACTATAGGATACTGATGACGTAGTACGAAAATGTAGTTAATAAAGCATATGTATTAATAATAGAAAATTTTACCTAATATATAAAGGACAATGATTTACCAGGTTATTTTAATGTTTATCTCTAACAAACAAACGATCCGACTGACCTTACCTAAGTTAAAAGCTGGGTTTAAATCATCACACAGAGAAAACATGAGATGTTCCAGTAAATTCTGCTGCTAAATATGGTGTAAAAACCCTTATGTCCACCAGCCTGCGTCAGTTCTGCACAAACTCCTTTAGTCGTAGTCCACCTGTCATGTCATTGTCAGTAGGTCTGTCAGATGGATAACACAACTCATCCACTGTGTTGTCAGGTTGTCATGGTAACAACTCTCTGTCCCAGTCTCTAGCTGCTAGCTCTAGAAGTTCTATTACCTCACGTCAGCTTTGTGTTTAGTTTATGTTTAGAGTAAATGTTCTAAACTGGTGTGAAATGGACGATCCACATAGATTAACTGAGCTCTGAGTTTGATATTAATAAATTATGTCTTGTTTTGTTAATGTTCAAATTCATCATTTTTAAAGATATTCTATGGACAGATCATAAAGCTTCCTCTTTATAGGCTAAATCCCATTTCACCTGTTAGGCCTACCCCTTCAAACAGAACTATAAGGGGTAGGGCTTGAAAACCAACCCCTATGAATGGGGACACCCCTTCAACACTCATCAGTTCACTCCTCCAGTTGTTATGTAACCAACAACCACAGCTTTAACCAGAAGATAATCAAACATGTCTGCTGCTGTAGTTGAGTCGTTCTCCTGGATATGATAATATTTTTACTAATATCTGCGTCCAATCATTTAGTCCATGTTTACGAAAATAGCATTTTTTTTTCATGTGCGTTTTATGGATAAAATGACCAATTACACATTGTGACAATGTCAAACTTTATACAACAGTTATCACAACTGAAAAACTGTTAATTACGGCAAAGATACTACATTTGTGTACTTCTTTCATAGATGCAGCTATTTTGAAAAGCATTCGCATTGTATTCTGGGAAATTTCTCCTACCCCTCTGTTTGGAGTCTGCCTCTGGAAATTGTCAGTTTGAACGGGTATAAAGCCCCTCCCCTTCCCCCTACCCCTCTACCTTAACCTGAACTGAGACACCCCTACCCCAATGCAAAGAGTTTGTGCAGTAAATAACAGGTACAGGCTGGGTTTTTTTCTTTATTTTTTTAACCGACAACACAAAATTATGACCGGTTATGATCAGTTAACATCCCTAG
Source organism: Siphamia tubifer (assembly GCA_020466265.1). Lineage (NCBI taxonomy): Eukaryota > Metazoa > Chordata > Actinopteri > Kurtiformes > Apogonidae > Siphamia > Siphamia tubifer. The sequence goes on from CM035791.1 coordinate 3,564,737, forward strand.
TCTGTATGTCTAACCTCAAATAAAATCAGTTCCACAGCCTTGACTGTGGAATTATTGACCTTTGGGAATTCACCCCAGAGGCCACATCAGAACCTTTGGCGGGCCGCATTTGGCCCCTGGACCTTTTCTTTCTTTACACCTTTGGTGTAAATAAAAGAAAGATGAGCAGATGTTGACAGTAGGTTTTCTGACACTGAAACATCAGCAGATGTTCCAGGGGTTAAAAGGTCAAAGCACTTACTGGGTTTGCAGTCATCCAAGTTGGTTTGACAGTTGCGTCCAGTGAAGCCTGGTTTACATAAGCAGCGGTAACTGCCCAGTGTGTTCTGGCAGGTGGCGCCGTGACCACAAGGATTCTTCACACACTCTTTAATGTCCACCTCACACGTTTGACCTTCAGGTACAGCAGGGGTTAAAAGGAAAGAAGAAAAAGTCACATCTTCTGCTTTAAACAGCAATTCAAATACAAAGATCAATGTTTTAACCCTTTTAAAATTATTAGACAGATAGAAAATGAGCAAAAAAAGACCAAAATGAACAAAGAAATGAACAAAAAAAGCATTTAAAAAGAGCAAAAAAAGACCAAAATGAGCAAAGATAAAAAAGAACAAAAAGTAACTAAAAAAGCCCAACATGAGCAAAAAAGAAGAATAAAGGACACAAATGCAGACACATCGACAGACAGACAGACAGACCACCTAGTTGTTTTCATATTTTCTTTGTAATAAAAGTGTGAGAAAATGTCTTTTTTGCCAAATGTTTTGCATTTTTGTTTTCAGGAAGAGCTGAAAACTCCCTTAACGAATGTTGTGTTTGTAAAAGCAACAGCTGCAGTTCGACTAAAACACTGACTTTTACAGTTTATTTAATAGAGAAAAAAATGGAGACTAAAAAACACTCCCATATTTACAGTTTTCCCTCCTCGCCTTCAATTCTTAATGTTTAAATCTGGGTGTATTTGTCCCCATTTGGTAGGTATGGACTGAAACACACCGTTTACCAACCCTCCAATGACCTTTGACCTTTACACTGAAAAACTGAAAACACTTTATTTTTAAAAGTGTCAGTTTTACAGTAGTTTTTCTATTGTTATGTTTACAGAGGAAACATTTGGGGAATTATTCATTTTTACAAAGTGGCAACATTTGGAAATTTATGGGAAAAGATGACGAACTGTTTCAAATACACAGATTTTAGGAAAAAAATATGAACTTCAGGGGGTCAGACAGGTGTTCAGACAGACAGGTGGTCAGACAGACAGGTGGTCAGTCAGACAGGTGTTCAGACAGACAGGTGGTCAGTCAGACAGGTGGTCAGTCAGACAGGTGTTCAGACAGACAGGTGGTCAGACAGACAGGTGGTTACCTTGCCATCCTTCAGGACAGGTGCAGGAGAAACTCAGATAATCCTCAGACTCTTTACACTCTCCTCCATGTCTGCAGGGTTTAGAGCTGCACGGAGCCATTAAACTCTCACACTTTTCACCTGTAACACACATCAGCTTCATCATCATCTTCATCAGCTTCATCATCATCTTCATCAGCTTCATCATCATCATCATCATCATCAAGGTTCAAAAACACACATAGATTGCACAAACCAAACAACAAACACAAACTATTATAAATAAGTTAATTAATTACAACAGACACCAAACAAAATGAATAAAAAAAACCAAAACTAAATATACATATATCATTATATATATTATATCATTCACACCAACACCTGCACATTAGTGACTGGTAACAAACTGCACTAGAGCTGAGGTTAGTTATGATGTTCTGTGACCTGGTTAACCCTGTGATACACACTGGTCACTACAGTGGTCAGTTCTACTGGTCACTACAGTGGTCAGGGTATTCTACTGGTCAGTCCAGTGGTCAGTTGTTCTACTGGTCAGTCCAGTGGTAAGTTATTCTACTGGTCAGTCCAGTGGTCAGTTATTCTACTGGTCACTCCAGTGGTCAGTTACTCTACTGGTCACTCCAGTGGTCAGTTGTTCTACTGGTCAGTCCAGTGGTCAGTTACTCTACTGGTCAGTTCAGTGGTCAGTTATTCTACTGGTCACTCCAGTGGTCAGTTATTCTACTGGTCACTCCAGTGGTCAGGGTATTCTACTGGTCAGTCCAGTGGTCAGTTATTCTACTGGTCACTCCAGTGGTCAGTTATTCTACTGGTCACTCCAGTGGTCAGGGTATTCTACTGGTCAGTCCAGTGGTCAGTTATTCTACTGGTCACTCCAGTGGTCAGTTACTGTACTGGTCACTCCAGTGGTCAGTTGTCCAGTTGTGTATTCATAGGTTAAGTTGTTTCAGTTCATATCATTAGTGTAACTGGTCTGTTCTTAAACCTGATCTGCACTAACATGTTTACCTGTAAATATATTACTGTTGTTATTAGACTATAATTAACAGTAATTAACAGTCTGTTCTTAAACAAAAACTGCATATTTTTTTCATTTTATTTCATAGTGTTGTGATATTGTGTTTTACAAACATGTTTATTTAGTTCAAAGTTTAAAGGGATAGTTCAGTATTTTTCACATTAATGTGTTTGTGTGTCTTTTACTCACAGCTGTTAGCAGTGACAACGACCATTGATCACTATTGACAGAAAGTAGCTCCAAACAATTACGAGGTGTGAGTTTTTCTTCCATGTTGGTTTTGTTATGTAAATAGATCACTCATTCCAACAGATACTGTTTTTAGAAGAAACACTTTGTATTTTGTTGACCCCAGGAAACCTGCCGGGACTACTTTGGCTTTGACCAAAACTAAACCAAAACCGGACCAGAACTGGGCTCACAGGACACTGTGGGTGGAGTCAGTGTGGGTGCACCAGAGTAAAGACACTGATGACAAACACATTTATCTGACGAATACTGAACTGTCCCTTTAAACTTATGTTTTCCATCTGAGTGGACATTTTAATAACTCCATAAAAAATAAGTTCATTAAAACATTTACATCACATTGTTTTTTTCAGCCTTACGACAAATAAAAACACGTAGGAAAAGAAAAACACCTGGATTAATGTTATAATAATTCATGCATCAAAGAGTTAAACCACGGACGACTGTATATAGAAGGTTTGTTAGTCCTGCTGTAAAAGTAACTAACTCCAGAACGTTCCAGAACAGGTAGTAGCACTGCAGTACCATGGTCTCCTCAGCAGAACCCTTCAGTAGTCATTATAGACATGCAGTGTACGGACACACACACACACACACATCATTTATTACAATCAATTACACACTGTCGCCACTTAACTTGAACTAGTCTAATATCACACAGGAGTCATGAACTTGGAGATAATCCAATCCAAATGGACACAGAATCATCTTTCAATCAGTGCTATCAGTAGATTTGAGCCAGGCTCTGTCAGTGTTAGAAACATTTCCATATCTGTTTCCACACACACAGCTCATACAGGAAGTCGGCTCCAGCTTCCGGCCATTGTCAGGCCATTAGCTGTTCTGTGAGACAGGAAGCAGGCAAACAGGAAGTGTGTCAAGTACCTCATTCCCACCCCGGGACAAGAAAAATCCCTTTATTATTCGAAGTTCTGTGGATTTTTCCAAAAAGACCAAGAAAAGAAGTCTGACATAAATCCACTCGTCATTAGCCCTTTTGTCAAATACTGTATTTCTGCACCATAAGACGCACTGTCAATGAACGGTTTAGTTTTTTGAGTTTTTTTCATATATAATAAGATGCATTAAGCGAAACTAAATAGTCACAGTAACTCCCAATGTTGTAGAGATGTAACATGGAACACAATACAATAAATAAAACTTATGAGATTATGGAGGACAACGGTTCTTATCGGGGACTGTGGTTCTTATCGGGGACAGTGGTTCTTATCGAGGACAGTGGTTCTTATCTGGGACAGTGGTTCTTATCGGGGACAGTGGTTCTTATCTGGGACAGTGGTTCTTATCGGGGACAGTGGTTCTTATCGGGGACAGTGGTTCTTATCGGGGACAGTGGTTCTTATCGAGGACAGTGGTTCTTATCTGGGACAGTGGTTCTTATCGGGGACAGTGGTTCTTATCAAGGACAGTGGTTCTTATCTGGGACAGTGGTTCTTATCATGGACAGTGGTTCGTATCGGGGACAGTGGTTCTTATCGAGGACAGTGGTTCTTATCTGGGACAGTGGTTCTTATCGAGGACAGTGGTTCATATTGTGGACAGTGTTTCGTATCGGGGACAGTGGTTCTTATTGAGGACAGTGGTTCTTATCTGGGACAGTGGTTCTTATCGAGGACAGTGGTTCTTATCGAGGGCAGTGGTTCTTATCTGGGACAGTGGTTCTTATCGGGAACAGTGGTTCTTATCTGGGACAGTGGTTCTTATCGAGGACAGTGGTTCTTATCTGGGACAGTGGTTCTTATGGAGGACAGTGGTTCTTATCTGGGACAGTGGTTCTTATCGAGGGCAGCGGTTCTTATCTGGGACAGTGGTTCTTATCGGGGACAGTGGTTCTTATGGGGGACAGTGGTTCTTATCGGGGACAGTGGTTCTTATGGGGGACAGTGGTTCTTATCGAGGACAGTGGTTCTTATCGAGGACAGTGGTTCTTATGGGGGACAGTGGTTCTTATCGGGGACAGTGGTTCTTATGGGGGACAGTGGTTCTTATCGAGGACAGTGGTTCTTATGTGGGACAGTGGTTCCACAGGTGTGGAGTCTTGGAGCCCAGAGGAAAGTCTTGCTCCTGTTCGTAACTCAACAGCTACATCATCCCACAAATATTTTCCTCTTTGTCCAGTAACTTTGGGCAGAGTGTGGAAACCCGTCCCCAGAGTGAGGAAATACTTCAACACATGTTGGATCAAATATGTTCAATAATATTTTCCTACCAGTGTAAGGAAGGGCACAGATGCACTTGTAACCGGCCACACCGTCCATGCATGTCCCCTGGTTCAGACAGGGGTTGGACGCACATTCGTTAATGTTGGTCTTACAGTTCGGTCCTGTGGATAAAACAACACATTTTATAAACAGCCAACAGTTAAACAGGGTTCATACACACTTTAACCAACACTTTTCGACTAATTTTTCTGACTACGTACTCCTAAAAATAAGAATATAACAATAAGAATAAACGGTTAAAGTGTTGTGTTAAAGTTTACCATCAGAGGTTTAACAAGAAAATAACTGACAGTGTGTGGATCCACATTACATTAACATTTATGTTCACATTCCAGTGAAGACACACATTGTTAAATCAACACTTTCCTGACATTTCTATTTAATTTGGGCAGATTTTAGTCCATACTAACTTCACCACATGAGACATGATACATCCTGACAAGTGAGTGAACGTTAAGACCATGTAATAAAATTTGTACTCACTCATTCAAACTCATTTATTTATTACTAATCACACATTATTATGCTGTGAAAAAAAAATTCCATGACTTTTCCCAAAATTTCTGGGTCTTTTTATTTTTCCAAAACCTTTCCAGGCCTGGAATTTGCATTTTTCAAATTTAAAAACTTGTCCAGTTGTTTTTCAAAACATATGAACCCTGGTTACAGGTTCTGTGTGTACGATATTGGCCACAACTACTACTCCAATTACAACCAAAACACTGTAGAGTAGGGGTCTCAAACATGCGGCCCGGGGACCAAATGAGGCCCACTAATGGTTCCAATGCGGCCCGTGAGGTGAATTTGTAAAGTGCAAACATTTCAGTCAAAACTGTGGAACTGATTTTGGTTCAGGTTCCACATACAGACAAGTATGATAACAGCAGAACCAGATCAGTCAGACCTCAGTGAAGCAGCACCAGTCTGCCAAGGTTTGGATCTGGATGTTCAGAACTTATTTATAAACTAGTGTTCAGTGTTCACTAACCATTTATGTCTCATTAACAATCCCTTAGAGAGTTTTAAAAAATTCAAACAAATCCTGGGTCCTGTTTTTCAGATATGTCCATTTCAACATTCAACCACATATGACATCAGGTAAGTTAAAGGTCATACATTTACCAAATATACCATTGGTTTAACGTCATGGAGCCTAGCAGTGTTATCTCATCTGATGTCTGAAGGTGAGACGATGTGAATAAAAAAACACCTGATTCTATTTGGTCTGGATTCTGAGGGATCACCACTGATGTGTTTTAGCTGTTGACCTTCACTGTGACCTTTAACCTTTGTAGCTCACATTTTAATGGTTTCCTCCTTGACACATTATCAATCATCTCTGAAAGTTTCATCAAAATCTGTCCATAACTTTTGGAGTTATCAAACTGAAAAAACAAACAAACATAACCTAAAAAATAAAGAATAGATCTTTTCTTCTTACTTTGATGTGAATTTTCTTTTACATTATACATATTAGTAAATGATGACAACTTAAAAATGTTGTCTTTGTTTTAGTGTAAAAACTAATATTAAAGTAAGAAAATATTAGCATTTAGAAACTAGATTGTAACTGACATGTGAATCACCTTAACATGGAATTGAAAGAAAATGAGACAAAATTTACTAAGACTTTAGTATCTTTGTAGAACTGATCCATAATGCATGTCAAAATGATAAGCTGAGGCAGATTTTTTTTTCCATTGCACTCATTTCTATTAAGAAATTTACTTTTTTACAGGTTATTTGCATTTTTTAAAATTTGTATCGTTTAGAAAAATATTTTCTCACAAAATGCACAAAAATGCATTAACAAACTGAAAATGCAGAGAAAAAACCTTTACAAAACATGCTAAAATTTACACAAAAAATACACAGCAACCCAAAAAAGTGCTGAAAAGTCCAAAGTACTGACCAGTGAAGCCCATGCGACATGTGCAGATGTAGCCGCTGGTCATGTCCTTACAGGTGCCTCCGTTCATACAGGGGTTGGATTCACATTCGTTGTGGTTAATGTCACAGTTTTTGCCGCTCCAGCCAGAACCACAAAGGCATGTATACCTAAAAGAGACAAATACGAGCGCAGAGTCACTTTATTGTTTCTGAAGTTCAGGGACGCAAACACAAGCATGGTCCAAAAGACTCTTTCTGTGACTGTCAAACTGTCATACCACCAGGGGGAGACGAACCTACGGTCTGCACTAGGGCTACGGCTATCGAATATTTTTGTAATCGAGTATTCTGTTGATTTTTTCATCAATTAATCAAGTAATGGGATGAATTAAAACAAAGCAGTGAGTGAAACTAAAAATAAACACTTTGGAATTTGTCTGATTTTACGATGGTTTATTATTATTATTATTATTATTATTATTATTAATATTATTATTATTATTAATAATAATAATAACAATAACAACAACAATAATAATAATAATAATAATAATAATAATAATAATAATAATAATAATAATAATAATAATAATAATAATAATAATAATAATAATAATAATAATGGATTGGATTTATATAGTGGTTTTTTAGCCACTCAAAGCACTTCACGTTATTCATTCACTCTCACATGCTCCCTCTGGTGGTGGTAAACTACATATGTATCCACAGTTGTCCTGGGGCAGACTGACAGAAGCGTGGCTACAGTCCCTCTGCCCACCACCAAACATTCATACACCAGTGTGAGTGACGCTGGAGACAGGAGGGTGAAGTGTCTTTGCCCAAGGACACAACGATCCACTAGGACAGAGCAGGATTTGAACCACCAACCCTTCAGTTACTGGACGACCCACTCTACCAACTTTACTCGTCCTTCTCTTGTTCAGTCTTCTTTATTAAATCTGTGCCTCTCAGTCCTCTCTCCCCCACATTAGTATGATGAAGAAATTGTTTTTTCTTGTTTCCAAGTTATTTCTGAAGTCTATTTTTTTCCATAGAATTTTCTCTATAAAAGTAGGCACAGGTCAAATATAAAAACCCAACAGTATGTAGTGAAACCACTAATGCCTGGGCCTCTCACCCATTGACTTTGTCTTTGCAGCGACCATGGATACAGGGGTTGCTAAGGCACTCGTTGACCTGAGAGAAGCAGGTGTTGTCACGGTAACCGTCAGGACACACACAGGTGAACTCGTTGATACCGTCGATACAGGTTCCACCGTTATGACAGGGGTTGATGGCACATTCATCGATGTTAATGTTACACATGGTTCCTGCAGGAACAAAACCACTGATCAGTTTCATCATCTAAAAACATTCACTTCATCTTTAAAATAGTTTTTCATCACCTCTCCCATATCAATGTGACAAGTTTACACTTTACTTTAACAATTAAACACTAGGGCTGTATATGATTATACGTTTTAATAAGGTTATATATATATATATCTATATCTATATATATATATATATATATATATATATATATATATATATATCTATATATAGACACGTATGGGACCTCCAGAGCAGGTACGGAGCAGGAATCCAAGTGATCTGAGCCACAGTTGAGGACAGACTCTAATGGTGGGACAGATTTTGTTTATCTATGTTTATCGAGCGTCCAGACTCCAGCTTTTCATGTTCATGTTATCCAGCGTCCGAACTCGGGTGTTTGGGCGGTGCATTACAAGCGTACACGTGTAAATTCACGATTGGTGTGGCTGTAGCATTAGAGGCAGCCGGTGGACGTTCAAAACTTTGCATTACTGCCATCTACAGGATGGACAGTAGAACGGTAAGACAAAATCTGTACCGTGGACAAAAAAAATACCTCATAAGGCATGATACCTTATAAAACGCCCATTCCTAGATGAATGGGTGTGAATGTGCTAGTTTTGACAGAAATATTAAATCCACAACACAAAGCCAGGACACAGTTTTAGTTACAGCTCCATGTGGTAAATGGATCCATTTCCAGAAACATGAGGTGTCTTTTTTCTGCCACTTGAAGCGTTCGGACCATTCAGCCTGCTGCCACGCATCACATAAAAGCAGAAACCGCTTCCAAGCTTTTAAAAGCTCAACTTTCAGGAATCTTTCAGGGAATCTTTTCTCCCACTCAAATCCCCAGTGAGCGTGTGCAGTCTGTGTCCCCTGTCCTGGAGGAGGAGGGGGGGGGGTCCAAACAGCAGCAGGTGGGGACAGGGTGGAGCTGGAAAGTGACACCGCTCCATCCTGGGAGGAGTGTGTTCGCTCGCCATCTGTCCCCCGCCCCCCCCCCACACACTCGCTCCATACCTTTAAAGCCTCCTACCTGTCTGTGAATGTGGTCACTTTGCATCCCCACAGGTTTTAGATTTTCATATAAACTAAAGCACTAAATAAATTCTAAAACATGAAATGAAAACGTCCATGTGTCTTCGCATTATAACACACCAACATATTTTAAATACAGTGGTACCTCTACTTATGAAATTAATTCATTCCATGTTTTCGTACCGTGAATTTTTTTATAAATAGTCACATTTTACACATTTAGTAACGTGACGTTTGGTGGGTGTAGATCCAGGGATGATTGCCTTTGATGTCTTTTCATAATCTTTCTGGGGTGTGCGGGGCGTGTGTGTACAGGGTGGACGATGGCACGACTTGTGGACATTTTTTCAAGGTGTTTTTTTTCCGCGGGTTCAGAGGGTTTGTAGAGTTTCGCGGACATGTCTTTAGTTCGTGTCTCCTGTTTCACTTCTGTTGGTGACCAGGAGTTACTTTCTTTGGGCTCGTGGTGGGTGGGGTGTGCGTGTTGTGGTGGGGTTTCAGTGGGCGCACTCAGGGAGACTCATGGGGCAGCGGTGACTCTGTCCTTTAAGCGTGTATGCGTAGAACTCTGTGATGAATGAGGGTCAAAGGGTAACAAAAGCATCATGGGTAACTCACTCATAGCCAATGGGATGATAGTACAGTACATACAGTAATGTACATAGTATTTATGTCTCGGGGGTTTCGGTTTCCTTTCGTAAGTAGAATTTTCTTTCGTATTCAGAGACGAAAAATTGAGGTACAGTTTTTTCGTAACTTGGATTATTCGTTAGCTGGGTCTTTTGTAAGTAGAGGTACCACTGTATTATATTTTCTGTGTTTCTGAGGTGTAGAGTTCAGCCAAATGAGCATGTCCCCACTGAGCAAAGTTACTGTTTTATTGAATAGAAAACTAATAAAAATAGTCAGTCCACTTTTTCTGCTAATATAATCATTTATCTGTCTACTTTAACTTTAATATAAGAAATGTGAAAAAATACTTTATTCATAAAATAGCGATATTTAAATTTCTCCCCTAGTTTCATTCAACCCCGTAACAAGATATCAATCACGCCATAATCCAACTTCCTGCACACCCAGGAAGTGACATCACTGAAGTCTTTTCCCACTCAAACTGTAAAGACAGGTCAGTATTAACATACTTTCTGTCCTATATTTCAATGTTTTTAACGTCAGATTGACATTGTCAAGCTCATCCTTTCAACCCTGTTACAGGCCTAAATTATATTTAATATTGTTTGGGTAAAAAAACCAATAATTGTTTTGGAAAACTTCAGTAATTTCTAGTTTTCCTCAAGCTCCTCTAATGCTCCATACCCTAGCTCAGGGGTCTGCAACCCTGGTCCTAGAGAGCTGCTATCCTGCATGTTTTAGATGTTTCCCTCTTCCAGCACACCTGACAGACATTATCAGTCTTCCACACAGCTTGATGATAGGCTGATCTAGCTGCCCTAGCTAATGTAGATCTATGGCTATTTTTAGCTGAAATCTTCAAACCCGTAACATTCAATTCCATAACAAAAACACTGTTATGGAGATGAATCTTTGTGACGGGGTTGAAGGTTGGACTGTCCTTATGTGTTTTCCTCTGGGACTAAATGTGGACTCCAGGTGTGACTGTTGCACCTAAAAGTGCAGATTTTTGCGGTGTCGGGGTTGACAGCAGCTTGGCAGAGGCATGCAGCTGTCCCCAAAAGAATGCTTTATTTAGCCGGTAACACACGGCTGTGATAGGATAAAAAAACAAGGCTGTAGTGAAATATCGCTACTGACGCCTCTGTATCAACGCACATATCGTGAAGACGCCCACGATGATATATCCCTGTATCGATATTTTGAAAACAACCCTAATTATAACACACAAACTTATTTTAAATATTAGAGTTTCAAACATTTTCTGGGTTTCTGAGGCGTAGAGTTCAGCCAAATGAGCATGTCCCCACTGAGCAAAGTTACTGTTTTATTGAATAAATAAAACTAGTCAGCAAGTCAGTCGTCAGTTTTTTCTGCTAATATAATCATTTATCTGTCTACTTTAACTTTAATATAAGAAACATGAAAACAGTACTTCAAGTATTTATAAAATAGCAATATTTAATTTGCTCCCAATAGGGAGCAAATTAAATAAATTATAGGGTTGCTTTCCTTCAACCCTATAATAGGATATCAATCATGCTTTTATTTTATTTTTGAAAATTACGAATTCAATAAACACATTAAAAAATCCTATCACATTTAAGGAGGGTGTAGTTCATTCACTAAGTCCTCTTCTGTTAAAAACAAAAGAATTATTTGTTCCTTATGCTAGTATCAATATTTCCTAACAGACAGATTGTACAATGAAAGCATCAGCTGTGTGGTTCCTCACCGGTGTAACCAGGCGTACAGGCACACTCATAGCCATTGATCTTGTCAATACATGTTCCATAGTCACATGGGTTGCTCTTGCAGTCATCAATGTTAATTTCACAGTTGTTTCCTGGTGAAAAATGTGCTTCCAGTGAGTGCAAATTTCAGTTACATGGTACACAGGCCGGCCAAAAAAAAGGTGAACATGCAATGTTTCACCTTCTGTTTTGATTCCAGGAAACACTGGACGAAGCAAATAGTTCACATCCTTCCATCGGTAATACGTAAGGGATAACGTATTGCCCACATGTTACTATCAGAATTATTTATTTTTCAATACATTATCCCGCTTATTCTATGGGTTATTACAGCTTATTAGTGCTACTATAACAGACTGGATAAAATAACTGTTACAACATAGTGGAGTGATATGGTACCGTGAATCTGAAGTCACAAAACCTGTTGCCATTGGCAGTGGGCGTTAATGGCGCAGCGGGCGGTTATCAAAAAAAATCTGCCCGCAGAAGGCTGTGAATGTCAATTTAAAGTGAATGGGAGCTGTTGCAACATTCTAGAGGGACACAGAATAATGTTACTAATACTAGTTAATAATATTTAAACTTATTTAATCTAACTGATGACAGTCAGTGTCCTCTCATGTCTCGAACCTTTAACAGTTTGGACATCACCAGGGTTGATCAGTGTCATCAGGAGTACTTCAGGGACCATCAGATGTAATTCTTAAACAGGAATTAGCCTAAAAAAATTCCCAACTCTAATTTGGGATGATGAAGAGCGCATGCAGCGGCCCCATTCCCCAACATCAATAATCAAAACTTAATGCAATTATGGAAAAAAAATGATAAACCTCGACAGGAGCATTATGTACCAAAAAAAGATGTCAAAATAAAGGTCTCCTGTAATCAAAAGCAAAGGTGGTGCAGTAAAATACTGCATGTGTGAGTACTTTTGTGTAGCGTATTTACTAGACTATAAGACACACTTAAATAATACTTGAATTTTCTCCAAAAATCTTAGTGACTTTTTATCTTTTATTGGTGTCATTATGACTGTTTAGTTTTCCTAATGCACCTTATATATGAAAAAATTCAAAAAATTGACAGTGTGTCCGACAGTCCAGTGTGCCTTATGGTGTGGAACGGTATATTATACGGTATATTTGTGAGTATAGAGTCCGTACCAGTGGTGCCTTTGGGGCAGATGCAGATGTAGGAATTCTCTTTGTCCTGGCAGGTGCCTCCATTCCTGCAGGGTTGGCTTAAGCATTCGTTAATGTTGGTCTCGCACAGACGGCCGGTGTAGCCCAGTCTGCAGTGGCAGCTGAAGGAGGCCAGGCCGTCCAGGCAGGTGCCGTAGTGGCACGGGTCAGACGAACATTCATCGATGTCGTCTTCACAGTGCATTCCAGAATAGCCTAGGGAAAAAAAGAGTGTTCTTCCTCACTGTTTATCAGGGTCTCTGCACATTTCTGTCAAACAAATATCATGCTTTTTAAGACCATTTTAAGACATTTGAGTATAAAAAATAAGACCACTACCGTGGAACGAATACGTTCAGTAAAAAAAAAAAAAAAAAAAAAAAAGCCCATATCATCTACAGAACCCACAGTTTCTTGGTCTTTGTTTTAGTGTTAAATTCTTCTTACTTACTTTTAGAAACTATCCAAATTAAAAGCAATTTTCAATAATGTAAAAAAAGTCATTTCTTAAGAGAAATACATGCAAATTTAATAATATTCTGCCTCAAATGATCATTTCTACATGTGTTTTATTATGGATCAGATGTACAAAGACACTAACAGAAGCAGAAAATTATTCAAATTTTGCCTTATTTTCTTTAAATTTCATGTTGTTCAAATTGTATTTTTTTTTAAAATTAGAACTGAGAATAAAAAATCTATTCATTACTTTTTGTAGGTCATTCTGCTGTTATTATTTGACTGTAGATCAAATTGGTCTGTATGTGGAACCTAAGCTAAAGTCAGTTCCACAGCCTTGACTGAAATTTTTGCACTTTACAAATTGGTGGGCCACACACTTTTTATCTCATAATTGTGACTTTTTATGTCACGATTTTGGCCTTTTGTCTCATGGTTTTGACTTTTTATCTCATAATTTTGGCTTTTTGTCTCATGGTTTTGCCTTTTTTTTCATCTCGTGAGATGTATCCACAGTTGTCCTGGGGCAGACTGACAGAAGACTGGCTGATAATTCGCGCCTATGGCCCCTCCCACCACCACTCACCAATGTGAGTGACACTGGAAGCAGGAGATTGAAGCGTCTTTGCCCAAGGACACAACGGGCTGACGAGGAACCACCAACCCTTTGGTTAATAGCCACCCTTTGGTTTGGTTGTGTTGGTGTTGCGTATGTACCTTCAGTGCATTCACAGGTGTACTTGTTGGGTCCATCAGTGCACTTGGCTCCATTTTTGCAGGGCGTACTTGCACACTCGTCGACATCTATGTGGCAGAGGTTCCCAGTGAAGCCTTAAAAAACAAAAAAACAAGTGTGTGTTATCGTGTACAGACATGGAAACTGTGTTCTCACCAAATGAAACCAGTCTACTCATAATCCTAATCGCTCAATGAATCCTACAACGCCATGGCAGGACTGAACATTCTAGACTTAGACTGCTTTATTGTCCATTAAACTTTACATAAATGGACATTTCTCTTTGGTAGTTGCATAAAAAGACAACAGACAACAGCAACAATCAGCAATCACAGACGGCAACAGTCACAGATAACAACTAGTAATGCACTGATCAGCATGTTTTGGCCCGATCACAGATACCGATCACCAAAAAACTGCTGATTGCCGATCACTGCCGATCACAGAAGGAAGTTTAAATATCCATACCTTTCATTTAAGTATTGATAGTTACAGTCCTAAGTGAAAATATTTGATAGTTGTATCTAGCGATGGAACTATCAAATATTTTTGTAAGTGAGTATTTTGTCGATTTTTTTCATCGATTAATCGAGTAATTGAATGAATTCCATTTTTTAAAACCCTTTAACTTCATTGGTGAGTGTTCTATATGTATGAGTTATTCTAAATATTCATAATTATGAACATACAATGGATCAAAACAAAGCAGTGAGTGGAACTAAAAAAATGCTTTGGGATTTGTTTGTTTTTACTATGGTTACACTTTTGTTGTCATTTTCCTCTACAGCAGCTTTTAGGACAAATTCACAGAATTGACTTTATACTCTTTATATTTATATAAATATCTGTACTTTATACTCTTTACATTTCTATAAATATCTGTACTTTATATTTCTACAAATATATGTACTTTATACTCTTTACAGTTCTATAAATATATGTACTTTATACTCTTTACATTTCTATAAATATCTGTACTTTATATTTCTACAAATATATGTACTTTATACTCTTTACAGTTCTATAAATATATGTACTTTATACTCTTTACATTTATATAAATATATGTACTTTATATTCTTTACATTTATATAAATATATGTACTTTATACTCTTTACATTTATATAAATATATGTACTTTATATTCTTTACATTTATATAAATATCTGTACTTCAGTAAAGGAGTTGAATCAGTATTTGTACTTTTACCAGAGTATTTTTTCACACCAGTAGCTGTACTTGTACTTCAGTACAGAATGGGAGTACTTTGACCACCTCTGGTTGGTTAGAACTGAAGGAGAGGGGTGAGGTTTTGGGGGGTGCGGCCTCCTGACAGGAGGTGACAGACAAAGGACGTCCTGTCTGCTCAATGCGATGCCAAACTCAGCCTGTTGCCTCTTTTGTCCCAAAAAACTTTGCCATCACAATGTGCATTCTCATGTCTTGCTTTCACCCTCGTTCTCTCCCCCCCTTCTCCCTTCCCGCCTTCGAAAAAGAGCTGACTTGACCTTTGACCCCCTCGCTATTCAAACACATCATTCAAAATCCAGCAGCAGGTTTTCTCTGTTTTTTCCCAAACATATTTTTCTCCTTCCTCTTCCTCTTGTCCCTGTTAACATGATGAAGACATAAGCCCCACCCCCGAACACACAGGTGGGTGGAGCTAAAAACACACAACAGTCCCCCCCACCATTAAAATAAGACAAGTCACGCCCCCAAACAGGAGCTAAAACATGCCAATCTACTGAGGAAGTACAGTGGTACCTCTACTTACGAAATTAATTTGTTCCAGAAGTGTTTACGTAACGTGAATTTACAGTTTACATTTTACATGTAAAAGGACTGATTCGTAATACTACCCCTCAAAAAATTACTAAAATTTACCAATTTGGATGAAATATGTGTGAAAAGAAAATGTAGATTTATATTTTAGTCGGTCCAGGCTAATGTCGGTGTCTGGGACGGAAGAGTTGATCCACGTCTGGTCAGAATGAGGATGCATCAGTCTGGTGGATTATGTTTGGTGTTTAAATCCAGTTTGAGGTAGTCCACTTTGTTTTCCACTGAGCGTACGTTGTAAGTGGCGGTCGTAACAGTTAGCTCTTTTAGCTCAGCTGTAAATCCACCATGACAGCTGCGCTTCTACTACCTCTAGCGCCGCCTCCAGTGTGTCCGGACACTGGATCTGATCCCTGTAGCAGACCCAGGTTCTGTAGAACGGACTGCATCTCTGGGCTTGTGAAGCATGGGCGTCGCAGCCGTGGGGGATGGGGGTGTTGCGACACCCCACTTCTCCACCCAGATGATTTCATACCCCCCACTTTTTCCTGAGTTTATATATTGTATCGTTACTGGATCCAGGAAACGGACACAGAGTTGGTCTCACCTACTTTTTATTTCAGGATAAACAGTTACTGTCGTCACAATCACACCAAACAAACATCAATAATGTTTCAGGGCTGTTACAATATCTATGGTTTAAACTGTTTACCCGCCCGGGCGACACAACAGCATATATAAATGAAGCGCACCTCAGTTCACCTGTAATGTAAACAACTCTTCTTCGTGGTGTTAACAAACAGTCATTAACCAGTAAATAATGAGAAATGATGCCGTTGTTAAACTAAGTTAATAAACTATGTCGTGTTCTAAGACAGTGGTTCTAGAACTTTTTTCACTGATGTTCCCCCTGAGGAACATATTCTTAGTCGTCTCCCCTGACATGGACAAAACATTTTTGTAAGAAAAAAGAGGAACAGTGTCTGTAAAATCAGTGTCTGATTTTTTAAATCCTTTTAAATCCAAAACACACACTTTTGTTATTATTTTCAGGCATATATTACTTTTTTAATATAAAAAATTTCATCATTAATGGATAATTGTTCGTTAATTTTCCGATCATAGATTCAGAAAATTTTGCTCATGTGCCACAACCTAGAACACCCCCACATTTTAAATGGCTGTGACGCCCTTGTTGTGGAGTCCAAGTTTTTAACAGTTGTCGTTAAGCTGATGATAGTCTGTGGGTCATATACTCTTCTGCACCGTTGGGCTCAACTGTTGATACTAAAAGCACTGGTCTGGGTGGAGAAATGAGCGTTAATGTGTCTGTGTTGCCATGGAGACACAGCAGCCGCTCTGTGATGAATGAGGGTCAAAGGGTAACGAAAAGCATCATGGGTAGCTCCCTCATACCCAATGGGATGATACAGTACACACAGTACGTACTAGGGCATTAACTAAAATGTCAACTAGTCGACACGTCGACTTAAATTTGGAGGAGTCGAGAAGTCGCATGTCATCTCCCTGCCTCTCTCTCTCCTATTCTTTCTCTCTCACTTTCTCGCTCTCAGTGTGTAAACACAGACCAAACGTAAACAAGACACCTGCAGGTAAGTCAGTTGTGGTGGGCTAAGAAAACATGTCGCATGTGTGGAAATACTTCATTTTAGATGAAAAAAAAAACAGCGCAGCCATCTGAAGAGGTGTCTGTTAACCTGTGTGATAAGCAGTGCAGACAACCCGCATTAAGACAACACACTCTTTTTTCCCCCAAACAGTGTGGGGTTCATCTTGTCGGCCGCTGCCTTAAACTTTTTAACACTTAATATAAAAATTGAGGATGTGTGACAGACGTGTGGACAGTCTAGTTTTAGAGCCGTGGGTCCAGACCAAATGTGGACATATGTTCACCTACTGATGTGCAGTTAAATTTAACAGAAAACTCTTTGCTAACGTTAGCCTTTGTTTTGTTGGTGTTAAAATGTTGATGCTTGTGTCTTGTCAGTGGACATTGTTAGGGTGCAATGGACTTTGGACAGACTGGTGTCCATGTTTTTTTGTTTTGGTTTTTCGCTGTGTATCTGTGTTGTTTCTCCGTTGACAGTGTGATGACGTCATCACGACAAGTCGACTCAACTTAGACTTTATGGACGGATAAGTCGACTTGAAAAAAACTGAAGTTGTTGAGAGAAATTGAGGCAAATGTTTTTTGTAACTTAGTAACGTTAGCTGGGTCTTTCGTAATTAGAGGTATGATGGTATTTATGTGCCTGGACGTACGCTGACATGTCAGTAGTAAACATATGACTTCAACACATCAGTAGTAGTTGCAGTTTTAGTAGTATTAGTAGCAGTAGTCCTAGTAGCAGTAGAACATTTACTTTATTTATTTATCCTGTTTCTCTGCTCTATTGATTATTACTGTCTTCCAATTTTTATCTCACTCTCCAAAGGGGAGAGGGGTGTGTGTTTGAATCTGTGTGGCCGTCTGTCTGTCAGCATCTGTACACAAAAAGTACTGGACCAGTTTCCAGTCAATGTTCAGTGAAGGTGTGAGGTGGTCCACAATAGATCCCATTACATTTTGGTGAATGTAGGTCAAAGGTCAAAGTCACCCAAAAAAATTATTTTCACTACACACACACACACATCACATATATATATATATATGTGTGTGTGTGTGTGTGTGTATATCTAAAGGAGAGACAGAAAACAGAAAAAAACTTCAGCATTGGAACCATACAGGATCAGCTATTTGAAAACTCTGAGGTGTAAAAACCATGGTCTGTTTTGTCAGTAATTCTTTCAGAGTTTAGTGGAAACAGTAAAGCGCTGCTGCTGCTGCTGCTGCTGCTGCTGCTGCTGCTGCTGCTGTTTGTGTGAACATGTGCCAGGATCAGTTGCAAAGTGAAGTTGTTTCTAGTTTAGTTCCAAAGCTCCAAATAGAAGTGGAGACAGAAACCATAAAGTATTGGCAGAATAAGAGGCTGTGATGCAGACGCACACAAACGGCTTAAGCACAAATACAAGCATGCACGGGGGGAGGGGGGGGGGGGGGGGGGTCACTGCTGGAATCATACATTTCAAAGGCTCTCAGTGGGGTTTCCATGGCGATTCCATGTACACAAAATAAAAAGAGGGGACCCTTAGGCCTGGCCAGCAACAGGGACAAATTTACATCTCAAGCAGACCCCTCCCCCTTCTCTACCCCTCCCTTCCTGTTTCGGCCTAACGGTCTGTGCGTCTGAAACCCCACCCCCCCACCCACCCTGCATCCAACATCCCCAAAAAAACTTTCACCACGGACACTTCCTCACATAAGCCTCTGCCTCACTGCCACAGATGTTCAGCTCTTGTGTTCGCTCCTGTACCCCCCCCTAACCCCCCTAACCCCCCTAACCCCCCTAACCCACTCTTCTGTTTAATCCATTCTAAGGCTTCCTCATTGGGGTGTCTGGCTCTCTTTCCGTCTTTCTTTTTGTTTTGGTTTCTTCCATTCTCTCTCTCTGCTGCCTCTCTCCACCAGGACGCCTTTGATTTCACCCGACTTTCAGCTTCACTATTTTTCACAAGTAAGAAAGAAAGAAAGAAAGAAAGAACAAAATGTCCCCCACTTCAAAGATTCTGCTGAAAGAATGTAAAAAAAACCCCCACATTTCGACAGTTTAAAGAACCCTCTATTTCTAAGATTAAATACTTACATTCCTTCACTGCAGAACCAAACATTATACTCCAGTAACTCATCAGACTCAGACTCTTCAGACTCAGACTCTTCAGACTCAGACTCTTCAGACTCAGACTCTTCAGACTCAGACTCATCAGACTCAGACTCATCAGACTCAGACTCTTCAGACTCAGACTCTTCAGACTCAGACTCATCAGACTCAGACTCTTCAGACTCAGACTCTTCAGACTCAGACTCTTCAGACTCAGACTCATCAGACTCAGACTCTTCAGACTCAGACTCTTCAGACTCAGACTCATCAGACTCAGACTCTTCAGACTCAGACTCTTCAGACTCAGACTCATCAGACTCAGACTCTTCAGACTCAGACTCTTCAGACTCAGACTCTTCAGACTCAGACTCTTCAGACTCAGACTCATCAGACTCAGACTCTTCAGACTCAGACTCTTCAGACTCAGACTCATCAGACTCAGACTCATCAGACTCAGACTCTTCAGACTCAGACTCTTCAGACTCAGACTCTTCAGACTCAGACTCATCAGACTCAGACTCATCAGACTCAGACTCTTCAGACTCAGACTCTTCAGACTCAGACTCTTCAGACTCAGACTCTTCAGACTCAGACTCATCAGACTCAGACTCATCAGACTCAGACTCTTCAGACTCAGACTCATCAGACTCAGACTCATCAGACTCAGACTCTTCAGACTCATCAGATTTTGTAGAAGAATAAGAAAGTTGTTTTAAAGTTCAAACTTCCTCAATTCTTTCCCTATAGATTTTCCTCTGCTCTGTCGGTGGACTGCTGTGTTGGTCGAGTCTACCCTGGTCTGCCTAAGCCCCCCCCCCAGGCTGGGATTAGAGAGCGAGAGGGTGAGAGAGGGAGAGAGAGAGAGAGACAGGCTGGGATTATAGAGCACACTGAAGCACACCTCTGTTTGTGTGTGTGTGTGTGTGTGTGTGTGTGTGTGTGTGTGAGAGAGAGGACGAGAGAGAGAGGACGAGAGAGAGAGGACGAGAGAGAGAGAGAGAATGGAAGAGAGACAGAGAAAGAGGAAGATCGACCTCTGTGCCCCCTAGCCCTCTACCCCTCCCTCACCTGTGGGGCACTGGCAGAAGAAAGTGTTGATCTTGTCGATACACTTGCCGTTGTTCACACACGGGCTGTTGGCGCACTCGTCTGTATCGATCTGGCAGAACTCCCCTTCATAACCTGTCCAATTAACAATACACACACACACACACACAGATGTGAATTATGCACATTTGTATCCTATTAATCAATATGTGAAATATGTTGGTCATGTTTCATATATTCTGGAACATTAATTGACTTATTAGAATGACATGTGGATCTTATGAGGTCATAGAAAAGGAAACATTAACCCTTCACCTTTCTTATCTGTCATAAAAAACATGTTAATCTTCACTTGTATGGAGTTTTTTTCAGGACACTCTCACCTCTGTGACTGTAAAGTTATTCCTGTGTGCTTGAATGCAATGCACAGGGTTATATTGTTTGTCGTATTTAATATGACTGACTTCTGACTTATACAAAAAACTTTGCACAAAAATCCTGTAAATTGACCAAAAATTTTGATGCAAAAATGTGCAGACTGGTCTGGAAAGATGTGCTGTCTCTCAGGGTTGACATTGTGATGCACAGATTTTGTATAAAATGTCCATCTGAAATGAATGGGGCCATGTTTACGTGGCTATAACTCCAAAACGATTTATCGGAGCATTTTGCAGGAAATAGGAAAAATTTTTTGGATTGACCCAGAGATGACACGTGTGGTCTCATAATTACAATATGTCGTACGGGTTTCACATTATTATGCCAAATAAAACCTCATTCATTCTTAATGGGGCCGAGAAAAAAGAGGCCTGCGATGTACGCTTCTCAATAGAAAAGTAATGAAATCCACCCAGAAAAGCAGATATTTCTTCCTTTCAGCCACAACTCCAGCGATCCGACAAGAGACAAACACACTGGTTACATTTCCTTCAGGAAATGGATGGAAGTCTAGTTGTTATTTTTTAAATGTTTTAACACTAAGCCTACAAAATGACAAAAAAATTATGTTTATTTATATATATATATAAAGTTCCCAAGTTCACCTAATCAAGGTGACTTGGGAAAGTTCACCTTGATTAGGAACTAGTTCAAAGTTCAGTTCAAATTAGTCAATATGAATTAGTTCAGTTCATCGTTCATTCTTCCAAATTATGAACTAGAAATTCATGGATCCCAAAATGAACTTTTTCGTTCTTTCTTTGTGTTATTATTAACCGTTCCTGACGTTATCCTGACCGTAGTCAGGAAATCCAGGGGAAAATTCCGCCCCTCCAGGGTAGAAGTAAGTCCCTTACCCCAGGGTTAACTTCCCTCTGCAGGTTCTTAGAACACAAGGAGCGGTTTCAGTGAGCTTCGTTTTCAATGTTTATTTCCAAGAACGGGACAACACCTGCTCTGGTCACCGATCACACTCTGTACATTTAACTCTTTTTCTCCACTCCCAAAAACTCTCTGCACGCCTCTCTCTCTCTCTTTCTCTCTCTCTCTCTCTCTCTTCTCCTTGGGTATTCCACAACATTAGTTCAGAATAATATAAAAATGACATCTATGATAATGCTGTGTTTTGATCCCATTTTATTCCTTATAGGACTCAATAATTACAACGTGATAAGAACGAAACTACATCAGAGTGCAGTTCAATAAATGCCAGAATAACCGGGTTCACAACTTCCCGTTCATTTGGCAAAAGTGAACGAGTCGTTCACGTTCGTCAAAGATATGATATCGTTCATGAACGATCGTTCAATGAAGTCGTTCAGGTACAACACTGTATATATATATATATATATATATATATATATATATATATATATATATATATATATATATATACACACATATATGTATGAAATATATGTAATACTGTTTTTTGATAAAACTATATGTAAATATTTCAAAAACAATCTGGTGCCACAATATGATGGAGCGAACATAAATGTGGTGGATTCTGCTGCAAACATTCTTTATTGCAGATTTATTCACTTCTTTATTCTGTCTGTTTATTCATGCAAAATTAAACACAACTAATATCCAATAAAAATTTATATTTAATCATGACTCATATAAATTAATCCAAAGTAACCCTGTGATTCATCTGATTAAAAATTTTAATCTTTTGACTACCCTAATTTTACCATAAGGTTAGGATTTGGGTTTTTTTGTCAGAAACTTTATGCAAAAAATCATTGCATTTGTGATTTTATGGAAAAACAGACATTCCACACTTCTGTTATTTCAACATTTAGTAAATATTGTTAAACTTTTGCACTTATCCTTTTTTTAAATGTATAATTTTTTATTTTCATTTATTTAGAAATTTTTGAAATTTAATTTTTGAGTTTATTCATTCATTCATTTCTATTTCATTTAAAAATTGTTTTATATATTTTTTCATTTATTTATTCGTTTTTAATTTATGTATATTAAAAATTCTATATTGATTTTTAAATTGTTTAAATTAATTTTAAACTCACTTTTTTCTTAATTAATGAATTCATTCATTTTATTAATGTATTATGTATTTTTACTTAATTTCTTTTCAACTAATTTATTTATTATTTGATTCATATATTTAGATTTTTTTTCCAGTTTTTTTAATTTATCTTAATACTTTTTTTAATTCATGTATTTATTTTTATTTTTTATGTTTTTTTAATTTCTCAATCTTTTTTATTTAAATTTTTGTATATATATTTTTCAATTTATGTTTTTTTATGTTCTGCTTTTTTAATTTTTATGTATTTATTTATTATTATGTTATTTATATTTTGTATATATTTTTCATGTATTTTTTGTTGTTGTTGTAACTTATCATATATCCAAATGAAAGCAGTCTAATGTCCAGTATTTTGCAGTTGTGTTCATATCTTACCTGGCATGCAGATACATTGGAAGTCTCCTATCTGGTCCAGGCAGGTGGCTTCGTTCATGCAGGGGTTACTCATGCACTCGTTTATGTCCAGCTCACATCGTGGACCCACGTAACCCCGCTGGCATTTACACTGGAACGAGCCCTTGATGTTCAGACACTTGCCTGCGTGCTCACAGGGATTGGAACCTGCAAACGCATGAAGGCCGTCACGTTCATGTTCATACGAGCGCTAACGAGGAGGCGTCACATGACAGTCACATGATCTGGGTGCTTTAGTTCAGTTTGATGAAGCCAAACCAGAAGCTTGGCTGTGTATCATAGCAGCAATAATATCCCAGAGGGTGTTATTTAGTGTGATTGTGGATGTAATTATGGGCAGTGGAGGAGCCGTAATGACAGGAAAGAATGAGATTCTACTGTGGTTTGGAGAAAAGTTACCAACGCACGTGTTCTGATTGAAGACGTTTTCTTATAGAAACCCCACACACACACACACACACACACACACACACACACACACACACTTTGTTATTCTGTACTGTACATTAGAGCTGGGACCATATGCTTTTATGCCTATTTGATCCTTTTATGATTTTTTTAGGTGCCGATTCCATTTAAATTGCGATTCTTCGATAATCCCGACTTTTCTCTTGCCTTTTTAACACCACATGATAAAGCTGAATGATGATCCTACAGATCATATTTCCATATTTCCATCATATGTGAGTCAGTTCAGATTTATTCATCATTAATATATTTGAACCAGACTTTGGGAAGTAAACTGCTCCATTTATTTGAACACAACACAAACAGGAGCCTTTAAATGAACAGACTTCAGAATAAAGTGAACTTTAAAGTGTCCATGTCCAGCTCTGCTCTTCCTCCTGTTACAAACACCACACACTTTAACTGCTGGTGATTGTTTAACTATATTTATTCAGGAACAACTCATTTTCTCTAAGTTTTCAGATATCCTGCACTGTTGAACGCACCAGAGATGCTACGATGGTCCTGAACGCACCACATCTGTGTTTAGAATTAGCTGCTGTGTTGTTGCTAATCACCCTCTGTTTCCAACTCTAGTTCATATCCTCCTGGTTTATTACTGTGTGTAAATGACACAAGGTCAGATTAATAACAATACAGTTGAATTGATATTATCATAGTGTATTGTTTATCTGTGCATAAGTTAATGCTGTTTAACGCTGGTGTGTTGTTGAAGCTAATACCATAATAAGCTAGCTGTCATCTGTGTGTCTTCACTGAGGTGATTTCTGTGTATTCTATGACACATATTATACATCTGAGTGACTCATACAGTCATCTACAGTCTTTACAAGCAGTGTTATTTTTACACTTGGTTTAAAATGAATCATTTAAATATGTGAAAAAAAAATTTTTTGAACAAAAAAAAATCGATTTAAAAATCATATATGTGAATATGTGAATTGATTCTTTCTCCCAGCCATACTGTACATACTGTACATAATCTCGCCCAACATTGGTTGGGTTAGATTATTGTAAACACCTTATCTGTGTGTGTGTGTGTGTGTGTGTGTGTGTGTGTGTGTGTGTGTGAATAAGAGTGTGTCTAAAAGAGATTAAATAACATCTAATTTTGTTTTGGTCAACAAAAACTAAGAGACATCTTAGGAATGTTTTTATTTCTTCAGCCACATTTCTTCTATTTTTTATTGCATCATATATTTAATTATAATTATCATCACAAGAACAACATTTACTTCCAGTCTTGTTTTTGTCACATGATAAAGGTTTGTTGACAACATTATTTAGTCAAAGTTTTTATTGTGAAAAGGAACACGACGAAAAAATAGGAAGGCTGTCCCCACCAACGACAGACAGAACTGAGGAGAGGAAAAATGACCTTTGTTTCCATAATGTCGTGTTATTCTCCATTCAAAATAGTTTTGGACATTTTACAAACATCCAAATATTGGTATAGACATGTCCATAGCATCCGTACGCAATTTTACACCCATGTAATGAATACTGTAGATATCACCATGAAATTACATGGACATATACATATAGGTAATCCACATCAGATGCAATGATCCATTTGAGTAAAGGTCAAAGGTCAAGGTCTCAATTAACTAAAAGGTCAAAATCCCATTGTCAGTAATAACTCAAGGGCCACAAAACTTTCAGATTGGTACCAAATGATGCAGAATGAAGATTTATACAATCCTCATAATTGTTGTTATCACCTACGACCAATAGTTTTTCAGATCTCTGGAGGTCAAAGGTGATATGTGGCAAAATTAACTTGTGTAACTTTGTGTCTCAAACATAGAAATATCACGCTATAACTTAATCAATACTGGATATATTATCATAATATTACACACAGTGATGCATATATACATATAATGAAATTATCAATATTGCAAAAGGTCAAAGGTCAAGGTTGCTTCTAGCAGAAAGGTCAAACTCACATTACTGGCTCTAATTCAACATTGACACCTTTGCTTTAAATGAATGACTGTGACTGGATGTGTGGAAAACTAACAGAACACAGACTTTTTTGGTTTGGTGTATTTGCAGTTTTTCACAGATGCACGTGTCAGGTGGTGTGTGGATTATTTACCCAGCGCACACTCGTCCACGTCCTGGTCACATGACGACCCAAAGTACCCCAGCGGGCACGTGCAGAAGTGGTTTCCACTGACAGGGTTGGTGTCGCAGTTGGAGCCCTTCTGGCAGGGGTTACTGATGCACGCGTCATCCAGCTGGCACAGCAGACCTGCCGACAAAACACAGCAACACTGCCACCTGATCTGGAATCTGTTTAAACTGATCTGGAATCTGTTTAAGATGATCTAGAATCTGTTTAAACTGATCTGGAATCTGTTTAAACTGATCTAGAATCTGTTTAAGATGATCTAGAATCTGTTTAAACTGATCTAGAATCTGTTTAAACTGATCTAGAATCTGTTTAAACTGATCTAGAATCTGTTTAAGATGATCTAGAATCTGTTTAAACTGATCTGGAATCTGTTTATACCGATCTGGAATATGTTTAAACTGATCTAGAATCTGTTTAAGATGATCTAGAATCTGTTTAAACTGATCTGGAATCTGTTTAAGATGATCTGGAATCTGTTTAAACTGATCTGGAATCTGTTTAAGATGATCTAGAATCTGTTTCAACTGATCTGGAATCTGTTTAAACCGATCTGGAATATGTTTAAACTGATCTAGAATCTGTTTAAACTGATCTAGAATCTGTTTAAGATGATCTAGAATCTGTTTAAACTGATCTGGAATCTGTTTAAACCGATCTGGAATATGTTTAAACTGATCTAGAATCTGTTTAAGATGATCTAGAATCTGTTTAAGATGATCTGGAATCTGTTTAAACTGATCTGGAAACTGTTTAAGATGATCTGGAATTTGTTTAAGATTATCTAGAATCTGTTTAAACCGATCTGGAATCTGTTTAAACCGATCTGGAAACTGTTTAAGATGATCTGGAATTTGTTTAAGATTATCTAGAATCTGTTTAAACCGATCTGGAATCTGTTTAAACCGATCTGGAAACTGTTTAAGATGATCTGGAATTTGTTTAAGATTATCTAGAATCTGTTTAAACCGATCTGGAATCTGTTTAAACTGATCTGGAAACTGTTTAAGATGATCTGGAATTTGTTTAAGATTATCTAGAATCTGTTTAAGATGATCTAGAAACTGTTTAAACCGATCTGGAATATGTTTAAACTGATCTAGAATCTGTTCAAACTGATCTAGAATCTGTTTAAGCTGATCTAGAATCAGTTTAAACTGATCTGGAATATGTTTAAGCTGATCTAGAATCAGTTTAAACTGATCTGGAATCTGTTTAAACTGATCTAGAATCATACATTTTGGTGAATTTAGGTCAAAGGTCACAGTCACCAAAAATGTGTTTTCACAATGGTAACAGATAGGGCCAATCAGATCAAATGTGTGCTAGGAGGCGGGGTTAGTTTTGTCTGAGGGGACGGGGTTTGAGCTGCAGTAAATACCCGTGCGTCCGTGGGGACATTCGCAGTAGAATGACGCCACGCGGTCATGGCAGGTGGATCCCTGGTGGCAGGCGGCGCTGGCGCAGTCGTCGATGTTCTCGCTGCAGTCGTCTCCGGTCCAGCCGTTGACGCACACGCACTGGTAACTGCCGAAGGTGTTGTGGCACGTGCCGCCATTCTGACATGCGTTGGGCATCAGCTGACACTCGTCAACATCATCTGTACACAGCTGACCTGTGGAAACACAAGGGGTCAGAGGTCACACACACCTGCTCTGGAATATTCTAATGACACACACACACACGCACACCCTCCAGGCCCTCACCTGTGACTCTCACTCCCACTCCTCACTACCTTGGTACATTTCCTGAAAATAATTCCGACACGTGAGGCTACATGCTAACAGATGCTAGTACTCACCAGCTGAGTCCCCTTTGACGAAGATCCATTGAAGTCTGGATGCGTTTGGTTCAGATGCGTTTGGTTCAATAGCTAATGCTATTGCCTGCCTTATGCAGCATCAAATGGTCCCGAACTTTTACTATGAATTAACTAACTATATTTTAAAAAGTACAGAAATGGTCAAGATGAGATGCACCTGTTTTGTAGCGTGTTTGCAAGTTTGTAAATAGTCGCTAGTAATTTACGTCACCTGAACGGCATATATTCCCGATTGCTATTTTTGGGCAATATCGGCCAATTATGATTGGCAGCTGATTGTTCAGTTCAACACTAGTGTGTATATATACACACACACACACACACACACACACACACACACACATATATATATATACATATATATATATATATATATATATATATATATATATATATATATATATACACATATATCTATATTAGGGCATTAACAGACAAGTCGACATGTCGACTCCCGTAGCACAAGTCAACTTAAATTTGTAGGAGTCGACAAGTCGCATGTTATTCTTTCTGTTTCTTTCTTTCGCTCGCTCTCTCTCTCTCTCTCTCTCTCTCTCTCTCTCTCTCGGCACATAACCACAGTTACACCTAAACAAGACGTGGCTGCTGCAGGTAAGACAGTTGTGGTGACACTCTCTTTTACTTCACCTTAAATGAAAAAAACAAAACAGCACAGCCATCTGAAGCGGCATACGCTAGCTAATCTGTGCGATATAAGCAGCATCTGCTAGCTAACCTAAGTGACCAGCAGCTCAGGCGCGCTCATTTGTATGTGTATTGTGTATTCTCATACTGCTGTGCACTTGTGGTTGGATACTAACTTCATTCGGTTGTACTGTATTTTTACACGGTTAATGACAGTAAAGTTGAATCTAATCTAATGAAGTAATGACGGTGGGGGCAGCGGTCTCTTTCTCAGCTGTCATGTGACGTCACAGGGCTTTCCAAATATGGGAGGCTGTCATGTTTGTGCCCCTTTGTTTCAGCGTTCCTTTAATTAACAATGGAAAGACTGTGCGTGGGTCAACTTTATTGGTAAGTTTCTCTTTTCCTTTGTAAAAATGTCCATCTTGTATTGAGTAGAGAATATTGTTGGGAAGTTCCAGTGTAATCTTTGTGGATATCCTCTGGCAATTTTGTTTGTGTAATTACGTACTTAACACTGTTTTGGTTTCACTGGGGCTTTGGTTATGTTTTCAGTGTCAGAACCTAAATACTAATTCCTGATGAATGGAATCCCATAAGAATTATACATGACGACTTTTGATTGCTATTGATAGAAATCCAACAGTATTTTGACAGCAGAATTTTGATCGTTTTTCAGTCATTTTTGCTGCTGCAACGGGGGAGGGGGGCGACCACATAGTACCTCAGAGTACATACCTGCGTGTACATGAGTCAGAGTACATACCTGCGTGTACAGGAGTCAGAGTACAAACCTGCGTGTACAGGAGTCAGAGTACAAACCTCTTTGTACAGAAGTCAAAGTACATACCTGTGAACTCAGGTTTGCATTGACAGTTGTAGGTATTGACTCCGTCCACACATGTTCCTCCGTGCTGACATTCGTGACCCGGACAGTCGTCGATGTTGTGGTTACAGTTTTTTCCTGCAAAACCTGAAACAGACAAGAAGGATGTTTTCCAGACATTGACAGTGTTGCTCCTGCTGCTACTATTGGTACTACTGTTACTACTGCTGCTACTGTTACTGCTACTACTACTACTACTGTTATTGCTACTACTAGTGTTACTGCTACTACTACTAGTGTTACTGCTACTACTACTAGTGTTACTGCTACTACTACTACTGCTACTGCTGCTACTACTACTGTTACTGCTACTACTAGTATTACTGCTACTACTACTAGTGTTACTGCTACTACTACTAGTGTTACTGCTACTACTACTACTGCTACTGCTACTACTACTACTGTTACTGCTACTACTAGTGTTACTGCTACTACTACTAGTGTTACTGCTACTACTACTACTGCTACTGCTACTACTACTACTGTTACTGCTACTACTACTACTGCTACTGCTACTACTACTACTGTTACTGCTACTACTACTACTACTGTTATTGCTACTACTAGTGTTACTGCTACTACTACTACTGCTACTGCTACTACTACTACTGTTACTGCTATTACTAGTATTACTGCTACTACTACTAGTGTTACTGCTACTACTACTAGTGTTACTGCTACTACTACTACTGCTACTGCTACTACTACTACTGTTACTGCTACTACTAGTGTTACTGCTACTACTACTAGTGTTACTGCTACTACTACTACTGCTACTGCTACTACTACTACTGTTACTGCTACTACTAGTATTACTGCTACTACTACTAGTGTTGCTGCTACTACTACTAGTGTTACTGCTACTACTACTACTGCTACTGCTACTACTACTACTGTTACTGCTACTACTAGTATTACTGCTACTACTACTAGTGTTACTGCTACTACTACTAGTGTTACTGCTACTACTACTACTGCTACTGCTACTACTACTACTGCTACTGCTACTGCTACTACTACTACTGTTACTGCTACTACTAGTATTACTGCTACTACTACTAGTGTTACTGCTACTACTAGTGTTACTGCTACTACTACTAGTGTTACTGCTACTACTACTACTGCTACTGCTACTACTACTACTGTTACTGCTACTACTAGTGTTACTGCTACTACTACTAGTGTTACTGCTACTACTACTACTGCTACTGCTACTACTACTACTGTTACTGCTACTACTAGTATTACTGCTACTACTACTAGTGTTACTGCTACTACTACTACTGCTACTGCTACTACTACTACTGCTACTGCTACTACTACTAGTGTTACTGCTACTACTAGTATTACTGCTACTACTACTACTGCTACTGCTACTACTACTAGTGTTACTGCTACTACTACTAGTGTTACTGCTACTACTAGTGTTACTGCTACTACTACTAGTGTTACTGCTACTACTAGTGTTACTGCTACTACTACTACTGTTACTGCTACTACTACTACTGTTACTGCTACTACTACTACTGTTACTGCTACTACTACTACTGTTACTGCTACTGCTACTACTGTTACTGCTACTGTTACTGTTACTACTAGTGTCACTGCTAATACTACTACTGCTACTACTACTACTGTTACTGCTACTACTGTTACTGCTACTACTGTTACTGCTACTACTGTTACTGTTACTACTAGTGTCACTGCTAATACTACTACTGCTACTACTACTACTACTGCTACTACTACTGCTACTACTACTACTGTTACTGCTACTACTACTACTGTTACTGCTACTACTACCACTGCTACTGTTACTGTTACTGCTATTACAGTTATTACGTTATTGGCCGTTATTATTATTATTATTATTATTATTATTATTATTATTATTATTATTATTATTATTATTATTATTATTATTATTATTATTATTATTATTATTATTATTATTATTATTATTATACGGCCATGGGTGGATTTAAATCCTAACTCGCTCTGCTGTGTGAAAAGGATGTTTTCCTTTGACCATTTCCTTATGATAAGCTGCGATGCTTTCCTGCTCTGCCTGGTTCACATGCTCTGCACAGCACAGAACACACACACACACACACACACACACACACACACACACACAAGCAGGAACAGCCCCACCTTCAATGACCTCATCACTAAACCACAAACTCAAAGGCAGTGACGTTTTAAGTCCAGCCAAACTCTAGTGTGACCAAACATCAAACACCTCCACCCTGCTGGAGGTTTGTGTGGTCAAACCATGTGCTTCCACACACAGGGCATCAAATGATCCCAATAGTAGAATTATATCAGCAGACAACTGGGAAAAATATTAGGATAACAACTAGTACTGACAAGGTCTCCTCTATATTTGGGACATTTAAGCAGAGGTGGTCAAAGTACCCCCATTATGTACTGCAGTGGAAGTACAGCTACTGGTGTGAAAAAAATACTCATTCAACTGCTTTACTGAAGTAAAAGCAAAAAGGTACAACTGCATTTTTTGCTATGGATGAAATTAGGGCTGGGCGATTTTCTCTTTTTAAAAAAATCTCAGATTTTTTCCCAAAAAACTCGATTTACGATTCACAATATGATTTTTTTCCCACGTGGGCTAAATGAAAATGAAAACACTAGAAACGTGGTTTCTTTCATCTTCTTTTTTTTTTTTTTTTATTAAATAACATGTAAAACCAAAATACTTCTACAAATAACTGTAAATAATAAATCAGTTGTGCAAAAGGTGCAACTGCAACCTGAGACTTTGTCTACATGAACTGTAGTAAGTCCAGACATATCCACCACTGTTACAGGAAAAACTGTGCAAAAAAAATAGTGGAAAAAAGAAAGCTTAAAATATTTTAACAACTAAAACAATATACATTAATACTCATATTATATGACAAACATTGCAAAAACCGTAGTAGTGCAAAAGTAAGATAAAAAGAAAACTAGTAACATTTTTACTTTGTAAGGACAAAATAAAACAAAACCTTATTATCAATCAAACTACTTCAATAAACCTGAACATGTTACCAATATTTTGGATATATGATGTTATTGCGTCTGTTATCGCTCCCCATCGTTTTCCATGTTTATCATAAGGTGTGCTGCGAGAAAAGCTTTCAGTCAGTGTTTGTTGAACTTTTTGAAGAAGTACTGGCAGCGCTAGTCTCTCTTCTAAGAGTTCTGCCCCCCCTCTGCCCCCCCTCTGCCCCCCCTCTGCCCCCCCTCGACTGGATGCTTTCGCTTCAGATGTGCGAACAGAGTGGTCGTACCGCTACCGTCTACAACAACAGTCTGAAGACACAGCTGACAACGAGGCAGTAGCTGGGCTTCGTCAGACCCTAAAAACCCAAACCAATTCCACACAACTGAACCTTTTAAATCTAAATCGATTTTTTGCCCAGCTCTCGATGAAATAATACTTTTTCAAGCAGAAAAAAAATTCTAAAAGTTTCAAAAGTATCTAAAAATATATGTCTGTGAGTTAATGTGTAGAAAATGTGTTTGATCAGGTCACAGTTACTCAGTGGGTTTGGTGGAAACACTGGCTTCAACATCTAACAATAAAACTAGTGCTGTTAAATGACTGGAATGTTTAACCAGATTAATCACTATGATGAATTCATCTGACTTCATTTTAAAAGCCCTACATGAAATATAAGTTTAAAAAATACAGAAATAGAGACACAGGACACAAAACTGTTTCACATCAAACCAGTAGAAAAAGAAAATATAATGTAATATAATATATAGATGTAATATAATATAGTGCAATATAATATAAAACATAGATGTAATATAATGTAATATAATCTATCATGTATCAATGTAATATAATAATAATAATAATAATAATAATGTATAGCAGCAGTGTTTCGTACCTGGAACACAGGAGCATTCATAGCTGGTGTCTCCCTTCTGGACGCAGGTGCCTCCATTATGGCAGGGGGAGGGGCTACAGGGCAGGTAGCGGCTCTCGCAGTGGCGGCCCAGGTACTCCTGGGGGCACTGGCAGCGGTACCCGCCCATCTCATTGATACACAAGCCGTTGTTCTTGCAGGGTGAGGGGCTGGCGTTGCACTCGTTGACGTCCTGTTCGCAGGAATGTCCAGAGAAGAAGGACGTGCAGTGGCAGACGTAGTGCGACTCGATGGCGGTGCACTGACCACCGTGGGCGCACGGGTTTGAGGCACAAGGGTCAGGATGCTGACACGACGTCCCTGAAGGAACCACCACATGAGGAGGAAACACTATAACACAGACTCAAACTCATGTCAGTTCATGTCCACAGTCAGCCTAATATGGTAGAAGGTGGGCGGGGCCAGAAAAATATCAAATAATAAGATAAAAACACAGAAATCTGTTCTTGAGCAAAAAAAGTAAAAATCCATCATTACAAGGTTTACATCTAAGAACTGTACTTGAACATAACATGAACAACTAGAAGCCCCACCCCCACCCGTCTGTCTGTCTGTCTGTCTTTGTAGAACATAAGTCAAATAGTTATGGACAGATTTCCATGAAACTTTCAGGGTTGTTTGGGAATGATGAAGGACCAATCGATTAGATTCTGGTGAAGAGGGTGTAATTAAACAAACAGCTGTATATATGTGTGTGGTACTGAGATCCTGGATTCTGGAACACTTTGATTTGAATTTGACATTGTGGTAAAAGGAGAATACATTTCTAAGTGATCCACAATCCAGGATCTCAGTACCACACACATACAGCTGTTTGTTTAATTACACCCTCTGTACACTATTAAACACAAACATGCACAAGTGGCAGAGTCCAGATTCTTCCATATGTTACAGATGTTAAAGACATTTACATGTAAAGGCTGGAATATGACTGGTTTAATTAAGCACCTGGTGACACTAAAGTCTCTTTGAAAAGCTAAGTAAGCCTAGCACTGTGCTAATAGCTCTAGCTTAGCACTGTGCTAAAAGCCTTGGCCTAGCACTGTGCTAATAGCACTGGCCTAGCATTGTGCTAATAGCTAAAAGAGTGAGTACTTTTAATAACAACTACAGATAAGTAACTAGTGTTTGTGAATTCTTCAAATGGTGACATAAGATGCGGTGCTAGGTTTAATAATAATAATAATAATAATAATAATAATAATAATAATAATAATAATAATAATAATAATAATAATAATAATAATAATAATAATAATAATAATAATAATAATGTACTTTATATTTTAATTCACTCCAGCAGCAATAGGTCCTAAAGCCTTCAGCCTGGTCACATGGTCACAGTGGTTCCGTGCAGTCGAGGTTTCCAAGCCTTTGAAATCAATCCAGACTGCTGCCAACAGCCTCTAAATGTGCACTTTTAAAGCCTTCAGTGTAGAACCTCATATTACACAACATGACTATTTGATTTTCTTTGAACAACACAATTACAGACATGGTTAAAAATAACTGGAACAATGATTCCTCTTCTGCACTCACTCTTGTCCTCAGTACTATTCACTAGCCGACCCATTGGGACTTTTGGAGGGTGAAAAAAAGCCGATATCAGATATTGGCCGATATATGAAATAAGAACATTTATCTCCACAGGATATACTAATATTATATGAGGTAATTATGGACATGTACATTAACATTTGTATAAATCTTTATCTCACAAAGACAATTGACAACTTTTCTGATATCGATTATATATCTGGTCTGATATTAGACTAATATTTGATCCATGCAAAACAACATGTAGGTTTATTCTGGTCATAACAGACTAATGAAAAACATGTCTATTTTAATATAAGTAGTGAAATAAAAAAATATTTATTAAATAATTATTTCAAATGTCAGTCAGATCTGCCGTTAATGAACTACAAACAAACTGAATAACAAAAATAATTACAACATGTTTTACAGAACATATAATGATGAGGATGTATGCTAGCATGTAGGCTAGCACCTGACCATCCAGGAGGACATCTACATGTATGCTAGTACCTGACCACCCAAGAAGACATCTGCATGCAGTGTTGGGAAAGTTCAACTTGATTAGAAACTAGTTCAAAGTTCAGTTCAAGTTACTCAATATGAATTAGTTCAGTTCATCGTTCATTCTTCCAAATTATGAACTAGAAGTTCATGGATCCCAAAATGAACTTTTTCGTTCTTTTTTTCATTCTTTTTTGTGTTATTATTGTAAATGTATTATTAACCTTTTGTGACGTTATCCTGTAGTCAGTAAATCAGGGGAAAATGCCGCCCCTCCAGGGCGGAAGTAAATACCTTACCCCAGGGTTAACTTCCCTCTGCAGGTTCTTAGAACACAAGGAGCGGTTTCAGTGAGCTTCGTTTTCAATGTTTATTTCCAAGAACGGGACAACACCTGCTCCGGTCGCCGATCACACTCTGTACATTTAACTCTTTTTCTCCGCTCCCAAAAACTCTCTGCACCCCTCTCTCTCGCTCTCGCCCCCCTCTCCGCCGAATAATACACAAATGACATCTATGATAATGCTGTGTTTTGATCCCATTTTATGCCTTATAGGACTCAATAATTACAACGTGATAAGAATGAAATGTGAACTAAATAAGAGCGCAGTTCAATAAATGCCAGAATAACCGCGTTCACAACTTCCCGTTCATTTGGCAAAAGTGAACGAGTCGTTCACGTTCGTTAAAAATATGATATAGTTCATGAACGATCGTTCAATGAACGCGTTCAGGTACAACACTGTCTGCATGTATGCTAGTACCTGACCACCCAAGAAGACATCTGCACTTATGCTAGTACCTGATCACCCAGGAGGACATCTGAACATATGCTAGTACCTGACGATCCAGGAGGACATCTGCACGTATGCTAGTACCTGACCACCCAGGAGGACATCTGCACTTATGCTAGTACCTGATCACCCAGGAGGACATCTGAACGTATGCTAGTACCTGACCACCCAGGAGGACATCTGCATGTATGCTAGTACCTGACCATTCAGGAGGACATCTGCACGTATGCTAGTACCTGACCACCCAGGAGGACATCTGCACTTGTAGGACTGCAGGTTCTCCATCTCGCAGGTTCCTCCATTGCGGCAGGGCGTGCTGCTGCAGAGGTTGATGGGGGCGGAGCATCGGCGGTCAGTGAAGCCTGGTGCACAGGTGCAGCTGAAGTCCACAGTGTTCCCCCTGGACACAGCACGACATGTGCCACCATTCATGCATGTCGAGGCGGTGCACGGGTCACGAATCTGGCACCTGCTCCCGACGTATCCATCACGACACCTGAGGAGCACAAAGGTCAAAGGTCAGCAGGGTTTCAGCCTAAGCTGATGTGGTTTGGATGATGATGTTCTAATGGGGACACTGCAAAAGGACGCCTTTGATTTAAGGGAATGGCCAGACCCTTCAGAATAAAAAGTCATATAAATCTTCTGTTTCAATAACACCTGCACAACCAATGAAAAAGCCTGCTTTCAACAACAAATTCATCTGGCCACGCCCCTCCCCCCTAGGCTGTAAGACAGAGGGAGGGGCTGCAAAAACTGCCCTCATGGTTCTCACAGGTCGAATTGGAGTCATAAACACTGGGCCCATGAGTTCCCAGAGAGAGAGAGAGAGAGAGAGAGAGAGAGAGAGAGAAAGAAACAGAGAGAGACAGAGGGGGAGGAGGAGAGAGAGAGAGAAAGAGGAGGAGGGGGGGCAGAGAGACCGACAGAGAGGGAGGGAGAGAGAGAGGAAGAGAGAGACAGAGAGAAAGAAAGAAAGAAAGAAAGAAAGAAAGAAAGAAAGAAAGAAAGAAAGAAAGAAAGAAAGAAAGAAAGAAAGAAAGAAAGAGCTGCTGGCTGCTGCAGATCACAGGGTCTCACTCACATTTACAATGAGAGGAGCTGAAGGGGGGGGGCCCTGGAGGATACACACTGTTCAACAAAGAGGCCACCCACACACACACACAGACACACACACTCATGTACACACAGTGTGTAGTCTGATACTCACACATCCAGATTATCCACAGGATGGTGTGGTTTCAGGTGGGTCATTCCATGTCAGATCCTACAGACCCTCCCAGATTATTTAGTTATTTCCAACAAAATAAAAATGGTAAATGTGTGATTTTGACAATGTTGAAATAAAATGGTTGACTGTTATAATAGGTTTGGAATACCTGTTATTTGAGGGTTGGACTGAATAGAGACTGTGAAAAAATGGTTGGATTCATATAGCACTTTTTTAGCCACTCAAAGTGCTTCACATTAGCAACCCATTATTCATTCAATCTCACATGCTCCCTCTGGTGGTGGTAAACTACATATGTATCCACAGTTGTTCTGGGGCAGACTGACAGAAGCATGGCAGACATTTGACCTCCTCTGACCACCACTGAACATTCATACACCAGTGTGAGTGACACTGGAGGCAGGACCCAAGGACACAACAATCCACTAAGACAGAGCGGGATTCGAACCACCAACCCTTCAATTACTGGACGATCCACTCTACCAACTGAGCCATCCACAACCATGGTCGGTGGTCACTGTGTGGCGGTGAGCATGTGTGTATTGGGGGAGGGGGGGCACTCAGATTATTTCATCCCAGGCCCATCCAAAGCTGTCAACGGCCCTGACTATAGCAATCTATGATAAAAAAATTGAAGGATATGATCAATTGCGCATGTGATGAACCATAGCCTTCAAAATTGATACTTTTTTTGAAAATGACCAAACATAAGAAAATATGTCTTGTTTCTGATTTCAAGCAAGATAAAAATAAAACAAACAGTATCAATAGGCCTTGCACCCAACATGGTATGCGGCAAAGGCCTAATGACAGTGGAAGGTCAAAGAGAGGGATCAGGGATAGTCACAAAAAAACTCCTTAAACTTTAGGATCTGTGGCATTTAAAAGGTATCTCTAGTTTTGTGATTTTTGTCTTTTGGGCCAACTTTGGAGCAATACTGTGGATCAACCAGGGTAGATATTTATAAACTGAGCATTGATTGTGATTGTCGGGTAACAGTTATTCAGAAAGACCAAACATCTAATATGTAGGTCAAATGATAGAGGAGCAGTGGAAGCTCAAAGTTGGACCAAAATAATAAAAAAATACCACACATTTTGGAAGAACTTTACTTCAAAACTATTAGAGATATTGGTCTAAAACTGGTATTATTTCATAAATCCATAAGAGGAGCATATGTTGCAGACTGGACAATGTTCTGAGAGGGTGACCCAGAAAAGGTCTGTTTCTCTGGATGTTTTGACATGGAATGACCTTTCTGACACCTGTTAGATTTTTCCTGACTACATCAGTATTATTTCATTCAACAAAAATCGATAATAGAAACAGTCGACAGTGAATTCAAATTGTGGACTATTTTCTCCAGACACATTTTTCCAACAGAGTGAGACATCTCACTTGATTATAATCTGTGGTAAGAGTCACTCTGTGAGCGGTAACATACAGAAATAACGGTGTCAACATCAGGTACTAGTACCAAAACTAAGGATGTTTGGCAGCAATTTAGCCTGGATATGGTGAATAAAAAGACTACATTTTAGCCTGAATACGGTGAACAAACAGACTAGTGCAGATGTTTTCAAAGCAGACCTATCATATCATGGCAGTACTTCGCTGATGCACCAACATTTATAGATAAAAACATGTCGGCCAGTTGAACCAAACACAGTCTGACTCACCTCAGTATGACAATACATTCAAGACAAGACAGCTTTTATCACATAAGTTGTACATTTTAACAGTGTATTTTGGTTCTAACAGAGAGCTGGAGCGTTATGCCAGACCATGTGACGAACATATTTTAAATTAAACTCCTGCAGTAGAAGAAGAGCGGCACCATGGAGCCCTTCCTGCAGACGAGGCAGACGTTCACACTGTGACGAACTGGTTTTACATAGAGGACACTGTGATCTAAGTTCTATACTCATCTGCAGTATGTTCAATAAAACATGGAGTTTTCATTGTACCCGTATTTATTGTGTTTATTATCATTTGCCACATAATTAAATCAACTTCATGCTAAATTTAAGAAAAAATTAATAATTACCCGATTAGTCGACTAATGGTTTCAACAGTCAGTGACTGTCAATTGTTAAAATAGTGTTTAGTCGCAGCCCTAGTTCCATTGGACAGTCCTGTTTCCACATTCTTCCATTCATCACCTTCACAGATTCAGAAGTGTTGTCAACACTGGGTGGAGGCTCCGTCAGAACAAAAAACAATGCATCCACTCAATAGCACCAGGGGATGAGAACAAAAAAAACATCTGAGGAATTTGGAATTCCTACTACAAATCCAGTCTTTCCATAGGTAGAGATAGAAGCGAAGTGGTGATGGTGGCGGTCTTCATTAGCTCTGGGGCTGAAGCATCCTGGTCTTCTGATGCGTCCTGGTCTTCTGAAGCGTCTTGGTCTTCTGATGCGTCCTGGTCTTCTGAAGCGTCTTGGTCTTCTGAAGCGTCCTGGTCTTCTGAAGCGTCCTGGTCTTCTGAAGCGTCCTGGTCTTCTGAAGCGTCTTGGTCTTCTGAAGCGTCCTGGTCTTCTGATGCGTCCTGGTCTTCTGAAGCGTCCTGGTCTTCTGATGCGTCCTGGTCTTCTGAAGCGTCCTGGTCTTCTGAAGCGTCTTGATCTTCTGAAGCGTCCTGGTCTTCTGATGCGTCCTGGTCTTCTGAAGCGTCCTGGTCTTCTGAAGTGTCCTGGTCTTCTGAAGTGTCCTGGTCTTCTGAAGTGTCCTGGTCTTCTGAAGTGTCCTGGTCTTCTGATGCATCCTGGTCTTCTGAAGCGTCCTGGTCTTCTGAAGTGTCCTGGTCTTCTGATGCATCCTGGTCTTCAATCTTTTGCCAGCATCTCCACCACAGTGTTTGAGCTTCAGATCAAGCGTACAGACACTTCAAAGACACAGTCACCACACCACTGAAGCTTATTCTTCGTCCCCATAGAGGATTTACTGAAGCTTCAGATCAGACATGAGAATGAGTTAGAGCAAGAAGAGTACAGGAAATATCTGCAGTCTATAGCTGCATTTCCATTACCCTTGGAAATTCGCAAAATGTAAATATCGCTGTAAAATCTGGTAATAGAAACACCTAAATTAAAAAAAACATTCAAATATTGATAAAAGGTTTTCATGCTTTCAGATAAATATATTCTCTGTTCTGTAAAGTGTCAAGTGCAAAAACTGTGTAAAAAACACTACATACATTTATAATTTGTTGTTGTTGTTAAGTGCTGAGCATATTTACACTTAATATTTCGACCTGACAATGTAGGGACCACATGTACAGACAGACAGACAGACAGACAGACAGACAGCTTTGTTTGACATATTAGAGTCTTTAAAGAGTTCACCAGAGGCTGTTACTGACCAGAGAATTAGCCGATTCATTCACTCTAACACTATCAGGGTGATGAACAATCTGAAGCTATGAAGGTGAGAGCAGTGAAATCTCGCGGGACGATATTTCACGACAGTTACGGCGCTCCTGCCTAGAACAACTGCCAATGGAAACACATTCAAAGCACAAATACACTTTGCCAAAATTCTAGGAATATCACTATTGTTTTGGGAAAAACTGTAATGGAAACATAGCTAGAGATCGTTCCATTTGTACTAAACCAGTGGTTGTTAAACTGGGTTAGTTGGGTGAGTCTCAGGGGTCAGAGGTCAAGACACACACCTGACTCATATGATTCATGACGACACGCACCCCCCCCCTTGGCCATCATTGTCTACAGGTGATCACCTGACATTTCTTGGCCAATCTGTGCTGCGGGGAATTTGTTGATTTATGTCTGTGGTGTTCATGACATTCATGATGTGAATTCTTTAATATTTTAATCCATACAAACTATTTCGAGTAAAAAAAGAAAGTGGTCGGACAACTATGTACAATATGGATTCACATGTAGAATGGAAGGTGATGGGAGTCAGTGTTCTATCTGCATGATCTGGAGGGGTGCGAGAAAAGATCAATTCACATATGCATCAGCATTTTTAGTTTTATGATTTTTAAATAGATTTTTCTTGTTCAAAAATCGATTTTTTTTCTACTATATTTAAATGATTCATTTTAAACTGGGTGGCAGAGGGCAAAATGCTTTTCTTCCACTATCTATGATGTTATATCTCTTCATAGAAAAACTTGAAGGAAAGACAGAATGGAGGATAACTGGCAAAAATGCAGAGATAAAACATTCACCATCAAAAGTGTGGAAACATTTTGAATTTTTGCTTTGAAGGGAAGAGGGGAGCTGGACGTGTGGACTGTAAACTTTTCTTTACTGACTCACAGATGATATGCATTTTTGGGGGAAACATGGCTCCTGGTATGGTATTCAACCTTTTCACATGGTCTGGTGTTAAAAAAGCAAATTAAAAATCTGAAAAATTGGGAATGTTAAAGAATCGCACTTTAATCGAATCGGCACCCAAAAAAATCAGCATAAAAGCATATCGCCCTAGACCGAATGATCTGCAACTCCAAGGTAAACCATTCTAGTGGACAGTCTATGGACAGCTGTGGCTCAGGTGGTAGAGCGGGTCATCCAATGGCCGAAGGGTCGACGATTTGTGTCCTGGCTCTGTTTGTCCACATGTCCAAGTGTCCTTGGACAAAGACACTGAACCCTTTGTTAGTCTCCCAGTAGGACTGACAGAACCTTAGAACCTACTGGTGTATGAGTGTGTGTGAATGGGTGAATGTGAGGCTAATGTAAAGAGCTTTGAACCATGAAGGTGGAACAACTATAGAAGTGAAGAACATTTAGTCCAGCACCATTAAAACTGATTTTATTATTTCTGACCGTAGCGAAGATAAAGCTGGTGCAGATAAACACAACTAAGAAGTAGAAAAACACTCAGAGCACAGACCCCCCCCCCAATAAAACCATCATCAAACCAATGCTCACAAAAACTTTTCTACTGGTCAGTCTGACCACTGGACTGACCAGTAGAACTGATCACTGGACTGACCAGTACAACTGATCACTGTACTGACCAGTAGAACTGACCACTGTACTGACCAGTAGAACTGATCACTGGACTGACCAGTACAACTGATCACTGTACTGACCAGTAGAACTGACCACTGTACTGACCAGTAGAACTGATCACTGGACTGACCAGTACAACTGATCACTGGACTGACCAGCACAACTGATCACTGGACTGACCAGTAGAACTGACCACTGTACTGACCAGTAGAACTGATCACTGGACTGACCAGTAGAACTGACCACTGGACTGACCAGTACAACTGACCACTGTACTGACCAGTGTATACATGTAAGGGTTAATAGTTTCGATGAGTCCAGTCTTTGGGTGTTTAAGGGTTAAGTACAGATGCGTCACATGTTAGATCTGACTTTAAACCTGATGTGACACAGCTGGGAATTCTGCCCCAAAATTCCTGAGCATCCACAGGCAGCTCGTTCATACAGAATGTAAAGGTGGGGGTGAGGGGTGAGGGGTGAGAGGAGGGGGGACAGATTTGGCTGCTAGAAGGCCAGTCCAGTTTAAGCCCCAGCGGTGGCGGGTGCTGAGGTCGTGAGGCGCCACACGAGCTCGCTGGAAAAAGGCCTCAGGGAGCAGGTGCGCATGTTAATGAGCAGACGGCAGCTGCACCCCCCCCCAAACACACACACACACACCCGGCCATTCACACACACACCCATCCCCTGCCTCCCACACCCCAGCGCTGTAGCTCCTTCCTCTCCAACACTCTCCATCCTACACTGCAGTGTTGTTTACTTTAGTTTTTTTGTTGCATTAACTCAATAAAAATCTTGAATTAACCCTTTAATGACTAATGTTAGAACAGATCCACTACATTCATTTATGTCGTTTGTGCCACAAGTGTCAGAAAATCTTTAGTAATTCTTTTAAAGAAGTTAATTATTATCATTATTATATTTAGTGTTTTCCAGACTATCAGATTCACTTAAAAGATTGAAACTTTCTCCAAAAACCAGTGTGGTTGTGCTTAGTGACTTGGAATTTTGACTTTTTATCTGACAATTTCTACTTTTTATCTCATAATTTGGATGTTTTATCTGAATTTTTCATAGTTTTGTAAATTATAACCACTAGTGGTCCAAGACCATCCTTGGTTTGGTAAAAAGTCCTACTACAGTTCAATAATAGAATAATAACCTAAAATGACTATATTTTCTTTTGGCTTTGACACATTAGGACTGTAAATAATGACAACGTCCAATTCTTGTATTT
This sequence comes from Siphamia tubifer, assembly GCA_020466265.1. NCBI lineage: Eukaryota > Metazoa > Chordata > Actinopteri > Kurtiformes > Apogonidae > Siphamia > Siphamia tubifer. The sequence continues at coordinate 3,608,291 of CM035791.1, forward strand.
TATTTTAGTGCACAAAATAATATTAAAATCTGAAAATATTGACATTTACAAACTATCCTGGAACAATAAAATGTGAACAACCTGAAAAGTCTGAAGAAAATTAGACACAATTTTAACCATTTAGTGTCTTTTGTAGAACTGATCCTTAATCACCTATAAATATGAGTTAAATCAGAATATTGTTAAAATTGCACTTATTTTTATTAATACATTTACATTTTTTTCAGGTTATTCACATATTACCTTATTTGGATACTTTATAATAGTAAGTATTTTCATACGGGCGGCTGTGGTTCAGTTGGTAGAGTGGGTCGCCCAATGACCGAGAGGTTGGTGGTTAGCATCCCAGCTCTGGCTGTCCACATGTCTAAGTGTCCTTGGGCAAGACACTGAACCCTGACTTAGGCCCCCAGTAGGACTGACCTTTGACCTTAGAAACCTACTGGTAAGCATCCGGACGTCTGGAAGACAGACGTCGGAAAATACTGATATTACCTGATATTACCCCCCCCCCCCCCACCTCTGTTTTTTTTTTTTTTGGACATTGGGTTCATTATTGTCCACTGATTTTACTGCCTGCGTGCGTCTGGACCCTGCGAGGCCAGGATCCCACCTTCGCTGGGACACACCACCTGGGTCTTTATAACAAGCAGTGACAGGTCAGTGACATACCTGGTCAGACTGGTGAACTATTTTCAGTCTGTATTGACAGAAGAACATTCTGTTTTCCACAAAAAAGGAGAAATATATAATTTTATTTATTTTATTTTACGTTTTGTAACATTTTTAGTTAGTTTGTAGAGGGATAAGTTCATTAAAAGTTAACACTTACAGAGTTTTAAAATACATGTGCAACTCAGTTAATTAAAAGTCTGATGTCCATTCATGTAATTTGTAATTTAGTTTTATTAAAATCTCGTCTCGACGTCCTGAACCCAATCTTGTGTCTCGTCTCGTGACCCGAGTGTCTTGTCACACCCCTAGTCATGTTCTGACGTCATATGACAACATATGAAACCTTGGTGGAGGTCTGCTGTCTCTGTCTGCCTTGTTATGATATTATTTGACTGGTTTGATCCACTGAAGATGAAATCAGGCTGAAGGTGGAAAATTAATACAAATGAGTTTGAGAGTCCTGGTGTGAAACGCCTCCTGTTTTTATTCTGAACCCATGAAAGAAGCAGCTTCATTTACCGAAAACACCACCGTCAGTGTCTGTGGCAGTGACCCTCCTCCCCCAGTGTGTGGCACTAACACAGTGTGACGCCCCACCCCCCGCAGCCTTTACCTGTGGTCCATGTGCCAAGTGTAGCACACACTAGATGAAGAATGCTAACAGTTTGCTCTTTAACTTAGCGACAGTTTGTTAAATACAAGCTCAGCACAAAACTGCTCTGTACAGCAGGACTCACAAACATTCATTTTACACATTTAACCCAATTTTATCTCCAATAGACCAGACCAGTAAAATAATAATATGTAAATAATGACAACTACAAATATTTATTGTTGATTTTGTGGGGAAAAAAACCCATTACATTATGAAAATACTTAGTTTTGAAGTGAATAACCTGAAAGAAATGAAATTTCTTCAGAAAAATAAGGTCCATTTTAACAATGTTCTGCCTCAGTTTATCATTAGTCCATGTGTTTTATTATGGATCAGTTCTACAAATACACAAAACACTTAGTAACAGAAGCAGAAAAAGGGTCAAAATTAGAGCTGGGTGTGGATTCAAATTTTGAAGAATCGATCAGATTCTGAAGATGAAGAATCGATTCTATCCGATTCGATCCGATTCAGGTTAGTGTTCTTTAAAAAGAAAAAAATTTATTCTCTCATTTCATGGCTGTGTTTCAGTGGCATGCAGCCATTTTTTTTCAGGGAAGCCAGAAATAAAGAACTTTTTATTTATTTATTTATTTATTTAATATTATTGTTCACTATTTTTTAAACTTTAAAACATTCAGGGGATGAGCGACTGCATTGTGACGTCAAACATTATTGTTTAAACTCACAAAGCCCTTGTTTTCAACGACAGAATACGGCCGCATGTGTTTACGGACAAACTCTGCAGTTGCCATGGTTACGCTCTGAGATGGTGCTGAATTGTCTGTCAGTGTTAAAGTTTCCTTCAGTTTCATTTACTGTCCTGTTTGTCCTGTGGACGGTTTGATGTCCAAGTGATGTAATTGAAAGTGACCTTTAAAAATTAATCCTCGGAACCTTCGCCAGGTCCCTGGGCCGCATGTTTGACACCCTTGTTGTACCTGGTCCTGTATTTTCCACACTATAGGGGGGGCTGTAAGGAGTACTGTTAATTAATGTTTTGTTTGATATTTTTCACATATAAAACACACTTAATATTTATCACATTTTAGGTGGTGGGGGGTTGTGTATTTTAGAAGAGTTTTTGAATATGTTTTGATTTTAGATTGCTTTTTTGTGTTAGTTTATATTTTTTTTATGAATTTTGGTGAATTTTAGCATGTTTTGTATGTTTATTTCTCCACATTTTTTTGTTTCTTAGTGTATTTTGTGTGAAATTTGAGTATTTTTATATTTTGTACTTTTTTCTTCCTTGGTATCATAATGTCTGCATATTAAAGCACCTGTTTAAACAGTAAAATATGGGTTTTCCTCTCCCTTCTTCATCATCCAGGAAACTTTTGATTTCTACTTTTAGAGTCAGACTGTGTTTATATAAATGTAAAGAGTATAAAATACATATATTTATATAAATGTAAAGAGTATAAAATACATATATTTATATAAATGTAAAGAGTATAAAATACATATATTTATATAAATGTAAAGAGTATAAAGTACATATATTTATATAAATGTAAAGAGTATAAAATACATATATTTATATAAATGTAAAGAGTATAAAGTACATATATTTATATAAATGTAAAGAGTATAAAATACATATATTTATATAAATGTAAAGAGTACAGATACCTAAAAACTATAAAGTAAAGTACATAGTTGTACTGAGTTACTTCTAAAAAAACCCTGAAGACATGAAGCTTAACTGTCTGAATAAGAGGTGGGGGGGAGGGGGGGTCAACGACTTTTTCCTTCAGTTTTCACTGTGTTCAAAACAAACAGTGTGAAGCAGCTGCTTCAACAAGACAAATGTTTGGAGCAGCTGCTGAAGTGTTTTAATGCTGCTGATGCTAATGCTAATGCTGATGCTACTGCTAATGCTGCTAAAGTGTTTTAATGCTGCTGATGCTAATGCTGCTGCTCCTGCTAATGCTGCTAAAGTGCGTTAATGCTGCTGATGCTAATGCTAATGCTGCTACTGCTAATGCTGCTAAAGTGTGTTAATGCTGCTGATGCTAATGCTAATGCCGCTGCTACTGCTAATGCTGATAAAGTGTGTTAATGCTGCTGATGCTAATGCTAATGCCGCTGCTACTGCTAATGCTGATAAAGTGCGTTAATGCTGCTGATGCTAATGCTGCTGTTAATGCTGCTAAAGTGTGTTAATGCTGCTGATGCTAATGCTAATGCTGCTGCTACTGCTAATGCTGATAAAGTGCGTTAATGCTGCTGATGCTAATGCCGCTGCTACTGCTAATGCTGATAAAGTGCGTTAATGCTGCTGATGCTAATGCTGCTGTTAATGTTGCTAAAGTGTGTTAATGATGCTGATGGTAATGCTAATGCTGCTGCTACTTCTAATGCTGCTAAAGTGCGTTAATGCTGCTGATGCTAATGCTGCTAAAGTGTGTTAATGATGCTAATGCCCATGCTGCTACTGCTAATGCTCATGCTAATTCTGCTGCTACTGCTAATGCTGCTAACATGTGTTAATGCTGCTAATGCTAATGCCCATGCTAATGCTGCTACTGCTACTGCTAATGCTGCTGAACAGTGTTAATGCTGCTAATGCTAATGTCCATGCTAATGCTGCTGCTACTGCTACTAAAGTGTTTTAATACTGCTAATGCTAATGTTAATGCTGCTGCTACTGCTAATGCTGCTAAAGTGTGTTAGTGCTGCTGATGCTGCTGCTGTCTGCTGCTGCTGGTAATGCCGCTGCTGCTGCTGCTGTCTGCTGCTGCAGCTGTTAATGCTGCTGCAGCTGCTGTTGTTGTACAGGTCAATAAAGCAGAAGATGAAAAGCCCAGCACAAATCTGAAGCTGAGTAAATATCAGGTGTTTGTCAGGATCATATAACTGAGCAGTAAAAGCCTGATACTGTCATTATCTCTTGTGTCCCTAAACACCAGCCTTCATTGTTCACTTCTACACAGTCTCCTCTTCAATGGCTGCCGCCGTTACCCATGGCAACAGGTCGTAACGGGGCCGGGCGGCGGCCTACAGCAGATGTTGTGCTGACATCTGACCCTCCTACAGACGTCACTTTGAGGGGTTTTCCTGTGCGTTGAGAAGCAGCTGCCATCTGGTGCCACTGTGAGGTCACACGCAGACCACGACCACGACGCGTACGTGTAGGCAAACAAAAAACTGCAGTGATTCTGACAGCTGTACAGACATGTCTGGACTCCACTTCCTATTAGACAGAGGCCACATTCAGCCTGGTTTGATCTTCAGGGGACCAGCACGCTAAAATAAACTACAAATAATAACAAGTGGTTTTGTCTTTGTTTGAGTGCAAACAAACCCCATTAACTTATGAAATAAAATGATCCAACAAGAAAGGTGTGAATAACCTGAAAAAAATAAAATATGTGTAATTCTATCAATATTATGCCTCACTTTATCATTTACACTTAGATCTACTACAAAGACAGTAAGTTGTTTAAAATGTGCTTAATTTTCTTGATAAATTTCAGGTTCAGTTTATTCACATTTTATTGTTACATGATACTTTTCCTCATTTAATGTTATTTTTTGCAGTAAAACAAAGACAAAAATTTGAAGTTTGAAATCATTCGTGAAATCGTGTAATTCATTTTTTTAATCGCATCAAAGGAAAAGGAAAATATGGAGTTATTATATTTGTAAGTTATTTGTCTGTACCTGAACATGAACTAAAATGACTTCCACAGCCTTTACAACCTCATCGCAGGGGCCACATTTTGACCCCTGCGATAAGAAGATTAATAAATTAGGTTGTGATTGAGTTATGATGTGAAATAAATCTGTGTGGGAGCCACAGACAGCTTCAGCTTCCACTGGTGGAAATGGAACAATTAGGAATTTATTAAAGTAATCCTTGTCTATTTTTACAGGACAATATAAAACAAGATAATCCCTCTTTAGGCTGTTGGGAAAAAACTACAGAGAAACTACAGTTGTCCCAAATGGACAGAGCGTACGTTTACATGGTGTGTTTTAATTCACAATTATTTATTCCGAATGAGTAACGCAGGCGCGCAGATAGTGGGTGTGTCAGGTGTGTCATGACACACCCAGTTTTGAACGCCCTTAGATCCATCCCACCCACTTTTATTTAAGAAAAAAACATGTTACTTCTTCTTTTTTTTTTTTTTACTTTTACTACTTACTTCAAGCATCACGAGGAAACCAAAATGTGAATTAACATACATAATAACGTGACTCGGTTATTGCGCTGTCGGGCGGCATCGTCGTTGACTTTGGTTGCCACGGTTACAAACAAATAGTCTGACAGGCATCACTTGGACAGCCGGGGTGCGCGTTCAGGAGGACCCCAACACGGTATGGAATAATGAGGCGAGCTAAAAAGCAGAAAACGATCATGTGGTTTTTTCAAAGAGCAACAGCTGTAAGTAAACTGTTACTTTACGTTATCACATCATCTTCATATTTCTGTTCAAAGCAATGTCACTGTGAGAGTAGGAATGGTACAAAGCTGACCAGAGCCAAACTTTCACCTTCTTCTGCCTCCACGTAGCCTGTACATGGAAATAGTCTACCTCAGCGATCCCCAATAGGCGGCCACTTCCGGCCCGCGATAGGACACAGACTGGCCCACAACAACTTGTGAGAAAAAGATTCTTTTTTTGAAATATTGTGGCGGTGAGACATTAGCACCATCATCGTCTTTTTTGGAGTGTGTGAAGCGCAGCTCTCCTGCGACATATGTTTAAACTGGACATTGTCATCTGGACCTTCCCTCACTACTCAGCCTTTTCTCTATGTGGTGGACGTCTGGACACACACGCACACACACCTGCTGCAGAACCGGACCACTGTTAATTCATAGAACAGGACACAGATTCATTCATTCATTGTTTTGGGTTTTTCTTCTGTTTGTGTTTATGTATGGAGGATAATTGGTGCCATTGTTTATGAGTTAATATGATTTCAGTTTGATGTTTGTTCCATGTAAATATTGTAGATTGTGTGTTAATTAAATAATGTGATAATTGGTATGTCCATGGGTGGAGCTTAGGGGTAAATAAAGGGGAGTGTTTCCCAGTAGTGTGGGGGGTGTAGTTGGAGATAAATTCTGTAGATTTAAACAGATTTGAAGTTAAAGTAAGAGTGTGGCTGAAATCTGGGTTTTTTTGTGCTAAATGACAAAAGAGACCAACTTTATTTTATCGTGTTTTCAGATCTCTTGTAACTATTTTTTCTTTTTCCTGTTTTTTTTTTATTTGGTATTTTTGCACTGGAAAAACTGTGCACTCCTCATCACTGCTGGTTTTGGACTTGGGTGAAAATAAATGAAAAACCATTGAAGTCAAACAAACCCTTGACAAATATACATATATATATATATATATATATATATATATATATATATATATATATATATATATATATATATATATATATAGTATTTATTATTTAAGTATGTCCAACTGGCTGCTGTTACAGCTGTATTACTGTTGATTTGTTCCAGCAGACTAGCATAGTATATATTTTTTTATTTTATTTTGAGTTAACTAGCTGTTGTTATAAATCTGTCAACTTTCAGAGCAGACTGTAATAACCAAATATTTATTTTGAGAAAATGGTTGGTTCTCAACTTTTGTTTCCAGGGTGCAATTTGTCTTTGTGTGACCCTCACCAATAGTATTCCTGAATCCCAGGCACAACTAATAATGTTATATTGCACTATAAGCGCAGATTCTACATTGTTATCAGTATTGTCACTGGTGTGGGGCTGTTGTGGCCCTGCCGCCGTGGGCCCCACAGGTGCTGTGGCCCTCGGCTTGGTGCCCAGGTAGGAATTTGGCTCTTTATGAAATCTAATTGGGGAACCCTGGTCTACCTCATTGGATTTCTGTCAACGGCATTAATAACTTAAGGCCGTTTTATTGTTTAATCTGACGTTCCTTGCCACGATCACGATCACGATCACGATCGGTCTCAATCAGTTTTTAAACGTTACAGACACTGTTGGCATTGACTCTGCCTCACTGGTCTACAGTCAGAAGCTTCTGGAATCAAACTAATGAAATGTTCCCACATGTGTGTTAGTGATAAAAAAAAACAAAAGTCTGAAATGATGGTTGGATCAAGTTTCTAAGATAAGTCTGGACTCAAAATGGGACATTTTACTGAGTATTTAGCTTATTTTAGTTGATTTTACTGAATATTTCACTCATTTTTGTTGATTTTAGAGAATATTTTGGTCATATTTGTTCACTTTATTCATTATTTTTGGTCCTTTTTATTTAAGTACTGTCTTATTCTACACATTTGCTGTTTGTTTTGGTAATTTCTCTTCATTTTCTTGATTATTTGGTTCATTTCTGGTCATCTTTAACACGCCCAATAACACTGGTCTACAGTCAGAAGCTTCTAGAATCAAACTAATGAAATGTTCCCACATGTGTGTTAATGATAAAGAAAAGTCAAGTCTGAAATGATGGTTGGATCAAGTTTCCAAGATAAGTCTGGACTGAAAATGTGAAATATTTAAAATAAAGAAGATAAAGGGTTTTAGTCCAAATTAATATTAGTGTCAGATCTACCAGATCTACCAGATCTACCAGATCTACTTCCAAACACTGTCTGCACATTATGATCCATTCACTTTACAGGTTCTTTCTAGTGAAAGAACCTGTTGGTTTATGTTCATGTTGTATACATGAACATAAACCAACATATGTGGAATAACACACCATCATATATATTAAAAACATCAACTAACCAAAAATAAAGTCATTAGTTTTCTCATTAATCTGATTAAAGGAAGATTTAACACATTTAATGTGTGAAGAACATACTTTATAAATAAACTGTAGAACAATGTTTCCAACAAAAGTGTCCATGTTCTGTTGTTAACTGCACAAATGACATCAACTCTAATCTTTCCAGGTCCAGTGTTGGACACGTCCTTATATGGTCCTCACTTATTCTGCTGCAATGTGAGGTCAGTGCACAGGTCATGTGACTTTTTGTGATTGTGGACCAACATGTCACAGTAGTGTGCTGGTGTCACATGGTAAATGTTCTTCACTTCTATAGTTCTGTTCCACCTTCATGGTTCAAAGCTCTTTACATTAGCCTCACATTCACCCATTCACACACACTCATACACCTTACACCATCACCTTATGAAAATACAAGAAAGGTGTGAATAACCTGAACCTGAAGTGAAATATCTCAAGATTAGATTAGATTAGATTAGATTAGATTAGATTAGATTAGATTAGATTCTTTATTGTCATTTCCATGGGTCACAAAAACTAATTTTCTTTCATCCATCCACCATTACATGTCAGTTCTTCAAACAGAATCGTATTTAGCAGCCTAACTACATGTTAGTCGTCCACTCTTTTATGCTCGGGTATCTCTTTCTCGACTGCATCGACTCAAACAAGTAGTAAAAAGGACGTGTCCAGTCTTTCAGGACGTTGTCAGCTGTCTTCACACAGCGCTCATTCTCCTGTAGCTGTGGTAGTGACACACCAAAGAGCTCCTCAGCTGTTTTCACTAAGACTGTGTGTGTCCTCAGCCGTACAGCTGCAGACCCTCTACTGTACCTCTGTAGAACAGGGTCCTTTTTTAAATAATTTTATTTAACCTTTATTTAACCAGGTAAGTCAGTAACAACAGATTCTTATTTACAATGACAGCCTGCCAAGAGACCAGAGGGTTGAAGGCTGCAAAAACTAAAAACAGAAAAACAAACAAAAAACAAAACATGCAACAAACAACACACACTTCTGGTTGACTGACTTCACTGGCTGGTATACGAAGGTCCACCTTCTGCAGCCTGTGAACCTAGTGAAGGTGCTGTTGGCTCTTCTTTATGACAGCTGTGATGTTGTGGCTCAGGAAAAATATGTGTAATTCTAACAATATTAGGCTTCAATCTATCATTTACACACATCCTTTATGGATCAGGTTGACTACAAGGACAAGAAATTGTTACAATTGTGCTCAATTTTCTTTATAGATTTCACATTGTTCATATGTGTTCAGGTTTTTCACATTTTATCATTTATCAAGGATAGGTATAAATATTTTACTAATTTAATGTTATTTATTGCACTATAACAAAATAGATAGATAGATAGATAGATAGATAGATAGATAGATAGATAGATAGATAGATAGATAGATAGATAGATAGATAGATAGATAGATAGATAGATAGATAGATAGATAGATAGATAGATAGATAGATAGATAGATAGATAGATAGATAGATAGATAGATAGATAGATAGATAGATAGATAGATAGATAGATAGATAGATAGATAGATAGATAGATAGATAGATAGATAGATAGATAGATAGATAGATAGATAGATAGATAGATAGATAGATAGATAGATAGATAGATAGATAGATAGATAGATAGATAGATAGATAGATAGATAGATAGATAGAACCTTATTGTCATCATACAATTGGACAATGAAATGGGTCCTCTGTAAATTCATCCAACGAGCAGCATTTGGTCCCCGGACCGCATGTTTGAGACCCCTGTTTTAGTGATATACCTAGATGTTTCTCCCAGGAGCCAAACTACGTATGTTAGTGCAGCCGTGTTTGGACCCCCCCCCTCCCCTCCCCTTCATTTCCTGGCTGTTTGCTTGTGTGCTGTGGTTCAGTCCTCTTTAGTCTGATCTGTTTTTAAACCATTACCCTGGGGGGAGGGGGTGGGGAGCTCTTTGTCTTCTCTCCTTTCCTACACTCTTGTTTCTCAGTTTTGGGTTAGGGTCAGGGTCAGGCTGGTGTTTTGTCAGCACTTTAAAGAGGCTAACCGCGCTAACAACTGCACCATCACTGCACGAGACAAATCAAGCCTGAGCTGCAGCATTTGTGAACAGAAATAATCCAAAGTCAAACCACACCTGCAACTGAAACCAAAGTCACCACCAAATCCCCACTGGCTACAGAAATTAGAGGGGAAAGGCTCCCCCTGTGTCCCTGTCCTTATGTCCTTTTCCTTCCTCTGTAATTGTACAGCAGCAGTGACCTGCAGCACACATCTGGACACATCTGGACACATTTGGACACATCATTAGACCCTGTTTATCTGAGACCATTATACACTCATGGGAAAGAGCTGTGTGTGTGTGTGTGTGTGTGTGTGTGTCTTCAGAAGTCATAGCACTAATGACTAGTGCCAGCGCCGTCTTTATGAGGCTGGGAACCATTTAAAGTCTGTTGTGTGAAGCTGGAAGTGACAGCGACTCTCAGGTTGTTACTGGACACAGCACCTTGTCATGTGGAAAACCACATAAGTGTGGTGTCATGTCGCCCTGGAGGAAACTGTCATGCTTTGCTCTTTCACTCAGTATAAAAGATACGCAGATGGAAAAGCTCCACAGTCATTTAGTCCAGTGGATCCACGCACACAGTAAACTTGTGGCAAATAATATTTTTGTCTGAATCGTTGGTCCATAGAGCCTCAGCCAAGATTGGTCCAAATTTACCGATCCAATCACAACGGTCCATCTGTGTAGAGAGATTGTAGGGCGGGGCTTAGCACAATGACGACAAGATTGAAGAAGTAGGAAGTTATATCCCGTCTATGGTCGGATAAGCAGCATGTAAACAGAGTATGTTGGATATTTATCCTCCACTGTTAGCTGTGTGTTAATGTTGATTAGCCTAGCCTATAGGATGTTAAAACAACCAGATAGACGCTAGTTTCGACTTGTTTTCATTGCTCTGTATATGTCACATTGTTGCTCTGATTGGTCATAGAGCTGGCCTATGAGGTGCAGAGCAGTTTGAAAGTATTTTTTTAGTGTACTTATAATCTTATTAATCTTTAGTGTACTTGAGTGTATTTTAGCATATTTTAGGGCATTTTAATATATTTTTAGTGCACTTTACTGTATTGTTTAGTGCATTTTATTGTATTATTAGTGCACTTTAGTGTAATTTTCTGTACTTTAGCACATTTGAATGTATTTTAGGGCATTTTAGCAGGTGTATAAATGTGTGTGTGAATGGGTGAATGTGAGGAATTGCAAAGCACTTTGGGCACCATGGGTGAATAAAAATGTGCTACAGAAGCTCAGTCCATTTAGCATCACTGTCAAAATGTCTTCAGTGCAGTGAGAGTAAATAACAAAGGTTCTGAAACTCACTCAGTATAGGAACTAGAAATGCAGCCGTTAGCCGTTAACAGAACCTCTTATGTTTCTAATGGACACTTTCATTGGTGGTTATTATGGTTGTTTGTCTCGTGTGATGTACATTACATGTCCTCAAAGCATTCTTCTCATTTTTCATTAATGCAGGGAAGACACATGCTCAGTACGTTTCCATGCACACCCAAGTCCAGCTATTGTAAAGAACTGAGCTCAGGACTAGGAATGGGTGGTATGTAGGGTGACCACACGTCACCGACAGTCCCAAATTCTAAGGTGTCGTCCCAAATCTCATATCTAGCTGTATATGTCACGAAAATTAAATGTATATCCAATAATGTCTTGTTATAGGTAAACAGGTAAACATTTTAAATGATTCCCCTACAGCCTGACTGTCGCGGAGGCTGATTGAGCAGCCATAAATGTTTCAAATGTCTGCATGCAACCCCAGCTACAATGGATCTATTTTTATTATCTTTGTCACATTCTAGTTCTATTCGATTGTTACAGTGAGCGCGAACAAGTTGCCGTGATGACGAGGGTGAAGCCGACCACAGAAGTGAATGTGCAGCAGCATCAGCAGTCATTAATTGGAACTTCGCAACCTCTAAATCTAATTTACATGACATGATCATACAACCTAAATAATTTAAATAGCCCTAAAACTTACATCATCTCGTCTTATATTTACATTTACTATTAGATGTCATTGTTTTATACAAGTCATTTTATCATTGTTATTTTTCTACTTTCCACATTCAACCATGTTATTTTAATTTATTTACATTTGTAGGCCTGTGTTTATTGTTTGCTGTGGCAGCATTTGATTAGTTGTAATAGATTAATGAAGATTCAAAGACATTTGAAGCACAACTTCATTATTATCCTATTTTGTTATTGTTCAACTTCCTGCGTCTCCACATTCAACAATGTTCAAGGTAAAATACGTACATGTAGTGCATGTTTTTATTAATGATATTTCACTAATATTGATTAATAGACTATTAAATACTTGAATAACATTCATTTGCCAAGCTTGGAAATGTCAGTTTTTTATTGACTGTGTACATCAGCGACAACGAATATAAAATATACAGTTTATATAGTGTACTATTGGTTATAATGGTATGTGATGTCATATTTCGATTCAGCACTCTACAATTTCATTTACAGGGTGTCTGAAAGGTAAGCTAACAAGCTAACGGCCAAAGGTTAGACAGCCAGGGACAATCTGAGGATAAAAGGAAACATTGGCAACAGTCAGCGGATATTCCTTAAATATGATAATGGTCATTTCCAGACAACGCAACGGTGCGTTTAGGTGCAGCCATACTTTGGCCTTTGTTTTGATGGTGGTCTGCTGCAGTATGGCTCTTCTTCCTGTTTTTGCTCTGAGCCACGTCACGGCTTGAGTTCGACATGAGTGGCTGAAGCGACACGTCAGTCAAGATGATGGACAGATTCTTCATCTAATCACATGCAAGGGTTTTAGATAAGGCTCCTCCTTTGAAAATGGATTGGTTGTGGGAGGGTCCCAGATGGTATTGCGATACCATCTGGGGACAGTCAGGTCACTTGAACTCCTCCACCTGAGTCAATTTTTCTCAGACACATAAAAATGGATGCACATCTATCTAAAAGTCAGAAGTTATCAGAAAAAGAACGGCATCTGAAAACTGTTCACACCTTCAGGAACTGTGGAAAAAGGAGCACAGTTGGTGTGAGTGTTCTGCTCTGTAGTCCTGAAGAAACAAACTGTCCTGTTCACTAAGAAAAGGCTCGGACTCATTCTGCTGATTATCCTGAGTGCCAATGCCAGTCACTGAATGCCACACACACACACACACACACACACACCTGGCAGGACAACTGAAGCAGCCAAAACCACAAGGAATTATGGGTATCATGGAGCACGCTCTGTGGGCGAGTCCTAATTGTTAAACTAGAACCCACAGACAGGTGGTCTGACAAAAGAAAAAAGAAATGAGGAAGTGTGTTTGGAGCATACCCAGTGTCTTTGTCCTCTACACTCACTGCTCCCTGCTTTGACAAAATATCATTCCAGCCTTTTCCAGACTTAGACGAAACTGAAAATTTTCCCCAAGACCTTGAATTGATGGACTTTATTTTTGTCCTGTATGTTTATTAGATTGTCTTAGTTTATACATATAACAGCAGTGACTCAGTATGTCGACCATTATTCACAACATCTAAATAATAAAGACAAAAACTAAACAAAAACAACCACAAGCAGCTAAAGTGGGATCATTTACAAACATTAAGAAATTAAGATTACAGACCTATAGTAGACCATTACATACCTATAGTAGACTGTTGCATTCCTATAATAGACCATTATATACCTATAGTAGACCGTTACATACCTATAGTAGACGTTACATACCTATAGTAGACCGTTACATACCTATAGTAGACGTTACATACCTATAATAGACCATTACATACCTATAGTAGACCGTTACATACCTATAGTAGACCGTTACATACCTGTAGTAGACCGATACATACCTATAATAGACCATTGTATAGCTATAATAGACCATTACATACCTATAGTAGACCGTTACATACCTATAGTAGACCGTTACATACCTATAGTAGACCGTTACATACCTATAGTAGACGTTACATACCTATAATAGACCGTTACATACTTATAGTAGACCGTTATATACCTATAGCCGTGGCATACCTATAGTAGATGTTACATACCTATAATAGACCATAATATACCTATAGCCATTATATACCTATAGTAGACGTTACATACCTATAATAGACCATTACATACCTATAGTAGACCGTTACATACCTATAGTAGATGTTACATACCTATAATAGACCGTTACATACCTATAGTAGACCGTTATATACCTATAGCCATTGACATACCTATGGTAGATGTCACATACCTATAGTAGACGTTACATACCTATAATAGACCGTTACATACCTATAGTAGACCGTTACATACCTATAATAGACCGTTACATACCTATAGTAGACCGTTACATACCTATAGTAGACTGTTACATACCTATAGTAGACCGTTACATACCTATAGTAGACCGTTACATACCTATAATAGACCGTTACATACCTATAGTAGACCGTTACATACCTATAGTAGACCGCTACATACCTATAATAGACCATTATATAGCTATAGTAGACCATTGTATACCTAACGCTCAAATTCTACAATAACGTTTTTTCCAGTAATTTGTTAAGCCTTTCACCTGAAATTCAAGTCTTTTCAAGGTCTGGAAAACAGTGCTTCAGAATTCCATATTTTTTAAAGGAGTTATTCCATGGTTATTTCATTAATATTACTGTGTTCTTCATTGTTATTGAATACATTGTGAGTTGGTTCTATTTAAAAAAACATCCAGATTGTTTTGTTTCCAGCTGTTTTTTCACGATAGAAAAATGACTTAAGGTGGAACAACAGAGTTTACCACTACTTCCTCATACGTGTCCATGACACAGTGACGAGGCGTCTCTGATTGGCTCAGAATGTGTGAAGGAACACTCCCTCCTCCCCTGTGGCTCTTTGTGTGTTTACCATCCCAGAGTAACATCCAGCTAGGTTTAGTGCCGTTGCTTGTTCTGAAAATGTGCAGTAAAAAATTTATGCTTTATTTCCACAGAGACACATGAACCAGTTTGATCTGACATTTTTTCCAGTTTGTGCAGCAGCTACTGTGGCGCCGTCTTCTCTTGGAGATGCTTATGCTAATGCTACTTCAGATTCGATGCTGGGGACGGGCTTAACTCCACGTGGGTGACACTAAAGTCCATCTGACGTCAGATGGACCGGCTTTTTCTGGGTCCCTGGTTCCTGTTGTTGTTTAGTGTGAATGCAGTATGCAGCCAGTGGAGGTGATGAACCACTGTCAAAGGAGCATGTGTTGGTAAGTCTGGGTGAGCCATCAGATTCCAAAATGAGCGTGGAAAAGTGGTTTTCAGTGGAATAACAGCCTATGAACATTTTTTTTAAATGGCAGATGCAGATTGAGAACACAACAACACAGAGACGACTCCACCGATCAGTGTCTACGCTGATGACACGTCATGTTACATCATTGCTCCTGAATGAACAAACAGCATTTCAGCAGACGATAAAATTCTACTGTAAGATTTTTTCCCATACTTTAAACTTTCACCCAAAATTCTAAACTTTTCAAGGTCTGGAAAACAGTGTTTGACAATTTCATACCTTTTAAGCCTTTCTCCAGCATTCTGTGGCTGTCACTCCACTCAGCCTGCGATTTGTCCTGGCATCTGCCAACCAGAGAGGCTGAAATATCACTAGACCCCCCACCACCACCACCATTACAGTAATCAGACAGTGCCCCCCCCCCCCCCCAGCCTTCTCACCAGCCAGCCTCTTGCTGCAGGAAGCCAACCCTGGCAGCAGCAGTCATATAAAAGCCTGGTGCTGTGTTTGTGCTGGTGTGATGATATGATCAGATATGGCAACTTTTCTTCCCTGGGGGGCTGCCAGGACATTTCCTGACTCTGAATGGAGGTGGTGGGGTTAAGATAGATGTGACCACAGCAAAAAGAGGAGCTATTGAAGAATGTGCAGAAGATCAGACAAAAACTGACGTTCATTTAACTACACATGTATTAGAGCAGCGACTGCACATATAACATTTATAAGCTCATGAAAGACATGACATGTTAACATTTGTGGTTGGTGTTTGAACGCAGAGTATTTGAGGTCTTTCCAAAGGGGGGAGTTCAGTCTGTGCAATAATATTTTTACATTTAAGTCCTTTTTTAAACTGGGTGCCTATTTAAACAACTGATGAAATCTATGGAATGAATTGTCATTACATTATCTTTAAGAATAAAACACACATTTCTGAAAATGTTTGTATCCATCAGCTGAACTGAGGTCAGATTTAACTGAACTGGAAATGACTGAATAGAACTGAACTGGTTGAATGAACTGAAGATGATACTAGTGTGAACTTTTACAGTCAAATAAGGAGAAAGTCTGACTTTTTTGTCTTTTGTTCTAGAACATGTTTAACAAAATAAAAAAAAAATAAAAAAAGGAAGCCTTACTGTAAGAACAACTGTGTTTTATTTTTGTTACAAATAGAAGCTATTTGTATGGTGAACTCCATTGTTATTGTTATTCTTAGTTTTGTTGTTTGGTGTCTGTTGTGGAACATGCATCTGCTGTAAAATGTCTGAAAAAAGAAAAACACCAGAGCTAAAACAGTCGACACAAAGTGTTTTATCCTGATTAATCAAATTTAACCCAAAGCAACTTCATCATGTGATTCATGATGATGGATGAATGGGCGTTAATTTTAACTAAAGTCAAGCCTTTTCTCTGCTCATTACACCAGAACAACACCTTCAATAACACCACGCCTTCATTTAAACATTGTGTCTTAAATCTGTTTTTTCTACAGCGCTGACTAACTAGCAGACCTGGTAACAGAACACATATGCTGTACTGCAGTAGAAGTACAGCTACTGTTGTGAAAAAATACTCTGGTAAAAGTACGTGTACTGATTCAACTGCTTTACTGAAGTAAGAGGAAAATTGTAAAAAAAAATGTTCTTTTCTTTCTTGCAAAGGGTGAAATAATATCCAAAAAACAAATCCTATTAACATGAGTCAGTGTCATGAAGGGTGAGGAGGAGAGCGGATGCAGATGCTCAGTGCTGATGGGAAAAATAATTTAATAACAGACAGAACTACTTTCGGACAGAGACAGAAAATAAACAGGAACAAAACCAAACAAAATCTGGGGGTCGATCAGCCAGGGTCCATGGTGGTGAAGAAATGTCCGGGTTATGGTGAAAAGGGAAATGGTTGAGTGTCCGGGTTATGGAGGTGACAAACTAAATGGTCCTGCACCGGGAACTGCAGGCTACATTTTTAAATACTGCAGATTGGCAATGACTGCAGCTGCATGGTGCGGGGCCAGGTGGATCTGGTGTGGACCTGGAGGAAAGGTTGTGGCAGGTAACGTGTGGATGTGTTTGATTTTTAAAAAATTAGAAAAAGTCATAATTGTGAGACAAAATGTCAAAATGATGGGGGAAAAAATGTAAAAATTGTGAGAAAAAGTCTAAACTATGATAAAACGTCAAAATTGTGTGAGGAAATGTCAAAATTATGAAATAAAAGTCCAAATTGTGATATAAAAACTACAAATTGTGAAATTAAAAAGTCTAAATTATTAAATAAAAAATCTAAATTGTGAGATAATAGTCCCATTCTTTCCATCTCTGCTAACTAGTGATGAAGGAATGCGATCTGTCAGCGGTGCCTTCTTCAGCCCAGCACCGCCGTCTCTCATCTCTGAAGCTGAACTGGGATCTGCTTTGATTGTGGTCATTGTGCCGGTGGAATTCCCAGTCCTTTTCCTGCTCTCTGCTGCTGCCAAAACTCCACCTCCTCCAACAGCTTTGGAGATAACACTTCAGTGGGTCTCTCTGAGCCAGACATGAGCAGGAGGTGGTATTTCTGCTATGACATGTTAAGCAGGCATCTGTCAGACAATAGAAAACCCAAACGTCCACCAGCACTTCCTTGACCTGGGCGTCCCACCTGGCCTGACGAGCGGCCTCTTTGTGATTGAGAGGAAAAGCAGTTGGAGATTCTGTCCAGAACCAGATCAGGATCCACAGCAGCTTAATGAATCTTCTCATTTGAAAAACTGTCGGTGTCTGGACCGTCAACACGCCTGACAGTTTCCACATGTACAACCTGTTTACTTACAATCAAACTTCTGGGCAATTACGTTAAAGTGACAGTTTCGTATTTTTCACATGAATGTGTATGTTTCTTCTCGAAACAATATGTGTTTGAATGACTGATGTATTTACATAACAAAACAGAAAAAAAACTCACACCTCGTAATTTCTTGGAGCTACTTTCTCTCAATAGTGAAAAATAGTTGTCACTGCTAAAAGCTGTGTGCCTAAGCAAACTACTTTCATCAGTTGATGGGCAGTGTTTGCAGCTGCTACGTGCAGGTGACAGTGACAAGGACTATTGAAAAAGCTACGAAGCTGAGCGAAGAACAGAACAGGACAAGGGTGGGAATCGGTACGACTTGCCAGCGCTGGCATCAACTGAAAAAGAAAAAGGGCCTCAAAACCGTTGCTAAGGTGACCATGTTTCTACTCGATAGGTAAGATGATACCGTTGTGATTATATAATATTTGGACAAACTAATGGGTTATAGGTATGGTATTCACCCAGTCAGTGACAAAATTAAACATATTGTTGAAACACACTGTGTGAGCTAATTGACGTCGAGTTCTTGTGCTAGTGAACCTCTGTGATCGCTACAGACATGGGAGTTCATGTATTTTTGAAGCCGTGGTTTCGAGGGGTGGGCTGAAGAAGACCTACCCGACCTTTAAGGTTGGATGCCACCTGCTATAAAGCAGATAAAAGATGGAGAGGAAATGAGTTGTGAGTTGCAGTAGAAACTCATCAGACTCTGTGACTCCCTCTATGGCTCATTATACACCAACTACAACTCAGCAATGATTATATTTAATGAAAACAGAATTTCCAATATTATATTTCATATGTGCATTACACATTGGACACACTGGACCTTTAACTGCAGAAACACGAGAACAACTTTCAACCACACTGCACTTTTCTGATCGCAGTCTGGAAAACTAACATGTTTTCCCAAAACCAAAGAATCTTGTCTACAACACAACTACATAATGTCATGACACTCCAGACTTTTTCCAAAGTGACATGTTTATCTTCAACACACATTGAAATTAAGTTCAATCAATAAATAAAAAAATAAAAAAACAATATATATATATATATATATATATATATATATATATATATATATATATATATATATATATATATATATATATATATATATATATATATATATAAATGTTCCTCTCGCCCCACCTGGGCGGTGTCTCCTTCAGACTTGGGTCCTCTACCAGAGGTCTGGGAGCCTGAGGGTTCTGCGCAGGATCTTAGCTGTTCCTAGCAATGCGCTCTTTTGTACAGAGATCTCTGATGTTGTTCCTGGTATCTGCTGGAGACATTCTCCCAGCTTGGGAGTCACTGCCCCTAGTGCTCCGATTACTACTGGTACCACTGTTCCCTTCACACTCCACATTTTCTCTAACTATATATATACTATATATATATATATATATATATATATATATATATATATATATATATATATATATATATACTCATAATATATATACTAACTCTCTCTCTCTCTCTCTCTCTCTATATATATATATATATATATATATATATATATATTGCACATGTACATTGTGATGTCAATGCTCAAACAATATATTATGCAGCTCTAGTGTAAACTACTGAGTGACACACACACACACACACACACACACACACAGAGTCAGTTCATATTTGCGTTCCTGCTTAAACCTTTTCAGAGCTTTGAGGATGCAGCGAACTCATCACCTCATGCTCGTCTGAGGAGGATGGTGCAGAGGCACAATGATGGCTTTGTGGCCCAGGGGGGAGGAGCTACTGATGTAGTGGTGGGGGGGGGCAGTGAGTGAGTGAGGGGGTGAATAACACAACCAGACCAAATTAAGACGTGGCAGGGGGCCAGGACGGTGCAGTCCGGGGCTTGTGTGCGACCTGGTGAGCCCCATCGTTCGTCGCTCGACCAAGATCAGTAAGACGACACTGACCGGAGCTTCTACTGCCAGGTCCCAAATAGAGCAAAGTCAGACTATTGTTCTAAAATGGGTTCTGGGCCACGGTCCAGCTCATTAGTTTACACTTGAACTGAAAAGATCCACAAATGCACAAAACTTAGTTTCATTTCGGAGCCAAAACGCACAAAACTTAGTTTCATTTCGAAGCCAAAACGCACAAAATTTAGTTTAATTTCGGAGCCAAAATGCACAACTAGTGTCGGCTTTTAGCCATTTGAACAGTCACCACCATCTGTCCGAGGGAATGAGAGAGAAAGCGCCCAACGAGGAGGGGACCAAATCCCAGGAGAGAGGAGGGGTGGGGGACGGGGTGGTAGGGTGATGAGGTGGGAGGATGGGGGTGGTATGGGGACAGGGTCTGAGGGTCTCTCTGGGAAGCCTTGCCCAGATTAGTCACACAGAATTAACGGCGGGGCAGAACAATGGTCGCCCAGCTTCTGGCAACCCCAGCTGTCGCTCCATGAAAGAAAAGAAAAACCAGATTTAGTGGGCTGCAAGAGTTTGTCTGCAGAGGGGAGAGTGCCACCACACTCCCTCGCTCACTCTCTCTCTCTCTCGTTCCGTGACCTCTGTCCTCATCAATGTCCACTCATTTCTGAGCAGAAATAGCCTGGTCAGTGTCAGCCTTCAGAGCCTTGCACATGCCCTCCCAAAATTTCACAATATTTCCCACATCTGTGTTCTATTGACCATTTGTCGTCACATGACTTGATGACGCCACGGTTTCATGACGGATGGCGGAAGTAAAGTCGTAGTGAACTAATATTCATGGTAAGGAAGTGGGAATTTAAAGTAAACCTTGATATTCTGACATTAACATTAACATAGATTTAATTTATTTGGTTTGCTTGAATTGCTAGATATGGCTACAAGTGCGACATTTGGAGAAGTTGGCCTTAACCGGAATGGAAACAAATCCTTACCTCCTCATCGAATTATCAAAACCAATGAGTCTGCTGTTTTTCACTCATCATGACCTCTACCATTATGTCCTAAACATCAGCATATACTGACTTAAAGACATACAAACATCTGGATGATACCAGTATTTTGTAGTCGTCTGGGTAACCAATGCCAGATGTTATGCCGGTGTAAAGACTTCAAGATACCCTCCATTTCAAGTTACCCCCAGTAATCTGAAATTGATTTCAGATTACCCCCAGGGGTAGCCATCCTACCTGCTCATTAGTACTGATCAGTGATGGGCGGGTTGAGGTATAAATGGCCCGCAACTGACCGTAAATAGCTATAAAGTAAATAGTAAATATTATATATTTTAGTATATAGTTATAAAATAGCTCCAAGACAGTGACTGTTTTCTTTTACTTCTACCATCCATCATGACTGAACGAAGCAGTGCAACAACGCCATGACGACACATGCAAAGGGTCAGTAAGAACCAGAAGAGAAAAAAATAACATAAAGAAGCAGAAAGAACCAGGAGAAACAAAGAAAAAGAGCCAGAAAGAACCAGCGCTAGTGTTTGTGGTCGTTTTATTGAATGTTGGAATGTGGAACTGAACTAATATGACTTTGACAGACCTGGTTTGTTTGGGTCTTTATGGGTTCAATTCTCTTCACAAGTCATCGTTTTAAAAACAAAACAACAGATACATGAAGGTCTTATACTTACTTGCATTCTCCGTTGCCATCTGATGTTGCTTCACACTTCCCCTGGTTCAAACACGACTCTGTGGGCATCGAGCATCTGAGGCCTGCGAAAGGAAACCTTTAATACACCTGCTAAAACACCTGTGGAAACCTTTAATACACCTGCTAAAACACCTGTGGAAACCTTTAATACACCTGCTAAAACACCTGTGGAGACCTTTAATACACCTGCTAAAACACCAGAAGGAAACCTTTAATACACCTGCTAAAACACCAGAAGGAAACCTTTAATACACCTGCTAAAACACCTGAAGGAAACCTTTAATACACCTGCTAAAACACCTGTGGAAACCTTTAATACACCTGCTAAAACACCTGTGGAAACCTTTAATACACCTGCTAAAACACCTGTGGAAACCTTTAATACACCTGCTAAAACACCTGTGGAAACCTTTAATACACCTGCTAAAACACCTGAAGGAAACCTTTAATACACCTGCTAAAACACCTGTGGAAACCTTTAATACACCTGCTAAAACACCTGTGGAAACCTTTAATACACCTGCTAAAACACCTGTGGAAACCTTTAATACACCTGCTAAAACACCTGAAGGAAACCTTTAATACACCTGCTAAAACACCTGAAGGAAACCTTTAATACACCTGCTAAAACACCTGTGGAAACCTTTAATACACCTGCTAAAACACCTGAAGGAAACCTTTAATACACCTGCTAAAACACCTGAAGGAAACCTTTAATACACCTGCTAAAACACCTGAAGGAAACCTTTAATACACCTGCTAAAACACCTGTGGAAACCTTTAATACACCTGCTAAAACACCTGAAGGAAACCTTTAATACACCTGCTAAAACACCTGAAGGAAACCTTTAATACACCTGCTAAAACACCTGAAGGAAACCTTTAATACACGTGCAAAAACACCTGAAGGAAACTTTTAATACACCTGCTAAAACACCTGTGGAAACCTTTAATACACCTGCTAAAACACCTGAAGGAAACCTTTAATGGAATCTTTAGTTACTTTATAGTTTATAGTTTTTAGTACAGGTGCATTAAAATGGGCAGTTTAAAGACAATATTTAAAAGCAGTTTAAAAACAATATTAAAAACATCATAAAAATAATCGAGATCAGATGATATAGGAAAATGAATCATGATCATTTTTTTTCCATATCGCTCAGCCGTACTCCATACCCTAGGTAATGTGGATCTATAGCTATTTTTAGCTAAAATCTTCAAACCCGTAACATTTGAAAGTGTTTTTGTTATGGGGATGAGTCTGTGTGACGGGGTTGAAGTTTGGCTGTCCATGTGTGTTTTGCTCTGGGACATTAGCATAAATGTGGACTCCAGGTGTGACTGTTGCACCTAAAAGTGCAGATTTTTGTGGTGTCGGGGTTGACAGCAGCTTGGCAGAGGCATGCAGCTGTCCCCAAAAGAATGTTCTATTTAGCTGGTAACACACGCATGTGATAGGATAAAAAAAGTATAAGTCTGGATCCAAACTGCAAAGGCATGTGTTTACATACAGGTGAGAGAAAGTGGACATTTTACTGGGAAGCTGTGCACCAGCTGCTGAGGGAAAACACTTATACTAGGGCTGGAAAACCTGCCATATGTCATATAGGGTTAGAGCATTAACATAAGGATAATATCACATTATCTCCTGTTACTGAAACCACTGTTATCTACCATGAAAAATGTTCAACAATGTTAGAATGAACCAAATGTTTGTATGACTCAATTCATTATCATTTAAGACAAAATAATTAACTACTGACAACTGTAGACCCTCAACTGTAAACCTTCAACTGTAAACTTCCAACTGTAGACCCTCAACTGTAAACCTTCAACTGTAAACCTTCAACTGTAGACCTTTAACTGTAAACCTTTAACTGTAAACTTCCAACTGTAGACCTTCAACTGTAAACCTTCAACTGTAAACCTTTAACTGTAAACTTCCAACTGTAGACCTTCAACTGTAAACCTTCAACTGTAAACCTTCAACTGTAAACTTCCAACTGTAGACCTTCAACTGTAAACCTTCAACTGTAAACCTTCAACTGTAAACCTTCAACTGTAAACTTCCAACTGTAGACCTTCAACTGTAAACCTTTAACTGTAAACTTCCAACTGTAGACCTTCAACTGTAAACCTTCAACTCTAAACCTTCAACTGTAAACTTCCAACTGTAGACCTTCAACTGTAAACCTTCAACTGTAAACCTTCAACTGTATACCTTTAACTGTAAACTTCCAACTGTAGACCTTCAACTGTAAACCTTCAACTGTAAACTTCCAACTATAGACCTTCAACTGTAAACCTTCAACTGTAAACCTTCAACTGTAAACCTTCAACTGTAAACTTCCAACTGTAGACCTTCAACTGTATACCTTTAACTGTAAACTTCCAACTGTAGACCTTCAACTGTAAACCTTTAACTGTAAACTTCCAACTGTAGACCTTCAACTGTAAACCTTCAACTGTAAACCTTTAACTGTAAACTTCCAACTGTAGACCTTCAACTGTAAACCTTTAACTGTAAACTTCCAACTGTAGACCTTCAACTGTAAACCTTCAACTCTAAACCTTCAACTGTAAACTTCCAACTGTAGACCTTCAACTGTATACCTTTAACTGTAAACCTTTAACTGTAAACTTCCATCTGTAGACCTTCAACTGTAAACCTTCAACTGTAAACTTCCAACTGTAGACCTTCAACTGTAAACCTTTAACTGTAAACTTCCAACTGTAGACCTTCAACTGTAAACCTTTAACTGTAAACTTCCAACTGTAGACCTTCAACTGTAAACCTTCAACTGTAAACTTCCAACTGTAGACCTTCAACTGTAGACCTTCAACTGTAAACTTTTAACTGTAAACTTCCAACTGTAGACCTTCAACTGTAGACCTTCAATTGTAAACCTTTAACTGTAAACTTCCAACTGTAGACCTTCAACTGTAGACCTTCAACTGTAAACCTTCAATTGTAAACTTCCAAATGTAGACCTTCAAGTGTAAACTTCCAAATGTAGACCTTCAAGTGTAGACCTTCAACTGTAAACTTCCAAATGTAGACCTTCAACTGTAGACCTTCAACTGTAAATCTTCAACTGTAAACCTTAAACTGTAGACCTTCAGACACAATCATGGTCAAATATTGAATCATTTTATTCTCATATATCAGTGTGTAACTGACATGGATGTTTGATAATCCCACCAGTACCAGACCTCCACCACTGACCTCAGACCAGGACACTCAAACTCATTTCTTCATTTTCCAAATTCAGCCTGGTTTGATCTCCAACAGACCAGACCAATAAAATAATCGCATAATAAACCTATAAATAATGACAACTCCAAATATTTGTCTCTGTTTTAGTGACAAAAGAAAACATTAAATTATTGAAATACTTCCATTTATAAAGTGTCCAAATGAAAAAGATGTGATTAATCACTTCTACAAAGACACTAAACTCTTAGTAACAGAAGCAGATTTGTTCACATTTGTTCAAGTTTTTAACATTTTATTGTTACAGGATAGTTTGTAAATGTTAATATTTTCATCATCTGTATGCTCTTCATACCATGGGCTGCATTTGGCCCCAGAGCCACATCTTTGAGACTCCTGCCTCAGACCTTTAATGAAACAATATTTAATTAGAGAGAACCGCTCTGCTGAAATGAGTCGTAACGTTCTATTTTTAGCGACAACTGAGAAAAAAACGAGGAAAATCATGGAAAAATTATTTCTTAAATTTTTTGCTAATTTGAAGAAAATGATGTTCAACAACATTTTCCCCAACTTTTATAATCCACACAATTGGGTAAATTCATAAACAAAAGTTATATCTACAGGTATATTGTCATTAATATCACTTATCTACAGGTATATTATCATTAATATCACTTATCTACAGGTATATTGTCATTAATATCACTTATCTACAGGTATATTATCATTAATATCACTTATCTACAGGTATATTATCATTAATATCACAGGTATATTATCATTAATATCACTTATCTACAGGTATATTATCATTAATATCATTTATCTACAGGTATATTATCATTAATATCACTTATCTACAGGTATATTATCATTAACATCACAGGTATATTATCATTAATATCATTTATCTACAGGTATATTATCATTAATATCACTTATCTACAGGTATATTATCATTAATATCACTTATCTACAGGTATATTGTCATTAACATCACTTATCTACAGGTATATTATCATTAACATCACAGGTATATTATCATTAATATCATTTATCTACAGGTATATTATCATTAATATCACTTATCTACAGGTATATTATCATTAACATCACTTATCTACAGGTATATTATCATTAATATCACTTATCTACAGGTTTATTATCATTAATATCACTTATCTACAGGTATATTATCATTAACATCACTTATCTACAGGTATTTAGTTTAGTGTCTTTGTAGAAGTGATCTATAATAAAACACATGGACTAATGATAAACTGAGGCAGAATATTGGTAAAATTACACGTATTTTCCGGAAGAAATGTGAGGGTTTTTTTCTCAAGTTTTTCGTTTGGATAGTTTCTAAAAGTAAGTGATTTCACAATTTAATAAGTTTTTTTGCATTAAAACAAAGACAAAAACTTGAAGTTGTCATTATTTATAGATTATAATGCTACTATTGTACTTCATTAGAAATATCTGTACTTTATTCTGCTATCATTCTCAGAATATAGTCGTTAATTTTCACTTTAGAGGGAAAATCAGTGGATGAGAGAAAGAGTTTTATATCAAAAGAATTATCTTTTTGTCATTTTAACTCATAATTTCAACTCGTTGTTTCATAACTATACATTTCTTATCTCGTGTTTATGACTTTTTTAATCTTAAGTGTGACTTTTTTCCCCACTTTTCCTAAATTCCCCTACTAAACTGAGTACCATGACCCAATAAAACTAATTTTCTACACACTAACTCACTTTTTAAGGATTTATTTTTAGATACTTTTGAAACTTTTCCTGCTTAAATAACTATTATTTCATCAATTTTGAGGGAAATGTAGTTTTACTTTATTACAATTGAGAAGTTGTACTTTTTAACTTAACTTCATTAAAGGTGGTAAATCAATACTTGTACTTTTACCAGAGTATTTAGTCCCACCAGTAGCTGTACGTGTACTGCAGTACTTTTACCACCTCTGCTGGAGATGAAATACTGAAAGAAAATGAGTTTGAGAGCCTGCGTGTCAACAGGTGGATTGTTTAAGTCAGAAAGTATAAGTACTTCTACATGAAACCTGGGTAAAAACCTGCAGAGTTGAGTTTAACATTAGTCTGAAAATTCATCTAAGTCGATGCAACAACTTGTTTATTTATTTATTTCTTCCAATAAAAAGTTGTGGAACAGAAATTCCCCGCCACTCACCTCGTGTCAGTGCGATCAGCGACAACAGAAAAGTTAGTTTGTCCAAGAAACCCTGCATTCCTTCTGGCGTTAAATCCAAACCCACTGGCTGTGTTCATAGATCCACAGTGTGCCTTCAACTCACACAGAAAAAGCAGAACGTGTGCGTGAGAAAAAGTGCTCAGTTCATGTTCACTTAGATCCACAGGAGAAGAAAAACTGCGCATGTGTTGTCCCTTCAGATCCCGACTGGAGACTGAGAGCAGGGGACGCGCTGCTGCACGCACGAGCCCACTCTGAAGGGCGTGACCCTCAGAGACCCACGGACACGCGCGCGCGAATGCATGCAAGCACACACACACACACACACACACACACACACACTCACACACACACACACACACACACACACACACACACACACACACACTCACACACACACACACACACTCACACACACACACACACACACACACACACTCACACACACACACACACACACACACACAGACACACACACACACACACACACACACACACACACACACACACACACACTCACACACACACACACACTCACACACACTGGTTTCCATGTCTCGTGAGAACCAAGTTTGTAATTATCGCTTGGAGGTAAAGTAGTCATTGTTTTCTGTTTTTTTAGTATTTAAATAAATAAATACAATACTTTTGAATTAAAAAAATACAAATAGGAAAAAGTAAATTCCTTTAATAACATTAAAAAATACAATACTTTTAAATGAAAATATTTACAATTTTTTTTAAATAATAAATTTCAATAAAATTAAATTGAAAATAACAAATGAAGAAATATAATAATTTTAAATAAAAAATACAAATATTAAAATAAAAAATAAAATAAAACTCAACTAAATTAAATAAAAAAATAAAATTAATAATAATAATAATAATAATAATAATAATAATAATAATAATAATAATAATAATAATAATAAACTTTTAAATGAAAATAAAATCAAAAATCTATTAAATTGAATAAAAAACGAAAATAATAAATCAAGAAGTACCATACTTTGAAATAAAAAAAATTATGAAAAAATAAATTAGATATATAAAATAATAAAATTCAATTAAAATTTTTAATACATTTAAAAAATAAAATAAATGGAACAAGCAAACATATGTTTTAAATAAATAAATAAATAAACAATAAAATGTTTAATTTATTTTATTTATTAGTGGCACCAGCCAAAAAATTCTAAATAAAGAAGGAAAAACCATGTATGACTCACTTTTTTGGGGACATTTATTTAATTAAATCCAATACCAAGAACAAAAAGACAATTTAAAATAAAACAAATACAATAGAGAACAACAGGCTGAAAAGGTGTACGGTATGCTAACATATGCTAACATACCATGTTAACGTGAGCGCCTGTGGTTCAGTTGGTAGAGCGGGTCGTCCAATGACCGAAGGGTTGGCGGATCATGTCCCGGCTCTGTCTGTCCACATGTCCAAGTGTCCCCAAAGACACTGAACCCTTTGTTAGTCTCCCAGTAGGACTGACAGAACCTTAGAAACCTACTGGTGTATGAGTGTGTGTGAATGGGTGAATGTGAGGCTAATGTAAAGAGCTTTGAACCATGAAGGTGGAACAACTATAGAAGTGAAGAACATTTAGTCCATTTACCATAACATATCATCAGTTATTCAGATAACTATAGCATAAAGAACAGCGCCCTCTTGTGGTTGTCAGTGTTAAAATAACATGAAATTATATAATAATGTGATAATTTCATATATTAGTCGCTCCAGAGTATATGAAAAAACTACAACTTATAGTCTGAAAAATACTGTATTTATTTTTATTTTTTTAATATATTTTTTTCTCTTCCTCTCTCTTCTTGATGTTGTATATTGAAGAGCTGCATGATCAGGGGCGGATCTATGGGTGGGCCTGGGTGGGCGGGGCCCACAATAATTGAGACTTGTGCCCACCCAATCACAAGCTCAGAATTCGAGACCAATTTTCGTTGCCTCATCAAACTGAAATGTTGATCAATATCTTTAATATAGTTATTTATTTGTAAATGTCAATAAAAATAATCTTTTTATCTTTAATGAACAGTTAGTATGTTTGCCTTGTGCATTAAATTGGCTATTTAATCAATTTACTAAACTAAAGGAACGTGCGGTCAGTGACATGTCAATGGAGAGTACATTACAATTAATAATAAGCTTTTTTTCCAACTGAGCTCGTATGTGCAGTGTGTTATTTTAAATGTACATTTTTATCATCATTATGATAATTCTTGTTTTGTATTATTGGTAATAGCAGCAGTAGCATTATGGAATGGTGTGTGCGGGGGGGGGGGGGTCTTGCCCACCCCGACTTCACTTTGGCCAATCTAAAAATAACCATCTAGATCCACCACTGTGCATGATAATAGCCAAACTTGTGATATGCAATAAGGGTGTACGGGAATGTTAATAGGATATTGTGATATTTGTCGTTCACGTGAAGAAATTATCATTTCATCTTGTAAGTAGAAAATCACTCTGGCACAAACCTCCCCCCCCCCCCCCCCGAATGAAGAGAGGTCCACCAAGGAGGTTATGGTTTTACCAGTTAGTTTGTTAGTTATGGACAGATCTTGATGAAAATGTGTAGGGGTGTCACAATAAACTAATGATCCTGGATCACTTTGAAATTTTACAATGGAGAACACATTTCAAAGTGATCCAGAATCCAATATCTCTCCCAGATCACCACCAATATTTAATCACTTGTTCCTTGTGAGACTCCCAACACATCCTGAAAATTTGATCAAAATGTATTCAGATCTTTTTGAGTTATCTTGCTAAGTAACAGACAAACAAACAGAAAAACATAACCTCCTTGATGGACATCTCTTCATTAAAGGGTGGGGGGGGGGGGTCTGCCTTGGTGGAGGTTTGCACTCAGAGCATTTTTCTAGTTTCATGTTTAATTTATTGATGGTGTAGATGTCCATAAAAGTTTGGATTAAAGTTGTCCCGTATCACAGGTGACATGGACGGAACTTCTCACAAGGTTTCAGCCAATTTGTTTCAGAAATGCAGTCGCTAGAGTGAAAACAAACACACAGACAAACAAACAAACAAACGTAACTGATACACATTATATGTACTTTATACTCTTTACATTTATATAAATATATGTACTTTATACACTGTATATATATATGTACTTTTTACACATCATCTACACACTAAGTTACTTTTAAAGGTTTTATTTTTGGACATTTTTGACACTTTTTCTATTACATAAGTATTATTTCATTAACAGCAAAAACAAGGGTTTTTATAAATTTGATTTTAATTGAGAAGTTGTACTTTTTTACTTTTGCTTAAAAAAAGGAATAAAAACCACAGATGTTCACAAGTCACTTTTTCCAAGTCCAAGTCAAGTGTAAAATGGTTGAAATGAACATTGTCACAATAATACTGCATTACTGTATTGTTTTGGATAAGTATGTAGTAATGAAGTGTGGTGAAAGCATGTAGGCCTTACTGTACTATATACTCTGTTATTTCACACTACACCATTAAAATTGATCAGAACAATGCATGTGCAATATGAAGAAACATCCCAAAAGCTTTGTTTAAATTTGATCAATGTATTTTGATCAAATTACAAATATAATGTATTTGTAATTTGAACCCAGTGGCAGCACGGACGCGTTACAAACCTCTGCACAAATATCAAGGAAGGGAAACTATTATTTCTACCTGTGATTTTCCCATAATATCAGGCAACACATTAAAAAACTGAAACAAATTAAATAATAAAAGAAATAATTCCATGATAATGAACTTGCGAGTCATATCACACAAGTCCAAGTCAAGTCTCAAGTCTTTGTTTGTGCGACTTATTAAGTGCGACTCAAGTCCAAGTCTCAGACTTGAGTCCCCATGTCTGATGAGGAACAATATGGAGACAAAGGTTCTTATACTTCATGCATGAAAAGGTTAAAGTGTTCATTCAATTTAAGAAACAGCCCTTTTTAAATAAATATTAATCAATCAATCAATCAATCAATCAATCAATCAATCAATCAATCAATCAATCACTGAATCCAATCAATTATTCCACCAAAGAAATGATTCCATATATAGAGTTAGTGTAAATCAGTTCAAATCCTGTGTCATTAAAACCTTTAGATCTGTGTTAGTAATAAATAAAAGCTGAAACTGTAGGTTTTAACAGTGAAGACATATAAATATGCTTGTATTCACAATCAAGTTTTATTGATCACTTAATTAATCACTGATTAGTTATACTCACAATCAAGTTCTATTGTTTACTAATTAATCATTAATTTCTTTGTATAATCATTAAATAAAGTATAATAGTCTGTCTACCTCAAATAACTTCTCACATGCTAAACTGCCAATATGCTCCATAACTAACCTTACATTCCTCTAAATCGTCTTGTTATCTATCACACCACTGGTTTAGACCGGTGGTGAAGTTCCGTTCTGGTTTTGAACAAAGTATCAGTATACAGGTTGAAGGACACGTCCCCCCATCCTGAGGCAGCTGTGTTCCTATGGCAACGAGGGCGTGCATCATCAACTCCAGCCTACAGAAGACAACTCTAAAATATTACTTCTGTGTTTTTTGTGTCTTCTCTTCTCTCTGTAGCACCCTGGCTCTTAAGTCCAGACCAGAACAGAGAACCCAGATATTTGTTGCACATTTTTCTAGATTTCTTTGTTAGGGTTAATGGTAATAAAACTCCTGAAACTTTATTTTTGGATCCTGGTGGTTTCTTCCCGATAAAAACGAACATGAGTAAGAGGAAACTAAAAGCGTAAGTTTCCTACAAATGTCAGCAGGTACACCTGCACATTCCCAACAGGAAGTCCAATACACCTGCACATTCCCAACGGGAAGTCCATACACCTGCACATTCCCAACAGGAAGTCCAATACACCTGCACATTCCCAACGGGAAGTCCAATACACCTGCACATTCCCAACAGGAAGTCCAGTACACCTGCACATTCCCAACGGGAAATCCAATACACCTGCACATTCCCAACGGGTAGTCCAATACACCTGCACATTCCCAACGGGAAGTCCAATACACCTGCACATTCCCAACGGGAAATCCAATACACCTGCACATTCCCAACAGGAAGTCCAACACACCTGCACATTCCCAACGGGAAGTCCAATACACCTGCACATTCCCAACGGGAAGTCCAATACACCTGCACATTCCCAACAGGAAGTCCAGTACACCTGCACATTCCCAACAGGAAATCCAATACACCTGCACATTCCCAACAGGAAGTCCAATACACCTGCACATTCCCAACAGGAAGTCCAATACACCTGCACATTCCCAACAGGAAGTCCAATACACCTGCACATTCCCAACAGGAAATCCAATACACCTGCACATTCCCAACGGGAAGTCCAATACACCTGCACATTCCCAACGGGAAGTCCAATACACCTGCACATTCCCAACAGGAAATCCAATACACCTGCACATTCCCAACAGGAAGTCCAATACACCTGCACATTCCCAACAGGAAATCCAATACACCTGCACATTCCCAACAGGAAGTCCAACACACCTGCACATTCCCAACGGGAAGTCCAATACACCTGCACATTCCCAACAGGAAGTCCAGTACACCTGCACATTCCCAACGGGAAATCCAATACACCTGCACATTCCGAACAGGAAGTCCAATACACCTGCACATTCCCAACAGGAAATCCAATACACCTGCACATTCCCAACAGGAAGTCCAATACACCTGCACATTCCCAACAGGAAGTCCAATACACCTGCACATTCCCAACAGGAAGTCCAATACACCTGCACATTCCCAACGGGAAGTCCAATACACCTGCACATTCCCAACGGGAAGTCCAATACACCTGCACATTCCCAACAGGAAATCCAATACACCTGCACATTCCCAACGGGAAGTCCAATACACCTGGGCACCTGGGTCAGGGTCTACCACACCAAACAACAGAGGCGATTCTAGCATCTAACCTTCAGGGGGGCTCAGCCCCCAGTGCTGACAGTGGCACCTGTCTTGAACGAAAGAGTTGAATCGATTTCTAAACTTTTTTTCTTTTAATTGACCAATAAACTATCATCTACCATCCACAAGCACTGAAATAAAGATTTATCTTACAAACTTACCAGTTCCATGTAAATGTATAGGTTTATTGCATGAGAAAAAAATGGTCTGGTTCTGGGATGTTCTGGTGAAGTGTGGTGGTGATAAATTGGCAAGAAAAAAAAAAGACCCATAGACCACTAGGCTGTTTGTCGTTAGCTGCTACTGTGTTAGCTCACTGCAGGTCAACTCCTGGCCTACTCACACACATAGGTACTCAAATGCAATAATTCCTCTAAAGCAGGCAGGGGGAAATTTAACATTTAATTTCCTCAATATTTAATAATAACAGGTGTCTGGATAAAACTCAGACAAGAAAAATGTACAGATGAATAGTATACTGTTCAAATATAAATAACCATCCATACTAACTCTTAAAGGTCTTTAATTTGGTCTAATTGTGATTCAAACTAGCCAGACATTATGAAGACCAGGTCTTAGCCCAGAGGGGGGTCTGGGGGGCCTCCCCCAGAGAAAAACAGATTTCTTAAATGTAATTTTCTGTATTTTAGTGCATGTTAAGGTGACCTGTTTGACCAATCCTAATCTCATGACATAGATATAGAACACTATACAGTATATCAGTATGTTAGCATGTTAGCATGTTAGCATGTCCAGCCTCAGGTGCCACAGCCGCCATCTTGGTACAAGGTCCCTATGTTTCTCACACTATCAGGGAAGATATTGCCAACTGATGATCGGGCAAGAAGTGTTACCCCCATATAAAGATGGCACTGATTAAACTGAAACATTCATTCTAATTGACAGGGGTAGTTAATGTAATGTGTTCTATATCTTTGACCCCGTGACACGAAGATAAACATTTTTAAATGAAGAGACTGAAAGGTTTATATATAGAGGCTGGGGTCTACCACACCAGAACAATAGAAGCTGGGGTCTACCACACCAGAACAATAGAGGCTGGGGTCTACCACACCAGAACAATAGAAGCTGGGGTCTACCACACCAGAACAATAGAGGCTGGGGTCTACCACACCAGAACAATAGAAGCTGGGGTCTACCACACCAGAACAATAGAAGCTGGGGTCTACCACACCAGAACAATAGAGGCTGGGGTCTACCACACCAGAACAATAGAAGCTGGGGTCTACCACACCAGAACAATAGAGGCTGGGGTCTACCACACCAGAACAATAGAAGCTGGGGTCTACCACACCAGAACAATAGAAGCTGGGGTCTACCACACCAGAACAATAGAGGCTGGGGTCTACCACACCAGAACAATAGAAGCTGGGGTCTACCACACCAGAACATTAGAGGCTGGGGTCTACCACACCAGAACAATAGAGGCTGGGGTCTACCACACCAGAACAATAGAGGTCAGGGTCTACCACACCAGAACAATAGAAGCTGGGGTCTACCACACCAGAACAATAGAGGCTGGGGTCTACCACACCAGAACAATAGAGGCTGGGGTTTACCACACCAGAACAATAGAAGTCAGGGTCTACCACACCAGAACAATAGAGGCTGGGGTCTACCACACCAGAACAATAGAGGCTGGGGTCTACCACACCAGAACAATAGAGGTCAGGGTCTACCACACCAGAACAATAGAGGTCAGGGTCTACCACACCAGAACAATAGAGGCTGGGGTCTACCACACCAGAACAATAGAGGCTGGGGTCTACCACCCCAGAACAATATAGACTGAAAGGTTTCCCATTAAACAAAGTTTCCTTGTGGGAAACAAGGAAACTTTGTTTAATGGGAAGAAAAAGTAAATGAGTCCATATTAATGTACATATTTAACACTGAGTAAATATTAACACAATATTATAAATAAAATAGGAGAATGTAGAAATGTAAACTAAGGATCAGGGTTAGAATAGTTTGGATTTTTCATTATAGTTTTGTTTTAGTTAGTTTGGACTTTTCCCTCTAATTCACTTAGTTTTAATGTGTCTTTTGAGCAGGTTTGAAAGTTTTTTTCTGAAAGCTTGGTTTCAGTTTTTCGTATATTTTATCTTCGTCTCCATCCTATTCAAAGAAAAGTGAGGTGTGGATCAGCTGGGTCAGGTGGAGGTGGGTTATTGACTGAGCAGAGGCATAAACATATAGACAGTATGATGGATAAACTCCCTATAGCAGGTTTTTCAGAATGCATTTTTTTCTTTTTTTGAAGGAAGCAACCAGGGGGTGCTGAGCAAATTTTTAGGGGTCCTGAAGCACCCCTAAAAATAGCCTAAACTCGCCTCTGCCACACAATAGAGGATGGGGTCTACCACACCAGAACAATAGAGGATGGGGTCTACCACACCAGAACAATAGAAGCTGGGGTCTACCACCCCAGAACAATAGAGGCTGGGGTCTACCACCCCAGAACAATAGAGGCTGGGGTCTACCACACCAGAACAATAGAGGCTGGGGTCTACCACCCCAGAACAATAGAGGTTGCGGTCTACCACACCAGAACAATAGAGGTTGGGGTCTACCACACCAGAACAATACAGGTCAGGTCTACCACACCAGAACAATAGAGGCTGGGGTCTACCACACCAGAACAATAGAGGCTGGGGTTTACCACACCAGAACAATAGAGGCTGGGGTCTACCACCCCAGAACAATAAAGGCTGGGGTCTACCACACCAGAACAATAGAAGCTGGGGTCTACCACACCAGAACAATAGAGGCTGGGGTCTACCACCCCAGAACAATAGAGGCTGGGGTCTACCACACCAGAACAATAGAGGCTGGGGTCTACCACACCAGAACATTAGAGGCTGGGGTTTACCACACCAGAACAATAGAGGCTGGGGTCTACCACCCCAGAACAATAGAGGCTGGAGTCTACCACATCAGAACAATAGAGGCTGGGGTCTACCACCCCAGAACAATAGAGGCTGGAGTCTACCACATCAGAACAATAGAGGCTGGGGTCTACCACACCAAAACAATAGAGGGTGGGGTCTACCACACCAGAACAATAGAGGTTGGGGTCTACCACACCAGAACAATAGAGGCTGGGGTCTACCACCCCAGAAAAATAGAGGTTGGGGTCTACCACACCAGAACAATAGAGGTTGGGGTCTACCACACCAGAACAATAGAGGTCATGGTCTATCACCCCAGAACAATAGAGGCTGGGGTCTACCACACCACAACAATAGAGGCTGGGGTCTACCACACCAGAACAATAGAGGTCATGGTCTACCACACCAATTTAATTTTCAATTCAATTCAATGTTATTTATAAAGCCCCAAATCACAACAAAGTCATCTCACAGGGCTTTACAGAAACATAAACAACTACAGAGATATATGAACAGTCCCAAACATCCCCTGTCCTTAGACCCTCTTTCTCAGCAAGAAAAAACTTCCAAATCCAGTGGGAAAAAGAAGAAATCTTGAGGAGAACCACACTGAAGGAGAGATCCACTCCCATGGACGGACCGACTATAGATAAACGTCCACCAGAACAATAGAGGTCAGGGTCTACCACCCCAGAACAATAGAGGTCAGGGTCTACCACCCCAGAACAATAGAAGTCTGGTTCTACCACACTATAAAAATAGAGGCTGGGGTCTACCACACCAGAACAATAGAGGGCAGGGTCTACCACACCAGAGCAATCGAGGTCAGGGTCTGCCACACCAGAGCAATCGAGGTCAGGGTCTACCACAGTAGAACGATAGAGGTTGGTGTCTACCACAGTAGAACAATAGAGGCTGGGGTCTACCACACCAGAACAATAGAGGCTGGGGTCTACCACAGTAAAACAATAGAGGCTGGGGTCTACCACACCAGAACAATGGAGGTCAGGTCTACCACCCCAGAACAATAGAGGCTGGGGTCTACCACACCAGAACAATAGAGGCTGGGGTCTACCACACCAAAACAATAGAGGGTGGGGCCTACCACACCAGAACAATAGAGGTTGGGGTCTACCACACCAGAACAATAGAGGCTGGGGTCTACCACACCAGAAAAATAGAGGCTGGGGTCTACCACACCAGAACAATAGAGGTTGGGGTCTACCACACCAGAACAATAGAGGCTGGGGTCTACCACACCAGAACAATAGAGGTCATGGTCTATCACCCCAGAACAATAGAGGCTGGGGTTTACCACACCAGAACAATAGAGGCTGGGGTCTACCACCCCAGAACAATAGAGGCTGGGGTCTACCACACCAGAACAATAGAGGCTGGGGTCTACCACACCAAAACAATAGAGGGTGGGGTCTACCACACCAGAACAATAGAGGTTGGGGTCTACCACACCAGAACAATAGAGGCTGGGGTCTACCACACCAGAACAATAGAGGGTGGGGTCTACCACACCATAACAATAGAGGTTGGGGTCTACCACACCAGAACAATAGAGGCTGGGGTCTACCACACCAGAACAATAGAGGCTGGGGTCTACCACACCAGAACAATAGAGGTCAGGGTCTACCAACCCAGAACAATAGAGGTCAGGGTCTACCACCCCAGAACAATAGAGGTCAGGGTCTACCACCCCAGAACAATAGAGGTCAGGGTCTACCACCCCAGAACAATAGAGGTCAGGGTCTACCACCTCAGAACAATAGAGGTCAGGGTCTACCAC
Source organism: Siphamia tubifer (assembly GCA_020466265.1). Classification (NCBI taxonomy): domain Eukaryota; kingdom Metazoa; phylum Chordata; class Actinopteri; order Kurtiformes; family Apogonidae; genus Siphamia; species Siphamia tubifer. The sequence goes on from CM035791.1 coordinate 3,646,318, forward strand.
CCCAGAACAATAGAAGTCTGGTTCTACCACACTATAAGAATAGAGGCTGGGGTCTACCACACCAGAACAATAGAGGGCAGGGTCTACCACACCAGAGCAATCAAGGTCAGGGTCTGCCACACCAGAGCAATCGAGGTCAGGGTCTACCACAGTAGAACGATAGAGGTTGGTGTCTACCACAGTAGAACAATAGAGGCTGGGGTCTACCACACCAGAACAATAGAGGCTGGGGTCTACCACAGTAAAACAATAGAGGCTGGGGTCTACCACACCAGAACAATGGAGGTCAGGTCTACCACACCAGAACAATAGAGGCTGGGGTCTACCACCCCAGAACAATAGAGGCTGGGGTCTACCACACCAGAACAATAGGGGCTGGGGTTTACCACACCAGAACAATAGAGGCTGGGGTCTACCACCCCAGAACAATAGAGGCTGGGGTCTACCACACCAGAACAATAGAGGCTGGGGTCTACCACACCAAAACAATAGAGGGTGGGGTCTACCACACCAGAACAATAGAGGTTGGGGTCTACCACACCAGAACAATAGAGGCTGGGGTCTACCACACCAGAACAATAGAGGGTGGGGTCTACCACACCATAACAATAGAGGTTGGGGTCTACCGCACCAGAACAATAGAGGCTGGGGTCTACCACACCAGAACAATAGAGGCTGGGGTCTACCACACCAGAACAATAGAGGTCAGGGTCTACCAACCCAGAACAATAGAGGTCAGGGTCTACCACCCCAGAACAATAGAGGTCAGGGTCTACCACCCCAGAACAATAGAGGTCAGGGTCTACCACCCCAGAACAATAGAGGTCAGGGTCTACCACCTCAGAACAATAGAGGTCAGGGTCTACCACCCCAGAACAATAGAAGTCTGGTTCTACCACACTATAAAAATAGAGGCTGGGGTCTACCACACCAGAACAATAGAGGGCAGGGTCTACCACACCAGAGCAATCGAGGTCAGGGTCTACCACAGTAGAACGATAGAGGTTGGTGTCTACCACAGTAGAACAATAGAGGCTGGGGTCTACCACACCAGAACAATAGAGGCTGGGGTCTACCACAGTAAAACAATAGAGGCTGGGGTCTACCACACCAGAACAATGGAGGTCAGGTCTACCACACCAGAACAATAGAGGCTGGGGTCTACCACCCCAGAACAATAGAGGCTGGGGTCTACCACACCAGAACAATAGGGGCTGGGGTTTACCACACCAGAACAATAGAGGCTGGGGTCTACCACCCCAGAACAATAGAGGCTGGGGTCTACCACACCAGAACAATAGAGGCTGGGGTCTACCACACCAAAACAATAGAGGGTGGGGCCTACCACACCAGAACAATAGAGGTTGGGGTCTACCACACCAGAACAATAGAGGCTGGGGTCTACCACACCAGAAAAATAGAGGCTGGGGTCTACCACACCAGAACAATAGAGGTTGGGGTCTACCACACCAGAACAATAGAGACTGGGGTCTACCACACCAGAACAATAGAGGTCATGGTCTATCACCCCAGAACAATAGAGGCTGGGGTCTACCACACCAGAACAAAGAGGCTGGGGTTTACCACACCAGAACAATAGAGGCTGGGGTCTACCACCCCAGAACAATAGAGGCTGGGGTCTACCACACCAGAACAATAGAGGCTGGGGTCTACCACACCAAAACAATAGAGGGTGGGGTCTACCACACCAGAACAATAGAGGTTGGGGTCTACCACACCAGAACAATAGAGGCTGGGGTCTACCACACCAGAACAATAGAGGGTGGGGTCTACCACACCATAACAATAGAGGTTGGGGTCTACCACACCAGAACAATAGAGGCTGGGGTCTACCACACCAGAACAATAGAGGTCATGGTCTACCACCCCAGAACAATAGAGGCTGGGGTCTACCACACCAGAACAATAGAGGTTGGGGTCAACCACACCAGAAATATAGAGGTCATGGTCTACCACCCCAGAACAATAGAGGCTGGGGTCTACCACACCACAACAATAGAGGCTGGGGTCTACCACACCAGAACAATAGAGGTTGGGGTCAACCACACCAGAAATATAGAGGTCATGGTCTACCACCCCAGAACAATAGAGGTTGGGGTCTACCACACCACAACAATAGAGGCTGGGGTCTACCACACCAGAACAATAGAGGTTGGGGTCAACCACACCAGAAATATAGAGGTCAGGGTCTACCACCCCAGAACAATAGAGGTCAGGGTCTACCACTCCAGAGCAATAGAGGTCAGGGTCTACCACCCCAGAACAATAGAGGTCAGGGTCTACCACACTATAAAAATAGAGGCTGGGGTCTACATGGAAGACAATGTAAACAGTATAAAGTAAAAGTCAAAAGTTTCCAAAAAATAAACAAATACTCCAGTAAAATATAGATACTATAATAGTCTATTTGAGTACTTTCAATATGTGACAAAGAAAATATCTTAATATATGAAAGTGTTTTTTGGGGTTTTAAAAGGTGACAAATGGAATTAAACATTTTGTGTAAAAATTAATTTGGGAAGTGACACACAGTCCCACTGGGTTTTTATGGGTTAATGTTCATACTATCATTTTTATAATAATGTGAATGAAAAATACTTTTGTATAAAATGATCTGAAATGAAAAAAGCATGCTGTCTATAAAAACAATGTGCATTCAGTTAAATATTAAATATACTAGTTTTAATAATAAGCCCATCATACAATGAATATAATGTGATAATTAAAATGTGCTGCTTGTGTTACATTAAAAGTAGGTGAATGTGACTAAAGCTGATTATGAGCTTAATGTGATATTTCCATATGAATACTTTTCATCAGAGTATTGCTTTAATCTGGGTTAAAATAATGCTCTTACAAATGGATTTAAATGCAGTAGAAACATCAACTCCCCTTTGTTTAGTTTTTTTTTTAAATCAGATTTTTATTGGCTTTTGCAGAAGAGAACATATATCACATGTCCTTTCAACAAATCTAATCAGGGGTTGTACACTTCTACCTTTTTAATATCTAGATTTTTTATTAAAACAAAACAAAACAAAGAAAAATTCCAGTCCGTCTCTATAACACTGTTTTTTGGGGGGTTGTATACACAGTACAGACCATAGCTTTGGACACACCTGCTCTGTCATATCCAAGAAATAATAATGTATTATTTAGTGTTTTGTTTGTTTGTCGCTTCCTGTTTATTTTATTTGTTCTGTCTAGTCTGACCTTTAACCTTGTTTCTGCATGTGTGTTCTGATTCTGCCTGGTTCCTTATGTGTGTCACCTGTGTCTGGGTGTTTCCTCACCCTTATGTCTGTGTATATATAGTGGGTGTTTTCTGCTCGTCTGTTAGGGTTAGGGTGACTTGTGGTCTTCTTTTCCTGGGCCGGTCCTCGTGTCAGACAGTTTTGTTGTAGTGCTTGATGATTGTTGCATCTGCACTGTCAGTGAGAATCTGCAATGAATAATAGTTCTGAAAATAACTAATAAAGCAAACACATCCAAACTTTTGGCCTGTACTGTATCTTCATTGTCCGTCTTCTTTGTTTGTTTCCAGATCATTCCAGCACTTCTTCTGTCTTCAGGGTTCAAACATTAGCTTCATATGTTTCTAGGTTGTTAGTGTGTGTTACTGTCAGAACTGTGCTGTGGATCTGGGAAAACCCAAGACCTGTTGGAACCCCTGCAGACCCATGGTCTGGGTGTGGAGCAGGTGCACTGGTCCTTGAATCCTCCCCTATCCTCACCCATCCTCACCCCTCACCCCTCACCACTTATTCCCACACCCCTGGTCAAACCAAGGGTGTGGCGGGAATGGATCCAACAGGCATGGGGGGGGGGCTTAGCTTTCTGACTGAGGTTGGATATTTCAGAGGGACTGGGAAGTTGAAAGGAGGAAAAAGGTTGAGTGTAAAGGAGAGGATGGGACATGGGGAGAGAGGGAGGTCTGAGCAGAAGGAGGTGGTTTTAGAGGTGAAGAAAAACTGCAAACAATTACAGAGCAATAGAAGTGTATGTGTGCGTGTGTGTGAGTGGGGGGGGGTGAGAGTGAAAGAGTGAATAAAGTGTTTTTAAACATTTACTTTTTATTAAAGTGTTTTTAAACATTGACTTTATATTAAAGTGTTTTAAATCCACTCTTTGTGTCTATTGTGTTGAAGTTAATTGTCAGAAGGGAAACATGTTTATTGTTAGACATTATGAGGTGGTCAGTAAACAGGATTCGTGTTGGTTTCCTTGTCATTGTGTTGACCTGGGGGGTTGCGTGTGTGTGTGTGTGTGTTGGGGGGGAGTTGTCAACATGACTGCTTCAGCACAGATGGACTGACCTGTTTCCAAAAAAAGAAAAAAAAAATAGAAACAGCTGCTTCCAAAAGGATAAATTCAGACAGTAGGATGTGTTTTCATCCTCTGGTCACAGTGAAACTCCCACTGTGCTTTAACTACACTTTAACCACTACATCCTCATTTCCATCATAATGTTTTCTATTAAACATGTACATTTAACATCTTTAACATGTAGTTTGTCAATGTTCAATCTTCAGAGTTTTAAAGGTCACTTTAACATGTGACATAAGTTTCACTATTTTATTTTTAAAATGCTGTTTGTTGCAAATGAAAATTTAAAAATTAAAAAAAATAAGCAAATATATAAAAACGAATTAAACTCCGCCCCCTGAGGCACAACAAAGCCTGCCCTCTTGCAAACATTTGATCTGATTGGTACTATCTCTTATCATTGTGAAAACATATTTTTGGTGACTGTGACCTTTGACCTATATTCACTAAAATGCACCTCACACTTTTACTGAACATTTACTGGTAGTACAGTAGTTTTCGTGTAAAGCTGCTGACAAACTGACAGACAGAACCAAAAACTATCTGAAAAACTACTTTTCTCATTTCCATTGAAGACAACTATTAAAGGTAAAAAGAATAATAATAAAATGTTGACTTCCCGGTGTGTCAGGATGCTATTATGTAGTTGTTGGATGATAGTTGGACCCAGTTTTGAATTCTTTCTGGTGACATTGTTAACTCTGCTGCATGTTTTTTTGTCCACATCGTCAATGCTTATTCAACTGTTACATGTTACAAACGAGCCAAGAATATAAAATGAATATGATTTTGCATAAAAGGTCTTGTGTTTGAGCCGTTGGGAGTAAGTGTGGGTGGGCGCCAGGCAGACGGGAGCGGCAGATGTGGAGAGTACGGGACACGTCAGGACATGTTTTTGACAGAGCGCTTTCTATTCTATCACTGATTATGACTGAGAACAGCTGGAAATATCAGCTACACATGCACTTCTGCACCACTTATACAGTGTGTATATATATATATATATATATATATATATATATATATATATATATATATATATTTATATAAAATTTGTAATTATTTTTTATTTTCATTTTTTTCAGCTTTTTAAAGTGAATTAGCACTATTTTTCACAGGACATTCGCTTGTGTAAAATGCACTACAGAAAATGTACTTTAAACAGACAACATATATCCTTCTATAAAAATAATAAAAGTTTCTCTTTGAGCAGAGATCTGCAAACTCAATATAGAGCAAAATTTACTCAATATACTACTTAATTTATTATTATTATTATTATTATTATTATTAATAATAATAATAATAATAATAATAATAATAATAATAATAATAATAATAATAATAATAATAATAATAATAATAATAATAATAATAATAAACTTTATTTATACAGCACCTTTCAAGAGCATAAAAATCACAAAGTGCTTTACAAAAGGAATAGAGGCATAAAACACTTAAAACAGTATCAAAGGTATAAAACATACAGTAAAAGCAGGTAACAATATAAAAACAGATACAGGCCTACAACCATAAAACAACAATTCAAACAAAGGCCAGTTTAAACACCTGGTTTTTAAAGGTGTCAACAGTGTCTCTTACTCAGTATAGACCTACATTTACACTTGATGGGGTTTTGAACCCCCAACCAAGCCTCCAAGGTGGATGTGCCTGGAAGGCACTCCCCGCCCCCTAGCAGCTCTAGCCAATCACAGCACTCGAGGTAGATTTTTTTTATTTTTCTCTGAGGAGGACTGGACTATTGTTCAGTTCAGTCAAGGTGAGTCTGTACCTGATAAAGTTATTTATCTGTAACCTATGAACTGTTGTAAACTGTGTAACTGTGAATACTGCAGTTGTCATATAGGCTATGTATGGTTACCTGAATAGGCAGCTATGTTAAAGTAAACTAAACTAAGGTAAACTCAAGTAAACTAAACTAAACTAAAGTAAACCAAACTAAACTAAACTAAACTAAACTAAGGTAAACTCAAGTAAACTAAACTAAACTAAAGTAAACCAAACTAAACTAAACTAAACTAAACTAAGGTAAACTCAAGTAAACTAAACTAAACTAAAGTAAACCAAACTAAACTAAACTAAACTAAACTAAGGTAAACTCAAGTAAACTAAACTAAACTAAAGTAAACCAAACTAAACTAAACTAAACTAAACTAAACTAAGGTAAACTCAAGTAAACTAAACTAAACTAAAGTAAACTAAAGTCAACTAAACTAAAGTCAACTAAACTAAACTCAAGTAAACTAAACTAAAGTAAACCAAACTAAACTAAACTAAACTAAACTAAACTAAGGTAAACTCAAGTAAACTAAACTAAACTAAAGTAAACCAAACCAAACTAAACTAAACTAAACTAAACTAAACTAAGGTAAACTCAAGTAAACTAAACTAAACTAAAGTCAACTAAACTAAACTAAAGTTAACTAAACTAAACTAAAGTTAACTAAACTAACCTAAAGTCAACTAAACTAAAGTCAACTAAACTAAACTCAAGTAAACTAAACTAAACTAAAGTCAACTAAACTAAAGTCAACTAAACTAAACTAAAGTAAACTAAACTAAGATAAACTAAACTAAACCAAGGTAAACTAAACTAAACCAAACTAAGAAAGACTAAAGTAAATTAAGGTAAACTAAAGTAAACTAAACCAAACTAAAAACAAACCACTCATTTAGTAGACAAAGTAAATGGTTCAAAATTGATAGATAGTCTCTGTATGTTAAAAGAAAACTAATTTGATAATTTTTTGCAGGTTAAAAATAAAAAATAACTGAAGGAAAATGTTCAAAGTTTCATAAAGAACCACTTCATTTCTCAAGTGACTCATACTTGATCTAATTTATAAAAAGATTTCTAAGGACAAAAGGATTATGCAGAAGTCTTTTATCCCCTCAGACACTCACATGTCCTGTCTATCTCTATCTAACCTACTGTATGTTGTATGGGTCAGTACATACACTTCACTTAAATCTGCCTTGGCGGAGGTCTGTGCTTTTTTTAAACGTATTTATTCAGTTATTGTTTGTATTTATTATGTGTGAGTCTGTGTCCATCTGTCTTTTATACATTTTCTTGCGTATTTTGTTGAGTTTTTATTCCTTTTCTTTCATTTTTCACACACATTGCTGTGTATGTTTGTCCATTTTACCTTAGTTTGTACATTTTGGACTAATTTTAATCCTTCCATCTATACATCTATCATCTATGTTTATTTGATCCTTTTGTGTCTATTTTGTTCAGTTTTTATTAATTTCTGCTTTTTTTTTCTATCTATCTATCTATCTATCTATCTATCTATCTATCTATCTATCTATCTATCTATCTATCTATCTATCTATCTATCTATCTATCTATCTATCTATCTATCTATCTATCTATCTATCTATCTATCTATCTATCTATCTATCTTCTTTTCTTCCAGAGAACTTACTTTCATGCTTAAACTCACATAATTACAGTAGTAAAAATAGACTCCAGAAGCACAGTCTAACCTTGTGAAAGTGACCTCTGACCTCACTCTCCCACACTCCTCCCACCATGTGTCCACTGAGCTTCCAGAAAAATCCAAACAGTCCCAAACCAGTCCTCTTTAGCTCGTTCAGATATCCCTCAGGTTTTGTTTCTTTTTCCACACAATTACTGGAGTCAAAGCTATTTCCACTGACCCAGGCCTGTTTAGTCCAGACCACTTTACAGACCTGGGACAGTCTGTACTGATGGGAAAACAAGTCACCCCTGGACCCTCACATTTACAGTTTTTCTCAGTCGCTTTGGTGCAATTTTCAGATCAGAAAGTGAATTCTCATAACTGTTAGTTCAACCTTCACAACATGCAGTCATGTGTGCACATGGTAGTAGCAATTTCCCCTTTGTCTGAACAAATTACAATTGGTCTTGGACATGTATCAGTTGCTTTCATTCAACAAAATGTTGTTTCAGCTCATCCATCATCAGTCACTTTTGTCATTCGAGTCATTATGGAATGTCATAATGCCCATTTGCAAAACTATATAAACTAAGCAGGACAGAATATTTGACAAATGACAAATGACAAATGGGAGATCAGCGACGCAAAAGAGGAGTGAAGATGCGGGGAGGAAGAGGAAGAGGAAGAGGAAGAGGAAGAGGAAGGGCTAGAGTAGCAGGGAGAAGAGGCCAAAGGCAAATCCCTAATTTCTAAATTTTCTAATTTCTCCCTAAATCAGGGCAACTCTCATAGACCATGTGATCAATCATGGTCTCACAATGGCTGAGGCTGCTCGCAGGGTTCAACCAAATGTTGGACGGACCACAGTGAATTCTAGAATTCGTCGGGAGAACAGGCATGTACAGTACTGGGAAGTACACTTACCCAATAGTTTACACTGTAATATCTCATGTTTACTGTACATTGTAATGACATTTACTGTAACTCTCCACAACATAGGATTGAAAGGCAATGTCAGAGTCAATCAAAGACAATCTTCCCACGCTGCATTGCAAGAGAAAACATCCATTGTGACGTCGATGAGAATATGTGTCCATACAGACAGGAACGTCAGGATGTGCCAGAATGAAACTGTACTATGTCCCATTACTGTATTACAGTATTGTTTGCATGAAGCTCTACCAAAAGGGTGTTTCTTATGTTTTATTTCTGACTGACAGAATGTTGGTGTATTTTTTCATTCACACAATGCTGTATTGCAGGGAACAAAGTACATTACTGTAAATATGTGAAACATATTCAGTGTCTTGTACTCATTTAGCCCCTACCTCCAGCAACTTGCAACTTTACGGAAGTTTTCGAATGGCTAGAAGTGGTCTTTCAGGCAGAAGTGTCAGTGGGTTAGGATTTTTTTTGCATTGGAAAACACTGACAATAATGAAAACATGACAAAAGCTATTGACTTACTTGTTCATAGTCTATGGTGTCAAGACTTGTGGTTTTGATGGCAATGGCAGTTTCATTGGCATGAGTACTTGCTTTTGTACAATAGACTATCTGTTTTGAGAGAGTGATTTGCTTTTGCAGATTATCCACTAGGTGTTGCAGTTTGCACTGGATGTTCCGAGAAATGCACTAACTGTTGTGCAAATGTACAAAGTGTTGTGAGAAATGCACCAAAGCGACTGAGAAAAACTGTAACTGGAGGTCTGTAAAGGACAAGATAGACTGTAGAGTTGTCCTCAGTAGAATGTGGTCACATAGATAGATAGATAGATAGATAGATAGATAGATAGATAGATAGATAGATAGATAGATAGATAGATAGATAGATAGATAGATAGATAGATAGATAGATAGATAGATAGATAGATAGATAGATAGATAGATAGATAGATAGATAGATAGATAGATAGATAGATAGATAGATAGATAGATAGAGTCAGAAAATTAAAATTAAAATTCATGAAAAATGAATAAAAACTGAACAGATGGACACATGTTTCACATATAATACATACATACAAGCTGAAGCTCAAGCAGATGCAGAGGGTAGCAAATAGCCCCCCCCCCCCCCCCCTTATGATTTATTCCTGCCAACCCTGGTGGGTGCAGCTAAATCTGGCCCTGAGAGAAAATAATGACAGTCCAACCTTCAACCCCGTAACAAAGACTCACCCCAATAACAGTGTTCTTTGGTTCTGGGGTTGAAGATTTTAGGTAAAAATAGCCATAGATCCACATTAGCTACTGTACAGAGCATTAGACAGCATGAGGAAAACAATACATTAATAAAGTTTTCTAAAACAATTATTAGTTTATTTCCCCAAACAATATTAAATATAATTTATGCTTGTAACAGGGTTGAAAGGTTGAGGTCGACAATGTCAGTCTGATGATAAAAACATTGAAATGTAGGTCAGACAGTATGTTAATACTGACCTGTCTTTACAGTTTGAGTGGGAAAAGACTTCAGTGATGTCACTTCCTGGGTGTGCAGGAAGTTGGACTAAATCATTATTTAAAAAAGGTGTGATTGATATATCACACCTTAACAGGGTTGAAGGAAACTCAGGGAGAAAATTAAATATTGCTATTTTATAATTAAATTATTGTTTTCATATTTCTTATGTTAAGGTTAAAGTAGACAGATACATGATTATATCAGCAGAAAAAACTGTGGTTACTGACTCATTTTTAATAGTTTATATTCAATAAAACAGTAACTTTGCTCAGTGGCTGAACTCTACACCACAGAAACCCAGAAAATGATTAAAAATATAATATTTAAAATATGTTTGTGTGTTATAATGTATAGACACATGGATATTTTCATTTCATGTTTTGGAATGTATTTAGTGATTTAGTTTATATGAAAATGTTTGAGGTTAAACCTGTGGGGACACAAAGTGAAACACAATCACAAAGTCATCCACATATTAATATGAAGGTCAAAGCATTTCCTTTTTTGTGTTTCTTGGAAAACTGACAAAACTTTAAGTAAAAAAAAAAAGCAAATCACAGGTAAAAGATTGAATGATTCCTGTGTTTGTATTCCGATGTTAACACTAGACTCATTTATTCTCTACGTTCACCTCACGTCCACCCCAGGGACTCGCAAAGGTGGTGTCCAGTCAGATGCAGAGTGTACCTGAGGGAAGGAACATGTTCCATTGTATTGCAGTGCTATTATTTCCGTAGTGTTTCCAGTTCAGATTAATGTGTCCTGCTGTTGCTCTATTGTCTTTAAGGAGGGAGGAGGGTCATTTTTCACGTCCACATTATGTCGCCCAATGTGAGGAAATACAGCCTAGAGGCTCTGGCTCCTATTTTCCTGAAGTAGCAAGGTTAAGGGAAGGAGACGACAGCAGGAAGCTAGAGCACAAAAATGCATTGTGGGGGAAAACCCATTATGGATACTTTAGTAAGCATAAGAATAAAACTGAATGAAACTATTTTATTGTTATATTGTTTAACTTTATCTTAGTATTACGCCTTTCCCTAAATGATAAAGCATGGCATAACATAGCATAGATTAGCATAGCATAGCATAACATAGCATAGCATAGCATAGCATAGCATAGCATAGCATAGCTTAGCATTGCATAGCATAACATAAGATAATATAACTTAACATAATATACAACTTAGCATAACATAGCACAGCATAGCATAGCACATAACATAACATAACTTAGAATAGCACCACATAGCATAGCACAGCACAGCACATAACATAACATATAACTTAGCACAGCATAGCATAGCACAGCACAGCACATAACATAACATATAACTTAGCACAGCATAGCATAGCACATAACATAACATAACTTAGAATAGCACCACATAGCATAGCATAGCACAGCACATAACATATAATTTAGCATAGCACAGCACAGCATAGCATAGCATAGCATAGCACAGCATAGCACAGCATAGCATAGCATAGCACAGCATAGCACAGCATATCATAGCACAGCACAGCACAGCACAGCACAGCACAGCACAGCACAGCAGAGCACAACATAACACAACATAACATGGTAACCAAAACATGCTGTCTGTTCACTGTTACGTCACTGCTTTTTTCTACTCAATTTTCCCACAAAATAGGAAAAAAATACACTAAGAAACACAAAAATAGCAGAGAAAAAAGGAGATAAAAATGTTTAACATGTTTGTTCAACTTTTTCGAGTTTCAACAAAAAAACTTGAAACAAAACAACTGTTTCCTTTAATTGTGTTACAATTTTTAACCAGATTAATCACACTGATGGTTTAATCTGAGTTAATGCATTCATTTTGACAGCCTTAAACATAACCTCATGTAACAGACTGTGTTTTAGTAATGAGGTCTTTATATAATTGTGCATAATAGAGACAGTGTTGTTTGTTATGCTGTGTTTCCACTAGTATTGCCTTGGTTCAACTGAACTACACTGGCTTTGGTGGGTCTTTGGTACCTGGGTCTTTGGTACCTGCACCATCCTCCACCCTCACACTCATTCTGTTACTGACAGCTGGTGACTTCCATGTCATTGAACATCATATATTTATGACTTTTGTGTTTGCAGCTGCTTCCCAGTATTATGAAAGTGTAGCTGAGTTAGCACCATGTGGTGACAGACAGACCCTGGACTTCACCGGTCCTCCAGACCAGAACTATCTCTATTTTACAGATAAAATAGATAAATTACTCCCAAATATTAGATCAGAAAAAGCAGTGGTTTCAAACCTAGGCCCTTTTATAAATCCCTCTGTAACACAAAATCATTTCACCACTGTAGACCAAACTGATGTCATATCTATTATCATGTCTTCCAAATCAGCCACCTGCCTCTTAGATCCAATTACAACAAAACTCTTTAAACAGATTCTGCCCCAAATTATTAGCACTGTCCTAAATATAATTAACACTTCATTAACTACTGGATATGAAAAAACCTACCCTGACATTCTAGACAATTCTAGGCCTATATCTAATCTGCCCTTCCTCTCAAAAGTTCAAGAATGAGTAATAGTTAAACAGCTGTGTCAACACGTGCAGGATAATAGTGTATTTGAACAGTTTCAGTCTGGCTTTCGTGCCCACTGAAACGGCATTAGTTAAAGTTACTAATGACTTATTATTAGCCGCTGACGTCGGATTAATATCGGTCCTGGTGTTATTAGACCTTAGTGCAGCCTTTGACACCATTGACCACAGTATCTTAGTGCACAGATTAGAATGTGATATAGGTATTAGAGGAGCAGCCCTCTGCTGCTTTAAATCATATTTATCTAATCGCTACCAGTTTGTTAACATTAATCAACAATCATTGCAGTCCTCCAGAGTTAATTATGGCGTGCCCCAAGGGTCAGTCCTTGGGCCTATTTTGTTTACACTATATATGCTCCCTTTAGGTAACATCATTAGAAATCATGGCATTAATTTTCATTGTTATGTGGATGACACAGCTATATTTATCGATTAAACCTGATCAGACCAGACAAATAGATAAACTAAGTACTTGTGTACAAGACATAAAGACTTGGATGAGTGCCAATTATCTTTTATTGAACCCTGAAAAACCTGAAGTCATTATAATTGGTCCTAAAAATGCGAGAGACTCCCTACCTGACCACATAGTTACTCTGGACAACTTAAGTGTAACACCCAGTGCCACAGTTAAAAATTTAGGAGTTTTATTTGATCCAGATCTTTCATTCAAAATGCACATTAATCAAACATGCAGAACAGCCTTCTTTCACCTGCGCAACATTAGGCAAAATTAGGAATATTCTGTCTAAAACGACTGCAGAAAAATTAATTCATGCATTTGTTACATCACGATTAGATTATTGTAACTCCTTACTTGTAGCATGTCCTAAATATTCCCTAAAAAGCTTCAACTGGTTCAAAATGCAGCAGCAAGATTATTAACAGGATCAAATAGAAGAGAACACATCACCCCTGTGCTCCAAACCCTTCACTGGCTACCAGTTGAGTTTAGAATTAAATTTAAAATCCTCCTCCTTACATATAAAACCATTAATGGTATGGGCCCCTCTTATCTTAAAGATGATCTGGTTCTGTACCAGCCCAATAGAACCCTTTGTTCTCAGAATGAAGGTCTATTGAAAGTTCCCAGGGTTTCTAAAAGTACAGTAGGAACTTGAGCCTTTAGTTACCATGGTTACTGTCTGATGGAACCAGCTTCCCTTTAATATTAAAGAGGTCGACACAGTCTCTACATTTAAAATCAGGTTGAAAACATTCGTGTGTGAGAAAGACTATGGTCAGGTTAGTTAAAAACAGACTGAAGTCACAGTTCAGTCTAAGCTGCACTAGGAGCTCAAATGATGGAGGGAGTACAGGCACTGAGTCCTTTCTCTCCCTCTCTCTCTCTCTCTCTCTCCCTCTCACATCTGTTTTTGTCATTTTTATAACCTTCTTACATATGAAGTCTGTTCATGGCTAGTCACCTGGTGTCCCCTTGGGGGGAGTGGTGGCTCTGTTGACAGTGTCTGCGCGGGAACCAATGGACGACAGGATCTGCGGTGATTCGCCTGTGCTGACTTGTGACCCCGGACCCCCTCCCTTGCCTGTCTGGTGTCTGGACCAGCCCCTCCTCCTTCATTTATAAATGGACGTTCATCTATAGCCTGTCCGTCCATGGTAGTGGATCTCTCCTTCAATGTGGTTCTCCTCAATATTTCTTCTTTTTCCCACTGGGTTTGGAAGTTTTTTCTTGCTGAGAAGGAGGGTCTAAGGACAGAGGATGCTTGGGACTGTTCATATACTCTGAAGTTGATTGTGTTTTTGTAAAGCCCTGTGAGATGACTTTGTTGTGATTTGGGGCTTTATAAATAAAATTGAATTGAATTGAATTCACTGGTCCTCCAGACCCAGGAGTTCACTGGTCTTCCAGACCCAGTGTATCACTGGTACTCCTGTGTCCACTCACATGCAGTCGTGGGAGGTCCAAAGAGCCGGGTTCTGTTTTTGGACTGACAATCACAAACAGGAAGTCCCAGTAAACCAGTCACACAGGCCACTTCCTCCCTTTGTTTACAGTCTGAATTAAAGTCCACACACAGTCTGACCACTGTTTACTGCCCCAGTATCCATTATTACACACGATAGGTGGTAAAAGTACTCACATTCTGTACTACAGTACAAGTACAGCTACTGCTGTGAAAAAATAGAACTGAGTAATAGTTACTAAGGTACTGATTCATCTGAAGTACTTTACTGAAGTAAAAGTAATTAAGTGCAACTTTTCAACTGTAACAACATAAAAAAGTAAAAAACAATAAAATAAATTAAACTCTAATTTTTTTTGCCGTGAATGAACTAATATTTATTCAAAAGTATTCAAAGGTATCTTAAAATAAAGAAGTGTGTTAGTGTGTGAAAAATATGTGTGATCAGGTCAGTTTTTTGGGGAATGGGCAGGAAATTTTAGAAAAATTATATTTAAAAAAGTTATAATTGATTTAAAAAAAAGCATAATTATGACCTAAAGTCAAAATTTTAAGATAAAACTGATAAATATGAAATATAAAGTCACAGTTTGTCCCTTCCGCTGATTTTTATTAATGTCACATCTGTTTAATTTGAAAAAGTAATGTAAGTATTCTGAAAATGTAAATAGTATAAAGTACAGATATTTATATAAATGTAAAGAGTATAAAGTACAGATATTTATATACATGTAAAGAGTATAAAGTACAGATATTTATATAAATGTAAAATTAAACTTTATTTACAACAATTAAATGATCAAATGTGGCGTGTGTGTGATCAGCCACTGTCCAACTGTCACAGACTTATTCAGACAAAATGAAGGTAGTGGTGCATTTGGGGCAGAGGTGTAGATGGGGTAGTGGTGCACATGGGGTAGTGGTGCACATGGGGTAGTGGTGCATTTGGGGCAGAGGTGTAGATGGGGTAGTGGTGCACATGGGGTAGTGGTACAGTTGGGGTAGTGGTGCAGATGGGGTAGTGGTGCATTTGGGGCAGAGGTGTAGATGGGGTAGTGGTGCAGATGGGGAAGATGTGCATTTGGGGCAGAGGTGCAGATGGGGTAGTGGTACAAATGGGGTAGAGGTGCATTTGGGGCAGAGGTGTAGATGGGGTAGTGGTGCAGATGGGGTAGAGGTGTAGATGGGGTAGTGATGTAGTTGGGGTAGTGGTGCAGTTGGGGTGGTGGTGCAGTTGGGGTAGAGGTGAAGTTGGGGTAGAGGTGAAGTTGGGGTAGAGGTGCAGATGGGGTAGTGGTGTAGATGGGATAGTGCTGCAGATAGGGTAGAGGTGCAGATGGGGTAGTAGTGCAGTTGGGGCAGAGGTGCAGATGGGGTAGAGGTGAAGTTGAGGTAGAGGTGTAGATGGGGTAGTGGTGCAGATGGGGTAGAGGTGCAGTTGGGGTAGTGGTGCAGATGGGGTAGAGGTGCAGTTGGGGTAGAGGTGTAGATGGGATAGTGGTGCAGATGGGATAGAGGTGCATTTGGGGTAGAGGTGCAGATGGGGTAGTAGTGCAGATGGGGTAGAGGTGAAGTTGAGGTAGAGGTGTAGATGGGGTAGTGGTGCAGTTGGGGTAGAGGTGTAGATGGGGTAGTGGTGCAGTTGGGGTAGAGGTGCAGTTGGGGTAGTGGTGCAGTTGGGATAGAGGTGTAGATGGGGTAGTGGTGCAGATGGGGTAGAGGTGCAGTTGGGGTAGTGGTGCAGATGGGGTAGAGGTGCAGTTGGGGTAGTGGTGCAGATGGGGTAGCCACAGGGTCTATGAAACCTCTACCCCCCCAGGACAGAACGAGAACATTTAACACAGTCTCTGTCTGATTAAAGGAAACAGTTTATATTGTTAATAAGTTCAGAAGTGATTTGATGATTGTTCCAAATATCTGTATTTGATATATTTTATTACCTGTCTGTCTGTCTGTCAGTCTGTCAGTCTGTGTACAACATAACTTATGGATGGGCATTGACGAAATGTTGTCTGTCTGCCTTGGTGCAGGTCTGCTCTCTCAGAAAGCTGTTCTGGTCGTATTTGTTTGATTGTATTGAACTTGAACTGTTTAGTTATTTTTGATCGTAATGTTTGTTTCCTTACATTTATCACGTTCCTTCTTTAAAACTTATTAAAGTTCTTTCATATAATTATGTGGATGTTTTTGAAGTATAAAACTTCAAGTTCAATTCAATTCAGTTTTAAATCACAACAATGTCACCTCACAGGACTTTACAAAAAACCACAATTAACCACAGAAATAGATAAAGTCCCACACACAGTTATAACTGAGTGTTATTTATTAGTGTTCTAACGTTCCCCAGTAGGTAGGCTGGAACAACATACTACTTTGTATTTGACCATAGTTGACTTAAACTGTGGTGGTTTATTAAATGTACCAGTGCATTGGTTTTTATAACAGATAAACATGTGTTCTGCAGCACAGACAGCTAACTTAAACTTGCTCAAACAAAGAGTCCCCGGTCTCCCCTCTGTGGTTACTTCCCACTTGTGCAGTATGTAGACCCTGCTTAAAAGCCTTCCAGTCACTAGCGTGTTAATAATTTGGCAAAAAGCCTGAACAGGGATTAGTGGAGCCTCCTTGTTTATAGAGAACATCTGAGCCTCCAGACGTATTCAAATCACTAAACATGGATTTGAATAACAGAACAAAATCCCCACAGCAGACCCCCCCCCCCCACCCCCACCCCCCCACACACACACAGAGGCCCCCCACCTCGCCTGGAAAAGTCTTATTGTTGTCCCTAAATAAGAGGTGTGTGAACATTTTCTCTGTCACACTAAAACTTCAGGTGCTTCATTGTTCCACAGAACTGTAGGTTTCCCTGAGTCACCAGCTCCTGCAGCGTTCTCATGAAGAGTTTACACAACAGCAGCAGCAGCATTAGCAACAGCAGCAACACTAGTGTTAGCATCAGCATTAGCAGCAGAATTAGCAGCAGGAGCAATAGCAGCAGCAGCAACACTAGCATTAGCAGCAGCGTTAGCAGCAGCAGCAATAGCAGCAGTATTAGCAGCATTAGCAGTAGCAACAGTCAGATTTGCATTAGCAGCAGCAACATCAGCAGCAACAGCAACACTAGCATTAGCATCAGCAGCATTAGCAGCAACAGCAGTAGCAGCAACAGCAGCATTAACAGCAGCAGCAGTAGCATTAGCAGCAACAGCAGCATTACCAGCATTAGCATTAGTGATAGCAGCATTAGCAGCAACAGCAGCAATAGTATTAGCAGCAGTGTTAGCAACATTTCCAGCATTAGCATTAGTGTTAGCATTAGCAGCATTAACAGCAGTACTAATCCTCACCCTTCCTTCTCTCGCCTAAACCACAATTATGAGCTTAGTGGCACAAACAAGCATAGCACAGTCACACACATACAGAGCATTAGCATTAGCATTAGCGCTCACAGACATGTTGTTAAAACTTGAACCATTAGATCTTACAACAATAAACTGGAGAACATCAACGTCTGGGTAAACACTTATTTTACAGCAAAGATTTAGCTTGAAAAGAAATTCAGTGGGAAGAAAGGAAATAAGGAGGATATTTGTGTGTACACAGTAAATATAGAACGAGTGGGAAAGTACACGAACACCCTAATGAGTACAAGTACTTCATTACTTTATCTGTACTTTATTGGAGTTTTTATTTTTCTGGAAACTTTTCCTCCCTACATTTGTTCATAAATATATGTATTTATACTCTTTATATTTATATAAATATATGTATTTATACTCTTTATATTTATATAAATATATGTACTTTATAGTCTTTATATTTATAAAAATATCTGTACTTTATAGTCTTTACATTTATATAAATATATGTACTTTATAGTCTTTACATTTATATAAATATATGTACTTTATACTCTTTACATTTATATAAATATCTGTACTTTATACTCTTTACATTTATATAAATATATGTACTTTATACTCTTTACATTTATATAAATATATGTACTTTATACTCTTTACATTTATATAAATATATGTACTTTATACTCTTTACATTTATATAAATATATGTACTTTATACTCTTTACATTTATATAAATATCTGTACTTTATACTCTTTACATTTATATAAATATATGTACTTTATACTCTTTACATTTATATAAATATATGTACTTTATACTCTTTACATTTATATAAATATCTGTACTTTATACTCTTTACATTTATATAAATATATGTACTTTATACTCTTTACATTTATATAAATATATGTACTTTATACTCTTTACATTTATATAAATATATGTACTTTATACTCTTTACATTTATATAAATATATGTACTTTATACTCTTTACATTTATATAAATATCTGTACTTTATACTCTTTACATTTATATAAATATATGTACTTTATACTCTTTACATTTATATAAATATATGTACTTTATACTCTTTACATTTATATAAATATATGTACTTTATACTCTTTACATTTATATAAATATATGTACTTTATAGCCTTTACATTTATATAAATATCTGTACTTCATACTCTTTACATTTATATAAATATCTGTACTTTATAGTCTTTACATTTATATAAATATATGTACTTTATATTTTATGACATTAATAAAAACCAGTCTGTTCAGAGGGAAAATCAATGGAGGAGAGAAAGTGTGACTTTTTCTTCCATACTTGTGACTTTCATCTCATGTTTTTGACTGTTAATATCAGAACTATGCATTTCTTACCTCACATTTCTGAGTTTTTATCTGATAATTATGAGTTTTTATTTCAATTGTGCCATTCAATCTCATAAATTACATTTTCTTTATCTCACAATTATGCATTTTTTTTATCATATATTTATGATTTTTTTTAGTTTTTTATGTCAGTTGTGACTTTTTAGTCCATTTCTCCTGTACTAAATCTTCCGTCCATATTCACTAAACTGTAGCTGTACTTGTACTTCAGTACAGAATGTGTGTACTTATATTTTTAACCACCTCTGCTCAAGGCAGATCCAGTAGAACGTCTCCTCCTGCACTAGTTCCATCCACATCACTAACCTCTGCTCACACACTTGACATTTCATTCCCATGACTGGACTGCAGATATTTACCCACAATCCCACAGGACGATGAAGCTCATGGAATCGCTCTTATCAGCACCACATCAGAGCATAACTCACATCTTCATCTGTCATTGTGTTAACTAGTGCAGAGCTGGAGATGTGACATGTGACATTGTTTTCTACTAATGTGTTGTAGAAGAGGGTGAAATGAATGAATGAACTTTATTAGACAGAATTAGATTAAATGGTGATTGCTTAGGTTATAGTGATGGCTGTTATTGTCCAGAACCTTTGACTGTCAAGGGTGTCCAAATCCAGTCCTCAAGTATCCTACATGTTTTAGATATTTTCTTCTTCCACATGATTCAGTTTCACCTTTTAACTCCTGAAACTTTAGCAGTTCCACAGTAAAAAAAAATAAAATAAAATAAGCAGCAAAATAAACAAAAATGGCCAAAGTCATCAATAAAATTAACCAAAATGAATAATAAAGTGACAAAATAAGTAAGTAAATGAACAAAAACTTTGTGTCTTACTTTGTTCACGTTACTAATTATTTTGTTAGTTTATTATTCATTTTTGTTCATTGATGACTTTGGTTCATGTTCTTGCTTATTTTTATTTATTTTTTTGTTTGTTTCAGGAATTAAAGGAGGGAATATAGAGGGAACTATATAAAACATGTAGGACACCGGCCCTCGAGGACTGGATGTGGACACCCCTGCTCTATGTGTTGTTATGGAGGCTACGCTGTTGTGTACTTTACTCTTTCTATAGTGAAATGCTCTGTAGCTGCTGCCTGTGATCAACGCTATATTAATAAAGTTTGATTTAAAATTCATTCTGACTTTTCTTTTGTCTCTGCTTCTACGTCCGTCTTCCCTGGCTGAAGACAGTGTTGGCACAAAAGCATGAGGAATACAAAATATTATTGATAAAGGAAATTGCTAAATCCTCTGTATTACTTTAGCTAGCTAATCTGATGTTATGCGATCAGTCAGTGATGCTGCGTGAGTCTATTGAGTTGGGTGACCAATGAAATTACTTCGGGGCGTGGTTTATGTAAATAACTCTGTTGGCATCCTCGGCAAAAAAATCTCATTTCCAGGGCTGATTGTCGTGATTGGCCAGCCCTCACCTCATTGGTCCAGTACACATCTATCATGAGCAATGGGTTGAGCTACCAGTCTATGCACCAAGAGGAGACTTATTTACCATGATATGTTCAATTATTAACATTATATTTCACATTGTTAAAAGAAAAAAACTGCCCGGCATGTCTTCTAATCAATCCAACAGTGCAGCTTTATCACTTTTGAAAAACCAACATGTAAAACTTAACATTAAAGTTGTCATTCCATGGTTATTTCATTAATATTACTGTGTTCTTCATTGTTATTAAATACATTGTGTGTTGGTTCCATTTACAAAAACATCCAGATTGTTTTGTTTCCAGCTGTTTTTTTACGGTAGAAAAATGAATGTGAATGTGTGAAGGAACACTCCCCCCTCCCCTCTCGCTCTCTGTATATGTTTACCTTTACCAGAGTAGCACCCAGCTAGGTTTCGTGCCTTTGCTTGTTGTGAAAACATGCAGTAAAACAAAGTATTTATTTCCACAGAGACATATGAACCAGTTTGTGCAGCAGCTACTGTGGCGCCGTCTTCTCTTGTAGATGCTAATGCTAATGCTACTTCAGATTTGCTGCAATGGGGGAGGGGTTTAACCCCACATGGGTGACGCTAAAGTCCATCTGACGCCAGATGGACCGGCTTTTTCTGCATCCTTCGTTCCTGTTGTTGTTTAGTGTGAATGCAGTATGCAGCCAGTCAAGGTGATGAACCACTGTCAAAGGAGCATGTGTTGGTATGTCTGGGTGAGCCATCACCATGGTAAGTCTGGGTGAGCCATCACCATGGTAACGCTGGGTGAGCCATCACCATGGTAACGCTGGGTGAGCCATCACCATGGTAACGCTGGGTGAGCCATCACCATGGTAACGCTGGGTGAACCATCAATTCTATATAAAATATTGAGGGGTTAATTTGTTTCCTCACAAACACTCTCCAACCTGGAGCAATATCCTTATTTTTATTCATTTACCGCCTCATACTCTATTTTCTATGATGCATTTATTTTATTTATATCAAACCTGTGTAATGTATCTGTCATCACACAGTGTGATTTTTAGTGTTTTTAAAATTTAAGCCTGTATAAATTTGTCGTGCAATATTGATGCAACATTTACTCTACCATCATATACTGTGACTGCAATATTTGATCTTTTATATTTGATATTTATGCAAATAAAGAAGTGTCAATTTAAAATTTTGTTGTGAACCAATGACAATAAAGGCTATTTTATTGTATTATAAAATATAAATAAAATATAAATGATTGCACTGTTATTGTAAAGAAATAGATGTGTCTGATATTTATGACCTCTGACCCCCAGTTTGCTGCTGGGTCAAAGGTCAAACTGACCTGAACAGTTTCTATGTGACAGCGTCACGGTGGTGCAGTAGTTAACACTGGTGCCTCACAGACAGAAGGTTGTTGGTTCTATTCCCAGACCAGACCTTTCTGTGTGGAGTTTACATGTTCTCCTCGTGTCTGCGTGGGTTTTCTCCAGGTACTCCAGTTTCCTCCCACCATCCAAACACATGCACTGATAGGTTAACTAGTTAACTGGTTAATCTAAATTGTCCATAGGTGTGAATGTAAATGGTAAATGTTCTGCATTTATATAGTTCTTTTCCACCTTCATGGTGCTCAAAGCGCTTTACATTAGCCTCTCATTCACCCATTCACACACACACTCATACACCAGTAGGTTTCTAAGGTCTACGGGAAGTCCTACTGGGGACCTAAGTCAGGGTTCAGTGTCTTGCCCAAGGACACTTCGACATGTGGACAGCCAGAGCCGGGACGCGAATCGCCAACCTCTCGGTCATTGGGCGACCCACTCTACCAACTGAACCACAGCCACCCACTGTAACAGTTTGTCTATATATGTTCAGCCC
Source organism: Siphamia tubifer (assembly GCA_020466265.1). NCBI lineage: Eukaryota > Metazoa > Chordata > Actinopteri > Kurtiformes > Apogonidae > Siphamia > Siphamia tubifer. Next base: position 3,669,194 of record CM035791.1, read on the forward strand.
TGAGATGAACTGGAGACCAGAGGTGGGTATTTCCAGGTCCATCAAGTCAAAGTCCTGCCATGTATTGGTTCAAACCTGTTCATTGAACCAGCCCATTTTGATGAGCACGATGCCTCATCCAGGTAAATGGGATAATTAGTGGAATCACCTGTGTTCAGTGAACAGGTTTGAAGTAATACATGGTAGGACTTTGACTTGATGGACCTGGAATTACCCACCTCTGCTGGAGACTCATACAGGGTGTACCCTGCCTGCACCTATTGTAGCTAGATTAGACCCCCAGTGACCCCCTAGTGAAGATAAAGTGCCTCATTTATGTTATTCATGTGGGAATGAGGGTCATAACATCCAACGCAAGCTTTTTTCTCTGAACAAAAGGTTTTATTATTTCACTGGTTTTCACTTCAGATCATATTTATATTATCAGTCTGAGGGGAATTTATATGTTTAAAAAAAACAACAGTATGTACTAACTTAAAAAGGCATTGTATTTCAGTTAAAGGAGTTAATCTGTGGAACAACTGCAGTGAAGAACTGAAAACCTGCAAATCAGTGCAAAAGTTTAAACAGGTTTTTATAAACCACATTCCAAGTGGATACAGGAAACAAATGGAATAAAACTGCAAGCAGTCTGAAAGGCCTTCGCCTCCCCTGGCGACCGCCTCCCCTGGCGACCGCCTCCCCTGGCGACCGCCTCCCCTGGCGACCGCCTCCCCTGGCGACCGCCTCCCCTGGCGACCGCCTCCCCAGGCGACCACCTCCCCAGGCGACCGCCTCCCCAGGCGACGTCCGAGTCAAATTTGAGCCAAATCGGTGTTTGTATGCCCGATCTACAGCCATTTTAGTAAAGGCGATTTTGTAGGGGGTGCTGTAGAGCAAAATCGCATTTTAATAAAGTGATGTAGGACCGAGACATAGACGTCTGAGTCAAATTTCAGCCAAATCTGTGTTCATATGTCCGATCTACTGCCATTTTACTAACAGTATATTTGGTGAATCTGTAGGGGGCGCTATAGTATGACAAACAGGTGTAGACCAGGGAGACAGACATCGGAGTCAAATTTCAGCCAAATCGGTGTTCGTATGTCCGAGCTGAAGCAGTTTATGTTGTGGCAATTTTTCTAGAAAACTTAGCAAACTTTGCCACAGCGTAGCACAAAAATTATGAAACTTTTCCAAAACATTTGGATAACTTTTAATGTCCCACTTGTCTAGATCAGGTTCACTGATGTTGAGCTCATTGGACCCAACGGCCAAGGAGGAGTTCGACATCCTGTTGGTTTATGGGTGTGGTCATCATTACGTTCTTCGTTCATCATCATATGACAAACATGTGTACTGATTTTCATAGCTCTAACTTCACTCTGGCCTAATACAAACTATTTCACCTTTTCTAGGGGGCGCTGTAGACACATTTCTTTACCGACTTTCATGAAACCTATAAATACTTGCAACTTTTCACACTTCTGAAGTGTGTGCAAAATTTGGGGAGTTTTCGTGCATATTCAGGGGGTCAAATTAGAGCTCAAAGGGCTGAATCAGACTAAACTGCAGCAGTATCAATAGGCCTTGTGCCTGACGTGGTCCGTGGCGAAGGACTAATAATGTGCAGCAAGGAACAGGATTCCCTTTTTCTGATGCACTTTCTTTTCTGTTTGGTTGTAAATACATACTCTGACTGAGTAACACAAAGATAAGTTTTGTTAACTTCATCCTACACCCTTTCAATCAAGGTATAATTATCTAGGATGCTAAAGAGGTATGGTTTTAATTTCTGCTTAAATACTTTTACTTATTTTGTTTTACCTGTTCAAATAAACAAATAAATGAAAATGAATTAATGAAATTAATATTTAACTGAACTGAAACTAACATGAGTTTGTTTTAAATTAAACAGGTCTTTTTGCCCTGCAAGAGGAAATGTGCTTTCTCTTAATTTTGACCTAAAACAGTCCTGTGAGTCCAGAACACATACGACACGAAGGCTCTGTATGGTTTTTAAAAGAAGCTGCAACAGAGTGGATTTGTCGTCCACTTCCAGGAACCAACCACACCCTCATGTTGAAGCCAACAGGTTCCAATGGTGTTTCATGTTCTACTCTTACCTCTTTAGTCCATTTCCTGTCTCTGCTCAACATGTAATGTCTGAAAAATGTGTTTGACAGACGGTCCAGGCTCAACATGAACAGCAGCGTCAAATGCCAGCGCTGGGAAAAGGTGACACATGTACCTAGCGCTCACCGCTGGCCGTGCTTTGACAGGAAGTGACTCAGTGTTGGAGAACATGGCGCCCTTTGCTGATGTCATTGTATATTTTCTGTGGCTGGTGAATAAATTAAACTGACTTATATGTTCTTTAAATATCATTCTGGACTGATTTAGCTTCTAACACCTTAAAAACTCCCTCTACAAATGAAAATGGATCCAGATAAAAGAATGTTCTCTTTGTAAAAGAAACACCCTGGAGTTTGGACTAAAACATTCACTTTTTCTGTTTTTTTAACAAAGAAAAAAACACTCCTACATTTAGATCCCCCACCCCTTGCCTTAATTTTGGCCAAAAATGCACTAAAAGTAAAATAAACTGCACTAAACATATGCTAAATATCCTATAAATAGAGTAAAATGCATTAAAATAGAGAAACATTTACTAAAATGGAAAAAATAGATAAAAAATCACTAAAAAGTAGAGTGAAATGCACTAAAAATAGAGAAAATTTTCCTAAAATGATGCAAAATGATCTTTTTGTAAAAGACACACATGCACTTTGGACTAAAACACTGACTTTTACTGTTTATTTAACAGAGAAAAAAACACTACTACACATAGATTTGTCCCTCCATCCCACGCCTTAAATTTGGCCAAAAATAGACTAAAATGCACGAAAAATAAAATAAAATGCACTAAAAATCAGCTAAAATATCCTATAAATAGAGCAAAATGCACTAAAAATAGAGAAAATTTAGCTAAAATTATCCAAAATCCACTAAAGTCCAAATAAAAGAATGTTTGTTTGTAAAACAAACAAATGCAGTTTGGACTAAAACACTGACTTTAATTGTTTATTTAACAAAGAAAAAGATGGAGACTGAAAAACACCCATATTTACAGTTTTCCCTCCTCGCCTTATGGTTTTAGTGTTTAAATCTGGATGTATTTGTCCCCATTTGGTAGGTATGGACAAACACACTGTTTACCAACACACTGATGACCTTTGACCTTTACACTGAAAAACTGAAAACACTTTATTTGTAAAAATGTCATCTTTACAGCAGTTTTTCTATGGTTATGTTTCACAGAGGAGGCATTTGGGGAATTGTTCATTTTACAAAGTGGCAACATTTGGAAATTTATGGGAAAAAATGAATGTGTTGAATGTTTCAAATACACAAATATTAGAAAAAACAAGTTCTGAAAATAAATATTTGTTGTAAAATGTAAAAAAAATAAATAAATCTCCACCATAGATGTGAGTTTGTCGTTTAAATCTGTGTGTTTGTGGATCTGACACCTGTTTTTGGCCTAAATACTTTAACTGGAGTGTTACCATGGAAACCACACCACATTTGTCCAGATCCATAAATGATTGTATCAGATTTGGTCCTTTAAAATAAAATAATCCAAATGTGTCCTATTAGTGTTTAGTGTGTGCCACCTTTTTGTGTATGTAGTGTTACTGTTGACCTTTGACCTTCACAGTGATTTATATAAATATTAAATGTTCTTCACTTCTATAGTTCTGTTCCACCTTCATGGTTCAAAGCTCTTTACACCCCACATTCACCCATTCACACACACTCATACACCAGTAGGTTTCTTAGGTTCTGTCAGTCCTACTGGGAGACTAAGGCAGCCATGGGCGTCGCAGCCGTGGGGGATTTGGGTGTTGCGACATACCCCCCACTTTTCCCTGAGTTTATATATTGTATCGTTACTGGATCCAGGAAACGGACACAGAGTTGGTCTCTTTTCTCTTTTCTTTACTTTTTATTTCAGGATAAACAGTTACTGTCGTCACAATCACACCAAACAAACATCAATAATGTTTCGGGGCTGTTACAATATCTATGGTTTACCCGCCCGGGCGGCACAACAGCATATGTAAATGAAGCGCACCTCAGTTCACCAGTAATGTAAACAACTCTTCTTTGCAGTGTTAACAAACAGTCAACAACCAGTAAGTAATGAGAAATGATGCTGTTGTTAAACTAAGTTAACTAAACTATGTCTTGTTCTGTGACATTTACCCTAAGACAGTGGTTCTAGAACTTTTTTCACTGATGTTCCCCCTGAGGAACATATTCTTAGTCGTCTCCTCTGACATGGACAAAACATTTTTGTAAGAAAAAAGAGGAACAGTGTCTGTAAAATCAGTGTATGATTTTTTAAATCCAAATTTCTATCAGTTTTTTATCTCAAAATTTGTACTTTTTATCTTAGAATTTTGACATATGAATTGAACAAATGTTTCATATATTACGTTTTAAATATAAAAATGTAACCATTAACGAATAATTGTTCGTTAATTTTCCAATGATAGATTCAGAATATTTTGCTCACTGCCTAGACCACCCCCACATTTTAAATGGCTGTGACGCGTTTAGTGTCTTTGCCCAAGGACACTTGGACATGTGGACCGCCCAAGCCTTCAGTCATTGGACGACCTGCTCTACCAACTGAGCCACAGCTGCCTTGTCTATATAACTATTACCCCATATTATGAGTGCAGAGCTGTAGAAAATGTCAGATTATTTGCTACTAATATGTTGTGGAAGTGGTTGAAATGAGTTGAAAGGAGAAGAAAGAAAGACTATAATAATTAGTTGGTACTCATAGTACTCATTAGAGGTACTCAGTACTCATCAGTACATTCTGTAGTTAAGTAGAAGTACAGCTACTTGTGTGAAAAAATAAGTACTGGGTCAACTCATTTACTTAAGTAAAAAAGTACAACCTCTCAATTGTAATAAAGTAAAAAGTAAAACTGAATTTTTTTTTGCTATGGATGAAATAATATATATTTAATCAGGAAAAGACAGAAACATATCAAAAATATAAAAAAAAAAAGACTTTAAAACTGAGTTGGTGTGTAGATGATGTGTTTTATTGGGTCATGGTACTCAGTTTAGTGGGTATGGACATTTAGAAAAAAAATCAAAAGTCATAAATAGGAGATTTAAAAAATTATGAGATAAAAAATTCTAAATCGTGAGATAAAAAGTCAAAATTATGAGGAAACTTTTCAGTGTTCTGAGATTAAACGTAAAAATTATGAGTGATATTTTTGAATTATGAGATAAAGAGTAAAAATTATATGATAAAAAAAGTCAAAATTGTGATACAGTAAGTCACCATTTCTGATTTACTAATTTACGTCTTATTTGTGTAGTTTGAAAAAGTAATGAGTCTATTTTGAGAATGTAAAGAGTATAAAGTACACATATTATATAAATTTAAAGAGTATAAAGTACACATATTTAAATAAATGTAAAGAGTATAAAGTACATATATTTATATACATGTAAAGAGTATAAAGTACAGATATTATATAAATTTAAAGAGTATAAAGTACACATATTTACGCAAAAATGTAAAGTAAATTTGATATTTGATGATAGGCTGTTAGATCAAGTAGCTTCTTGATTTTACAGCCTTATGAATAGAGCGGGTATCTAACTTTTTTCTTTCCACACTTTGGGAATTTCATGCTTTTCATAATACCACTGATATTTTATCTACATATGATAAAATCATCATGAAAATGAAGGTGTGTACAGTTTACAGATGCAGTTCTTTTTCTGATAACTTCTGACTTTTCTCCTGGTTTTTGGATTGATATGCATCCATTTTTATGTGTCTGACATATAAATGTGTGTGCTAACCTGAAGTGAGTGGGCGCCCGCGGTCATCTGCGGTCACCCTCAGTTGTGGGTCATCGAAAAATATTTTTAATAATATTAGGCTTGTGGTCCATCAGGTCACTTATTGTTTGAGATAAACATTAAAATAACCTGGTAAATACACTTTATTAACTGAATTTCCGTGAAGGTGTCATACATGGTCAGTATCTACAGTATGGAGGGAGCAAGAGAGAAACTAAAGTTAGGAGAGTGGAAGCTCCGGAAACATCCAAACAAAAACAGTAAGGTTTGGGACACCTTGGCTCAGATATTTAAAGATGATGAGCAGCTCCCAGTGTTTTCATTTCCGTGGAAACCATCTATTTGGGTGTTACAGGTTGTCGACCCCTGGTTTAGATGCTGCGTTAGCATTGATAACTTTTGAATGATGAAGCAGAACAAAAATATTTTTTCAACATACTAACTGACAAATAATGACATTGAATTTTAAGACAGAAATAAATGCAGGTATGTGAGTAAGGTCATGTGATGTTCATAAAGGCCATTGACTACTTTTTAAACATGTGGGTCCAGAAGTGGGTCGGTTCCATCCTTTTCAAATATATTTCTTGTGGTCCAAGTTGTGGGTGAGCTAGTTAAAAAAAACGTTGGTCTTTTATACATTGACGTGCGCATAACTGGTTACAAAGGGTGTGATGAGATCTTGTGTCGTCACACCCTCTCATGAGATGTAATTTGGTGAGATTTCTCGTTGCAATAAAATTCTGTCTCGCAATATTTGTTATCCAGCAAGCAGCCAGAATGATGTTGGTCGGCACTAGATCATATATGGAATCAGGACGGAAGCAAGAGAATCTAACATGGCGCCCCTCGATACACTTCATAAGTGGATGTAGCATAGCTAGGCTAACAATATATTAGTGGCATTATGAAAAGAAGCTGACTCTGATGAAATTCCAAATTTGCGCGAAAACAAAAAAAAATTTAGATAGACGCTCTATTCATCAAGAAGCTACTTGATCTCACAGGTTGTTATACTGAAATATAACCCAGAATTATATATATTTTGAAAAAACATAATGGCCATTTTCCTCCCAAGTGGTACCGATGACCCCCTTTGGCTCATACACTAAATTAGATACATGTTAAATGAGGGTTTTCCTGTCAAATTGAACACCTCAAAGCCTACAGTTGCAGATATGCAACATACCAAAAACATCTATCTCTTGAATGTGCTACAGTTAAATAAATGATCTCCAGGATGGATGAGTGAGGGAGGAGGAGAAACGCTGTGGACATGGAGCACTGATGGAGAAGTGGAAATGCCAGAGTTCAGTGGGAAATCCTAAAAAGGGAAAGGCCACACAGTTCCCAAAGTCACTCCAACACAACCTGTTTTTATTTCCTGGCTGCACCTCGCACACGTCGCCCTGGTGTAATGTTGGGAAGCTAACATTTAAAGTAACACATAATCCTCTTGAGAAGCCAATGCGCCCTAAAAACACAGCCTCTGGTATTACTTTCCACTTGAACACAAAAATGGACTATTATATAATCACAGAGACTTAATGGAAGGTATTAAAAAAAGAAAAAAAAAGGGGGGGTAGTTTTCACAGTGGACGGAGCACATAAAGCTAATTTGTCCTGTGGTATGCAGAGGGAGTGAGAGCTCTGTCTGCACTAATGATCAAATATTGAAGGAACAAAGGGCTGGTGTTGTGCATGGGAACAGTGGTGTGTGACACTTTAGCATTAGCATTAGCTTTAGTCAAACTGCACATGACTAAATGCATTACTGTGAAAGACACACGGCAGCTTTTAACCTGAAACACTGAGTCTATGTTCAGCACAGGTGGGAAAAGAGAGAGAAGAAAGACAATCCTGAGGGAAAAAGCCTGTCTTTAAAACTGCATTTATTAGCTTATTTCACATGTGATCTCATCTTAGATTCCACAGACATCTGTAGTCATGTCATCATACTGTTAGCCTACAGCTGAGGTCGATACGAGTTTAGTTTTGAAACTGTGTCAAAAAGATATTATGTGAAACTTAAACTGTTTCAGTAAAAATTTGTGTCGACATGGGGACGAATCACTGCTGAAAACGATGCAATTCACACGACACACCACTATGAGCGCTGTAAGCCAGTCCCACCGATATAAGAGAACAATAGAAGAAGTAGTGCACATGCTCACATCGCTTTACTACTGGTGTGACACACACACACACACACACACACACACAAACACAAACACACACACAAACACAAACACACACACAAACACACACAAATACACACACACACACAAACACAAACACACACACAAACACAAACACACACACACAAATACACACACACACAAATACACACACACACAAACACACACACACACACACACACACACACACACACACACACACACACACACACACACACACAAACACAAACACACACACAAACACAAACACACACAAATACACACACACAAACACACACACACACACACACAAACACACACACACACACACACACACACACACACACACAAACACACACACACACACACACACAGTGGACACAAACAACAACAATAACACTGCTAACATGCTAACCTATTCAGCATTGATACTCTGTTGTTCACTAGGGCTGGGAATCGATTCAGATTTCCTGAATCGATTCGATTTCGATTCCTTAGGTCACGATCCGATTCGATCCACGATTCGATCCGATTTGATTCGATATCGATTCATTGCATTAATATTGCTGAATTAAATAAAAACTAAATAAAAACTCACCCTATTGACAGCCTCATGTGTGTTTGTGCTTGTATCTGTATGTGTAAGGACACACAGAGACAAGAGTTCACATTTGACAGTAAGCTTATTTATTTTTAAAGGAAAACATATACAGGTTTTATTTGATTGTATTTGTCTAAATAAAAATTGGCATTTGGCGGCCCTCTTTTAGCCAAAAAACAATACACAGGGTTGATGACCTCAAAGAAAAAAAAATGGACAGAAAAACTGATCTGTCTCTGTCTAACATGACAGGTAGTAGTGGCACTGGGAACTGTACTAGACTAATAACTTAGTCAGATAAGTCAGGTGGCACTCTTGGCTGAATAACATACTCTTGGAAGGAGTAAAACAAACCAGAACAAATGACCATAAAAAAATGTCAACGCTACTCTCTCAGCACACTGCAGTGACTTGGCAACGGCATCTTTTGACTTAGCATACATAGCTGGAATGACTCTGTCACTTAGGTGTTTTCGGCTGGGCAAGACGTAGCGTGGCAATAACCTCTTTACTAGTAGCCGAAAACCAGCATTTTTGACAACACTGTAGGGGCGGAGGTCTTTACAAATAAAGATCCCGACTCCCTCTGTGAGGCTCAAAGCACGCTTAGACTGGGAGGGGAATTTTACACCAAAAGCATTTTCAAGTGCAGTCGGCTTCGTGTCAGATTTAGCACTAGCTGCCTCAGGGTGATGCCTGGATAAACGGTTCCTTAGATTGGTGGTATTGCAGAGATACTTTATTTCTTGTAGGCACAATTTGCACACTGCATTCGTTTTGTCCAGTTCGTCTTTGTCATCGTACAGTTTGAAGCCGAAGTGTTTCCACACATCTGATTTCATTCCCCGCGGTGTTCTTATGTCTTCAGCTTCCTCCATCTTGAATGATATTCTTGTCTTAAGTTTCGTTTTGCCGGAAACCGCTTCATGCTCCTTGTGCGTTGGAGAAAATAGTCCCGCGAGCGATCAAGAAAAAAAATAGTGCAGACAAAAAAAATAAATAAAAAAAACCCGTGAATCGATATCGAATCGTGAATCGATCTTTTGAACACAGGCTTATTGTTCACTATTGCCGCTGTATGAATGCTACAGGTGCAAGGCCATAACGTGGGTGTGAACACTCGTCAGTATGGATACAGAAACAACATCGAATCCAGATCTTCCCACCCTGGGACCCATTTTCCAGAGAGTTTGTTTTGGGGTATCTGCGAGACAGGTCCCATTTTAATGAAAGGCTAATCCGTTAAGAAAGTACGTCAGTTTCACACAAACTCGTCTCCGTGCAGATGGGGCCTTAGTTAGCATGAGTTAGCGTCGTGTTGAGTGCCAGGGTGGAAGTCCAAGAAAAGAAAAGAGTATGGTCTATGGTTGGAATTTAAAAAAAGAAACACGTTAGGAACCACATCATGGAGCTAGCATTAGCATCAGAGTTCTGCTCATCTGCTAGTGGAGAAGACACCATGTGGATTTGTTTGTGTTAAAAAAACTAACCTGTAGAAAAATTAATGTTTACTAGTGACTGACGCTGAATTAACCTTATACTATGAACAGAAATGTCAACTCGTCGACACATCGATGCCTGTAGTACAAGTCAACTTAAATTTGGAGTCCTAACTCATTTCAACTTTCTCTCCCTCTCTCTCTTTCTCTCTGTCTCTCCCTCTCTCTCTGTAGATGGACTGTCTGATGTAAAATGAACAGAACACTGTATTGTTTTGCCAGACCTTTACACTGGTCTAGTGTAAAGTACACTCCAGACCCGGTTGACCTTTAACTTCTGGGACTTTATCATATATGTTTTTTACCCTTTTTTCCACACTCTGAGCCTGTGCCTTCAGGTCCAGGTTAGTTAACATTCCCTCATGTGTTTGGATTGGCTCAGAATGCGTTAAGGAATACTCCCCCCTCCCCTCTCACTCTGCATGTGTTTACTTTTTCCAGAGTAACATCCAGCTAGGTTTGGTGCTGTTGCTTGTTCTGAAAACGTGCAGTAAAAAACAGTCTTTATTTCCACAGAGACACATGAACGAGTTTGATCCAATATTTTTTTCCAGTTTGTGCAGCAGCTACTGTGGCGCCGTCTTCTCTTGTAGATGCTAATGCTAATGCCACTTCAGAATCACTGCAATGGAGGACGGGTTTAACCCCACGTGGGTGACGCTAAAGTCCATCTGTCGTCAGATGGACCGTCTTTTTCTGGGTCCCTAGTTCCTGTTGTTGTTTAGTGTGAATGCAGCCAGTGGAGG
>CM035791.1:3685099-3785099 GCA_020466265.1 Siphamia tubifer
ACACACACACACACACACACACACACACACACACACACACACTGAAAATGAGGCTTTTTCCCATCAGAGCTTAAAAAGTCTCTCATCATTCAGATCTTGCTTTTTTAGATGTTCTATTGTCATGAAGACATTTGAGCTCCATCATTATGTCCTTAAGTGTATAATTATTATGGTGCACAGATAAGTGTCATGTTTTTGGCGCTGGAGTGAAGTCACAAAAGCATCAAGACAAATGACTTTAAGATCATGTGACACAAAATACAGTGAAAACTGATTATTCATTATTTTTTCATCAGTTAATTAAAACAGTTTGTGCTGAACCTTTGTGTAGACTGCTTTGTCCTTCACAGCTGTTTATTCCACTTTAGTGTTCTAGAACATTCTGAAACAGACCCCATACAGATAAACAACCATTTACTTCTACTACAACTCTCATCAGTATGACTGCATTTTAATAATTTTTCAATACTTTTGATTTTACCTTCATATCTGTCATCAAAAAACTGTTGACTTTGACTCATTTGGAATAAATTTTTTCAGCACAAGGTATTTTGATCATTGGTGATTATTTTCCCTCATCATTCAGATCTTGTTTTTTGTAGATTTTCCATTGTCATGAAGACATTCGAGCTCCATCATTATGTCCTTAAAAGGATTATGTGGAGTTTTAAATGATTAGGACTACATACAGTACATATAGTTGACGTCAACATCACACCATTTGGATGAACACTGAGAAATGTGTTGTTTTGAGCCAAACTGTGTTAACATGGAAGTGATTAAGGCATGTCTTTTTCACCGACACCAAACTATTTTTAGACTAATTCTTCTATTCAATTCACTTCAATTCTATTCTATTTATAGAGCCCCAAATCACAACGATGTCGTCTCACAGGGCTTTACAAAACCCGCCACAATAAAGTTGGGGGCGGCTGTGGCTCAGTCGGTATAGCGGGTCGTCCAATGACTGAAAGGTCAGTGGTTCGCGTCCCGGCTTGTCGATGTGTCCTTGACCAAGACACTGAACCCTTTATTAGTCTCCCAGTAGGACTGACAGAACCTTAGAACCTACTGGTGTATGAGTGTGTGTGAATGGGTGAATGCGAGGCTAATGTAAAGAGCTTTGAACCATGAAGGTGGAACAGAACTATAGAAGTGAAGAATATTTAGATAATGTCCCAAATATCCCCTGTCCTTAGACCCTCCTTCTTGGCAAGAAAAAAACTCCTAAACCCAGTGGGAAAAAAGAAGACATCTTAAGGAGACCCACACTGAAGGACAGATCCACTCCCATGGACGGACAGACTATAGATGAATGTCCATTTGTAGATGAAGGAGGGGGGGGCAGGTCCATCCATCAGACAGGTGAGGGTGAGGGAGGAGGTCTGGGGTCACAGGTCAGCATAGGACACAGGTGAGTCACAGCAGATCCTGTTGTCTATGGCTCCTTATGCAGATACTGCTGAGAGAGTTGCTAGTCTCTGCGACGGGGGCTAAAGAGTCTGCGACACACGTCACAGATGACTTGGCTTCAGAGTATAAATAGGCCATAAGGCTGGATCTAAAGCCAAGTCGCCCCCATCGCAGGCTTGTGCACATCTCCCAAAAACTGTGACCCACCGCAGACAGTGACACGGGGAAGACCAGAAAAGAGGCTTCTGATTGGTCCATTCTACATCCGCTCTACACACACTAATGCTTCCCAACTTTTCATTTTGCTTTGTGAACATGAGTTCATTTTTGAAGACAATGTATGAACATGGATTTGGTCGAGTTTGTGAGTGAGTGTGTGTGGAGGGCCCTGTAAAGCTGGAGCCACGAGCCCCCTTCGGCCCCTTACCCCTTACTGGCCGACCCAGAGCCGGTCGCAGCACACCACTGAGAAGGAAATTAAAGAAAGAATTTTTTTTTTTTGACAAATCACACCCTGATAATAATTTTAGAGCAAGTTGAGTTTTATTATTCAATTTCAACATTACAGCAACAAGGCAGAAACATTCTGTAAAGGCAGTAAAGTTTTGTGAAGACAGTAAAGTTTTGTAAAGGCAGTAACGTTGTGTAAAGGCAGTAAAGTTTTGTAAAGGCAGTAACGTTGTGTAAAGGCAGTAAAGTTTTGTAAAGGCAGTAACATTGTGTAAAGGCAGTAAAGTTGTGTAAAGGCAGTAAAGTTTTGTAAAGGCAGTAACGTTTTGTAAAGGCAGTAAAGTTTTGTAAAGGCAGTAACGTTTTGTAAAGGCAGTAACATTGTGTAAAGGCAGTAAAGTTGTATAAAGGCAGTAAAGTTTTGTAAAGGCAGTAACGTTTTGTAAAGGCAGTAACATTGTGTAAAGGCAGTAAAGTTGTGTAAAGGCAGTAAAGTTTTGTAAAGGCAGTAACATTGTGTAAAGGCAGTAAAGTTGTGTAAAGGCAGTAAAGTTTTGTAAAGGCAGTAACGTTTTGTAAAGGCAGTAAAGTTTTGTAAAGGCAGTAACGTTTTGTAAAGGCAGTAAAGTTTTGTAAAGGCAGTAACGTTGTGTAAAGGCAGTAAAGTTGTATAAAGGCAGTAAAGTTTTGTAAAGGCAGTAACGTTTTGTAAAGGCAGTAACATTGTGTAAAGGCAGTAAAGTTTTGTAAAGGCAGTAAAGTTTTGTAAGGGCAGTAAAGCTTTGTAAAGGCAGTAAAGTTTTGTAAGGGCAGTAAAGCTTTGTAAAGGCAGTAAAGTTTTGTAAGGGCAGAAAAGTTGTGTAAAGGCAGTAAAGTTGTGTAAAGTCAGTAACGTTGTGTAAAGGCAGTAAAGTTGTATAAAGGCAGTAAAGTTTTGTAAAGGCAGTAAAGCAGTCTAGCTGACATCCATCTGCAGGAACATTTGTTTTGTCAATAATATAAAATACAGTATATTACAAATCTGACTAATACAGGAAAGACATTAAATATTATTCATGGTATGATGTTAATTAGTGGAAACAAATTAATCTAATGATGTTTCCCAGCGTCACAGTAAACTTGTGTCTGGTCTGCATTAAAAGGCTCCAAACATCATGAACATTCTGGAACAAGTCTTGGTTGACATCAGTGTCCAGCATGTGCAGAAGACATGGAGGTGGGAATGGGCTGCATGACAGGAAGTGGGCTGTTATTCCCAGAAGTCTAGTGTGATCTGGAAAGCACAAGAACAAACAGCCCAGAAAAACTGAGTCCAAATGGAGATCCAGTATGTTTAGGAACTGTGAATGATGGGAAAAGTCTTCGGAAAAACATCCCACAGAGAAGCAGAAGAGTCAAGTCAGTCTAGAGAGATGGTTTTAGGAAAGTAGAGGGTGGTTCCAAACACGTTAGCATTAATGTAGGGATTAATGTTTCTATCATTCTCAGGTCTATAAGTCAAACTAATGATGTTTAACCATGTGTGGGTTAATAATAAAAATAATAGATTACATTGCTATAGCACTTTTCAAGACACCCACAGTCCTTTACATCACTGACCCATGATTCATTCACTCTCACATGCGTCCTCTGGTGGTGGTAAACTACACATGTATCACAGACTGACCATCACACCTACAGTTCCTCTGACAACCACCGAACATTCATACTCATTCATACACCAGTGTGAGTAAACCTGGAGGCAGGAGGGTCAGGTGTCTTTGCCCAAGGACACAACAGACTGACTAGGACAGAGCAGGATTTGAACCACCAACCCTTCAGTTAATGGACGACCCAGTGATACTGTTACTGATAAAGAAAATATGTAAAAGGCCTGATATATATATATTATTATTATATATTATTATATATTATTATATTTTTCATTACCAATTTTGTGTGAAATATGGGTTAAAAGTCAAAGAAAATGTAGATGTATATTTCAGATGTAATGTTTTCATCATTTTCATCCCAGACATGTGGGTCATTTTCATCCCAGACATGTGGGTCATTTTCACACCATTGGCTTTGTTTTGTCACTTTCACCTTCAGTGGTGTTTGTTGACAGATGTTTGGTGGGTGTAGATCCAGGGACGATGACCTTTGATGACTTTTCGTGCTCTTTCTGTAGTGCACGGGGCGTGTGCGTCATGGGTGTGGGTGATGACATGGCTCGTGGACATTTTTTCGGGGTGATTTTTTTGCACGGGATCATGGGGTTTCACCTGCATGTCTTTAGTTGGTGCTGGTGGAGTGATGGCTGCCTCCTCTTTTGTTGTCGTCTCCTGTTTCACTTCTGTTGGTCGACAGGAGACACTTTCTTTGGGCTGGTGGTGGGTGTGCTCAGGGGGACTCGAGGGACAGCGGTGTCTCTGTCCTTTAGGTGTGTATGGTTAGAACTGTGTGATGAATGAGGGTTAAAGACTCATGAAAAGCATCATGGGTAACTCCCTCATAGCCAATGGGATGATACGTACAGTATGTACATGACGAATACAAGTCCAAAAGACATGAGGGAAGCCAGTTCACTGAGTATATTTAAAACCAAATTAAAACATTTTTATTTTCATCAGCCTTTGAAGGGAAATAAAGAATGGAGTCACAATTCTGTGACACTGTTCTTTATATTCTTTATACTTTTTATATTCCTTATAATTTGTGCGTAATCAAATCTTAATGTATTTCTTATTTTTTATTTAAATTGTATAATGTATGTATAATCAGTTTATCTGTACTCTTGTAATTTTATGTATTATTTATTAAAAAATTTTAATGATGGTATAATCAGTTTATGTTGTACTTTTGTAATTTTATAATTTTGTGCAATCAAATTTTAATGTATTTCTTATTTCACCCTGTCTTAAAATTGTATTTTAATTTGTAATCAATGTGAAGCACTTTGGGCTATACAGTGTTTGTATGAAAGGTGCTATATAAATAAAGTTTATTATTATTATTATTATTATTATTATTATTATTATTATTATTATTATTATTATTTACATAAATTATGTAGTTACATACAGTAATGTACATGTATTTATGTCTTGTTAGTTTCAGTTTCCTTTCATAAATAGAATTTTCTTTCGTATTCATAGACAAAAAATTGAGCTAAAGGTTTTCCATTACTTTAATTATTCGTTAGCGGGTCTTTCATAAGTAGAGGTACCACTGTATCGGGGGCCTTGGGATGAATCAGACTTTTTACATGTAAAATACGACTAAAAATATCAGGTTGCAAAACCACTTCTGGAATAAATTAATTTCGTAAAGTGAGGTACCATTGTAATTTTTACCTAGAATGAGGTGTTAAAATGGTTCATCTGAAAGAGGACTGAACCTTTATTAAACAGGAATAAAACATGTCCCATGTGCATTAGAGGAAACAGGCTGTTGTTTTCAGGGTTAGGACTCACACCAGCCTGAGACTCCCACCTCTAACTGCCTCCCAGTGTTTTATCAGATTCCATCAGTTTCCCACAGTGTTATTGCTGAATGTGACGTTCCTTGTGTTTGGGATTGTTTGGTAAATGCTGACCAAGGTGTTTTAAAGTGTGTGTATGGGATGTAAAACGGTCCCTCATAGACCAGGTACCTGCTGCACTTTAGTATCTGTGAGAGTGTTTCATCTGACACCTGTCATCCTGTTTCATCCTGTTTCATCTCAGGCCACGGTTCGTTTCCCGCTTCATTCCTGTCACACAAAGGAAAAAAAGCCTGAGGGTTACTGGCTATTGTTTACCATCTAACCCCATATCTTTTTTTAAAAACAGGAACAGAATTCCTTTGGAGCCTGGGAAAAAAAATCCTAAATGAGACACTAATATTGACATTTGTGTTTACAGTTTCACTACTGTGAAGAGAGAGAGAGAGAGAGAGAGAGAGAGGGAGAGAGAGGGAGAGGGGGAGAGAGAGAGAGAGAGAGGGAGGGAGAGGGAGAGAGAGAGAGAGAGAGAGGGAGAGAGAGGGAGAGGGGGGAGAGGGGGGAGAGGGGGGAGAGGGGGGAGGGGGAGGGAGAGGGAGCGAGGGAGAGAGGAGAGAGAGAGAGAAGGAAAGAGAGGGAAGAGAGGGAGCTTCACACACAGAATGGAAACACAATCACAATCATATGACTTTACTGTAGTTCTGTCAAATTATACAATTTTTCAATCAGACCAATAACACTGGTCTACAGTCAGAAGCTTCTAGAATCAAACTAATGAAATGTTCCCACATGTGTGTTAATGATAAAGAAAAGTCAAGTCTGAAATGATGGTTGGATCAAGTTTCCAAGAAAACTCTGGACTCAAAATGTGAAATATTTAAAATAAAGAAAATAAAGGGTTTTAGTCCAAATGAATATTAGTGTCAGATCTACCAGATCTACCAGATCTACCAGATCTACTTCCAAACACTGTCTGCACATTATGATCCATTCACTTTAGAGGTTCTTTTTAGTGGAATATTTACTAATCCATTGTATACATGAACATAAACCAACATATATGTGGAATAACACACCATCATATATATTAAAAACTAACCAACAATAAAGTCATTAGTTTTATCATTAATCTGATTAAAGGAAGATTTAACACATTTAATGTGTGAAGAACAGACTTTATAAATAAACTGTAGAACAATGTTACAGGATTAATTTAGTTATATCACAATTAAATATGGGTTTTAAATATTGAACCCACATATGATCTCAGTGTAACCTACAGGGGAATAAAATCATAGAGCACAAAAAAAATAATTATGTGATGTCACAGTTTAACATTTTGTTTCTTACTGTCATTCTTGTAAAGACAGTTGTTGATTTTTGTTGGATATTTGCAGTGGTTACCACTCATGCCTCACAGACAGAAGGTTGTTGGTTCTATTCCCACACCAGACCTTTCTGTGTGGAGTTTACATGTTCTCCTCGTGTCTGCATGGGTTTTCTCCAGGTACTCTGGCTCCTCCCACCATCCAGACCAGGGCCGTGCAGAGACCTTTGGTGAGAAGGGGGCTCAATTGTTTTTTTTTAAAAGGGAACGTAAAACTACATTTTCAAACAAGTGAACTTTATTTAAAACTAAATTTCAATAACAACTCCCTAATGTGTATGTGTATGTGTGTGTGTATGTGTGTGTATGTGTGTGTGTGTGTGTGTGTGTGTGTGTGTGTGTGTGTGTGTGATGTCCCTCTTTTGATGCTGTATATTGTTCTTCAAAGCAGCAGTTTTTGTCTTGCCATGTTCTTAAAAATGTCTACGCACACGCTGTCGAAGGGTTCACTGAACATGTGAACCCATGTGCATAAGTTAATGCAGGTCGCCCAATGACTGAGAGGTTGGTGATTGGCGTCCCAGCTCTGTCTGTCCACATGTCCAAGTGTTCTTGAACCCTGACTCAGTCTCCCAGTAGGACTGACAGAACCTTAACTTTGAGAACCATGAAAATAAAAAAGAACTATAAAAGTGCAGATCATTTACCATCCTGTGAGGTTACTTCTGTTTATTCCATGACGCATATTATACATCTGAGTGAGTTATTTTTGAACAAAAAAAAAAGATTTAAAACTCGTAAAACAAAAAACTTCCTGATACATATTATGAACCGATTTTTTTCTCCCACCCCTAGTGTTTATGTGTAAAATGTTATTTTCCAAATGTATAATTTCACATATGATCAAGGCCACATTGGGGAGAATGTTGCTGTTGGAACTCATTTATTTTCTAAAAATACAAAAAAGCAAAAAAAAAACTGTTCCTGCCAAAAGGGCACTTTGGGTGTCAGTCAGCAAAGGGACAAGTACCAGGGCCCCTGTCGTACCCCTTCTCTGCACATGCCTGATCCAAACACATGCACTGATAGGTTAATTGGTTGATCTAAATTCTCCATAGGTGTGAATCAGTGATACGGGGATTGGTGTATAAACGACCTGAAACCAACCGCTTTTTTAACTAACACCTTGGACCACAATAAATATATTTGAAATGGACGGACATGACCCACTTCTGGACCCGCATTTAAAAAAACAATAGTCAATGGTCTTTATGATCATCAAATGACCTTACTCATATACCTACATTTATTTCTGTGTTAAAATCCGATGTCATCTCTTGCGTGCAGCATCTAAACCAGTGGTCAGTAACCTGTAACACCCAAAGACACATTTGAACCCAGTTTCCACAGAAACGAAAAGACTGGGAGTGAATGTGTCACAAACTCATGACTCCCTTAGTTATTTACCTTATATTAGGTGAGATTAATTACATTACATTTCCAGTTAACCGATCCAATCACAATGCTCTGTTAATGTAGCGAGATTATAGGGATGGGCTTAGCACAATGACGACAGGGTTGTGCGACAGTGTCGATTGCAGAAGTAGTACAATGGCGATGGCTACGAAACAGCAGTAGTTTCATTTGGCTTTAATATTACCACTTTAGAAGAGTTGCACTATGATCTATGAAAGCCGAGCAGGAAGTTTTTGTTGCTTTGTATACGTCACTTCTACGGACATCATTTTTTACACTGGCCAACAGTTCTCATTGTATAAACTTTTGTTTCATCAGCCCGTGGAGGTTCTGTTCACAGTTCCATATATACGAGCACTGCAGGCTTGGACCTCCTGGACCAAAACATCAGTCTCTTCCTCGGAGAAGTTTGGGCGTCTGACTGCGGCGTCCATGACCAAATGACCAAACCTTCAGTGCACCTTGTCACAGCGGATTTAAGGGTGAGGAGAGGCGCTAATGTGAGTGGGGAAGATCTGAATCAGCTGTGTTAAATCCATCGCACGCCCTTTTTCCTCCCTCATTCCCAATTATGACAGGGGAATGGAAAGAGGGAGGACTTGCAAAACGTGTCTGGACTAGAGCATTAACACAAACGTCGACTCCCGTAGCACAAGTGGACTTACATTTGGAGGACTCGACTGTTATTTTTTCTGCCCCCCCCCTCTCTATCCCTCGACGCGTGAACACAGACCAGTCAGACCTAGACCAGACATGGCTGCTGCAGGGAAAACAGGTGGTCTGACTAAATTAAAGAGAGTGACAGACACACATCACATGTGTGGAAACACTTCACCTAAAATGAAAAAAAAACCTGGCACGGCTATCTGAAGAGGCACCCGCTAGCTAACCTGAGTGACATGAGCATCTCGGAGCTAACCTGAGTGACATGAGCATCTGCTAACTAACCTGAGTGACATGAGCATCTGCTAACTAACCTGAGTGACATGAGCATCTCGGAGCTAACCTGAGTGACATGAGCATCTGCTAACTAACCTGAGTGACATGAGCATCTGCTAACTAACCTGAGTGACATGAGCATCTGCTAACTAACCTGAGTGACATGAGCATCTGCTAGCTAACCTGAGTGACATGAGCATCTGCTAACTAACCTGAGTGACATGAGCATCTGCTAACTAACCTGAGTGACATGAGCATCTGCTAACTAACCTGAGTGACATGAGCATCTGCTAGCTAACCTGAGTGACATGAGCATCTGCTAGCTAACCTGAGTGACATGAGCATCTGCTAACTAACCTGAGTGACATGAGCATCTGCTAGCTAACCTGAGTGACATGAGCATCTGCTAACTAACCTGAGTGACATGAGCATCTGCTAGCTAACCTGAGTGATATGAGCATCTGCTAGCTAACCTGAGTGACATGAGCATCTGCTAGCTAACCTGAGTGACATGAGCATCTGCTAACTAACCTGAGTGACATGAGCATCTGCTAACTAACCTGAGTGATATGAGCATCTGCTAACTAACCTGAGTGATATGAGCATCTGCTAACTAACCTGAGTGACATGAGCATCTGCTAACTAACCTGAGTGACATGAGCATCTGCTAGCTAACCTGAGTGACATGAGCATCTGCTAGCTAACCTGAGTGACATGAGCATCTGCTAACTAACGTGAGTGACATGAGCATCTGCTAGCTAACCTGAGTGACATGAGCATCTGCTAACTAACCTGAGTGACATGAGCATCTGCTAGCTAACCTGAGTGACATGAGCATCTGCTAACTAACCTGAGTGACATGAGCATCTGCTAACTAACCTGAGTGACATGAGCATCTGCTAGCTAACCTGAGTGACATGAGCATCTGCTAACTAACCTGAGTGATATGAGCATCTGCTAGCTAACCTGAGTGATATGAGCATCTGCTAGCTAACCTGAGTGACATGAGCATCTGCTAGCTAACCTGAGTGACATGAGCATCTGCTAACTAACCTGAGTGACATGAGCATCTGCTAACTAACCTGAGTGATATGAGCATCTGCTAACTAACCTGAGTGATATGAGCATCTGCTAGCTAACCTGAGTGATATGAGCATCTGCTAGCTAACCTGAGTGACATGAGCATCTGCTAACTAACCTGAGTGATATGAGCAGCAGCGCAGAGAATGCGCATTAAGACAACACACTCTTTTTTTCCCCAAACATTATGTGGACAGTGTGGTGTGTGCCTTGTTGGCCGCTGGCTTAAACTTTTTGCACTTAATTTAAAAAGTGCGGATGCATGACAGATGTGTGGACAGTCCGGTTTTAGAGTCTTCGGTCCAGACAAAATGCAGACATATGTTCACTGACTGATGTTGTTCAGTTAAATTTAACAGAGAACTCTTTGCTAACGTTAGCCTTTGTTTTGTTGGGGTTAAAATGCTTTGTGTCTTGTCAGTGGACATTGTTACATTACAGTGAACTTTAATACAAGTTGCTCATTGCTGGACAGACGTCTGTCCATGTTGTTCCTCCACTGACAATGTGATGACGTCATCACAACCAGTTGACAACCAGTATGTGTACTTCAGAACAGAATGGTAGTAATTGTACCACATTTGCTGTAAAAGGTTATTTCAGTTACTGCAGTCATGAACATGGCAGTAAAATGACAGTAGCATTGTAGTAATATTGCAGTAGTATTACAGTAGTATTGCAGTAGTATTACAGTAGTATTACAGTAGTATTGCAGTAATATTACAGTAGTATTACAGTAGTATTACAGTAGTATTGCAGTAGTATTACAGTAGTATTACAGTAGTATTACAGTAGTATTGCAGTGGTATTACAGTAATATTACAGTAGTATTGCAGTAATATTACAGTAGTATTACAGTAGTATTGCAGTAGTATTACAGTAGTATTACAGTAGTATTGCAGTAGTATTACAGTAGTATTACAGTAGTATTGTAGTAATATTACAGTAGTATTACAGTAGTATTGCAGTAGTATTACAGTAGTATTGCAGTAGTATTACAGTAGTATTGCAGTAGTATTGCAGTAGTATTGCAGTAGTATTACAGTAGTATTACAGTAGTATTGCAGTAGTATTGCAGTAGTATTACAGTAGTATTACAGTAGTATTACAGTAGTATTACAGTAGTATTGCAGTAGTATTACAGTAGTATTGCAGTAGTATTACAGTAGTATTGCAGTAGTATTACAGTAGTATTGCAGTAGTATTGCAGTAGTATTGCAGTAGTATTACAGTAATATTACAGTAGTATTGCAGTAGTATTACAGTAGTATTACAGTAGTATTGCAGTAGTATTGCAGTAGTATTACAGTAGTATTGCAGTAGTATTGCAGATGTGACCAGTTGCGTGTGTTTCATCCCAGTTTTACATTTAAAGTTAAACCATGCAGAGTCAGCAGGTGGAATCACTTTCCATGACTGTTTTTATTTTCTCTTTGTCTTTTTTCCAAACCCATCGTATGCTGCGTCATTGTTTATGTTTTTTGTTTGTGTAGCAACAGAAAAACTGCAGTTTCCATGTCTGTACTCGTCCACTTCACAGCCAGTCAGACCTGAAACATTGCAGAAAAACTAACAGGACTATTTCTACTGCTAATGAAGCCACTGCTGACCTCTGACCTCTGTTTGACCTCTGTCTGTCTGTCTGTCTATCTGTCTGTCTGTCTGTTTCTGTCTGTCTGTCTCTGTCTGTCTGTCTCTGTCTGTCTGTCGGTCTCTGTCTCTGTCTGTCAAGTCTTGTCAGGACTTGACTTGTCCTCAGTGACATGTACAACACTACCTAATGTTAGTTTAGAAATAACATCAACTGAGACAACGAGACTCAAACATAAACTTTACTTAAGTTTATCACATATTAAATGTTTAAAACAGTTTTTCTTAATGTTTTCTTAATGTCATTAGTTTAATTCGATGTGACCAACACTAGCTGCTGCTACACTTATTATGACACATTGTCATAGTTTTCTGTTAACACACATGATCTCAGACCAAAGGACTGGACTGAAGCTTCCTCTGGGAACAAAACTTCTGACTGTGGACCCACAACCATCGGGTGTCTGGGTCTGACACAGTCCCGCCCACGGCATAGTCCAGTTTTTCAGCAGCAGGCACTGGGAGACTAGTCAGGATAAAGGGAAAGATGAATGCAGATGTGCAGAGACATCCTGGATTAAAGCTGCTCCACAGCGCTCTTGACCTCAGACTGGGGCAACAGCAGCAGCAGAACCACCAGCAGAACCACCAGCAGAACCACCAGCAGAACCACCTGCAGCACACAGCGAAGATCTCAAAGTAGGGACTTCAGGACAAGTCTGTGAATATGCTAGAGTGGCCCAACCAGAGCCCACACTTGAATCCCTGGAGAAATCTGAAAATGGCTTTGGACCCACACTTCCAACCCAACTGGATGGAGCTGGAGATGAATGGACCAAACTGTCCAAAGATAGGGGTGTCAAACTGATGTGTCATAGACAGACCACCTGTTTATGATGGAAGCAAACGTAACATTAGATTTAATGTGGGCTTAGTAAGAGACTATAATGAGTGGAGTCTGTGGTGACGTCACATGTTCTCCAGGCGAGTATCAGGTTTTACTCACAGATGAATCAGTTGTTCATTAACAGAAGCAGTTGAAACACATCAATAATTATCATTTATTATGAGGAACAACATGTGTGTGATTCAGGTCACATGACAAACCAGATACCATTTAACATTTTATTTGCCATTGAAAACCATTCATTAATTTTCAATCTCAGGCCCCAGAGACTTAAACTCCCCATGTTGACTATGAGGCGTGAATAAACAGCTAACATAAAGGATCACCACCCATGTATTATTCATAGACCCCTTACATTACAAGCTTGTTCAGGAAACAGACAATTCAATGAAACAATGACTGGAGCTACAGACGAAGCAGTTAAAGCAGAACTAAAGTAAAGTAAGAAGTAATGATGCATTAGTCAGACTGACGGCACTGATAGGAAAGTCTAAAATACTTCACAAGTTGATGAGAGTTCAAAGTGACAGTGCTAACAGGTTATATATGTGTAAAGCTTATCAAATATAAGTGAAGTATTCCACTGAGTCTGGGACAAGTGGTCTGAAGAGGGACACATGGAAAGGAAGACCCAGTGAGAACTGAGTTTATGGACATACTGTCAGTACTTTTATTCATCTCTCATCATCTGAACCCACTTTATCCTCACTAGGGTCACAGGGGTCACTGGGGGTCTAATCCAGCTCCAATGTGTGAAGGCGGGGTCAGAGGTCACCCTGTATGAGTCTCCAGTTCATCTCAGGGCTGAACATATATAGACAAACAATCACTGTCACTTGACACCTATGGACAATTTAGATTAACCAGTTAACCTATCAGTGTATGTGTTTGGATGGTGGGAGGAGCCAGAGTACCTGGAGAAAACCCACGCAGACATAAGGAGAACATGTAAACTCCACACAGAAAGGTCTGGTGTGGGAATAGAACCAGGGACCTTCTGTCTGTGAGGCACCAGTGTTAACTACTGCACCACTGTGCTGCCCTTTTGTTCATTATTTATAAAATAAGTAAAAGTGACCAGTACAACAGTTATCTATAAAATACACAAAATTATTTATAGATTTTATTTTTTTTTAAATTGGGATGGGATTTTTTTTCTCTGGGAGTGAAAATCCCCTCCTGTGTCATGCTCTAATAGTCATCTGTGACAAAAGAACACAAACCAGCAGCCTTTTGAAGCAGTACCTGTTTCATTGATAAACAGAACACAGAGCTAGACACCCCAGCTGAAAATGACCCAGAGCCCCCTCCTCCTAACACCTGCACTATCAGTGATCAGAACACCTGTGGGTCACTTCACTTCTGGACCGCTTCACTTTAACAGTCAGACCACCTGAGGAAAGTTAACATCAGCTCCTGTTCTTAGTTTTCATTGAGTCCTTTCTACATCAGTTTTAGGGTGAAGGTCATGGTACGTGTTAGGGTTCAGCCTCTTCCCCTTCAGGGGGGGGGGGGGCATGGGAAACCTCAGAAGAATCAATATAATGTCATCATGAGGGTTTCAGACTAGGTGTGTGTGAGTGTGTGTTTGTGTGTGTGTGTGTGTGTGTGTGAGTGTATGTGTGTGAGTGAGTGGCGGACCAGGCGGAAGATGGCAGCAGCGCTGTGCTCCACAACTGCTGGAAAGGCGGACGAAGGCTGCAGCAAAGACGGGTCCCCAGTTGTCTTGGTCTCCATGCCACTGGACCCTGGCCCACTCATTGTCAAGGACTGTGTGGTGGCTGACCGTGCATCAGTCTCCCCACATTAAAAGATTCCACGCACAGGCGTCCTCCTGAACAGCCCACGCCAAACATCCCCCTAAAAGTCCTGTGGCGACCAGGAAGTGGTGACGGGAACAGGACCGTGAAGTCTGGCAGTTCCTAGCCACAACCTGGCACACAGGCGGTGGGTGTTTTGAACCAGTCGCTAAGCTCTTGGATAAGGCAGAACGAGCTTCCCGGCAGCTGCGCCCACGACTGAGCAGTCCTATTCAGGATCCACTCTGCTCACCCCAGTAGGGGAAGGGGCTAGAAAAGGTGCTCTAAACATAGCCTGCCTCGAAAACTCCTGTCTGGGATACCGCACCCAGAGGGATCACCTTTACGCGGTCAGAAACAAAAGAAAATGTACTTTGGAACCTGGAATGTGTGGACCCTTATGGACAACAAACACAGCGATTGACCCGAACGGCGAACTGCCATCATCGCCAGGGAGCTAAGGAGAATTCGGATTGACATTGCTGCACTCTCCGAAACCCGACTGGCAGACGAAGGGCAGCTGAAGGAAGAGAAGGGGGGATACACTTTCTTCTGGAAAGGAAAACCAGCTGATGAGCCCAGGATCCACGGTGTGGGTTTTGCCATTAAGAACACCCTCATCAGCCACCTCTCCGAACTCTCTGTTGGCATCAGCGAACGACTTATGACCATTCGCCTGATCCTTGCAGGTGGCCAAAAGGCCACAGTTGTAAGTGCATACGCCCCAACTCTAGACTCACAGGATGAAGTGAAGGAGGCCTTCTATGCTGACCTGGACAACACCCTAACCCAGGTTCCCAAGGAAGACAAGCTTATCCTACTTGGAGACTTCAATGCCAGGGTGGGACGAAACCACGACCTATGGGATGGAACGATCGGAAAGGAAGGAGTTGGCAATACCAACGCCAACGGTGTCCTGCTACTATCAAAGTGTGCAGAACACAACCTGATCATCACCAACACACTTTTCCGCCAGAAGAACAAACTAAAAACATCCTGGATGCACCCTCGCTCCAAGCTCTGGCACCTCATCGACTACATTGCCGTCCGCACCAAAGACAGCCATGATGTACTCAACACCAGAGCGATGATCAGTGCAGATGACTGCTGGACAGACCACCGTCTCATCCGCTCCATCATGTCCATCCGTCTTATGCGGAAAAGAAGGGTGCAAAAAAGTCAATGTCGGCGAAAGCTCAATATCGAAAGGTTGTGTGACACTACCTTTCAAGTGCAGCTTCAGGCCACTCTCAGCACCAATCTGCCCAGCCAATATCCAGCTGATGTTGAAGCACAATGGGACCTGCTGAAGTCACTTACCATCGACTCTTGTAAAAGCACCCTTGGTTACAAGACCCACAAGCATCAGGACTGGTCACCTGGAAAGACAAACGCACCAACACCAGCATCCTAGAGGAGGCCAACATCCCAACCATCACTGCCACCATCGCCCAGCAACAACTCCGATGGACTGGTCATGTGGTCCGCATGCCTGACTCTCGCCTCCCGAAACAAGTCCTGTACTCACAGCTATCTACAGGTCAACGTGCCCCAGACGGGCAAAAGAAAAGGTTTAAGGACAACATCAAAACCAACATCAAGAAGTTCCACATAGACCCTAAGACCTGGGAGGCCACAGCTACCAACAGGGTGGCCTGGAGACAACTTGTCAATAATGGAGCCGCACAATATAACAACAACCTCCACAGTGCTGCGGAAGACAAGCGCAGACGCAGAATGGAGGGTGCCTCTACCAAAAAGGTTCAACCCAGACCCACGACCCTAACTACCCATCCCTGTCCACACTGCACCAAAGTATGTGGCTCCAGGATCGGCCTCTTCGCCCACCTGAAGACCCACAAGAACCAAGAATGAGGACAGTCATACTCGAAACCGAGTGACCGCCGATGATGATGATGATGAGTGTGAGTGTGTGAGTGTGTGTGTGTGTGTGTGTATGTGTGTGAGTGAGTGTGTGTGTGTGAGTGTGTGAGTGAGTGTGTGTGTGCGTGTGTGTGAGAGAGTGTGTGAGTGTGTGTGTGTGTTTGTGTGTGTGTATGAGTGTATGTGTGTGAGTGAGTGTGTGTATGTGTGTGAGTGAGTGTGTGTGTGAGTGAGTGTGTGTGTGAATGTGAGTGTGTGTGTGTGAGTGTGTGTGTGAGTGTGTGTGTGTGTGTGTGTGTGTGTGTGAGTGTGTGTGAGTGTGTGTGTGTGAGTGTGTGTGAGTGTGTGTGTGTGTGTGTGTGAGAGTGTGTGTGTGTGTGTGTGTGTGTGAGTGTGTGTGAGTGTGTGTCTGTGAGTGTGTGTGTGAGTGTGTGTGTGTGAGTGTGTCTGTGAGTGTGTGTGTGAGTGTGTGTGAGTGTGTGTGTGTGAGTGTGTGTGTGAGTGTGTGCCAAGTTGTTGTTGCTGGACCAGTTCCTTCTACTGTAGTTGAGGACCTGAATGAGGACATTGTTCCTGTGGTGATAAGATGTAATTCAGACTCGATTGTGTCCAGAGTAAGAATCTGCGGAAAGTTTAGTTTGTTCCGTCTGCAGAGCTACCACATGCGAGGAGGAAACTCCCCCTGGAGTTCACAGCACAACAGCAGAGCTTTAATTCAAGTTAAATCACTCTTTACACAAGATTTATAAAGATGAAACAGAAAGACCAATAAAGGTGCTAGCATTAGCCTAGTGCTAACATTAGCCTAGTGCTAGCAGAACCCACAACTAATGTATGCTTCAGGTCAGTGGCGTGCACAGACATTTTCTGGGGCAAGTGCTTTGCAGAGGAGGGAGGGGGGGTTGTGCAAACAGAACACGTTATTATTTTGTGATATTAAAACAAAACACATTACACGCACATGTTCAATGCAATTTGACTTATATTTATAACATTCTATAAAAGTGAGATTTCAACCTGTTTTCAATGGTTAAAAAGTCTGATAAAGTCTATATATTATATTATCTATATACAGTCTGATAAAGTCTATATATTAGTTTGTTTAGTTTTAGCTTCAGTGACAACATTCAAATATACAACATTAAATGAATTTAAAGTTTTCATCCAGGGAGTGAAAGAAAAGCAGGAAATGACACGTTCTCCCTCAAATAAAGACACATTTCAAAGTAACCGGTCAATCAGATTCAAACACTTTACTGCAGTTTTTTTTACTAAACTTTCTGAACTTTTCTAAACTCAAGTTGATTAAACCAAATATTTTAGTGAAGGGTTAAAACTTTCATTCCTCAGAACTTTGACTTCACTCTATCCTCACATTTTAGAA
This sequence comes from Siphamia tubifer, assembly GCA_020466265.1. NCBI lineage: Eukaryota > Metazoa > Chordata > Actinopteri > Kurtiformes > Apogonidae > Siphamia > Siphamia tubifer. The sequence continues at coordinate 3,702,812 of CM035791.1, forward strand.
ATAAACTTCACTTCAACAGTTTGACTAATCCAACAAAACTGATTTTTTAATTAAATCTTACTTAGGAAAATGTGCTTATTAACAACTTGTGGGTTAACAGTGTACAGCAGTAAAAGTGTGTTAAATAAGATGCATTTGATTAATTTAGCTATTTTTCCCCAAGAACTGAGAGAATAAAGCATGTGACAGTGTTCGAAGTATTTAATAAGATGCACTGGTGGAAAAAGCGTCTTTTGTCCCATTTCCTACAAACAGCTTTATTTACTTATTCAATCTAAAATCTCAAACCTGCTGTAAAAATAAAAATACATCATAAACTGCAGGAGCTTTAACAGTTGTCAGGTTTATTCTGATGTACAACTGAGAAGGAACGCAGTACAAGTACTGCATTACTCTACTCTACTGCAGTATTTATTTTTTGGCAACTTTTGACTTTTTCTCCCTACATTTGTTCATAAATATTTGTACTTTATACTCTTTACATTTATATAAATATATGTACTTTATACTCCCTACATTTATATAAAGTACAGTGGTACCTCCACTTACCCAGCTAATGAATAATCCAATTAATGAAAAACCTTTACTTCACTTCTTGCTCTGAATACGGAAGAAAATTCTATTTATGAAAGGAAACTGAAACCCCCGAGACATAATACTACGTACAGTACTGTACGTAACTACATAATGTATATAAATATATCATGTACAGTACGTACTGCACGTATCATTCCATTGGCTATGAGGGAGCTACCCATGATGCTTTTCCTTACCCTTTGACCCTCCTTCATCACAGAGTTCTAACCATACACGTGTCAAGAACAGAGCTACCGTTGCCCTGCAAGTCCCACACGAATGCGTCCACTGAAACCCCACCACAGCACACACCCCCCACCCATCATGACCCCAAAGAAAGTGACTCCCAGTGCGAATGAAAAGAAGAATCGGGCTGTGCCGCCAACAGAAGTGAAACAGGAGAAGATAAAAAAGGAGGAGGCAGCCATCACTCCACCAGTACGAATAAAAGACATGCCGACGAAACCCTACGAACCCCGAACCTGCAGAAAAAAGACACCCCCAAAAAATGTCCACGAGGTGTGCCATCGCCCCCCTCGATAACCCACACGCTGCACGTACTCCAGGACGATCACGAAAAGCTGTTAAAATGTCCTCGGGTGTACACCCCCCCATCTGACAACAAACACCACTGAAGGTGCAAATGAAAACAAATGTTCTGCACTTATATAGTTCTTTCCACCTTCATGGTGCTCAACGTCAGGGTTCAGTGTCTTTGTCCAAGGACACTTGGACATGTGGACAGACAGAGGCGGGACTCGAAGTGCTGACCCTTCAGTCACCCTTCAGTCCAACAAATGAACCACAGCCACCCCAAGCAGCACAATGAATAAAACAAGCACAAAGGTGTGGAAAATAATTTAACGTTTAATGTTTAATGTTCAGTCAGTGAAGACACATTTACCCACTGACACCAACACATTACATCTAAAAGACACTTCGACATGTGGACAGCCAACCAATCCCCAACCCCTTGATCATTATGGTATGGCGACACCAAATGCGAATTGTCTCATCCGTGCATCGAGATTACATACAAAGTCATTGGAGAGACGTGTTTTGATGCAGATTCACCCGGGGGTCACGTTGGAAGAGTGGCTGTGGTGCCATGGAGGAGTTTCTGCAGTGTGTTGGAGAAGCTGGTTTTGCGGCAAATCCTCATAAATGCTGGAGTTGAAAATATTGAACTTTTTAGGTGACATCACCAACCATCTTAGGCCACCACAGACCACCACAGACCACCATAGACCCCCGCAGACCATCACAGACCACCACAGACCATCACAGACCACCACAGACCACCACAGACCACCACAGACCATCACAGACCATCACAGACCACCACAGACCACCACAGGTCTTTCCTCACACAGACTGTCATTATTAATAGCTGGCAGAGCTGGAGCTGCTGCTTTACTGCAGACACGCATCAGCAAAGCTGTGGTGTGGTTACCCTGACTGTCCAGAGCAATGCCCTAAATGCAACCATGTGACATATATATATATATATATATATATATATATATATATATATATATATATATATATATATATATATATATATATATATATATTTAAAAAATATACCTGGGCGGTGTCTCCTTCAGACTCAGATCCTCTACCAGAGGTCTGGGAGCCTGAGGGTTCTGCGCAGGATCTTAGCTGTTCCTAGCAATGCGCTCTTTTGTACAGAGATCTCTGATGTTGTTCCTGGTATCTGCTGGAGACATTCTCCCAGCTTGGGGGTCACTGCCCCTAATGCTCCGATCACTACTGGTACCACTGTTGCCTTCACACTCCACATTTTCTCTAACTCCTCTTTCGGCCCTTGGTATTTCTCAAGCTTCTCATGTTCTTTCTTTCTGATGTTGCTATCACTGGGGACTGCTACATCTATCACCACCACTGTCTTCTCATGTTTATCCACCACCACTATGTCAGGCTGATTGGCCATCACCATCTTGTGAGTCTGGATCTGGAAGTCCCACAGGATCTTGGCCTGTTTGTTCTCTGTCACCTTTGGGGGGTTCTCCCATCTTGACCCTTGACCTCCAGTCCATACTCTTTACAGATGTTCCTGTACAGTATGCCCGCTACCTGGTTATGCCTCTCCATGTATGCCTTGCCTGCCAGCATCTTACACCCTGCTGTGATGTGCTGGACTGTCTCAGGGGCTTCTCTACACAGCCTACACCTGGGGTCCTGTCTGATGTGGTAGACCCCGGCCTCTATTGCTCTGGTGTTCAGGGCTTGTTCTTATGCAGCCATGAGTAGTGCCTCTGTGCTGTCCTTTAGTCCAGCCTTTTCCAGCCACTGGTATGTCTTTTCCATATCAGCCACTTCCTCAATTTGTCGATGGTACACGCCATGCAAGGGTTTGTCCTTCCATGATAGCCCCTCTGGTTCCTCAACTTTACTGGGCTTTTGTTGCCTGAGGCATTCACTTAGCAGTTGGTCATTGGGGGCCATTTTCTTGGTGTATTCCTGGAGGTTTGCCGTTTCCTCCTGGACAGTAGTTCTGACACTTACTAGTCCTCGGCCCCCTTCCTTTCTCTTAGTGTACAGCCTCAGGACACTGGACTTGGGGTGGAACCCTCCATGCATGGTAAGGAGTTTCCTTGTCTTGATATCAGTGGCTTGTATCTCTTCCAGCGGCCAGGATATTATCCCAGCTGGGTATCTGATCACTGGCAGGGCATAGGTGTTAATGGCCTGGATCTTATTTTTGCCGTTCAGCTGACTTTTCAGGACCTGCCTTACCCTCTGTAGGTATTTGGCTGTGGCTGACTTCCCAGCTGCCTCCTCATCATATACACACATATATATATATATATATATATATATATATGTTTTTGATATATATATATATATATATATATATATATATATATATCAAAAATATAGATTTTTGCTATATACAGAAGTTTCACTGTACCATGTGTACTTAGACTTGCCTCGCCTGATTATTTTTACAGTTGGAGAGAGGCAGTTTTTGCTATATATATATATATTGCATATATATATATATATGCACATATATATGCACATATATATATGCATATATATATATATATATATATATATATATATATATATATATATATATGCACATGTTATTAGCAAAGGACAGACATAAACTGGTGAAAGGATGTAGATTAGTTAATTTAATTTCAGTGTTTTTCTTTGACTCGTCTGAACAGAAGCTGATTGAACCATTCTTTGCCGTATATATGAGAACCCTGAAAAGACACATAAAACCGTGTCCTTTGTGAGTTTACCCAGATAGTGTTTCCTATGAAGCTGCTTTGGAAAGAAAGGAACAAAAACTGGAAATCTAGTCCCAATAAGACAATGATGCTGAAAAATATGAACCTGATTTATGAACTTGAGCTCAGACTGTTAAAGGTGGAGTACGGTCTGAGAACAACGGTTGGAGGAACATACATTTGGAAAATACACAGTTCCAACGTCCAAATGTCTTCAAACATCCCCCTGAAGCCACACCTCCAGAATAATGGCACGTTCAAGGTTTCTTCCCAAGGGTTCATGGGTAACTGCACAGCCGCAATTCGCCTGGCTCCGTTTCTAAGGTTACAGTGACGGTCCAGCTTGGGTTCCGGTTTGGTTTCAGTCGCGAATGATGACAATGGCTCAGGTTCCAACACCGAGTCCGACACCGGTCCATCCATACCACATACAGACTGAATCCTAATTCCTGTACTAGGGCTAATATAACTAGCCTAGCTTTAGCTTCATATCCTCTACGAGAGCTAATATAACTAGCCTAGCTTTAGCTTCATATCCTCTACTAGAGCTAATATAACTAGCCTAGCTTTAGCTTCATATCCTGTACTAGAGCTAATATAACTAGCCTAGCTTTAGCTTCATTTTCTTTACTGGAGCTAATATAACTAACCTAGCTTTAGCTTCATATCCTGTACTGGAGCTAATATAACTAACCTAGCTTTAGCTTCATATCCTGTACTGGAGCTAATATAACTAACCTAGCTTTAGCGTCATATCCTGTACTAGAGCTAATATAACTAACCCTTTTAAGAGCTTAACAGCTTTAGCTCTTTTTTCATTTACTTTTTTCCTGTTTTTTTCCTTTTTAGTTTTTTTTCTCTTTTTTCCTGTTTCCCTCTGTTTCTTTTTTTCCTTTTTTCTTACCTTTTATCTTCCCTCCTTTTTCTTTTTCATATTTTCTTCCGTTTCTGTTCCTATTACTCTTTTCCCACCTTGTTTTTTCTTTTCTGCTTTTCTTTTCTTTTTCTACCTTTTTTCTTCTCATTGTTCTTTTTTTTTAAAAAGGTCTTCCTTTTTTTCCCCTTTTTTCAATGTTATGAGAGAAAAAGTCCAAATTATGAGACAATTCATCCGAATTATCCGAATTAGGAGATTAAAAAGTCAAAATGATATTAAATAATATTCATTTGGACTAAAACCCTCTCTCTACTTCATTTGAACTATTTCACATTTTCAGTCCAGACTGATGTTGGATCCAACCGTCATTTCAGACTTGACTTTTCTTCATGTTATGTTGAGCTCAGAGTGACTGTTAGTGGAGGAGAACACACAGACAAACAACAAAAACAGACATGACAGAAAGCAGCAGGTCTGAGGCCTGTGGAGGCACTGGTCAGAGTGGGGGGTGGGGGGGAGTGAGGTTCCCATGCCCTGGAGGTCCCTGGGGAGTAATGGTGGCAGATGTGACGTCTGAAGCCCCGCCCCTTTCTGCATCTGTACTTCCCTTCCTCCTGCTCTGACCCTGAGTGTGTGTGTGTGTGTGTGTGTGTGTGTGTGTGTGTGTGTGTGTATGTGTTCCTATTGATATGCATTCCTGTTCCTATTGCATTGATATGTTTACACACTTATGTCATGGGGACCTCTGACACCCTGGTCTCCACAAGGGTTAAATATAAATCAAGGTCCCCACTAGTAAAATAGAAATGATGTGGCCTTGTAAATACATGTGTTTGTTTTTTCAGGAGGTCCCCATAAAGCATGGAGGACAAGGGTGCAAAGCAAAACATGTATTTTTCAAAGGTTTGAAGATGCATGAGCTTTTTTTGTTTTTAAAATCTATCTATTTGTATGTATTTTTAAAATTATTTATTTATTTATTATTTTTTTTAAAATTATCATAAGTAATAATATTTATTTTTATGTATTTATGTATTTTTTTGAGTTACTAGTTGTATTTATTCATTCATTACATTTTTTGTATTTATTTTATTTTATCTTATTAAAAAAGATGTTTACACTCACTACCTAATGGCTACTTATTTTAAATTAAAAATACATATGTTTCTTAGATGTTTCTTTAATTTTTTTCACATTTATTTTGTATTGCTATATCTATTGTTTTAAAAGATGTGTAAACTTTTTTTTTTGAAATTTAAAATTTTATTTAATTTTTTATTCAAGTTAAATTTATTTTTTTATTTATTTATTTATTTTAATTTTTGTAATTTTTTAAAATAAGTTTTTTGTTACTTTACACTCACTAATCCAATGGATACTTTAAGTGATGATGACAAACTTGGTCCTCATGAGGCACGCAAATGAGTATGTGTGTGTGTGTGTGTGTGTGTGTGTGTGTGTGTGTTTCTTTCTTTGACTATAAATACACACGTTCTGAGCTGAATTTCATTGGCTCAGAGTGAATAAGTGTCACAGAAAGAGTGATGTCTGTGTCTGTGAGAAAGAAAAACATTGTTTCACAAAAGTCTGTTGATCATATGAACCATAAACCATCTACTGATCTAAACTAGTTCTGTCAAAATTAACTCATTAATTCAGATTAATCCATCAGTGTGATTAATCTGATTGAAAATTTTAATATAATTAAATGGAACAGTTATTGACACTTATTGACAAATAAGTAAGAATATGTTGAATAAACCTGGCAATTGGATAAATAGATAGATAGATAGATAGATAGATAGATAGATAGATAGATAGATAGATAGATAGATAGATAGATAGATAGATAGATAGATAGATAGATAGATAGATAGATAGATAGATAGATAGATAGATAGATAGATAGATAGATAGATAGATAGATAGATAGATAGATAGATAGATAGATAGCACTGTGGTGAGGTGTCGTCCATGTCATTTGACAGTAACCTGGTAGGAAGAGGAGGAGGAGGAGGTCACAAATATAATTAGTAAAGTTTCCAGTGATAAAGTGAGAACCATTGTCCAGTGTAAATGAAGGACCAGAGCAGAGATGACATGAGAGGCCACGATGCCCGTTACCATGGTGACCACACCTTGGGGGTTACATGTCATTTGTTCCTGTGTAATGATAAATACTGACAATCTTTGTAGATCATGTTAGAACATTTGTACCAGCAATGACATGAAGCATGTCCCTAAGACACAGAACATAACTTACAATTCACTGGCAGGGTCTCTCTCTCTCTCTCTCTCCCCCTCTCTTCTCTCTCTCCCCTCTCTCTCTCTTCCCTCTCTCTCTCTCTCTCTTTCTCTCCTCTCTCTCTCCCCCCCTCTCTCTCTTCTCTCTCTCCCCTCTCTCTCTTCCCTCTCTCTCTCTCTCTCTCTCTCTCTCCTCTCTCTCCCCCTCTCTTTCTCTTCTCTCTCTCCTCTCTCTCTCTTCCCTCTCTCTCTCTCTCTCTCTCTCTCTCTCTCTCCTCTCTCTCTCCCCCTCTCTTTCTCTTCTCTCTCTCCTCTCTCTCTCCTCTCTCTCTCTCCTCTCCCTCTCTCCCCTCTCTCCCTCTTCTCTCTCTCCCCTCTCTCTCTCTTCTCTCTCTCCCCTCTCTCTCTCTTCCCTCTCTCTCTCTCTCTCTCTCTCTCTCTCCCCTCTCTCTCTTCCCTCTCTCTCTCTCTCTCTCTCTCTCTCCTCTCTCTCTCCCCCTCTCTTTCTCTTCTCTCTCTCCCCCTCTCTCTCTCCTCTCTCTCTCTTCTCTCTCTCTCCTCTCTCACCCCCCTCTCTCTCTCTTCTCTCTCTCTCCTCTCTCTCCCCCCTCTCTCTCTCCCCTCTCTCTTCTCTCTCTCCTCTCTCTCACCCCCACTCTCTCTTTCCTCTCTCTCTCTTCTCTCTCTCCTCTGTCTCTCTCACCCCCCTCTCTCTCTCTTCTCTCTCTCCCTTCTCTCTCTCTTTCTCTCCCCTCTCTCTCCCCTCTCTCTCTCTTTCTCTCCCCTCTCTCTCCTCTCTCTCTCTTCTCTCTCTCTCTCTCTCTCCCCTCTCTCTCTCTCTCTCTCCCCTCTCTCTCTCTCCTCTCTCTCTCTCTCTCCCCTCTCTCCCAGTCCTAGTCTTTTTCATCCAGATGATGAAAGCGTTCTGTGGTCACAGACGGCCCAGAACATGAGGCTGTGCAGAGGCAGACCTAGAGAGCACAGACGGCAGAAGGATCCCCCCAGATCCAGCAGGTTTTATCTCACTAATGCACTGTCTTAGACCGGGCCCAGCAGGAAAAGCCCCCGTCTGTGAAGGACATGCATCACATCCCCTTCTCTGGAACACATTAGACCTGTTAGCACTCACATGTGCAGCTTGTGAGTGCTAGCTGCAGATGCACTGGCGGACAGTGGCGTCCAGCGCCAGCACACATGACCAGCAGAGCCTAACCCTAACCCTGCCGATGGACCCAGGGTTAGCGGAGTTTTCCAGAAGGCCGCTTCTGCCAGATCGCTTCCCAAGCTCCTAATGATCTGTAAATAAACATGTTTCAAGTCCCCGACTGATAAAAGTGCCAGGGCAGCCACACTCTGCACTCTGAAAAGTCTGACTGGACTCAAGAAAGAAATAAATAAAACAAGACTTGCTAAAAGTTAACAAAAAATTAAATAAAGTAGCACAAAAAAGCAAGGAAAAATACAAAATACATACAAACACTCTTCTAAAATACAGAAAAAACACCAAAAACTCAGCTAAAATATCCAAAACATATGCTTAAATATGAATATATATGCAATAAACATGTTGATTCAATATGTTTATATATAACTGTTCCATTGAACAACCAAACTGTCATTTCATTATCAACCGCTTCATCCGGGGCCGGGTTGCGGGGGTAGCAGCCTAAGCAGGGAGGCCCAGACTTCCCTCTCCCCAGACACCTCCTCCAGCTCTTCAGGGGGGACCCCAAGGCGTTCCCAGGCCAGCCGAGAAACATAGCCTCTCCAGCGTGTCCTGGGTCTTCCCCGCGGCCGCCTCCCGATGGGACATGCCTGGAACACCTCCCTAGGGAGGCGTCCAGGAGGCACCCGAAACAGATGCCCGAGCCACCTCAGCTGACCCCTCTCGATGTGGAGGAGGAGCGGCTTTACTCCGAGCTCCTCCCTGGTGACTGAGCTCCTCACCCTATCCCTAAGGGTGCGCCCAGCCACTCTACGGAGGAAACTCATTTCGGCCGCTTGTATCCGGGATCTTGTCCTTTCGGTCATGACCCAAAGCTCATGACCATAGGTGAGGGTAGGAACGTAGATTGACCAGTAAATCGAGAGCTTCGCCTCTCGGCTCAGCTCCTTCTTCACCACGTCGGACCGATACGAAGTCCGCATCACTGCAGACACTGTACCAATCCGCCTGTCGATCTCCCGTTCCATCCTTCCCTCACTCGTGAACAAGACCCCAAGATACTTAAACTCCCCACCAACCCGGAGGGGGCAAGCCACCCTTTTCCGGTCGAGAACCATGGCCTCAGATTTGGAGGTGCTGATCCTCATCCCACTCGCTTCACACTCGGCTGCAAACCGTCCCAATGCACGCTGCAGGTCCATGTTTGAGGAGGCCAACAGGGCAAAATCATCTGCAAAAAGCAGAGATGAGATCCTGTGGTCCCCAAACCGGACCCCCTCCGGCCCCTGGCTGCACCTAGAAATTCTGTCCATAAATATTAAGAACAGAACCGGTGACAAAGGGCAGCCCTGCCAGAGGCCAACGTGCACCCGGAACAGGTCTGACTTACTGCTGGCAATGCGAACCAAGCTCCTGCTTTAGTCATACAGGGACCGGACTGCCCTTAGCAAAGGGCCCCGGACCCCATACTCCCGAAGCACCCCCCACAGGACATCTCGGGGGACACGGTCGAACGCCTTCTCCAAATCCACAAAACACATGTGGACTGGTTGGACGAACTCCCATGACACCTCGAGCACCCGATAGAGGGTATAGAGCTGGTCCAGTGTTCCACGACCAGGACGGAACCTGCATTGTTCCTCCTGAATCCGAGGTTCGACTATCGGCCGAATCCTCCTCTCCAGTACCCTGGAATAGACTTTCCCGGGGAGGCTGAGGAGTGTGATCCCCCTGTAGTTGGAACACACCCTCCGGTCCCCCTTCTTAAAAAGGGGGACCACCACCCCGGTCACCACCCCCGGTCACCCCGGTCACCCCAGTCCCTGCACATCCAGAGACTTAAGGTACTCAGGGCGAATCTCGTCCACCCCCGGAACCTTGCCAACCACCTCAGTGACCTCAGCTTGGAAGATGAACGAGTCTACCTCTGAGACCTCAGCCTCTGCTTCCTCTATGGAAGACGTGACAGTGGGATTGAGGAGATCCTCGAAGTATTCCTTCCACCGCCCGATGATGTCCCCAGTTGAGGTCAGCAGCTCCCCACTTCCACTGTAAAACAGTGTTGGTGGGGCACCGCTTTCCCCTCCTGAGCCGCCGGACGGTTTGCCAAAATTTCCTCGAGGCCGACCGGTAGTCCTCCTCAATGGCCTCCCCGAACTCCTCCCAGACCCGAGTTTTTGCCTCCACAGCCGCTCAGGCTGCAGCACGCTTGGCCTGCCGGTACCCGTCAGCTGCCTCAGGGGTCCTATGAGCCAATAAGGCCCGATAAGACTCCTTCTTCAGCTTGACGGCATCCCTTACTTCCGGTGTCCACCACCGGGTTCGGGGGTTGCCACCACGACAGGCACTGTAGATCTTGCGCCCACAGCTCCGAGCAGCTGCTTCAACAATGGAGGTGGAGAACATGGTCCACTCGGACTCGATGTCTCCAGCCTCCCTCGGAATCTGGGAAAAGCTCTCCCGGAGGTGGGAGTTGAAGACCGTGCCGACGTCGGGCTCCGCCAGACGTTCCCAACAGACCCTCACAACACGTTTGGGCCTGCCAGGTCTGTCCGGCTTCCTCCTCTGCCAGCGGATGCAACTCACCACCAGGTGGTGGTCGGTTGACAGCTCAGCCCCTCTCTTCACCCGAGTGTCCGAGACACGTGGCCGGAGGTCAGATGACACGACAATAAAGTCGATCATCGACCTCCGGCCTAGGGTGTCCTGGTGCCACGTGCACTTGTGGACATCCTTGTGCTCGAACATGGTGTTCGTTATAGACAAACTGTGACTAGCACAGAAGTCCAACAACAAAACACCGCTCGGGTTCAGATCAGGGAGGCCGTTCCTCCCCACCACACCCCTCCAGGTATCACTGTCGCTGCCCACGTGGGCATTGAAGTCAGCCAGGAGAACAATGGAGTCCCCAGTCAGGGCACCATCCAGCACCCCTCCCAAGGACTCCAAGAAGGCCAAGGTACTCTGCAAAGCTATTCGGCCCGTAGGCTGAAACCACAGTGAGGCACCTGTCCCCGACCCGAAGGCGCAGGGACGCGACCCTCTCGTTCACCGGGGTAAACTCCAACACATGGCTGCTGAGCTGGGGGGCTATGAGCAAGCCCACACCAGCCCGCCGCCTCTCACCGCGAGCAACGCCAGAGTAATGGATAGTCCAGCCCCTCTCAAGGGGTTGGGTTCCAGAGCCGAGGCTGTGAGTAGAGGTGAGCCCGATTATTTCTAGACAGTACCTCTCAACCTCCCTCACAAGCTCCGGCTCCTTCCCCCCCAGCGAGGTGACATTCCATGTCCCTAGAGCTAGACTCTGTGTCCAGGGATTGGGTCGCCGAGCGTCCCGCTGTCGACCGCCACCCAATCCACATCGCACCCAAACTGTGACTGGGCTTAATTAATATTAAGAAAAATAGTTTATTGTTATGTTGAGTTAATGGTATTTTAATTATTTATCAATTGCATTTGACTCATTTTTGTTTGAATAATATCAGCTGAAAATCACTAAGTATAAATTAATTATATTTTATCAGTAAATTCAACAACGTATAAATCAATATCATCCAGATATTTAGGAATATGAATGTATTCCACTTTAGTAAATCTACATGATCTTTTAACATATGTTTGGTATATATGAATTAACTAGTAAATATTAGACAGTTTTTCCCCTAAAACTGATTTGGATTTACTCAACATGTGCTACATTTGAAGTAAATCCAAAATAATTCAACTAATAATTTCATCATTTTGGATTTAATAACTATATTTTCCGCACTATAAGACGCACTGTCAATGAATGAATGAATTTTTCCACATATAAGGTGCACCAGAAAATAAGGCACAAATCAGGAAATAAAAAGTCAAAATTATGACATAAAAAGTCAAAATTTATCAGACAAAGTCAAAATTCCCAGGCACTAAGCACTAGAATAGAATAAAATAGAATAGAAATCCTTTATTGTCATTGTATAGCAAGTATGCTATTAAATTGGGAGTGCTGCTCCATTTGGTGCTTTTAAAAATATAAATAACAGTGCAATAAGAGTAGGGAATAAATCAAAGTAAAGTAAAATGCAAAAAAGAAAGAAAGAAAGAACAGAAGAAAAATATAAATAAGTAAATAAATAAAGAAATAAATGGCACACTGTGGTTTTATTATTGTATGTGTGCCTTATACTCCAGAAGATACCGTATTATGTCTAAATGTACTTCATAAAATCAATAGTATTTATTTAAAGTTGAAATACCTAAAATCTATTCAATCATTTTAATTGTCATAATTTATTTTTTGGTAGACAATGATCAAACAAGATTTCTGAGGGGGTTTTTTTTGGGGGGGGGTTACAGAAAAAAAACCCAGAGGAGGTGATGGAAGTAAAACAAATTAAGAAAGGCCTTCCTGGACCAGTGGAAAACAACACAGGGTTATTCAGGACCAGAGCATCTGAAATAACAAACAGGAAATGACCTCAGATCCTGTGTGAAAAAACACACTCGTCTGCACACATGACGTCCTGCTTCTAGAACATACAGGAACATTCTAGACCAGGAGCCACATTCAGCTAAAGTTTACCTGAAGTGAAGCACAACAGTAAAAAACAACATCATCATCAGGGTGCGATTATTTAAAAAACAAAGGGGGGGGTCCACAGAAATAGCTTCTGTTGGTGTTCTGACCCTCATTCCTGATCACATGAATAACATAAAAGACGCTCAAATCACTAAATGAACATTTGAAATAAAGACTTTTGTGTGATGGTGCAGTTAATGTTCAAGCAGGAACCTTCTGGACACAGGACACTTTAACCCTTTAACTCCTGAGAATTAAACAAAAAATAAAATAAGATAAAATAAAATAAGCAACAAAATGAACAAAAACTTGCCAAAGTGATCAGTAAAATGAACAAATATTTAGATTAAATTAACTAAATAATGTTTAACATGAACAAAGTAAGACACTAATAGAACACTACTGAAGAAAAAAATGATAAAATAAGCAAACAAAATGTAGAAAAAAATAAACAAAAATAAGCAACAACATCAACAGAAACTAAGAAATATTCACAAAATAACAAATGACATGAAGTAAAAAAAAAAAAAAGAATAAATGACTAGTGTTTTTGGTTTGGTTCCGCCTGTACATCAGTTCCATCAACAAAATTATCAGTAAAATAACACTAAAGAAACTTGAATTATTCTGAACTTTTAAACTAAACCATCCACTCAGAACACACCAGGGGTTAAAGGGTTAAACAGCTGCTGTTTTCAGGTGCGTCCTCTGTGGATGTAAACTCTGCAGCTTCCAGGGCCGGAGCTTCCCTCCTGGTCCTGGGGCTGCAGCACCTGCTGCACTTTACACAAAAAGAAAATGAAGGCTTCTCAGCCACACTGTAAAAAAAAAAGGTAGGTTTTGTGCCGTCGCGTGTTTTGAAAACATGCAGGGAAAAAAATGTTTACAGTTCTGACCCAGTCTGTCTATGACCACCTGGAGAACATCGATAGAATCAAAGGTTTTCTGTCCAAAGCAGACACACAAAAACTCATTCATTCATTTTCAGTAAATTAGATTATTGTAACGGTGTCTTCACTGGCCTGGACTAAAAATTAATCAACTGATTCAAAACACTGCTGCCAGAGTCCTGACAAGTACCAGGAAACTGGACCACATCACACCTCCTCAAATCCTTACATTTTCTTCCCGTGGGTCAAAGGTCACAGTTCTAAATCTTACTCCTGGTCTATAAAACCTTGGACCCAAATCCATCCTAGACCTGCTGGTTCCATATAAAGCATCCAGAGCCCTGAGGTCATAGGTCATCAGGGACAGGTTTACTGTGTGTTCCCAAAATCATCATTCAGTTGTTCTGCTCCTCACCTGTGGAACAAACGACCTGAATACCTGAGGTCTGAGAAAAACTGTTCATTTAAATTACACTGAAAACATTATTGTTACTGGAGCTTTTACTGACATTATTAAATGTTTTTCTTTAAACGTTTTTATGTCTCTTATCTTAATTGTCTTGTCTTTTTCTGAGTGAATAATGGAGGAAGTGGCTGAAATTGTGGTAAAAGGAAGATATGGTCACATAATATTTATAATATTTATAACTATCTGAAGTTGTTTCTATAGATTCAATCAGCTGTTTTCCAGAGGGAAAGAACTGCCCCTTCTGTAATATGCACTGACCCCGCTCTTATTTTGAAGGTGTGGAGCACACATACAGACTGTATCCTTATCAATGACATTTTCTCCCTTTATTCTTATCCATACTTTGTTTTCATTCGACCTTATTAATGTATTGAGACCAAACAGGATGTTGTGAACTTACGACATATCTGCTCATAATGTCTGGAATTTTTGTGAATTACAGACTTTTGTTTTTCCCACCTGAATGCACCACACAGTAACACAGAGGTACGGGGCTATTTGTTAATTAGCAGTGGTCCACAGATAACACTTATCCCGTGTGAATAGGGCGTTTAGTGCTTCTGTTTTAGAACTTTTACTTTTATAAATAGGGAGTTTGTTGGTGCTCAGTTCTGTGCTTAAGTAATACAAAAATTCCAAAAACCTTCTTAATTCCATTAGTCCACAGTGACTTCATTCCTAAATCACCACATGGAGCTGATCTGCTAAGGCTACCAAGGGTCAGGACAGAGGTCAGAGGTCAGCACAGGTCACTGGGGCTCCATCAGTGTGTCTGGAGGTCGAGTCAACAACCTGTGGCTCCGCCCTCAGCTACAGATTTATTAGTGAAAGATGATCACCTAAAAAAATATGATCTGAGCAGAACTGAAGGACGGAGTAAACTGTGGCAACACTGGAGTTAATGAGGAGGAAATATACACTGGAACCAATGTATGTAGAAGTAACAGCAAAAAGATGTGAAAATATAATACAAAGACAAGACATCAAATATAGTTGTAGCTTGTATGTGAAAAAAAACAGATTTGTTTGGAGAAGTGATGGGTTAGGATTATAAAATAATTAAAAGAAGTCATAAAAGTTAGCATTGCTGTCCAAATTAACACATTAATCTATTACGATTAATCAGATTTAAAAAATATATATATAATACAGTTCACTCAGAAAAGTTTGACCATTTTCGACTTAAATAAAATATAGCAACAAAGTGACAATTAAAATAATGAAATAGATTTTAACTATTTCAACTTTGATTAAAAACTATTGATTTTATATGAATCCCTGCGAGATGACTTTGTTGTGATTTGGGGCTTTATAAATACAATTGAATTTAATTAAATTTAAACATAATAATTAAATCCAAAATAATGAAATTATTAGTTGAATGAAGTTGCATTTACTTCAGATTTAGCAGATGTGGAGCAAATACCTGAGGGTTAAGGGTTTATTTCTTCTTATAAACGTGTTTAAGTTTTGATGGTTTTTACAGGATTATTATAGAAACCACCAAACCAAAAAAACCAAAACCAAACCAAAATGATTTAGGGTTTTTTTCCATAAAAACAATAAGGTTGATTTATTTTACAGTGTAAAAAAGCTAAATGTGATGTTTAGTTTGAGTGTAATAAAAGAGTCAGTGAGTGAAAGTTTAGTTTTGTATGTTGACCTTTGTGAGGTCCTAATGTGTCAAAGGTCAGAGGTTAATCCAGTGGATCACTAAACCTTTCACCACATTCATTTCCTCATGTGACTGAAAAGTGTCAAGAGTCAGATTCATCCAAACATGGCCTAAAAATGTCACGAATTTATTTAGTATTAAACAGACTGGATTATTAAATAATAAATGTTCTGCACTTCTATTCTGTCTGTCCTACTGATAATAACAATAATTAAAACTGCAAGCAGTCTCAAAGGCCTTAGGCCATCCCTCACGACCACCTCCCCACGGGACGTCCGAGTCAAATTTCAGCCAAATCTGTGGTAGTATGCCCGATCTACAGACATTTTAGTAAAGGCGATGCTGTAGGGGGTGCTATAGAGCAAAATCACAATTTATATTGAATAATTGGTGTAGGATCGAGAGATAGACATTTTCGTATTACAAACCAGTGTAGACCGAGTAGACAGACATCGGAGTCATTTTTCAACCAAATCGATGTTTGTATGTCCGAACTACAGCCATTTTACTAAGAGTGTATTTGGTAAATCTGTAGGAGGCGCTGTAACGTGAAATAACAATTTCATATGACAACCAAGTGTAGGACTGAGAGATAGATGTCTGACTCAAATTTCAGCTGAGTTGGTGTTCGTATGTGCAAACTACAGCCATTTTCATAAAAGTAAATTTCTCGGGGGCGCTATAGTACTATATGAGAATGTCTTTAGCTAAATGGATGTAGACCTGAGTGATAGACGTCTGTGTCAAATTTCATCCAAATTGGTGTTCGTATGTCCGAGCTGAAGTAATTTATGTAGCAGTAATTTTTCCCGAAATCTTTGCAAATTTTGCAACAGTGTAGCAAAAAAACGATGCAACTTTTCCAACTAAATTGGATAACTTTCAAAGTCCCATTTGTCTAGATTGTGTTCACCGATTTTGAGCTCATTTGGTCCAACGGCCAATTCCGATGACAGCGAAAACGACGACTCAAAATTTTTCAGATTTCAATCCAAGATGGCAGACTTCCTGTTGGTTTATGGGCGTGGTCATCATTAACTTTTTTGTTCATCATCATATAACGAACATGTGTACTGATTTTCATAGCTCTAACTTCACTGGGGCGTGATCTGGCCTAATAAAAATTATTTCACCTTTTCTAGGTGGCGCTGTAGACACATGTCTTGACCGACTTTTACGAAACCTATAAATACTTTCAATTTTTCACACTTCTGAGGTGTGTGCAAAATTTGGGGAGTTTTTGTGCATGTTCAGGGGGTCAAATTAGAGCTCAAAGAGCAGACGAAAGAAAAATAAATAATAATAATAATTTAAAAAATAATAAAGAAAGAAAAATTCAGAAACCAAGCAAGAACAATATAGCGTTTTTCTGACCCCCCCGAACTCGCCCCCAAATGAAATCTTTTGACTTTCCCCATGTCCCTAGGGGGTCAGAGGTCACATTTGACACACTTTCACTCATGTCAGTGACCCTGAGTGGGCGTGGCCCGTAGACTCCCATTCATTCTGAGCAGGAACAAATATGCGGTGTGTGCGTGTGACGAGCACATGCTCGGACATGGCTCGTTACCGTGAATGTGTAAATGTGTGAGTGGTGCGAGTCGTCCCTGGCGACCGCGCCCCTGGCATATTTCGTCACCTGGCCATCACAGCAGACTCAATAGGCCTTGCGCCGACGTTGTCCGCGGCAAGGCCTAATTATTAATTATAATAATGAATAATACAAATAATAATTAATTAATTATTATAATATTATTATTAATAATACAACAATATTATGTGGGAGGCTGTGGTCGTCCAATGACTGAAGGGTTTGCAGTTTGTGTCTGTCTGTCCACATGTCCAAGTGTCCTGGGACAAAGACACTGAACCCTTTGTTAGTCTCCCAGTAGGACTGACAGAACCTTAGAAACCTACTGGTGTATGAGTGTGTGTGAATGGGTGAATGTGAGGCTAATGTAAGTGCAGAACATTTAGTGGGAGACTAACTTAGGGTCCAAGGACACTTGGACATGTGGACAGACAGAGCTGGGACGTGAACTACCCACTGGACCAACTGAACCATAGCCACTCACATAATATTGTTACATTATTAATAATAATGTCATAATAATTATTATAATATATAAAACGAAATGATCAATATAAATACTGTAAAAGGTCAAAGGTCAATGTCACATTTAACAGAAAGGTCAAAATCACATTATTGGCTCTAATTCAAGAACAGGTTGTCATAGAAACCTGTCAATACTTGTTACTTTAGTTAATTACTTTTATTTATTTGTTAAATACTTGATATTAGTGAATAACTAGTATTTTTTGCTATATTTATATATATTTATATATTTAGTATTTTTACTATATTTTTCAGTATTTATTTTTCTTTGATTGTTTCTTTCCTTTTTTTAACTCTCTCTCTCTATCTATTGATGGAACTGATGTATGGAGATAAACAGTTGTCAAAAAGCAACTGATTTGGAAAAAGAAAAAACTACATTAAAACTACTGGAACCAAATTATAATGTTATTCACTTATTTATTTATTTATTTATTTATTCTTATGCAATTCGAGTTATTTTTTGTAAATCTGTTCTAGTTATTTATTATTTTCTATATATTCATTAGTTTTTGTTAATTTTTTTATTAGTTGCTTTTGTTTGTTTTTCTACATTTATTTTTATTTTATTATTTTTTTCTTCAAATCCATCTTAGGAGGAAAACTGTCCAATATTTACTAGTTATCTGGAAAATACTCATACATATATTTACCAAATATATGTTAAAAATCATTTAGACGGACTGAGGTGGAATTCAAAGTTGTTGACTTTACTGATAAAATATAAATCACTTCTTCTCAGTGATTTTCAGTTTATTATTCAAACAAAAATGTAGTGATGTCAGAAAAGGAAGTGAATGATGGAAACATTTGGAACAATTGATTGAAAAAAAGAGTGGATGTTTTGTAAACATGTCCCCACAGTGACATCTAGTGGCCAGTTTAAAACATTAGAGCAGTGTTTGGCATCACCTCATTTAGACAAAAAATACATTAAAAAACATAAATATGTAAAGAAATATAAATGAATATTCTTCTGTTGATTATTGTTTTTGTTTTTTTTTAATTTTGCCTTTGGAATAGGTCTTCATTTATTAATAGAACTTGAAAACTTAAAAGCTTTGTTTTTATTATTTTACATATAAAGTGTATTTAAGGTAGATCTAGTTTTCATATAATAGACATTTGTATAGAATAGAATAGAATAGAAGTACTTTATTAATCCCGAAGGAAATTCAGCACCACAGATCGCTCACATTGACATTCACAAGTACACAGTCAAGAATTATACATCATACTGTGTGTGATGAGGTCAGACATCATAAATAAATCTACTGACACTTTAAATGACTGATTAAACTCATAATTTGACTTTTTATGTCATAACTTTGACTTTTTATGTCATAACTTTGACTTTTTATGATCATCTAGTTGAGTGAGCCAAATTGAATTCCATAGAGTTAGGGTTATTTTAATTTAATTAAATGTAATTTGATTCACTCAGCTACATGTTTTTATGTGTGAATATTTAAGATGAATATTTAAGTTGATTCAATGTTTGACTTTTTTCAGTGTATTAGTGAATGGGTGAATGTGAGGCTAATGTAAAGAAGGTGGAACACAACTATAGAAGTGCAGAACATTTACCATTTATTCAGACAAATAGTCTGAATATTTACTTATTCCAGTGGTTTAAAAACTCTAATTTTTAAGTCTTAAAAACTGAAAAAAAATAATTTTTTGTTCATAAGAAACTGTGTGTTAAATTAACTGCACATATTTGAGTTGAGCTAAATGAACACTTTTAATTAATCTGTTATAACAAGGTATCAGTTGTATGCATCTATATTTTAAGTTCTGGAAAATTATATTTTTTAAGTCCATCAACTTAAATAATTAAGGCAATCAATTGCCTTAATTGTTTTAGTTAAGTGTTGAACTTATTGTGGTTTAAAGCGAACACTTAGCCTAGGATCTAGTCTGTCCCCAGTGGCCGCAAATGGTATTTGCTACGGGGAGACAGACTAGACAGCCTCGGATCTGAAAATCCAAAATGGACCGGACCAATCAAATTGCGAGGGGCGGGATTGGAGCCCGCCCTGCCTCATGACGACACAAATACGACACATAATGTTGTAGTCGCAGAGACGTAGCAGCTAGCAAGCAGCTAGCACACATTGCCGTAACACCAGTTGCTAGCTACTAGACAACATGGCTCATCACCAGGAACAACCATTGGAGCTGGCTTTGGCAGCAACGCTAGGTGATTTAAAATTACAGTTTTCCCTGCGAGAGGAGCAGAAAACGGCACTTAAGCTGTTTTTGGAAAAAAGGGAGGTTGTCGGAGTTTTGCCCACCGGGTATGGCAAAAGTTTGATTCATCAGCTGGCTCCGCTAGTGGGACGACGCATGGGTCTGCACAACCCGCTGGTGATCGTTGTGTCACCCCTTTTAGCCCTAATGGATGACCAGTTGCAAGAGGCCGAAAAACTGGGAATACGAGCAGCACAACTCGGCAAAGGCAACCCGGAGGAGATCCGAAGCGGCCGGTGCCAAATAGTGTACGGGAGTCCTAGCTAAGCTGCTGCACTCGTTTTGAGACTACATTCTGGTGTGTTCTTCCGGTGACGCTGTCTACGAAATCCATGTTCATCGCTCTGATTGGTTGGCTCTGACTGGTTGGCTCTGACTGGTTACCCATCCAATGGCGTGGCGTTGTGTAAAGAGAAAACTTGACAGACAGCGGTTATCCCGCCCACAAATTCGCCTAGACTTTCTAGACTTTCCCCCCGTAGCAAATACCATTTGCGGCCACTGGGGACAGTCTAGATCCTAGGCTAACGAACACTAACACTTCAGGTGTCTCAAAAATAATAAAACCAAAATGATAACTTAATATTTTAGTTTTGATTAAGAGTGAAATTAAACACAAATATGTCCAAAATCTGATATTTTTTTCTACCTAAGTTTAGAAAAGTCAAACAAAAATAAAATGGAATTAGCACGGGATAATGTTTTGGCCACATGAGACTATCAGAAAAAATATTTCCCGAAGGGGAGGAACAAAAATGAGTCAAATGCAATTGATAATTAATTAAAATATCATTAACTCAACATAACAATATACCAAACTGTACAAAGTTTATTTTTTCATATAGATTTGAATAGAATGTATTATTATTATTATTATTATTATTATTATTATTATTATTATTATTATTATTATTATTATTATTATTATTGTTATTATTTTTTGAGTGTAGTTTGATTAATAACAGTGGATGAAAACACTAGCTTTTGTTCAGTGATTTATCTCCATTTACTGCAATACTATCCTGAATTTTCAGTGAAAATCAGGGGTTTTCAAATATATACAATTAACTGATTTTATAAATATTCATGAAAGCTGCGTTTAAAACTGAGGGTTATTATATCAAAAGCAGAGAAAACTAAAGAGCAAGTGAATTTTTCTGAAAAAATATACCAACTAAATATAAACCAAGCATCTCCATTCACTGTCATTAATCAATAATTAATTAATTATTAACTAATTAATTAATGTTACTTAATTAAAATTCCATTAACAACATAACAATAAACCAAGCTGCACAAAGTCTTTTTTGTCATATAAAGTTTAATAGAATTTATTTGGGGCGTCACAGTGGTGCAGTAGTTAACACTGGTGCCTCACAGACAGAAGGTTGTTGGTTCTATTCCCACACCAGACCTTTCTGTGTGGAGTTTACATGTTCTCCTCGTGTCTGTGTGGGTTTTCTCCAGGTACTCTGGCTCCTCCCACCATCCAAACATATGCACTGATAGGTTAACTGGTTAACTGGTTAATCTATGAATGCATTGGTGGAAGTAACTAAGTAGAAGTACATTTTTTACTGTACTTAAGTACAGTTTTTAGGTATCTGTACTTTGCTTGAGTATTTATTTTTCTGGTAACTTTTTACTTTTACACCCTACATTTATATAAATATATGTACTTTATACTCTTTACATTTATATAAATATCTGTACTTTATACTCTTTACATTTATATAAATATATGTACTTTATACTCTTTACATTTATATAAATATATGTACTTTATACTCTTTACATTTATATAAATATATGTACTTTATACTCTTTACATTTATATAAATATATGTACTTTATACTCTTTACATTTATATAAATATCTGTACTTTATACTCTTTACATTTATATAAATATCTGTACTTTATACTCTTTACATTTATATAAATATATGTACTTATACTCTTTACATTTATATAAATATATGTACTTTATACTCTTTACATTTATATAAATATCTGTACTTTATACTCTTTACATTTATATAAATATATGTACTTTATACTCTTTACATTTATATAAATATATGTACTTATACTCTTTACATTTATATAAATATATGTACTTTATACTCTTTACATTTATATAAATATATGTACTTTATACTCTTTACATTTATATAAATATATGTACTTTATACTCTTTACATTTATGTAAATATCTGTACTTTATACTCTTTACATTTATGTAAATATATGTACTTTATACTCTTTACATTTATATAAATATATGTACTTTATACTCTTTACATTTATATAAATATATGTACTTTATACTCTTTACATTTATATAAATATATGTACTTTATACTCTTTACATTTATATAAATATATGTACTTTATACTCTTTACATGTATATAAATATATGTACTTTATACTCTTTACATTTATATAAATATATGTACTTTATACTCTTTACATTTATATAAATATATGTATTTTATACTCTTTACATTTATATAAATATATGTACTTTATACTCTTTACATTTATATAAATATATGTACTTTATACTCTTTACATTTATATAAATATATGTACTTTATACTCTTTACATTTATATAAATATATGTACTTTATACTCTTTACATTTATATAAATATATGTACTTTATACTCTTTACATGTATATAAATATATGTACTTTATACTCTTTACATTTATATAAATATATGTACTTTATACTCTTTACATTTATATAAATATATGTATTTTATACTCTTTACATTTATATAAATATATGTACTTTATACTCTTTACATTTATATAAATATATGTACTTTATACTCTTTACATTTATATAAATATATGTACTTTATACTCTTTACATTTATATAAATATCTGTACTTTATACTCTTTACATTTATATAAATATATGTACTTTATACTCTTTACATTTATATAAATATATGTACTTTATACTCTTTACATTTATATAAATATATGTACTTTATACTCTTTACATTTATGTAAATATCTGTACTTTATACTCTTTACATTTATATAAATATATGTACTTTATACTCTTTACATTTATATAAATATATGTACTTTATACTCTTTACATTTATATAAATATATGTACTTTATACTCTTTACATTTATATAAATATATGTACTTTATACTCTTTACATTTATATAAATATATGTACTTTATACTCTTTACATTTATATAAATATATGTACTTTATACTCTTTACATTTATATAAATATATGTACTTTATACTCTTTACATTTATATAAATATATGTACTTTATACTCTTTACATTTATATAAATATATGTACTTTATACTCTTTACATTTATATAAATATATGTACTTTATACTCTTTACATTCTCAGAATAGACTCATTACTTCTTCACACTAGACAAATATGACACTATGAAAATAAGCTGCAAATCAGAAATTGTGATTTACTATATCATAATTTAGACTTTTTATCTCATGGTTTAGATTTTTTTTTACAATCTCATAATTATGCTTTAAAAAAATCTCCTATTTATGACTTGAATTCCAAAATGTCCTGTCTATATTTATGACTTGAATTCCAAAATGTCCTGTCTATAGCCACTAAACTGAGTACCATGATGCAATAAAACACATCATCTCCACAGTAACTCACATTTAAAGGCTTTATTTTTGGATATTTTTGACTTTTTTCTGCTTAAATAAATATTATTTCATCCACAGCAAAAAAAGCAGTTGTACTTTTTTACTTTATTACAATTGAGAAGTTCTACTTTTTTACTTTTACTTAAGTAAAGGAGTTGAATCAGTACTTCTACTTTTACCAGAGTATTTTTTCACATAAGTAGCAGTACTTCTACATAAGTACAGAATGTGAGTACTTTGACCACCTCTGATTGTTTGTCTATATATGTTCAGCCCTTAGATGAACTGCAGACTCATACAGGGTGACCTCTGACCCGCCTTCACCCAATGTAGCAGGATTAGGCCCCCAGTGACCCCTGTGACCCTAGTGAGGATAAAGTGGGTTCAGATGATGAGATGATAATTTATTTGTTTAATATTACACAGTCACATTTTTTTAACAGTGCAGTGTCCAGAACCCCTGTTTTTTATAATTGATGCTAAAACTGTGACAGAAATAAGACACTGCATTGACTGTGTGAACATGGGAAAGTTCAGCAAAGTTTCCTTTTGTTTTTCATGAGTCAAACTACAAAAGAACTCTCACATATCAAACAGGAATCTCATCCATTTTGCAGCAGAACAAATTTATTCCCATCAACGCATGGCCATGGGTGCAGCTTCATCTTCATCATCATCATCATCATCATCATTGGAGAAATGTTTGTTTTTTTTTTCTTTTGTATTGTAGAATGATTTTGGTGTGTGTCTACAGGCTGAGTTGAGGCTAAAACAGATGGAAAAGTGTCAGGTTAGCTGCAGTGCTGTGGTGAATCCTGCCTCAGGTTAGAACAGCAGGCTTTGATCTGTGTTCATATGGAGGCAGAATAATGATGTGAGGGGGATTTGTAGACACACAGGCACCTTTAATGAGTTTTATTTGTTTAGTTTGATCCCCCTACACCTCCTCCTCACCTCCGTACACACAGTAAAACAGAGGGAGGGGATCTGCACACCTTCATGGGGCTAATTACTGTGGCCTCCAGAGGATCATTTGAGCTTCACCTAAAGGAAAAGAGGTTTCTGCTCCTGTCTGCACACTTCATTCCATATTAACCCCCTTTGTTTTTCCAAATTAGACACAGTCCGCCTCCATGCACAACAAATACCACCTGACATTTGACTAAATACTCCTGTGCACAACACATGGAAGCATCTATTGTTAGTAACACTGGTCTGCAGTCACATGCTTCTGGAATAAAACTGATGACATTTTACTACCTGTGTGTTCGTATCTGTTTTCTGAGTTTAGTGGATAAAGTCTGTGACATGATGGGTTTTTGTAGCCTAGCTGCGCTATCCCTATTCATTACATGTATAGGTCTAAGAATGTTTCATAGCCAGGGGAGGCGGGGCTAAAAGGTTGTCTTTCAATAGGACGGTACTACAACCAACCAGTGTAATCTTTAGGATGATGACGTTAGACTCTGAGGCCACAACAAGAGAAGAAAGGGTTCACACAAAAATATGATTTAATGTCCTGGTGGACTTTTATTAAACAATAATCAGAGTCAGTAGGTTGTCAGTGTAAGGGTAATATGTGTGGGTGCGTGTAATGAGAGTACGATCAGTATATCATACCCTTCGTGTATGGAGCAGGTGATGTAAGATGTAACTGCGGTGCAAAAAAAGGTGCGTAGAAGAAACCAGGAGCTCTATAGAAACACAGGTCATTAGTGATGGAGGGGAGGGGGTGCACGCCCAGGGACGGAACACCCCCACCCCCAAAAGATGACCAGGGGCGGCCACAGCTAAAGGCGTCACTGGTGACAAGGCGTCTGTAAGCATGTTACTTTTCAACTGACACATGTTTAATAGTCAGATTAAAATGTTGGAGGAAGATGGCCCACCTCATAGGTCACTCATTAGCGTTTCTCATTTGCTTGATGAAAACAAGCTAGATGAGCTCAAGTAAACCTAAAAGTTTTTAAGAGCCATAATCAAAGCTAAAGCCTCTTTTTCCATCGTAGAGTAGAAGAGCTGATGCTTTAGAAACTTTGTCGAAAAGTAACAAACTGTGTGTTCTGTGTTATCAGGACCTTCTTGTAACAGCACCAGCCCCTGCATCACTTGCATTAACTGCAAACTGGGAAGGTTACTCGTACAGTGGGGCGGACAGAAGGGGCGCACGAATGAGAAGGGTTTTGATCGACCCAAACGAATGTACGTAACACAGACATTGTATCTGGAGAAGAATCCAAAGGAGGCTAATGACGCTTTCCCACATGTTAAGAGCTGGGGCGTCACAGCCATTTAAAATGCGGGGGTGGTCTAGGCAGTGGCCCATGAGAAAAATATTCTGAATCTATCATCAGAAAATTAACGAACAATTATCCATTAATGGTTAAATTTTTATATTAAAAAAGTAATATATGAACGAAAATAACAAAAATGTGTTTTTCCTCAATTAAACATTTATTCAACTCATAAATCAAAATTATGAGATAAAAAATGTATATAAATTTGGATTTAAAAAATCAGACACTGATTTTATAGACACTGTTCCTCTTTTTTCTTACAAAAATGTTTTGTCCATGTCAGAGGAGACGACTAAGAATATGTTCCTCAGGGGGAACATCAGTGAAAAAAGTTCTAGAAACACTGTCTTAGAACACGACATAGTTTATTAACTTAGTTTAACAACGGCATCATTTCTCATTATTTACTGGTTAATGACTGTTTGTTAACACTGCAAAGAAGAGTTGTTTACATTACAGGTGAACTGAGGTGCGCTTCATTTACATATGCTGTTGTGCCGCCCGGGCGGGTAAACAGTTTAAACCATAGATATTGTAACAGCCCCGAAACATTATTGATGTTTGTTTGGTGTGATTGTGACGACAGTAACTGTTTATCCTGAAATAAAAAGTAGGTGAGACCAACTCTGTGTCCGTTTCCTGGATCCAGTAACAATACAATATATAAACTCAGGGAAAAGTGGAGGGTATGAAATCATCTGGGTGGAAAAGTGGGGGTGTAGCAACACCCCCATCCCCCACGGCTGTGACGCCCATGGCTAAGGGGTACGTATCCTAAGCAACCTCAATAAAATAAATGTTGCTGTTCAGAGGGTATCCATGCTCGTCAGATCTCTGTGGCGCAAAATTATCCTAAAAGTCTGTTTTGGTGTCTTTATACACAAACACAAAAACAGAGTTTTATAAAGATGCTCCTTTAGAGGAAAACTCTGTTTATCATTTATTCACTGTTTGTGTTTACATGAACGGCACAGACGAAGGCAAATGTCTGCATTTTCAAAAATACCTGAGTTTTTGTAAACAGACCCTAAGTTCCAAGATTATTATACCTGATGAAAAATAGAAATTCCTATTTTTCCTAAATACAATTTTTGATGTGGTAACTTTTCGATTTGTAAACACTCAACACATCAGTACAAATGGACTCATTTTAGAGTTTAACAATATTTATTTTATGCTCAACTACAACCACAGACACATTTATATTCCAAATATGCATGCATTACTTTCCTGTGACCACGCTTCATTTTGTCCCAGAAATGTCTCCGTATTGAACATTTTATGTTTATTGTAAATGAATATATCATCAGCGTATACTTGAGTCTGCCTTGTTTTTTTTCTTTACTTGATGAAAACTTCCTAAACTTTTGTGTTAATGCTGCACTAAACTGAAATACAGAACACCCCAGGGGTTCGGTATTAAACTTTAATCCATCTGTCCCACTTCACAGTAATTTCCACTTTGTAAAAAGTCCTAACATCTTCCCTTGGACGCGGAGTCTGCCCTGGAAAGCCAGTCCTTTAACGGTATCGCTCACACCACATCGTCCTCATCAGCAGCTCCCAGTCCACCTTCCACTCATTAAGCATACGTCTCATTTTCCATTTCAGACGCAGATATGGTAGAAGTGCAGACAAAAGCAGTATTGTCAGTCTGGTCTAAAAGTCTAATGAGAGCAGATCAAATATAAGTGACAGCAAGGGGAGACAAAGGCAGTCGTAGCCGTGGGTGAGGGATGAAGGCCGGCGGAACAATGGCGTCACTGCGGCGCTACGGAGAATGCAGATGCTTCTGTAATGAGGGATTAAGTGATGGATTATAGGTCTTTATTAAGATGTTTCTGATCCTCATTAGGCTGAATCTCATATCAGGATATTGATTCCCTCTGGTTCACTCTCTGGAGGAAGAAGAAAGATACAGAGACATGTGCTTCTACTGTCTCCTCTGAGGCGTTTAATGCACAACTACATGTCTATATATGGATTTATCCTGGAAACATGTTAGATACATATTTATTTAACTTTTTTTGTTGAACATGTTTAACCCTTTGATACATGAATTATGAGAACTTTAGGCCAGATTTCTTTTTTCCTACTTGGTTTTATTTGTCTTTAGAATAGTATAGAATAAAATAGAATAGAATAGAAAGTCTTAATTATCATTATACAAAAAGTACAATGGAATTGGAACATGACATCATCATCAGGTGTCATTCTATGACCCTCCAGCACAAAACCAGTCACTTGGGTCAAATTTCATAAATTCAGATTTTATATTGATCTTAAAGTTTATTAAAAATGTTTGTGTGACACTAATTCAACCAATCAGAGGTCGTTTTTCAACATCGCCATAGCAACAAAGGGTTTAGTTTACAGGAAAAGGCTTTGTTCTGAGGCCTCCCATTGGTTCAAATCTATAATTATGTAGATTTCTATTTAAGGGTTGTCTAGAGGGAATCCCCATCTTTCCAACGGTACCAAACACGACGGGGAAATACCTAATGCCAGTGCCAAGGAAAGTCGTGTTTGGAGTCGATTTTTCTTCGTTTTAGACTTAATTACTGTCAGAGTCAGTTGTTGTTCTTCCCAAAGGCATGATTTGAAGAACTTACGCTAGGAATTTAACAAAAACTAATAGTTAGAAGTGTTCAGGAGACATTTTACTGGGATTTTATCAATAAACTTCAAATTCGATCATTTTGACCCATATAACGTATTTGAGGCTAAAGATAGAAAAACTGCTGTGACTGAACCACTGGTTTAATGATGGAGGGACACACACACACACACACACACACACACACACACACACACACACACACACACACACACACACACACACACACACACACACACACACACACACACACACACACACACACACACACACACACACACACACACACACACACACA
Source organism: Siphamia tubifer (assembly GCA_020466265.1). Lineage (NCBI taxonomy): Eukaryota > Metazoa > Chordata > Actinopteri > Kurtiformes > Apogonidae > Siphamia > Siphamia tubifer. Next base: position 3,731,790 of record CM035791.1, read on the forward strand.
CACAGTATATTGCACCAGTATTAATATTGCACATGTTCAGGTATTTAGTGCCTTAATAGCTTTTGTATTAAATATTAAATGTTCTTCACTTCTATAGTTCTGTTCCACCTTCATGGTTCAAAGCTCTTTACATTAGCCTCACATTCACCCATTCACACACACTCATACACCAGTAGGTTTCTAAGGTTCTGTCAGTCCTACTGGGAGACTAACAAAGGGTTCAGTGTCTTTGTCCAAGGACACTTGGACATGTGGACAGACAGAGCCGAGACCCAAACCGCCAACCTGTTAAAGCTGTTCTATATTGACGACCAGAGGGTAGCAGCTCAAAAAGAGCATGTGCAGGATGGAGGCACCTTTGAGAATGTGTTTGTCCTTCCTTAGGCAGTGGTGGTGGTATAGACCAGTGTTTCCCAACCCTGGTCCTGGAGGCACACTGTCCTGTTTCAGATGTTTCTCTCTCTAACCACACATGATTCAAATGATCATCCTATCATCCAGTTCTGCAGAATGACCGTCAGGTGTGTTCAAAGAGGGAAACATCTAAATGCATGCTAGATAAGATGGACTGCACTTATACAGCACTTTTCCACCTTCATGGTGCTCAGAGCACTTCACATTAAGCCTCTCATTCACCCATTCACACACACACACACACCAGTAGGTTTCTAAGGTCTATGGTCAGTCCTACTGGCGGCCAAAGCCAGGGTTCAGTGTCTTGCCCAAGGACACTTCGACACGTGGACAGCCAGAGCCGGGACATGAACCGCCAACCTCTCAGTCATTGGGTGACCCACTCTACCAACTGAGCCACAGCCGGGATAGTGCTCCTCCAGGACCAGGGTTGGGATAGACTGTCCCAGGAAGGAAGAAGACAACTGCTCATTTTCTGGGTTGTAGTGACGACCCTTTGTAAGTGCTGTCCTGTCGGCTGCTGTGCAGTTGGAGAACCACACACCAATTCAATTCAATTCAATTTTATTTATAAAGCCCCAAATCACCACAAAGTCGTCTCACAGGGCTTTACAGAAACACAATCAACTACAGAGATACATGAACAGTCCCAAGCATCTCCTGTCCCCACGATTCGGTTAAAACTTTAACTCCTGAGACTTTAGCAGTTTAAAAAAAAAAAATTAAAATAAGCAAGAAAATGAACAAAAATGGTCAAAATCATTAATAAAATGAACACAAATTAATAATAAACTAACAAAATTATTTGTAACATGAACAAAGATAAAATTTAAAAAAAATTGTAGAAAAATAAACAAAATGAGCAACGAAATGAACAAAAAACAATAAATATTTACAAAATTATAAATAACATTGAAAAATTGCAAAAAAAAAAAAAATTACAATAACAAGAGATCTTTGGTCCCAACAGTATCCATTTCACCGGCTGTGGCTCTCTTGGTAGAGTGGGTCGCCCAATGACTGAGAAGTTGGCGGTTCGCATCCTGGCTCTGGCTGTCCACATGTCAAAAGGTCCTTGGGCAAGACACTGAACCCTGGCTTAGGCCCCCAGTAGGACTTCCCTTAGACCTTAGAAACCTACTGGTGAATGGGTAAATGAGAGGCTAATGTAAAGCGCATTGAGAACCATGAAGGTGGAAAAGTGCTATATAAATGCAGTCCATTTACAAATTTAGTTTCCTTTTTATTTTTCTTCTTATTTGACACATGTTGCATGAACAAAACACAATAAAAACCAAGGGGATAAAAAAGGAAAACAGTTGAATTGTTCTGAATATTTAATCTAAACCCTCCATTATAGTTATTTTTCTTTTTTTTTAGTCCTTTTTTTTGCTAATGTTTCCATGTTAGTTATAGTTTTGTAAATGTATTAGTTTTTGTTGATAATTTTTTGTTTAATTTACCACAATTTGTTTTTTTATTTTATCATTTTTACTTAATTTTGTTCCATTTATGTTCAGGATTAAACTGAATCATGTGAAAAAGGGAAATATCCAAAACATGAAGGACACCAGCCCTTGAGGACTGGAGTTTGACACCCCTGCTCCAGAACAAAGCCACAGTTTCAGTAGATAACCAGTGCTAGAACAGACGCTAAATCCTTCTACTCTTTAAACAACAACCTGCTAAATTCTTTTTCTTCTGTAATATCACATTTTTCCAAAATTTGGTCAAAATATAGAGTGTGTGTATGTGTGTGTGTGTGTGTGTGTGTGTTAAATGTTGTTTCAGGAGTAAACAAATGTTGTCAGGCACAACAAGCCCCGCCCCCTCACAAACATTTGAACTCTTAATGAACCCTCAAAACCTGATACTACGGGTTTGACCTTTCAAAGTCGCCCAAGGTCAAAGGTCATGATCCCATTTTGGAGCCTACTTGTAGTTTACAATAGTAACTGAATACTTATCAATAGTAACTGAGTATTTATCAATAGCAGGCGCGCAGATGGTGGGTGTGTCAGGTGTGTCATGACACACCCAGTTTTGAACGCCCTTAGATCCATCCCACCCACTTTTATTTAAGAAAAAAACATGTTACTTCTTCTTTTTCCTTTTTTTTTTTACTTTTACTACTTACTTCAAGCATCACGAGGAAACCAAAATGTGAATTAACATACATAATAACGTGACTCGGTTATTGCGCTGTCGGGCGGCATCGTCGTTGACTTTGGTTGCCACGGTTACAAACAAATAGTCTGACAGGCATCACTTGGACAGCCGGGGTGCGCGTTCAGGAGGACCCCAACACGGTATGGAATAATGAGGCGAGCTAAAAAGCAGAAAACGATCATGTGGTTTTTTCAAAGAGCAACAGCTGTAAGTAAACTGTTACTTTACGTTATCACATCATCTTCATATTTCTGTTCAAAGCAATGTCACTGTGAGAGTAGGAATGGTACAAAGCTGACCAGAGCCAAACTTTCACCTTCTTCTGCCTCCACGTAGCCTGTACATGGAAATAGTCTACCTCAGCGATCCCCAATAGGCGGCCACTTCCGACCCGCGATAGGACACAGACTGGCCCACAACAACTTGTGAGAAAAATATTCTTTTTTTGAAATATTGTGGCGGTGAGACATTAGCACCATCATCGTCTTTTTTGGAGTGTGTGAAGCGCGGCTCTCCTGCGACATATGTTTAAACTGGACATTGTCATCTGGACCTTCCCTCACTACTCAGCCTTTTCTCTATGTGGTGGACGTCTGGACACACACGCACACACACCTGCTGCAGAACCGGACCACTGTTAATTCATAGAACAGAACACAGATTCATTCATTCATTGTTTTGGGTTTTTCTTCTGTTTGTGTTTATGTACGGAGGATAATTGGTGCCATTGTTTATGAGTTAATATGATTTCAGTTTGATGTTTGTTCCATGTAAATATTGTAGATCGTGTGTTAATTAAATAATGTGATAATTGGTATGTCCATGGGTGGAGCTTAGGGGTAAATAAAGGGGAGTGTTTCCCAGTAGTGTGGGGGGTGTAGTTGGAGATAAATTCTGTAGATTTAAACAGATTTGAAGTTAAAGTAAGAGTGTGGCTGGAATCTGGGTTTTTTTTTTTTGTGCTGAATGACAAAAGAGACCAACTTTATTTTATCGTGTTTTCAGATCTCTTGTAACAATTTTTTCTTTTTCCTGGTTTGTTGGTATTTTTGCACTGGAAAAACTGTGCACTCCTCATCACTGCTGGTTTTGGACTTGGGTGAAAATAAATGAAAAACCATTGAAGTCAAACGAACCCTTGAGAAAAAAAAAAAAAAAAAAATATATATATATATATATATATATATATATATATATATACATATATATATATATATATATATATATAGATAGATAGATAGATAGATAGATAGATAGATAGATAGATAGATAGATAGATAGATAGATAGATAGATAGATAGAAAAGTCTTGACTTGTCCATTCAGATTGCAGTACTGAAGGATTTCTGGCACACACATGAAGGAGTCTCTGATGAAGAGCTCAGACGCTGAGCTGCTGGTTGAACATGTTGTACAACACATATTTAGTTTGTTTTATATATATATATATATATATATATATATATATATATATATATATATATATATGAACAACTGGCTGCTGTTACAGTTGTATTACTGTTGATTTGTTCCAGCAGACTATTTTTTTTTTTTTTTTTTTTTTGAGTTAACTAGCTGTTGTTATAAATCTGTCAACTTTCAGAGCAGACTGTAATAACCAAATATTTATTTTGAGTAAATGGTTGGTTCTCAACTTTTGTTTCCAGGGTGCAATTTGTCTTTGTGTGACCCTCACCAATAGTATTCCTGAATCCCAGGCACAACTAATAATGTTATAATGCACTATAAGCGCAGATTCAACATTGTTATCAGTATTGTCACTGGAGTGGGGCTGTTGTGGCACGGCGGCAGCCCCCCCTCCCCAAACAGAATGGTGGGGCCGGGGTGTGTTAGCTGGCATCTTCGTCCCCCCCAGTTTCACAAACCTATCTGCGCCCCTGATCAATAGTAATATATTATTATTTTACAGTTCAGATATTTTTACAGTGTAGGTAAAAATAAACCCCAGTAATAATAATAACAGTCAAGAGCTGCAGATGTTATTTTGTGACAGTTTTATTTAGTGCGAGGCCAGTCTAATAGCAGGAGTCAGTGATGCGCCTCATGCTCATGAACCTCATGCCGCTGAAGCCCATGTTCATGAAGCTGCGGTACTCTCCAGGCCTCATGTACATCATCCTGCCTCTGTAGTGAGGCTGCTCGTACATCAGCCAGTGGCCGTCCATCACGTTGCAGGACATGCAGTTGTTCATGCGGTAACGGTCCATGATGTTATCACAGTCATCCATCAGCTCGTACATCTGACCTCCGAAGTTCTCCCTCTCGTAGATCCTCATCCTGTAGGATCCCCTGTGCTGAGGAGCACAAGAAGGGAAAGAAAAGGTCACATTTGATACGTTTACGTGATGTTTATTCAGAATAAAATAAAAGCCATTTCCTTCGTGTTTACATGGACATGTTAATTCTGCTCTAGTTAATTGGTCTTTCACAGCTGGTTGGACAGAACGGCCACATAAGGTCTGGATGTCTACTGGAAGGAAACAATGGCGTCCACTTCCTGTTCTGCTTTGGTTTCAACTGTCAACATGTTAGAGCAGATACTACATGTGATGTTAGCCGACTCTCACCCTAACCCTAACAACAGGTTAGACCAGATACTACATGGCTGAGAGTTGGTAGAGCGGGTCGTCCAGTAACAAAAGGGTTGGTGGTTTGAATCCCGTTCTGTCCTAGTCAGTCCGTTGTGTCCTTCCAGTGTCACTCACACTGGTGTATGAATGTGCTCAATGGTGCCATTCAGTCTGCCCCAGGACAACATATGTAATTTACCACCACCAGAGGGAACATGTGAGAGTGAATGAATAGTGGGTCACTAATGTGTTTTGAGTGGCCAAAAAAGTACAGTATAATTCCAGTCCTTTATCATTATTATTAGCTGTGTATCCATTACAGTTTTTCGCAAAACAATAGCGATATTCCTAAAATGTCGACAAAGTATATTTGCACTTTGAACATGTTTCCATTGACGGTTGTCCTAGGGAGGAGCGTCGTAACTCTTGTGAAATATCATCGCATGATATTTCACTACTGTAAGATGAACATTTCCATGTCTTAATATTACGCTGCATTTCTCTGCTGTTTGTCTCTAAAATGACACCTATGTTTTTCCGGTGAATTATTTCAAGAAAAGTCTCCTCCTCTGTCCATGTGTATCATGTGACTATGTATGTAATGTCCTGTGATGTATAATTGCAGTTTTCCATTGTGCTTTTGTGATATATCAGAATATGGAAACGTCTGAAAAACCACCTCGTGAAAGCATGAAAACTTTGTATCAATATTTGAGTGTTTTTTTTGGAAATTCATGTGTTTCCATTAGCAGTTATTTAGATTTTGCAAATTTCCAAGGGTAATGGAAAAGCAGCTAGTGATGCCTTACTTTAACTCTACACTTATCTGAGCTCACACACATCCACCGCCCTTTGGTTTTGTTTTTTTAATTATATGAAGCTGCTGCTGTTACAAGACTATTTCTCAATTGTAGGATCAATAAAGTATTTCTGTTCTATTCTATCCTCGGTCAGTGGGTGACTCCTCTTACCATGGGGATCATACGGCAGGACCTGATGCAGTCGCTCATTCCCATCATGCTCATGTAGTCGGCGTACTCGCCCCTCCTCATGAAGTACTGGTTGCCCATGTAGTTGGTGCGGTCGTAGACCATGAAGCAGCCCCTCTCCACCCTGCAGGAGTGGCACCTGTTCATGTAGGAGGACATGTCGGGGCAGTCACTCATGCACTCGTAGGAACGGCCCTGGAAGTTCCTGTCCTCGTAGAAGACGATCTGTGGAACAGGTTTAGGTTAGAACACATGGAGAAACAAGTGTCTATATTTGAGCACTCAGCCTTAATGCAGAGAATTCAACTTTATTAACAATTTGAAAAATAATGTCAGTGATTACATTTTGGTATGAAGTAAATGTTATTATCATTAAAGAAAACTAATAAACATCTGTCCTCTTCCTGCTCTGAGCAGTGAAGAGTGCAGTGGTCTTTGTCTTTCCTCCTGCCTCCTCCTAACTTTCTGCCTCTGTCTTGTGCTCCACTCTCATCCAAACTCTACATTTCTGAACTTCATTTCTATTATCTACATGTTTGCAGATGGCAGACAGTGATAGAGTCTTGCAGGTCATTTTTATTTTCCTGATAAATGGTAGTGACGGTTCTGGCTGCGTCCAGTTTAAGTCATAGAGCGACGAAACCAAATGAAAAGTTAATTTAGATATGTCCCTGTGATATGATAGATGACAATAAAGCTATTCTGATGATGATTCTGAATGGATTTTTTTTTTAATTCATTGATATTAATAGAAACTATAATTAAAATTAAGAAGATAGGTAATTAAAACTGTTGTGTGTGCTTATAAAACCAACAAAAATGTATAAAAAAGGTGTGTGAAATTCCATTAGATTTTTTCAATCAAACTAAATATGGAAAAAAATTACAGAAATAGTTCTGTATGGGATTCGTTGAATATGATGGTGAAGAAGATAAAATACATGAAAAATAAATGAATATATATATTTTTAAATTGTTAAGTAATATGAACATTAAACTAAAACTTAGCATTTAGGGGATTTACAAAAAAGGAAAACTAATAAAAATGACCAAATCTGCTCCAAAAACTCATTCAAATTAACTAAATTAAAGTGGGTAAAAGCTATAAAAAGTAAATAAAAGTAAACTTTCATGAAAAATGAAAGTTCTTGTGAGCATGTTGTGCAGTATTTAGCGTTAGGAAGATGTGCTCACCCTGCTCATCATGTTCATTCCAGTGGAGGTCATTTTGCTGGTCAGTGGACTGCTGCTGCTGCTGCTGCTGCTGGTGGTTCTGCTGCTGCTGCTGCTGCTCTGGCACTAAACTGTACCCTACCTGGTTTAACCCTTTCCTTTTATACATGCCCTCACAGACTGTGCCTTTGTGTAAAGTTCCTGAGCCAGCAGCAGAGCCATAGAAAAGCACTGTCACATTTACACACAAACCCTTTCAGCTGCTGGTTCTCGTACACCAGCGCCGTCACCAAAAGTCTGAAAGGGTTAACAATTGGAGATCATACCTGGACATTGTGGATTTACTGTTGTATATACTGATGCATCAGCAATAAAACTGAACTAGACTTTCTTCATAAAGTATGTTCTTCAGACATTAAATGTGTTAAATCTTAATCAGATGAATGAGAAAACCAATGACTTTAGTGTTGGTTAGTTGATGTTTTTAATATATATGATGGTGTGTTATTCCACATATATGTTGGTTTATGTTCATGTATACAATGGATTAGTAATTATTCCACTAGAAAGAACCTGTAAAGTGAATGGATCATTATGTGCAGACAGTGTTTGGAAGTAGATCTGGTAGATCTGACACTAATACACATTACTAATATAATTATTCTTAACTCATAATTATGACTTTTATATCATAATTATGAGATATAAAGTCATAATTATGAGATAAAATGTCAGATAAAATTATGAGATAAAACTCATATACGTGACAGAATAATAAGTAACATGAACAAAGTAAGACACAAAGTTTTTTATTAATTTTGTTGCTCATTGTTTATTTTTTTCTACATTTTACGTATTTTTTCTTTAACTTTTTCCCTGTGATGCTCAGAAGCACTTGGGAGCCCAATGTGACAGGATGCCCATTTTGACAGAACTACTTTGGCTTTGACCAAAACTGGACCAGAACTTGACTCACAGGACACTGTTGGGGGTAAGTCACTGTGGGTGCACCAGAGTAAAGACACTGATGACATATACATTCATGTGAAAAATAGTGAACTATCCCTTTAAGAGGTACTACTCAGCTCCTCCTCACCTCTGCAGAAGTCTGAGATAATGATGTAATGTCCTCCAGGTGTGATGAAAGAGGAAAATATCTAAAACATACAAGACACTAGCCCTCTAGTTTGACACCACTGACACTTTTGACATGATATGGGTGTAAGATGAGTTGCGTAAGAAGAAACCCAGTGGCTGCAGTTCCACCGCTGAGCCTGAAGGGGCGCTGTCAAACATCCCTCCTCTCTGTCATGACTCTCTTTTCTTGGTTACAAAATCTGTGTTGTCAAACGTTGCTAAGGAAGTTATTAGGCTACTTTAAATTGCCCACACAACAGTAAACCAAAGGTAACTTCACATACTGATGTCATGCATACATAACAATAATTAAATAGCTGGGTAAGACTGAAGCAACCGTTGTTCGTTTTTATCCACACTATCCAGGTTACCGTTAGCTAGTTAAGCTAGCCTGGACATGACTGCAGCGTTAATGTAACTCTGGCTAATTAGCTTAGCAGTTAGCTCACTTTAGCACCGTAGATGTTGGTTGAACGTGCCTTAATATAATGATACATTTGGGCAAACACAACCGTAGTTACAGTAAGTAGTTAAATAAGAAAATTATATATTTTGGTCTTTTACTCGAGCCAGTATTTAATATGTCTTTTGTTAACGTCAGTAGATTGTGGGTTAGTTTAAGGCCGTAATCACTTGTCACAGCTGTTAATGATGGTTGGTAGTTAAGGTGAGGGTTATATTGGTACTTATGACGGTAAGGTGGTTATCTGATTTTAATAGAGCTGAAAAACGTCCGTGTTTCCATGTATTGCTAATGTTGTGATTTTATTATTTATTGATTAGTTAGGTGTGGATGTGTTTATGTTTTGTTTGTTTACTCTTGGTCACTTTGTCTTATTGTCTATTGTGTTTTCATTTTGTGTTGCCTTCAAGGACGTCCGTTTGTCTGTCTGTATGTATTTATTATTTATTCATCTTTGACTTTCTTGGTTTGTCAAATTAGGTCTGTATGACTGTATGTGCATGTGAAAATGATAAATGAGGTGAATTGATCCAAAGGACCTGATTTTTTCAAATATTCTGTTAACAGTAAGTTACGCCATCGACTGTTTTGTGGAGAAGGGATGAGATCAAACAACATTTTCTTCCTCCCACTCCTTTTTGAATATAAAGCCATGTTTTGTTTTTCATGTACATGTTTTTTTGAGTGTGATTGTTTTGTTTGTAGCATATTTGAAATAACTGACCTGAACTTGCACTGCAGTGCACTCTTGTTAGAGTAGCTACACATTTAACCCAATAATATCTCATCCTGTTTTTGTTTGTACATTTAGGTTTGAGATGACAGATCCCCCCGACTACAGCTGGTCTCAAACATGACGAAAGGATGACTGAGAATGGAGAGGACAAAGACCTCCATCAGTTCAGTGAAGCACAGGAAAAAAGAGACCCATCTGTCAGTAAAGACAGCGGGACCCTTAGGACATCCTTATCAGATGTCATTACCAACAAAGAGCATGGTGATGTCCTCAGACCACCTGCCAGAAAAACAGAGGGAGAGATTAGTTCACATCAGCCTCGACCACCTTCATTACCCAGGCGATTAAAGCACATCAAAAGTGGATCTGTTGAGGAGACACTGAGGACCAGGAGATTGCGAAACAGCCAGGGGAGTCTGAGCGATCCAGCTGAGACTGGCTCTTCTACAGACTCTCTGAAAGAGGACCAGGCACTTCAGGCTCCAGGTGGATTTGTTGTTATTGGTGCAGCCACTTCCAGAAATGACCAAGACTCCACAGTTGGACCCATCTCTCCTGTCCTGACAGGATCCCCAGTCTTCCGGGACAGAGGAAGCAGTCTCTCAGAGTATGAGAAGAGACCCCAAAGCCAACAGAGCGACTCCACAGACCATCGGGTCAGGTCCTCCAAGGTGCGCCTTTCCCCTGTGCAACCTACGGGTCCACTCCCTGCACTGGAGAAGACGTTTGCATCAGCCACTTTAAGGGCAGCTAATAGGATTGACAGGGATTGTGTGGATTATATGGTACTGGCCAAAGAGAAGCTCGGGGACAGACTCCACAGGAACCTGAGCGACAGCAGGCTTCTGGAGAATATGGGGTCGGACAGTGCCTCTGTCAACTCTATGAGATCCACCTACAGTGTGCTTAGCCCCATCAGACCCCAGGATGTGAGGAACAGGTACAGTAGGCATAGCGGACCACTAGACTAGATGATGTCATTATTAAGTCAAATTCAAACAAGATGTCAAAACCTATTGGAAGCCTAAAGTGTGAACAGGCTGAGAAACAAGTGTTAGTGGTTTAAACCTGCTAGAAGCTAGCCACATTTACAGCTGGGTGTGTATCATCTAGTCCACAGCAGAGGTATTAAAAGTACTCATATTCTGTACATCTACTTATGTGAAAAAATACTCTGGTTAAAGTAGAAGTACTGATTCAACTCAGCTACTTGAGTAAAAGTAAAAAAGTACAATTTCTCAATTGTAATGAAGTACAAAAGTAAGAAGTAAAACTGCATTTTTTGTGCCATGAACGCAATAATACTTATTTAACCAGGAAAAATCATACCCATCATTTTACCAACATGCCTATTTCTACACTATATACCATATATATATATATATATATATATATATATATATATATATATATATATATATATTTCTTTCCCCAAAGGACATAGAATTTACAATAGACTATTGACAATAGACATAAAGTAAAAAGAATAAGCACACCCGCATAAAAAAGGGGGTACATTTAAATAAAGAGGTAAGTGGTCAGTGTTATACCTGTGAGTGTTAGTGTGAAGGTGTAATCAGGTGCATCACAGTTTGTGGCTGTTGTATTAGGGTGTATGGTTGCATGCATCTATGACTTTAAGGGTGGAACTGTGTATTTCATAAATCTGTTTTTAAAGTAAAGATGCATTTTGTTACATATATGTTTTCTTCCATTTTCCTGAACAATTTCTTGAGATTAATATATTTTTTTCAATTTAAAACTCTTTCTACTGTATTGTACCATATAAATGTATCTGGTTCTTTGGTTGTTTCCATAGTCTTGTCAGTTGTTTTAGTGCAGTTAGTCTTAGAGTACTTTGCTTTTATTTTTCCTCCTATATCAATCCCTAAAAAATGTACTAGTGTAAAAGTAGAGAGTTTATTTGATATCAAAAATATACATAATAACTTGTCTCACTTCTTCTCAAAATTATTTTATAATAATAGGACATGCAAAAAGTACATGTGTGATGAGGTTTTTCTTCTCCACATCCTGTCCAAGGCCCTATCGCCGCTATGCCTGTCCTCAGTGGACATGGAATTTAAATAAAGACATTTTTACAATATTTTGGAGTTCCTTGGTGATAGAAAAGTTTTTTTCTTTTCAACTAACTGGACAATACTATATAAAGTACTGAAACACTGTTAACTCATTGACTGCCAGCTATGTTCAGAATAGACAGCTCCATACTGCCACAGTTTTTGGCCATTTTCACTGAACTTTCAAGACCTGAAAAATAGGTGTCCCAACACCTTGCATTGCCTCGTTCACAACTTTTAGTATGTACCTAACTAACACACATGCATACACACACAAGCAGCATTATGGTGTTATAACGTGCTTACATGCACTCCCAGAGTGACGGTCTAGACTGGACTCCCAGAGATATGGGGGTGAATCTGCCACCTAACCCTCATCAGTCGCGGTGGCGACACTCTTACTTGCTGATCTAATGCCAGACAAACTCTGGGCCAGTATAAGATGATTGAATTTTTTTTATTCGCTCAATTTCATCTTCCGCTTCATTTTCTCTCTCTCTCAACCTCCGTCTTCTCTGAGGCACAAATCTATGGTTGCCTTTTGTTGGAAAATACAGCTTCTGCACCGACTGGGACAGAAATACACTGTCCACAGGTCTGACATTCACACACATGATGGACAAGACTTTGATCCACTGCCCCCACGAAAAAATGCAACATATATATGTCTTTGGCAGTCAATGACTTAAAACAGGCAATTAAATTAAAAAGATAATACTCATTATTGCAACTATATTAAAAAAATGTCGTGTGACATAACAGTAACAGTATGAATCAAATATATTAACAATATTTTACTGATAACCCTGACATATGTCTGCTTTAATAATTTTGTATAGGTAGGTTTTGGTTGTGGGGGCACTGTGGTGCAGTGGTTAGTGCTTGTGCCTCACAGACAGAAGGTCCCTGGTTCTATTCCCACACCAGGTCTTTCTGTGTGGAGTTTCCATGTTCTCCCCATGTCTGCATGGGTTTTCTCCAGGTACTTGTTTCCTCCCACCATCAAAAGACATGCACTGATAGCAGGGCCGGTTCTGGTCAATATGGTGTGCTAGGCGAACACCCCTCTTTCATTTTGTGGAATTACAAATGATCATCTGTAAACATACTGTTTTACATATGATGGAGTACGTACTGAGTGTCCATGAATTATCACTGTCACTGTTAAGGTTAATGCTTTATTTACCATATTTTCCACACTATAAGGGACACTGGATAATAAGGCGCATTAAGTGAAGCTAAACAGTTACAATAACGTTCAACCTTGTTGACTTGTAACATAGAACAAAACAACTGCTAAATCAAACTTTAAAAGAGTCCAAATTCTGAGATAAAAAGCCAAAATTATGTTATAAAAAGTCAAAGTTATCTGATAAAAATGGTAAAATTCTGAGAAAAAAGTCTTTTAAGTGTGCCTTATAGTCCAGAAAATTTGGTAGCTTAATATTTAAATTGTGTGGGACTTGGCGCCCTCAAGACATCTGGTGCCCTAGGCGACCGCCTAGTCTGCCTATGGTTAACGCCGGCCCTAACTGATAGGTTAACTGGTTAATCTAATTTGTCCATAGGTGTGAATGTGACAGTGATTGTTTGTCTATATATGTTCAGCCCTGAGATGAACTGGAGACTCATACAGGGTGACCTCTGACCCCGCCTTCACCTATTGGAGCTGGATTAGGCCCCCAGTGACCCCTGTGGCCCTAGTGAGGATAAAGTGGGTTCAGATGATGAGGCGAGGTTTTGGTTGCAGTGAGTTATTTTTGAAGTTAGTTTTTTTTTAAGGTGGAGGTAATTAGCACGGGTTATGCTTCAAAAGCAAAACTTTTTGCAACGCTCAGTGATTTTTAATACGTGTTCAAATGAAGCACGTCCACTTGACTTTGTTCATTTGCAGTGTTCACATGTTTCAAATAAAAAGGGAAAGATAGTGGATGAGGATTAATGTGGGATCTGAGCTGCTGCTTGTTCAGCACAGTTTTGGACAGTTTAGATGTTCAGTCAGTTTAGAGGGAACAGCTTCATGTTACATGTGGATGATTCTGTTAAAACACACAAACACCAAAGAAATGAGTCATTTACTGTTGCATTTATATTTAATTCTGATGGATTTCTGCCTTTCAGGAGTTTTCTGGAAGGCAGTGTTCTTGGAAGTGGAGCTCTACTCGGGGCTGAGGAGCTGGACCGATACTTCCCTGACAGGAGAGTGGGCGTCTACATCACCACTTGGAATATGCAGGGGGAGAAGGTATGGGGGCGGTCCTATTAAAGTAGACCACACTTAATACTTGTACTGTTGGAGTCAGTAGCTGAGGCTGAGTCCCATTATTACCACTTCCACTGGCTTTTACCCCTAACGCTGGCTTTTACCCCTAACACTGGCTTTTACCCCTAACACTGGCTTTTACCCCTAACACTGGCTTTTACCCCTAACACTGGCTTTTACCCCTAACACTGGCTTTTACCTCTAAGGCTGACTTTTACCCCAACGCTGGCTTTTACCCCTAACGCTGGATTTTACCCCTAACACTGGCTTTTACCCCAACGCTGGCTTTTACCCCTAACACTGGCTTTTACCCCTAATGCTGGCTTTTACCCCCAACACTGGCTTTTACCCCTAATGCTGGCTTTTACCCCTAATGCTGGCTTTTACCCCAACACTGGCTTTTACCCCCAACACTGGCTTTTACCCCCAACACTGGCTTTTACCCCTAATGCTGGCTTTTACCCCTAATGCTGGCTTTTACCCCCAACACTGGCTTTTACCCCTAATGCTGGCTTTTACCCCAACACTGGCTTTTACCCCTAATGCTGGATTTTACCCTTAACATTGGCTTTTACCCCTAACACTGGCTTTTACCCCTAACACTGGCTTTTACCCCTAACACTGGGTTTTACCCCAACACTGGCTTTTACCCCTAATGCTGGCTTTTACCCCTAACACTGGCTTTTACCCCTAACACTGGCTTTTACCCCTAATACTGGCTTTTACCTCTAAGGCTGGCTTTTACCCCCAACACTGGCTTTTACCCCTAATGCTGGCTTTTACCCCAACACTGGCTTTTACCCCCAACACTGGCTTTTACCCCTAATGCTGGCTTTTACCCCTAATGCTGGCTTTTACCCCCAACACTGGCTTTTACCCCTAATGCTGGCTTTTACCCCCAACACTGGCATTTACCCCTAATGCTGGTTTTTACCCCAACACTGGCTTTTACCCCCAACACTGGCTTTTACCCCTAATGCTGGCTTTTACCCCCAACACTGGCTTTTACCCCTAATGCTGGCTTTTACCCCAACACTGGCTTTTACCCCTAACGCTGGATTTTACCCCTAACACTGGCTTTTACCCCTAACACTGGCTTTTACCCCTAACACTGGGTTTTACCCCAACGCTGGCTTTTACCCCTAATGCTGGCTTTTACCCCTAATGCTGGCTTTTACCCCTAATGCTGGCTTTTACCCCTAACACTGGCTTTTACCCCTAATACTGGCTTTTACCTCTAAGGCTGGCTTTTACCCCCAACACTGGCTTTTACCCCTAACACTGGCGTTTACTCCTAAGGCTGGCTGTGTTCAGGTGAAAGTGTCGTGTGTCCCATTCTTTTCCAAAATGAGCAAAAGTTCTGTTGAACCTGTAAAGTCACCACTGTGTTTATAGTGAGGTCTGGACCACACTTTGCAGAGTAGGGGAGAATACTTCATTTGATCAGAGACATACGAGAACTTGTAAAAAAGTTGAATTGAAATCTGTCCATAATGTTTTGAGCTGTTGTACACAGACAGGCAGGCAGACAGACAGACAGGCAGACAGACAGACAGGCAGGCAGACAGACAGACAGGCAGACAGACAGACAGGCAGACAGACAGATAGATAAACACCAGCAAAAACACAACCTGTTTGGCAAAAGTATAAGGTAAATTTTAACAATATTGTTCCTCACTTTATCATTAGTCCATGTGTTTTATTATGGATCAGTTCTACAAAGACACTAAACTCTCATTTTCAAGGGATGACTGGCTTTTAAAGTCCACTCTAAACCCAGTCAAGTGGTGGTAATGGGACTGAGCCTTAATTATATTTCATCTGTTCTTTCCCAGGGGCTTCCGGCCAACTTAGACGACCTCCTACTTCCAACAGACTCTGAATTTGCACAAGACTTTTATGTCATTGGGGTCCAGGAGGGCTGTCCTGACAGGTACACTACGTTCTGTCTTTAAGGATCAGTTCTAAAAACTGAGAGTCATTCAGTGTTTTCCACTGCGTACAGGAGGGAGTGGGAGATCCGTCTTCAGGAAACTCTGGGACCCTATTATGTCATGCTATATGCAGCGTCACATGGTGTTCTGTATCTCACTATATTTGTGCGAAGAGACCTCATATGGTTCTGCTCAGGTCAGTCTCTCTAAATGTTCATTATGATTGTAGTGTGTGTCACTGAAGTGTTCGTGGTTAGATTAGTTTCTAAGTTTAACCCTCTATGGGAATACATGAGCTTTGATTTTAAGTGTATTAAAGCCTAAAATAAATGTCCTATGCTCACTTTACAAAATTGACCTCACTTTACAAAATTGACCCCAAAATAAAGGTGGGGGTAAATAAAGGTTATTTTGGGGTCATTTATAAATGACTTTGTCCCGTTAGGGTATATATTCGTACTTTTTTTCACGAATTCTTAATGTAAAAAAACAATTGATAAAAGACTAATGTCTTCATCATCCATGCACATATTTGACTGAAAAACACGTAATGGGTTTAACCCTACCCCCTCAGATTTTTCTGAAACTTTGTCGTAGGGGTAAGTCTGGCAGGAAAAGATGATTCTCCAATTTTTATGTTGATCGGACAAACCGTTTCCGAGATATGGCTGCCAACATTCTGCCGATTTTAGCGATTTTTTACGATGCCGCCATTATTCTAACTGCAATAACTTCTGAACTACTGGTCCTTTTCATGAAATGCGTGTCATTCTGTCAGAAACATTTTAAGGAATCCAAATCTTAAATCAATTTCCATATCCACGTTTTCATGTAATGATCTTGAAATCAAATATTTGACCTTGAATTTGACCTTGTGGATCACATGACCTTGACATGAGTTTTGGTCCATTTCATAGCCCTTCATAGTCTGCAAATAATATGAAAAAATCACAGGTGTAATATTTTTTGTTAGAGCTACAGGAAAAGTTTCAGCAAAATCTGAGGGGGGTAGAGTTAAATTTGTCCAAAAAATTGGGTGATTTGACATGGAATGACCCAAACATGTAATTTCAGAATGATTCTAAAATCCTAATAAATATATAAAAATATTCATGTTAGTTATGAATTCAGAAAAATTGATGAACATAAGATTGAATGGACGACAGCAAATGAAATGTGGTTCAACCCCCACAAAAATCAAAAGCAGTTCAGTTAGTTAAATTCTTGATATTTCAATATAAACATGACTCGGGTAGGTCTAGAGGTAAATACTTTCTGAGTGATTTTTTTTTCACTTTTAACTCTTTTAAAGAAGGATTTGTAGATGTCTTCATATGACTAAATAGTTAAAAACTATTTAGGCTATTTAGTAATATTTGTTAATTGGTGACTTGTGTGGTTTATATTTTAAAAATGGACTTAATATTTGTTTATTGGTGATTTATGTGTTATATAATAATTGACTTACCTTGACACAACTCATGCATGTGACCCAACATGTGCTCTTGTCTCCTGCACTTCCTTGTTGCATCACATGACATCAGGATATTAAATAATCTTTGATTTTATTGGTTAGACAGGATTTTAGATGATACATTTATGGTACAATATGATTGGTTACAGGCTTGTGTTATTTTTTAAAGCTTTTTTAAGTGTCATTTATAAATGACATGGTGCCATAGAGGGTTAAGGGTGGCTCTGTGCTTCACAGTCTTCTTGTAGTTTTCCAGGGTTCCTGCTCTAACTAAACAGGTGTTTTTTGGCCACTCATAGAAGTGGAGCACTCCACTGTCACCACCAGGATCATCTCTCAGATCAAGACCAAAGGGGCTGTGGGAATTGGCTTTACCTTTTTTGGCACTTCCTTCCTTTTCATCACCTCCCATTTTACCTGTGAGTACAATCTGCAAAAGCAGGGATGTTGGATAGAAACGATACTATTAACTCTGTAACAAGCCATAGGTTGCACTTGTCCTTGTTCTTTTAATATTTGTGTTGATCTTAGGCTAGCTCAGTTTCTAATGCCGCCATATTCCTCCTCCAGCTGGGGACGCTAAGGTCTATGAGAGAATATTGGATTACAACAAGATTGTTGAAGCTCTAGCTCTTCCAAAAGGCCTCCCAGATACCAACCCTTACCGTTCCACACCATGTAAGTCTACACCATTATTTGATTATTACATACATCTCATCTCCATTGACCGAGAGGTTGGTGGTTTGCATCCTGGCTCTGGCTGTCCACATGGCGAAGTGTCCTTGGGCAAGACCTGATGTAGGCTTCCAGTAGGACTGACAGAACCTTAGAAACCTACTGGTGTATGAGTGTGTGTGAATGGGTGAATATGAAGCTAATGTAAAGTGCTTTGAGCACCATGAAGGTGGAAAAGAACTCTATAAGTGCAGACCATTTACCATTTATCTCATCTCAGCCCTCTTTCACTTCAAATCACATAGAGCTAACCGTGGCAACCAGGTCTCTCCATTTGGGTCCGTCATGGGCAAGATGGTGGGCTTGTGCCACGGTCATATTGCAGGCCCTAAGGTCCTGGGCCACTACATCCAGCCAACTGGTACGGTGTACACCTCTGGGTCTTCTCCATCCAGCTATCTGGGGATTAAAGGCCAAGATGGTGTGCCATGGGCAGTCGGAGAATATGGCCTTACCAGCGTCCCTTAGGGTCTGATTTGTGACATGCTGGCTCCTATTGATACCTTCAGTCCTTTTAAGGGCCCTGGAGTCGAAACCGTCAAGCCTGGCTGCCAGGGTGTTATTGAGTGGCCAGGTTTCTGCGCCATACAGAAGGACAGAGATGACTAAGGCGTTGTAGAGCTGGAGCTTAGTCTCCTGGTATATGTGCCGGTGTTGCCACAGGGGTCTCCATAGGGCCTGCATAACAGAGGCTGCTAGGGCGCAGTGGCAGTCGATTTAGGTTTTGAGGTCACTGGAGTTTGACAATGTTGACCCCAGATATTTAAAGGTAGTAACAAAGTGGACAGGGGTGTCGTCAAAGAGGAGTGGTAGTGGGTCAGGTCCATTGCCTACATGCATAAGCTCACTTTTTGGCCAGCTTATCTTCAGGCCTAACTTTCTGGACTCCTCATCGAAGATGCAGAGAGACATACATCTAGTGATGCTTATTCTTGGACATATGATCGTACCTCGGGTCAAAGGGGGTTTCGGATCTTTCAACTTCTGACCCCCTCACCCAGGCGACCTGACCAGGAATCTCCTGGCCTGTGTCCAAGAAGCCCTCGTTCACTGCTTGTCCCTTTGGATCCACAGCCATCGTGAGGCTCTTTCGCAGCCTCAGATGATGAACAGATGGCTTTCCTTTTGTGTGATGCCCAAGAGACTAAAGGCCCCACAGAGTGACTTCTCTGTAAAACCCCTTGACCCAGACATCTTGCATGCCACCCCCTTCCTCCACCAGCTCTGCATCCTTTTCCCTCTTTCTCTGCCCGTGCTCCTCAATCCTCTCCACCCAGCTCCAGTAAAATGACCTGTTTGGATGAGTCCGAGAACAGGACGATGTCTGGAAATTTCAGTTGTTTTTCCAGGTCCACCCTTAGCTGCCATTCCCTGGCTGTTCCAAGAATGTCAGTTTGGGCTTTCGTACTAGGAAATGGTTGTTCCCCAGCTTTAACAAAGCCGATGAACAACTCGCTGCCCTTCTGCACAAATGTTCAGTAAAGCTACAGGAGCTCCATATATGAGAGAGCAGCACAGTGGTGTCTGAGCAAATATAATAATAACAAGGCAGTCAGAGACAGCAGACCTCCGCCAAGGCTTGATATGGCATCACATGACATCGAACATGATGTATTTGAGCCATAGGTGTTGACCCATCTGATGTCCGAACGTGAGTCGATGTGAAGGCAAAAACCACAGAGATTCTATCTTGTTTTAGCTGTTCACCTTTAGTGCGACCTTGACCTTTGACCTTCAGTCCTCAAAATCTAATTGGTTCTTCCTTGACCCATTATCTATCATATTTGAAAGTTTCATCAATATATGTTCAGAACTTTTTTCATAATCCAGCTGACAATCAGACAAACGGACTCAAATTTAATACCTCCTTGGCGGAGGGAATAATAATAATAATGGATTAGATTTCTATAGCTCTTTTCAAAACACCCAAAGCGCTTTACATTAGTGATCCATTATTCATTCACTCTTACATGCTCTCTCTGGTGGTGGTCAACTACGTAGTTGCTGTCAACTACGTAGTTGTGTCAGTCTGCCCACCACCAAACATTCATACACTAGTGTGAGTGACATTGGAGGGGGACGAAGTGTCTTGCCCAAGGACACAATGGACTGACTAGGACAGAGTGGGAATCAAACCGCCATTGGTTAATGGACGATCAGCTCAACCAACTGAGCCATGGCCGCCCCATAATGTGTCTTTAACCCCTCCCTCACTGAATACACCTGTGGTCAGTCTGTGCAAAATAGGCTGGATCTTCCAAACACTGAGCCACACAAGCTGCTACCATTCTTCTTTTTTCTCTAACTGCATAAATCACAATATGCTGCAATGTCATCACAGATGTATTTTTTTAAAGCCACTAAAAATGGTCCAGTATTGCAGCTTTAATATCATGTTGTGTAATCTGGCACATGGTATTTCTATTCTGTGTTGTCTTAGCTGACGTCACCACCAGGTTTGACCAGGTCTTCTGGTTTGGAGATTTTAACTTTCGCCTCAGTAAAAACCGTGTGGAGGTGGAAAATCTGATCAACCGAACAGTGGGTGATGACATGGGCCCTCTGCTGGAGTGTGATCAGCTCTCCAAGGAAATAAAAGATGGTATGCTTTGCATAAAGGAACACATAACAGGGAAAATGTGTTTTGTTGAATGTTATTGATTTTCTTCTCTTTGTGAATGTGCTTCTTTTTTCCCTCCAGGGTCAATTTTCAAAGGTTTTCAAGAGGCACCGATTCACTTCCTCCCAACGTACAAATTTGATATCGGCTGTGACATCTATGACACTACATCTAAACAGAGAACGCCTTCATATACAGTAAGATAAAAACCTGCATCAGACAGTCACATACTAGCCCTGTTTACAGGAGAGTTTTTATTCCTGTTTAATTCAGAACAACGGTTCAGTTGATGATTTACAATTAAAGTGAATTCAGAATAAAGTCACTGGTTTATTCTGATCTTAATTCTGAATTCAATAATTCCTCTGACATGGAAACATTTAATTCCTCTTTATCATTATTTCTGTTATTCTGCACATGCTCCTGGTCTGGTCGCCATGATGCACATATTTCATTGTGGACATTAGTTTGTTGATTCCTATGGTTGATTGGTCGAGCTGCTGCTTATATCACAAAAATAAATGTCAACATGCAATTATCTAGCATGTTGATAATTGAAATGAAGGCAAAACAGGAAGTAGATGCCATCGTTTTCTTCCAGTAGACATCCAGACGATAAGCGGCTGTTCTGTCCAATCATAACCCTCTGTACCTACAGCACTGAAAGACAAATTAACTGGAGTGGAATACTAGCCTAGCCGTGCTATCCTTATTCATTCTATGTATGGGTCTAGTGGTGCTTCATAGTCAGGGGAGGCGGGGCTAAAAGGTTGTCTTTCAAATCAATAGAACATTACTACAACCAATCAGCGTAATCTTTAGGAGGTTGTAATTAGAGCGCCGGAAAGTTGACGGAGGAGTCTGGAGAAAGTTAGGAATGACTAAACAAAATGGTGCATTATGGAGCTTAATTAGTTAATGACTACCTCATGTTGTGTCAAAAGTACATCCCCCCAAAAAAGTCCTGGTGGAAACACACCTAAAGTAGAAATCAAATGTCGACTTTAATGTCATCATTTCAGAGATAGAGCAACGGTTCTGTAGCTGTAGCCTCACATGCACATGATGTGAAGGTAAGGTGTTGACGTGCTGCAACTGTAGGCTGTTGACTGGAAGTGCTAATGTTAGCCTTTAATAACATGGTCTCTCCTTTTAGTGATGGTTACCAACTGAAAAATGTGAGTCAGCATGACGGTGCAGATTAATGTAAAAATTTGAAGATTAAAGTCGACATTTGATTTCAACTTTATTCTGGACATTTTGTAGCCTAGCCTCGCTATCCCTATTCACTCCATGTATGGGTCTAGTGGTGCTTCATAGTCAGGGGAGGCGGGGCTAAAAGGTTGTCTTTAAAATCCCTCTGCATGCAATAGGACCGTACGACAAACAATCAGTGTAATCTTTAGGATGACGTAGTTAGAGCGCCGGAAAGTTCACAGAGGAGTCCAGAGAAAGTTAGGAATGACTAAACAAAATGGTGGATTATGGAGCTGAACGACTGTTGGTCGCGTCTGTAAAAAGAATTTAAAGATTGATGACGTTTTCTCACATTCTTCACTCATCTGTGATAAAAGGAAATCTACACCTGTTGTTGTTCTTCTTCTATGGTTGTTTACAGTTGTTTCTCTTCCAATCATCGCAGCGTCACTTTGTTAGGCCCACCCTCTTGACTCTATACTTGACCGTGATTGGTCGACCAGTTTCAGGGAAATCTAGCCAAAAGTGAAACGAGACTACTACTGTAGAACATTAGATTTACTGCCGCTAGGAGGGTCTAGCACAGCTAGGCTACTGGAATACACGCGTCTCTATGGAAACCTGTATTCAGAATGAACATGTCCATGTAAACATGAAGGAAATAGCTTTAATTCTAAATTAATTTATTCAGAATAAATAATTCTGAATGAAAAAAAACATCATATAAACACAGAATCTATGACACTACAGTACAATTGCAAAAAGCCTAAATCAGTGAAGTTTGATGTGAAAATGTTGTGATCCACAGGACAGAGTTCTGTTCAGAAGCAGGCAGGCTGACGACATCCAGGTGATCAAGTACAGCAGCTGCACCAGCATCAAGACTTCAGACCACCGGCCCGTCATCGGAGTGTTCCAGGTCAAACTGAGGCCAGGCCGAGACAAGTCAGTCCATGTGGAAAACTAATGCATTATACATTTACTAACACATCCATGGTACAGGAGGGTGAGAGGGATAAGGCGGTGCTGGACCAACACACACACTTATTCATTTTTCAGTCTCTGAACATCACCACTGTCTAAACATAGTCCACCTGCTGTTGTGCATGTTCTGCAGATGTTGAGTACCAGCCTCAGGATTATTCTGAAATACAACATTCTATTTCTTTTAATATATCTCCTGAATCCTACATCCTACATCTTTATGCAAATTATTTGGCTTTCATACAATTTAATTCAATTTTATTTATAGAACCCCAAATCACAACAATGTCGTCTCACAGGGCTTCACAGGGTTGATTGGATTGGACAATCAACCACAGAAATAGATAAGCATCCCCTGTCCTTAGACCCTCCTTCTCGGCAAGAAAAAACTCCAAAACCCAGTGGGAAAAAGAAACCTTAGGGAGAACCACACTGAAGGACAGATCCACTCCCATGGACGGACAGACTATACATGAACGTCCATTTGTAGATGAAAGGAAGTGGGGGGCAGGTCCATCCATCAGACAGGTGACGGTGGGGGTCACAGGTCAGCACAGGACATGCGAGTCACTGCAGATCCTGTTGTCTATGGTTCCTTATGTGGATAATACTGTGAGTTACGATATGGTTGTGGTTCAACCATAAAACATTATTCAAAAGGGAAAAAGGGGGGGTAAACTTGCCTGGTTGTCACAACATTCCAATGCTCTGCAAGCTGTTGGGTTCTGGCCAACATTTTAAGGCGAGTCATTTCCCAAAGTGCGCGGTTGATCCGCCTCTGTTTGCTATTGGTTGAAGCCTGAAATGGCAGAGTCGAAGCTTAAACCAATCACACCATTCTTTAATGTGACGTATCCAGCGGGGCTAACTGGTAGATTAAACTCTTACTGAAGCCAGTCGGAAGCAAGGCCAAAACATCTTTCCTTCAGGGTTAGCATTAGCATTAGCATTAGGTCTGCTCTGTTTTCAACCAGAATGTCCAGGGGAAATTTTTTGCTACATCATCTACGGCTGAGTCAAAGTCTTGTCTTAAAATGTCTAAATAAATTTCACCACAATTTTAACCATTTTATAATTAGTTTTTTGTTTTTTTTTTCATGTAAAAATGAGAGGGTTTTTTGGGGGGTTATTTCCATCTATTTTTGTTTGTATAGTTTGTAAAAGAAAATATTTTCATTATTTAATGGGGGTGTTTGGCACTAAATCAAAGACAAATGTTTGCAGTTACTATTTACGTATTATTCTATTATTTTACTGGTAATCACATCAGGCCTGGAAAGAACAGGAGTCTAAGAGCCCTGGTCTAAACCTGCAGGACAGTGTTCCTCCAGGACCAGGGCTCACAAACTGTTCTATAGAATGACTGCAGATGTTTGTAGGAAGTCATCATCATTAATTAAAAACATGTTTTTCTGCCAGTGTTTCCTAAATGTTGCTTGTGTGTGTTTGTCAGCATTCCTCTTGGTGCAGGACAGTTTGACCGGAGCCTGTACCTGGAGGGCATCAGGAGGAGGATCAGCAGAGAACTGAAGAGGAGGGAGGCCATGAAGAACCAAAGCAGCAGCACCATCTGCACTGTCTGTTAAAGCCTGTCAGAGGCACAACCCAACAGTGTTAGGACGACACACACGCAGCTGACCATGGAGCTAAATGGGTAAAGTCCGCCCTCTACTGGGCATGTTGGTGAACTGTGTGTGGACGCTGATGAGTCTGTACTTGAGGGTGTGAAGCTCTGGGACAGTCTGGACTGACCCCATGCCCTCTGCTCAGACACAGGTGACACAGCGTGGGCTAACGGGCGCCACAGTGCCACGGTGGCTTCCTGTTCAGTCATTGATTTAACCTTAAAAGCTCTGTGTAAACTGCATTTATTGTCTAATTATTTTCTGTGTGTTTGGAAAGCATGACAGAACACAGTGTTAGCTTTTTCTGGTTAAATGTTCAAATATGGAGAGATATTTGGGATAAAATGAAGTGTATTCACAGTGCAGTAATGTGTGCATATATGGGATATACATGTGTCTGTGGGTGGAGTTGAGCATAAAATAAATATTGTCAAAGTCTAAAATGAGTCCATTTGTACTCAATGGTCTGCACTTATATAGCGCTTTTCCACCTTAATGGTGCTCAAAGCACTTTACAGAATACGAATCGAAAAGTTACACCATCAAAAGTTACATGTCGGAAATTAAAAGTTAGGAGTACACTGTCTTCAATACAAATATACATTTCTCAGATGGAAGAAAGTGGTAATTTTGTTGATATTTTGTTAATTTTACTGAATGTGTTGGTAATTTTTTGTTCCTTTTGTTAAATATTTTGCTCATTTTTTATTTTATTGAATATTTTGGTCATTTTTGTTCATTTCACTGAATGTTTTCGTCATTTTTTGTTCATTTTATTAAATAATTTGCTCATTTTTTATTTTATTGAATATTTTGGTCATTTTTGTTCATTTCACTGAATGTTTTCGTCATTTTTTGTTCATTTTATTAAATAATTTGCTCATTTTTTATTTTATTTAATATTTTGGTCATTTTTGTTCATTTCACTGAATGTTTTGTCCATTTTTTTTTAATATATATATTTTGGTCTTTTTGGCCTTGGATGTATTTTTGACCACTCTCTTCCATCTGAGAAATTCGTATTTGTACTGAAGATGGTGTACTCCTAACTCTTAATTTCCTAAATAGAATTTTTGATGTGGTAACTTTTCGATTTGTATTGTGACAAATATCAAACACACACATTATCAGTACAAATTGACTCATTTTAGAGTTTGACAGTTTTTATTTAATGCTCAACTACAACCACAGACACATGTATATCCCAAATATTGCACACATTACTACACTTAATTTTGTCTCATAAAAGTCTCCATATTCAAATGCCTTGTGGGTTGGTCATGAACTAGACTAGTAGCAGATAAATATGAAGGTGCACTCTTTAAATGTCTTTTAGGTGTTTGCCATTGGCCAATCTGAACTTGAATGTTGTCGTAGTGTTTGCTGAATGTTTTATAAAAGAAGGTAGAAGTCAGCCCACGTCCTCTTATTTTGGGTCAGATATGATCATTTAAAGGGAATTAATGCCAATGGAGAACGCTGCAGCTCATTATGGTAGTACGTTAGATGTGCTGCTGCTGAATTTCAGGGAGATGTTCTAATGTTTTCTGATAGCTTACTGTTTTGCAAAACTTACATCCTATGAAAAATAGGTGTAACATAATTGTACTCTTAATGCCTGTCACCACTTCTTCTCTTAATAGGCCAAGTTAAGCCTCATATGGAAGTGTACTGTTGCCAGGATTAGAATTATATTTACAACAAAGATGCTTTTGACATATTTTCACAGTCTGATAAGATATTCTGCTAACACTTTACACTAGGGATTGCTAATAAGGTGGTCATGTTGATGTGATTTCATGGTAATAATGCCTTTGTAACCGATTATTACAAGTAATATTCATGTAGTTTCCACTGTAACTACTCTGGAGTTTCCAGGTAATAGTGATGTGAGCAGCTTTCATTTGAAATATAATGGTAATTATTTGGTTTTGAAATTACATCAAAATTACCATAGAATTACAACCTTATTAACAATCTGTTACTTGTAATAAGCGGTTATAAAGGCATTATTACCATGAAATCATACCAAAATTACCATATAATTACCACTTTATTAGTGATCTGTAATGTAAAGCGTTAGCAGAAATGTGTTGATGGCATGTTGTTGTAAGTGGTTGTGGCAGTGCTGCGTTTCCATACGTCCTGTTTGAGACTAAAACTGAATGCCTTACCTGTCACGTGTCTCACCTCATTTCTCTGACCAAGCGTCCATGTACTGTAGCGCATTCATTCCCAGCATGAGCAGCAGTGGCTCTGGCGTCCTCTGCCCTCTAAAGTGCCTGTGTGGGTCTTGTCTTTATCTCAGGACCTTTTAACCTTATCTGTTTTTTTTTTCTTATGCCTCAGATTGTGATGTAACACGCTGTAATAAATATTTAAAGCTACTTTTTATGTCGACTTTGTTTTAACTACATGGACCTAAGGCTGAACGATTTTAAGAAAGAAATTGAATTGCAATTTTTCTGGCAGATATTGCGATTTAAATGTAATTAATGATTTTCGACAAATCAAGTTTCAGTGGTTCAGCAACATTTGCAAACTTCACAGAAACTATAGTATTCAAAGAATAAATGGCATGATTTACTGACAGGTGGAAGAAAGAGAGGAAAAAAGAAGAGAAAGACGGAGAAGAAGGTGGAAAAATAAAACCAAAAAAGAAACAAAAAAGGTATCAGACTGGTATTTTAAAAATACCAATTTCAAATTGATAGTTTTGATTGTCTTGGTCTGTTTGTGATGTGTGCTTGTATGTGTCTTTATCTGTTTTTATCTATTTTTATGTAGATTTTGGACAAGTGTCTGGAAAATAAATAGAATAGAATAGAAGTACTTTATTAATCCCGAAGGAAATTCAGCACCACAGATCGCTCACATTGACATTCACAAGTTCACAGTCAAGAGTTATAAATAAATCATAAATAATAATAATAATCATAATCATAAATAAACTGAAACTGAAAAAGAAAAAAAAGGAAAGGGATGAAGTAACAAAACAAAAAGAGAAAACTGAAAATTGTAAAAATAGAAGATGTACATTTGGTCATACTTTTCAGTTTAATGGTAAATTGACTGTATATATATAAATAATTTCATTCCCATAGATGAATGTAGATATAATAGTTGCGTATCATTAAATGGTTATTTTATATTTTTAACCACTAGATGGTGATAGAACACTAAAACATCAAACCCTCCTTTCACTTCTATATAACCTCACACATTAACTCAAATTAATACTCATTTACTGTATAATTTATAATTTATTATCTTATATTTATTATATACGTGTTCCTTTTCTCATAGATTAGCTCAGTTTAAATGTATATATATAAAGATTCTATATTTGTAGCCAGTAAATGTGATAGTTCTTTAAAAGTCCAAACCCTCCTGTCATTTAGAACCTCACACATTAACTCAAAATTAATGTTAAACTGTAAATGATCATATTTGACACGTTAAAGTCAAAGGTCGATTCAAACACCATGCTGTTCCTCCTTTTTTGGGTTTAAAATATCATTCCAGTCAATGTGGTGTTAATTGTTGAAGGGTTCCTTTATCATTTTGGTTGATAACTAAGTTGACAGAGGAACAGGAAACACAGTTACCTCCCACCGTCGTCACTTAATCCTATATATAAATATAAAAAAGTGATGCTAAAATGACAGTGAGGACTGTTCTGGAAAGAACACTCATACTTAAACTACTGTAAAATACTTTCACCAGAAAACAAACTTGTGTCAGTCATGAAAGGTAAGTCATGAAATTCTTATGTCATCATGCTTTATAACTTAATTAATATTTTAAGTGATATTAATTTTGATTTCTTAGGGGTTAAATACTTGTGTCTGTGGGTTTTGATCAACCTGTTGTTCCTGGAGAAGTCAGACTCAAACATTGGTAAGATACCTTTTATACTTTAGCTAGGCTACTTATGCTAACAGCCACACAGGTGTAATAAAGTCTATAAAGGTTTATTCATTTATTAACACTTTAATTTATATATTTAAACCAAAAAAAATACATTCTCGTTTCTTGTGATGTAATGTTTCAGAATGAGTTGTATTGTTAAAACAGTTGAGCTAAATTCATAATCCTATTTAATAAGTGTAACAGTTTTGTGTATAAGCCTTTTATTATCTGGTAGATGTTCAGGTTTATTATTATTATTATTATTATTATTATTAAGGTTTTTTACAGTTGAGGTGAAGCAAACATTTATTTCACAGATATATTACACACATATGTACTGTAACAGACAAAGCAACATGAGCTGTTTATACAGAGTTAAATGAAAATACTCTTAGTTCCACAAAATGAAAACCAATAAAAACAATGAAGTTAATAAAACAATAATCCTATGGACTTCTGGGCTAAATAAAAACAGAGCTAAAACTTTATAGAAACCAGGTGTAAAAGGCAGTATCCTATAAAATGATTAATGAGACTTAATTAAAAAGCAGAACAAAAAAACTTAAAATCTCCAACACATGTAAAAATACAGGATAAACTAATAGGAAAGGGTGGATATGTTAATGTGTCATTTATCCTGTTGAAGTGTTTGGTCAGTGTTGTGACAGCAGCAGGAACAAAAGCTCTTCTTTTCTTTTTGTATGTTTACACTATTAAAAAATGTAGACTGTGTAAATGTACCTCCACAGTGTCAGTTAATATTAGTGCTCAGCCAAATGCACATGTACTTTATTCTGCCGAGGCAAAGGAGTATTTTTTTCATCTTTAAAGGACATACTTCACAACTCTGCAACAGGGCAGTGAGCTCTACCAGGGGTCTCAAACATGTAACCCTTCAAAGGGTCCAGTCTGGGCCCTAGGATCAAATGCAAAACTGACACTGAAGATGTAAACCATGTTAGTTCAGGTTCCACATTCACACCAGTTTAATCTCCAGTGGGTCAGATCAGTAAAATACACTCATAATAACATATAAATACTTAAAACTCCAAATGTCTCTCTTTGTAAATGTAAAAATGTTCATGTCATTTTATTGTATTGACAGTAAAATGATGATTTCACAAAAATACAAGTAACTTGAAAAAATATGAACATTTATTTAAATGTCTGAAGGGAAACTTTACCAATATTCTCCCTGTTATTAAATGTTTTATGTATGTTTTGTTGATCTAGTGTGATATATAAATTGTAATAAAATAAAAATAATAAGTTATTTTAAAGTATAAACATTAATAACTGACAAATTGCTATTGGAAGACCCCCTGGGTACTTGGGCATAATACTACTACTACTAATATTAATAATAATAGCTGTGACAATAATAGTAATGACAGTAAAGATAATGATTATTGTAATGCAATTATTATTAAACCATTTTACTAACAACTTCAATAATAATAAGTAACAGAGTAGTAACTGGTGAGTATAGTAATGAGACTGGTATGTATAATTGGGAGGTTGATGAGGGCTTCTCCCTAGGGAGGTGCTCTTAGCTCCTGTGTGTGTGTGTATTTATATATATATATACATATATAGAGATGTAATTTGGTGAGATTGCTCATCAGGGTTCAATTAAATTTTATTTATAAAATGCCAAAACACAACAGTGTGGCCTCACAGGGCTTTACAGGAGAGAACAATCAACCACAGAAACACATGAAGTCCCAAGCATCCTCTGTCCTTAGACCCTGTTGGACAAAAATAAATATTGAGGAGAACCACAGTGAAGGACAGATCCACTCCCATGGACAGACAGATGATAGGGTTATTGACATGTTTAGTTAAATCCAACAATATATTGTGCTTCATATTTAACATTAGATCTAATGTGAAATTTCTTCGACGTCTCATATCGTCACGGTGACGTCATACGTGGTCAAATATGACATGACATGTCTGAAAAATGGAACCGAGAATTTCTTAGAATTTTTTTTAAACCTGATTGCTAATAACCGCTAAAATAAATCGTTAGCAAACAGTAGTTTCCAAATAACTTCAGAACATCCAGATCCAAACCTTGGCAGACTGGTGCTGCTTCGTGGACGTCTGCGCTCTAGGAGTGACCTAGTTTGTTCTTGGTTTGATGTGAAAAAATGTTAACCTGACTTACGTCATCTGGTTGCGTTACGCTACGCTCACACAACCATCTGAGTAGCATAGGGATCAAATCTACTTCAAAACAAAGGAGCCAATCAGTGTCGCAGGGTGGGACTACAGTACCCAGAAGTGTTGTGTCTGGTGTGACGTTAAGCAGAAGTGACGGCAGTGTCGTCTTTTCAGATACACAACACTGTCAGCGTGTGTTAGGTATCCCAGGGTCCATATGGACTGGACTATTTCCAGTGTTTTGTCGACTCTACCACATGTTCATTCCTTAAAAGATGAACAGAGGACGACTGTGGAAGAGTTTGTTAATAAATGATGTTTTCACTCTTTTACTGACCAGGTTTGTCAACAGTTTGATCTATCAGATGGTTCCACTGGTGGGTACAGAAATAGTACCAGTGCAGAAGCCCATGGGTACTGTGGTACCCCCCTGGTTGTGTTGGTAGAGGACCCAGTAAAGAGGCTGATAGTAAACTAGGGCTGACAGTAATGGAACTGGAGGAAGAAATGACAACCACATCTGTAACAGATGTTGGCAGGTAGTGTTCTGTAGCCCTGAGTCATGACTGACAGGATAAATGTAGAACCATGCTTTACTACCACGTTTACCACAAGAACTGGGTGGACATCGTAGTAGACGAGGTTATAAATAAACATCACATATAAAGGTTCAGTTTAAAGCCCTTCTGTTGATGTGTTTATACCTGATGGAAACTATTTTCACTGGTTAAATGGCTTCACTTCAACGTGAGTGGATGAAGCGACGCATCAGTCAAGATGACGAACAGATTTTTACTCGAATCACAAGCAAGGATTTTATATAAGGCCCCTCCTTTGAAAACGGATCAGGTGTGGAAGAGTCCCAGATGGTATTGTGAACTGTGTCAGGTTAAAAAAATTATGACATTATACCTATTATTCTACGGCCTTCTAGAACGTCCCGTTCACTTTGAATGACATCAGTGGACAGATTTTTTTCGATAACCACCCGCTGCGCCATTAACGCCTGCTGCCCATGGCAACGGGCGTTAATGGCAGTTTGTCACTTCAGATTCACTGTACCATATCACTCCGCAGGTAGTTCGGCCACTTTTAAAGTAAATATTAGCTTGGTTGTAACTGCTAGCTTATCCAATGTTAACCTATCCTGATGTTATCCTTACCGTAGTCAGGAAATCAGGGGAAATTGCCGTCCTCATTTCGTACAAAATCTGTAGGGCTGAAGTAAGTATTGTACCCCTCGGTTAACTCCTCTATGCTAGTTTTCATAAAACAAGGAGCGGTTTCAGTGAGCTTTGTTTTCAGTATTTATTTGCAGGAACGGGACAACACCTGCTCCGGTCGCCGACCTGACTGTGTACATCCGTCTTTCTCTTTTCTCCGCCTAAAACTCTGTCTGCCCCGCCTATTTCACAACACTAGTCTGTTAGAGTAGTGGGACAATACATGGAACACGAGTTACTGTCGAAAAATATTCCCCTTCGGGGCGGAACACAACCCCGACGCCAAAGGCCCGTCGGGGAATATTTTTCTGACTCGTAACTTGTGTTCCATGTATTATCCCTTGCTAAATAGTAACACGTTCTAATGTTTCTCTTAGTTTTGGTGCAAAAACATAATTATATTATGAAACAATATACATTTACAAACTCTCCGGTTACAATAAAATGTGAAAAACCTGAACTGTCTAAAGAAAATGAAGCACAGTTTTAACAATCTTCTGTTATAAGTGTAAATGTGAAGTTATCATCATTTATAGGCAAAGAAAAAACAGAGAAGAAAATCTAGTTATTTAACAACTTATTCAACTTTCATCCCATGGGCCGCATTTGGCCCCCAGGCCACATGTTTGAGACCCCTGCAGTAGAACTATCCTGCGATGACACCCCCACCCCCCGTCAGCATATCTTTATCTTCATGTCCCGCTGCTGTAACATGGCTTCCTGTGTTTTGTCCACACTTGCAGAAGTTCAGACAGATAATGCTATGAATAGAACAACAGATAAAACTATAACATGTTACTGAGACAAATGTCAAACATGAGACACATGAGCAGCACCCCTCATACAGGATACAAGTTACTGACCACAATGAACACTGCAAAGTGTATGGACCAGGGGGTCACTCTCAGTCCAGTTCAAATTTGGTCTGTAGAAGGACCAGTGAAATAATATCATAATGATTAAAAAAAAAAAGTCAACTCCAACTTTCCTTTAAAACAATGTGAAAAACATGAAGAAACTGAAATGTATTAATGTACAGTTTTGACAATATTATGTCTCAGTTTATCTTTTACACATTTTAGTGACATTTAATTAATTTTCATTTATTTGACTCAAATTGATTTTATACACAAATATACAAACATTTACATAACAATAATACACTTGCATATCTACAATTATATAAAGGAAAAAAATAACAATAAAACAACAAACTAAACAGTGAAAATGACAACAGACCTAAATATCATCCCATGGGCGTAAAATAGTGTATGGACACTATGGACGTGTCCATACACTATTTTTAACAGGACATTACATGATATTTGGGAAACAAATATGGACTATAAGGTGACACTTAAAATATTTTCATTTCCATATATATATATATATATATATATATATATATATATATATATATATATATATATATATATATTTTTTTTTTTTTTTTTTTTTTTTTTTTTTTATTAGGGGTGTGACGAGACACTCGGCTCACAACGACATTGGGTTCATGAGAATGACTTTCTTTTTTTTTAATCTCATAATTTCACTTTTTATCTCATAATTTTGACTTGGCTTAATGTACCTTATAGTCCGGTGGACCTTATGTATGACAATTCATAAAAAATAAACTATTTTGTGACTGTATAGTGAGGAAAATACACTACATTTACAAACTATCCTGTAACAATAAAATGTTAGTTTAAAATGTTTAGTGTCTTTGTTGAACTGATCCATAATAAAACACATGGACTAATGATAAATTGAGGAAGAATATTGGTAAAATTGATCTGATTTTCCTGATGGAATGTAACTTTTTTTTTTTGTATTCAGTATTTTCATAATTGAATGGAGTTGTTTTGCAGTAAAACAATGACATAAATGTGTAGTTGTCATTATTTATAGGTTATTATGTTTTCATTTTACTGGTCTAAACCATTGAAGATCAAATCAGACTGAATGTTGAAAATGAAGAACATGTGTGAGACCTGTGCTGTGGTGTTTCTGCAGTGACCAAACCCAGTGGAGCTTGTTATTTCAGATGCTATAAAAGGCAGAAGCACACATGTGTAGTAGTCGTTGCTGTCACAGGAAGTTTGCCAGTGTAAACTTGGTGATAAAGGTGTGAAGGACCAACCCTAAACTGCTGCATTCTTTATTTGACCATTGTCTACTTAAATAAATGATTACAACAAAGTGACAATTAAAATAATAGAATAGATTTGAAGTATTTCAACTTTGATTAAAAACTATTGATTTTATGAAGTAAATGAAAAATGTAATAATTATCTTTTTAATTGGTAATAGTGTATTTTAGTGATCTTTTTATCTGCAATAGTCTTATCTTTTGTGCGTGTGTGTGTGTGTGTGTGTGTGTGTGTGTGTGTGTGTGTGTGATCATGGTCTATCTGAGTGTTTTTTTCTGCTGCTGTAACAAAATCAATTTCCCTGAAACATAATTAATAAAGTATAAAGTATCTAAGTATGAAGTAAAGTAAAAACATAATAATTAAATCCAAAATAATGAAATTATTAGTTGAATTATTTTGGTTTTACTTTAGATTTAGCATATGTTGAGTAAATCCAAATCAATTTTAGGAAGACAACTTTCTAATATTTACTAGTTATCTGAAAAATACTAACACACATATACCAAATATCTGTAAAATAAATAAATAATAACCACTTTACTGTAATAATAATCACTTTACTGTCATAATAATCTGTTTGTTTCAATTATTACACTACCTCTCAGACTAATAATTGGTTTGTTTTTTTCCAGTGAATCCCTGCTGTTACTACCCATGTCAAAACTCTGGTGTGTGTGTGAGGTTTGGATTAGAGCGCTATGAGTGTGACTGCACCCGTACTGGCTTCCATGGGGAAAACTGTACTGTTCGTAAGTACATCTACATATGTGTATTTACACTTTACACACCCTATTAAATAAATGGAACTGAAGAAAAATAATAGAAAAAATAACCTGTTTGTGTCTGGATCACAGGTGGTCAAAGTACTGCAGTACAAGTACAGATACTGGTGTGAAAAAATACTCTGGTAAAAGTAGAAGTACTGATTCGACGACTTTACTGACGTAAAAGTAAAAAAGTACAACTTCTCAACTGTAATAAAGTAAAAAGTAAAATTGTATTTTTTTCTCATAGATGAAATATTACTTATTTAAGCAGGTGTTATGTACTGCCCTAGTGTTGGTAGATGCTAGATTGGAACGGCTGGACGGACGGGGGTGGGATTAAGATGTGGACGTTCAGCTGCAGATTTCGTTGCTATGTCCTTAAATATATGACACTCAGATGCAGCTCAGTCAAAAAGCTGAACCAGATTCATTTCATTGGAAATATTTCTTCATGGTGTGCTTTTATTTTTTTCTTTCAAGTGTTTTGGCAAATCTAAGCACCACGAGGATGGAATATAGTTTTATTTCTTTATTATATTTGTCGAAAACTAGACACAGAAGAAGGCCATGGTGATGCAAAGTGACATTAAAATAATAAAATGACAGTGAAATAAGCAGCAGGTTTATTTTTAACTATGTTTGACAATGTTCACCCAGTTCTATTTAGGAATTATATTATACACTCATTTATACACTAATAAATTAATGGTCAATTATTTTGATTCCATGAACATTGCACACACTGTTTTTGTTCATTCCATTCATCTTTACCTTTGTCATATGGTCGACTGAAAAAAAACAATTAAAGTCGTCCTCTGTGGTCTGGATAGATTTTTACAGATCTTCATCTTTCAAAAGTGTGAAATGTAATAATTTACAGTGTTACCATCCTCTTTAAACTATCTGTGTTGAAATCACATCACACCTGAGCACCGCCATTGTCCCACCTCCGTTTGTCCAGCCGTTCCAATCTAGCATCTACCCAGGTGATTCCATTCAGGGAATGATTGAAGGTTTCACATAGAGTGAGGGTGAAACCATTTGGGGGCTGACACTGGGTCGTCCTCCACCTGCCTTTTTCTTTTTTTGTTTGTTTGTTTGTTTAGTACAATCTGATTGTTTCCCTGACTGGTCAGTGGTCCTGTTTTGGGTTTTTCTTTTTGGTTAGGTAAGTGTTTGTTTTGGGTGTTTTTGTTTGTTTGTTTGTTTGTTTGTTTGTTAGTTAGGGTAGAGGGAAGAATCCACATCTGACCACCCTGTATGGGTTGGTCTGGGTGTCTTCTCTTCTTGTTGTTCTTTTTGGCCGACCCGTCAGGTGTTGGTTAATTAACTTTATAATTTAGGCCACGCCCACACATTAGTGCCATACGGGTTTGTTTGGTACCAGATAGAAAAGATATCACGTCCATAAAGCTGACAGATCAGTAATGTATCACGTAAAGGTCAACATAACACATGCTGTAAACCATGTAATACTTAGGCCACACCTGTAGGTGTGCTGTAGGACAGTCCTACTGGAAACACCAGAACAATAGAAGAAGTAAAGCACATGCACATATACCTCCACTTATTCTGGCGTGAAGCACACGTTAGACACAAACAACAATGATAGATGCTAGATTGGATCAGCCGGGCGGACAGGGGCGGTGCTCAGGAGCTTTGACGCGGGTTCAAAGAGGATGGTAACATTGTTACGTTTCACACTTTTCAATGAAGATCTCGAACAAAAACGGTGTGTGTAATTGTCACGGAATCAAAATAATTTATTATTAATTTATTAGTGTATGAATGAATGTATAATATAATTCAACAGAGGTTCTTAAATAGAACTGACTGAACAGTGTCAAACACATCTGACTGGTTAAAAATAAACCTGCTGTAAGTCAACGAGGCCTTATTTCACTTGCATCACAAACAGTAGTAGAAGCTTTTGTAAATGATAATGTACAACAGCCAGCCAATAATCTGTGACTTTTATTTTATTATTTTATTGTCACTTTGCAAATATAAGTGCAGTCCATTTACACAGACACATTTTCCTTGCCTTACATGGTGCATAAACAGTAACATTAGACTGGTCCTGGTACGTTAATGTAACATATTAACAGTTATTCACATAACTATAGCATAAAGAACATGCTCAACAGCGCCCTCTTGTGGTTGTCAGTGTGAAAAGAACATGTGAAATTATATAATAATGTGTTAATAATTTCACATACTATAAGTCGTTCCAAAGTATAAATTGCACCCCCGGCCAAACTATGAAGAAAACTGCGACTTATAATCTGAAAACTACGGTAGTTAATTTTGCAGTGATCACATGATGTTGTAAAATGTGTTTTTTTTTCTGTTTTTGTAGCAGAGTTCTGGACCTGGGTTCATCTCTGGCTAAAACCCAGCCCTTCAGTGACTTACTACATCCTCACTCACTTCCAGTGGTTCTGGGCTCTGGTCAATGAGTCTTTTCTTAGAGACATCCTCATGCGATTGGTGCTAACAGGTAGGTAAAGAAATGAACAACTGCCTCAAACACATCCTTTAGTTACAACAACATTAGAACAACACTCCTCCAGGGTGATTATGTTTAGAATGGATTTGATCAAATAATTCTACAAATAATTAGGAAAGGATGTACAGTCATACCTGTACTTATGAAAGACCCAGCCAACCAAAAACCGAAAAACCTTTACCTCAATAATCGTCTGTGAATATGAAAGAAAATTCTGTTTATTAAAAGAAACTGAAACCACTGAGACATAAATACATAAATACGTATCATCCCATTGGCTATGAGGGAGCTACCCATGATGCTTTTGGTTACCCTTTGACCCTCATTCATCACAGAGCTGCTGTGTCTCCATGGTAACAGACACTTGTCCACCTAGACCAGACCTGTAAGAATCAAAGGTTCAGCCCAAAGAAGAGTATATGACCCACAGACTATCATCAGCTTAAGGAAAACTGTTAAAAACTTGGACTCCACAAGCCTGGAGACGTGGACTCTTTCCCCTAGTGTCCCTGGTCTGTCCTCTCTGAAAGACCTGTGCCTGTTTCCTGAACCTTGTCCTTGTCTCCTGGATTTTACCTTTTTGGATCTGTTTGTTTCGCTGATAGTCCACCTGTGTACTGTGTCTGTCCACTGCCTGTCCCCTGTCTGTCCCTTGTCCACTGCTTATCCCCTGCCCACTGCCTGTCCCTTGTCCACTGTCTGTCGCCTCTCCACTGTCTGTCCCTTGTCCACTGCTTATCCCCTGCCCACTGCCTGCCCCTTGTCCACTGCCTGTCTCCTGTCTGTCCCTTGTCCACTGTTTATCCCCTGTCCCCTGTCTGTCCCTTGTCCACTGCCTGTCCACTGTCCACTGCATTTCCCCTGTTTGCTGCCTGTCCCTTGTCCACTGTCTGTCCCCTGTCCACTCTTCACTGACCTTTGTATTAAACACACTGTATTTTTGTCACAGTTGATCTATGTTTTTTTTTCCTATAACATTAAATTCTATCCTGTGAATGGTGTGTATAACACACTAACATCTGTGTTTTATTTTTTACCAAAGCCAGAAGTGATCTTGTTCCAAGTCCCCCGACCTACAATACCAATTATGGGTACCTGAATTGGGAGTCGTACTACAACACCTCCTACTACACCCGTATCCTCCCTCCCATACCTGAAGACTGTCCTTTACCAACGGGAACAAAGGGTGAGACCATTGACTAACCCACTTATTATTATTATTATTATTATTATTATTATTATTATTATTATTATTATTATTATTATTACTACAGTAGTGCCTCAATTTACAAAAGACCCAACTAACAAATAATCCAAGTTATAAAACATCTGTCAATATGAAAGACAATTCAAGTTACGAAATGAAACCCAAGAAACATAAATACAATACTATATACATACTGTACATAAATACATGCGTACTGTACACTTGTACATAGCCAATGGGAGAGCAGCTCTATCAGACAGTGAATATGATGCTATCTCCCTACACCCCATTGGCTAGGAGGGAGCTACCCATGATGCATTGGTCACAAAGTTCTTAGGTCAGTGTGGAAGCACCTTTATTGTTGTTTGGTGAGTTTTCCCAGTGTGCTCATTACAACTTTATTATTCATCGTGGGCCCAAAGACAGTGATTCCTGGTCCGTTAACAACCACTGATGGTTAAAGTGAACACTAACTGACAACACTGACCACAGTTAAAACAAACACAATGGTATGGAGATGATTTCTAAAAGTAATAGATTACATTTCTATAGCACTTTTCAAGGCACCCAAAGCGCTTTCCATTAGTGACCCATAACTCATTCACTCTCACATGCTCCCTCTGGTGGTGGTAAACTACATATGTAACCACAGACTGACAGAAGACTGGCAGACATTTTGCACCTACAGTTCCTCTGACCACCGAACATTCATACACCAGTGTGAGTGACACTGGAGGCAGGAGGGTGAAGTGCCTTGCCCAAGGACACAACGAACTGACTAGGACAGAGCAGGAATCAAACTGCCAACCCTTCGGATAATGGACAACCCACTGTATTTGATTTGTTATTTGTTTTGTTCATTTTAATGGTTTAATAATGAATTTTCTTTTACTTTTAACACATTTCTTACAAAATGTATATACTTTTATAATTTTTAAAGGGTTTAGGGGGTTGTATTGGGGGCCTTGGAACAAATCAGGCCTTTTACATGTAAAATGCAACTCATGAAACAAACAAATGAATTTTGTAAATTGAGGTATCACTGTATTATTATTATTATTATTATTATTATTATTATTATTATTATTATTATTATTATTATTATTATTATTATTATTATTATTATTATTATTATTATTATTATTATTATTATTATTATTATTATCCAAAGACAAGTTAACATGTAAATCCTGTCTTTCTCTCCAGGCAAATCTACTCTTCCAGACCCCAAAGTGTTGACAGAGCACTTTTTGAAGAGGAAGACATTTAGGCCAGACCCCCAGGGGTCCAATTTAATGTTCGCTTTCATGGCTCAGCATTTTACGCACCAGTTCTTTAAGACCAGGTCTCATGTTAATGGAGGTTTCACCAAGGCTTTAGGACATGGTGTAAGATACATGAGCTGAAATAAACAATCAACACTTTTAACCTGTAAAGTAAAGGTGTTTTAATTAAATAAATGTGTTGTTGTTTATCTGCTGTAGGTTGATGCCAGCCACATTTATGGAGACAACCTGGAACGACAGCATCTGCTTCGGCTTCACAAGGACGGAAAACTGAAATACCAGGTGTTAAATACATGGTGTTTTTACTTCAGTATTATAATAATAATAATAATACTGAAGTATTATAATACTGAAATATTATAATACTGAAGTATTATAATACTGAAGTATTATAATACTGAAGCAGCTGATAGATTAACAGTATGTGTTAATCTATCAGCTGTGTTTGTCCAGGGCTTATTTTCATTGGTAAACAAATATTGTATGTTCTGGACTATAAGGTTCACTTAATAGATTTGAATTTTCTCCAGAAACCACAGTGTGTTTTATATATGAATTCATTCTGGTTGTGCTTAGTGACTTGGAATTTTGACTTTTTATCTCAGAATTTTTCCGTTTATCTCATAAATTTGACTTTTTATCTCATGAGTTTGACTATTTATCTTATCATTTTTCATTTTTGACTTTTTTAGAGTTTGATTTATCAGAATAAGAGTGTGTTTTGTTCCTTTTTACAACTCAGTAAGGTTAGGAGTTATTGTGACTGTTTAGTTTCACTTCATACACCTTATATATGAAAAAACCTCAAAAATAAACCATTCATTGACAATGTGTCTTATAGTGCAGAAAAACAGTAAATACGTATTAACAGTCTTACCAGTGTAGCTGTTTTTATAATGCAGGGGAATATAACCATCTTTTTATACTGAAATGTACAGTTATTTTCACTAGTGGAGCCTTTAAGAATGAATGTAAGTATACTGTACCTTTAGGAAACAATGGTGCAAAACCTGTTAGTCATATGTCTGAATGTTTTATCTAAAATTAACTCTAATTATAGAATAAATTTAATCTAAAATAAATCATCTTTTTTTGGTGAGACCATCCTCTTATCACTCTAGTTCTCTGATGGTTAACATGTATTTATCATCAGGTCTCAAGGACAGAAAATCTATTTAATGTCACTCAACATTGGTTTGGTGAGATTATTATAATCACTTTGTGTGTGTGTGTGTGTGTGTGTGTGTGTGTGTGTGTGTGTGTGTGTGTGTGTGTGTGTGTGTGTGTGTGTGTGTGTCCACAGAGACATATGCTATAACTCAATGAATACTTGAGATCACCATGAAATTACATGGGCATATACATATAACTAATGTGCATCAGATGCAATGATCCATTTGAGTAAAGGTCAAAGGTCAAAATCACATTATCAGTTATAACTCAAGAACGCAGGGTCACAGAACTTTCAGATTGGTACCAAAAGATGCAGAATAATTGGTGATGACCAATAGTTTTTGAGATCTCTGGAGGTCAAAGGTGACATGTCAAAATTAACTTCTGTAACACTTTGTGTGGTTCAAACATAGACATATCACATTATAACTTAATCAATACTGGATATATTATCATAATATTACACACACTGATGCATATATACATATAATGAAATTATCAATATTGCAAAAGATCAAAGGTCAAGAACTGTCAAAATCAAATTTTTCAAGAACAGGTTGTTATAGAAACTTGTGGATTGGCACAAAATAGAGGCGAGGTTCGGCATTCTCTGAACACTTGTTATTTTTTGTAAATATAACATAGTCAGAATATTATGTGTGTTTTTGTTTGTGTAGTTAGTGGATGGCGAGGTGTACCCCCCTACCGTATCTGATGCCCCAGTGTACATGGTGTACCCAGAAGCCTTTGCTGCAGAGCAGCGTCTGGCCATTGGTCATGAGTTTTTTGGCATCCTGCCAGGCCTGACCATGTATGCCACCATCTGGCTGAGAGAACACAACAGGGTGTGTGACGTCCTGAAGGCGGAGCATCCCACCTGGGATGACGAGCAGCTCTTCCAGACTGCACGACTCATCATTATTGGTAAGAAAAAAAACTCTCTTTTTGTTTTAGGAGGTCCTGAACATTCTTGAACATCTGTGACACAACCTTTACTCCATCTGAACCCTCTATGGTCATTTATAAATAATGCTTAAAAAACAGCTTTAAAAAATAACACAAGTCTCTAACCAAATCATATTGTACCATAAATGTGTCCCCCAAAGTCCTGTCGTACCAATAAAATTAAAAATTATTTAAAATACTGATGTCACTGTGTTTGGTTCAACTGGTCGACAGACGTGTCTTTAAATGTTCTGTTATGTCAGACTGTGTGACAAACATATTTTAAATTAAATGTGTGAAGAAGAGAGGCACCATGGACTAGAGCTGGAATATTTGACCCCACCCCACTGGACCCAGAGGGTTCACCCAGTTTTATCATTTCAGGTCCATTTCATGCTCATCCATGGAGCCTTCCTGCAGACGTACACACCCACAACTATGTCCAAATGGTTTTAGATAAACAACACTTTTATTTAAATGTTTTTAGATATAAATCTACAGCGTGTTCAATAAAATATATATTTTTTATTGTACACATCTTTCTTGTGTTTATTATTATTTACCACAAAACTTCATACTAAATTTAAGAAAAATTTTATAATTATCTGATTAGTCGACTAATCGTTTCAATAGTCGGTGACTAGTCGACTATTAAGTAGCCTCACAGCCTGTGGGTACAGAGTTTGGGCCAGTCTGGATGTTCTGGTCGTATGGACCGGTATCTTCTACTTGAGGGAAAAGATGGTGAGCAGGATGGTGCTGGTCCCGCAGAATATTGGGCGCTCTTCCAAGACAGCGAGTGGTATAGATGGTGTTGACCTCGGGGAGAGTCATTCCAGTTAACTTCATTTCAGATGTTTATTTCACATGAATGATAAACATACAAACGTAAAGGACTGGTTTGAAGCCAAGGCTTATTATGAACCAACCCCAATGATCCTCTATTGGTCTGTATGTGGAACCAGAACTAAAATCAGTTCCACAGCCTTGACTGAAATATTTGAACTTAACAAATTCATCCCACGGGCCACATTGGAACCATATTTGGCCCCCGGGCTGCATGTTTGAGACCCCTGGAGTACAGACATTGACCCCTATGCTCTTTTGTAATTGTGTTTTGAGCTGCTGGAAATGACGTCAGGTGTTTTTGACCCCACCAGGTGAGACGGTGAAGATCATAATAGAAGAATACGTGCAGCAGCTGAGCGGCTACCACATGAAGCTCAAGTTCGACCCCTCCCTCCTGTTCCAATCAGGGTTTCAGTACAGCAACCGCATCGCTCTGGAGTTCTGCCACCTCTACCACTGGCACCCTCTGATGCCCGACAGCTTCCTCATTGACGGACACCACATCCCCCACTCCCACTTTATGTTCAACACCTCCCTCCTCATGCACTACGGGGTGGAGAAACTGGTGGATGCTTTTTCTCGACAGCCTGCTGGACAGGTAGTGTACTGCACCACAAGCTGAGGCGCTGTTTACACCAACACCATACTGGCTTAAAATGATTACCCTATTGTCTGGACTGTAAGTGACAGCAGCTAGAAAATACAGACTAAAGAAGGAAAAACATATATTTAGTTTCACCAACAGCCAAACTATGACAGAAACTGCAACTTATAGTCTGAAAAATATGGTAAATATTTTATCAGAAGTGCCTTTTGTTTACACATGAATTGACTTTTTACAGGTTTATGGGGGGAAATTTATTTGATAAAATCCAACACCAAGAACAGACATTTAATCTTGAAAGGTAACTTAAAATAAAAATAGAACAGATAGATAAATATCAGTGATGTGTGGGTTGATGTACAAACTGATATTTTTTTAACTAGCCTGTCCTGCAACTGGGACCGCAAGAAATATATTTGAAAAGGACGGACCTGACCCGCTCTGGACCCACATTTTTAAAAAGTAGTCAATGATATTTATGAACATCACATGACCTTTGACCTTACTCACATACCTGCATTTATTTCTGTGTTAAAATTCCATGTCATTGTTTGTAAGTTAATATGTTGATCAAATATTTAATTGTTCTGCTTCATTATTTAAAAGTTAAATGCTAACGCAGCATCTAAACCAGGGGTCAAGAACCTGTAACACCCAAAGAGACATTTGAACCTGGTTTCCATGGAAACAAAAACACTAGGAGCCGCTCATCATCTTTAAAAATCTCAGCCAATGTGTCCTAAACCTTACTGTTTTTGTTTGGATGTTTCCAGAGCTTCTACTCTACTCGGGCGGCTGTGGTTCAGTTGGTAGAGTGGGTCGCCCAATGACCGAGAGGTTGGCGGTTCGCGTCCCAGCTCTGGCTGTCCACATGTCGAAGTGTCCTTGGGCAAGACACTGAACCCTGACTTAGGCCCCCAGTAGGACTGACCAT
Organism: Siphamia tubifer; assembly: GCA_020466265.1. Classification (NCBI taxonomy): domain Eukaryota; kingdom Metazoa; phylum Chordata; class Actinopteri; order Kurtiformes; family Apogonidae; genus Siphamia; species Siphamia tubifer. The sequence goes on from CM035791.1 coordinate 3,776,102, forward strand.
AGACCTTAGAAACCTACTGGTGTATGAGTGTGTGTGAATGGGTGAATGAGAGGCTAATGTAAAGAGCTTTGAACCATGAAGGTGGAACAACTATAGAAGTGAAGAACATTTACTACAACCAATCAGCATAATCTTTAGGATGATGTAGTTACACGCTGGAAAGTTGACGGAGGAGTCTGGAGAAAGTTAAGAATGACTGTAACGAGCTGCAGGGAACCCAAGCGCAGAACCACAGGCACTTATTAAAGTTCAAGTAATTTATTAATAACAGTCCACTTAAATAAATGAGACAACAGATGATAGGGAAGTCCCCTTTAAAGTCTTTCAGAGTTCTGAATACCAAGTACAGACTGGGGTCAGCAGACCTTCTCTCGTCCGAGGACGAAGCTGGATCAGAGCCGGGTCCAGTCCAAGGTCGGGGCTGCGGCAAGGAGTTTAACAGAATCCGGTCCAGGTTCAGTACCAACAGGGTCAGGCAGGAGATGAAGTCAGGCAGAAATAGGTCAGAACACAAGCAGGAAACAGAGGTCGGGCAAAAACAGGTCTGGTACACAGAACACGGAACAGGAAATATGTGGGAATATCAAAGGACTGGATCATGATAATCTGGCAAGAGACACAGGACAGAATGAAGTCTTATATACACCTCACCTGATGAGCCCAGCTGAGCTCATCAGGCGCATTGTATCCCCAATCAGCCTTGACAGGCGAAACAGGGTGAAAGGTGAAAAGAAACCAGAAAGAGAGATAACAGAGCAGGGAGAGAGAAAAACAAAAAAAACAAAGGACTCAAAGATACTGAATATGACAACTGACTAAACAAAATGTTGGATTATGGTCTGAATGACTGTTGTCGCTTCTGTAAAAAGAATTTAAAGATTGTTTATGTTTTCTCACATTCTTCACTCATGTTTGATGAAAGGAAATCTACACCTGTTGTTCTTCTTCTATGGTTGTTTCTGGTTGTTTTTCTCCAAATTGTAGCGTCACCTTGTTTTCCTGTCCTCTGACTCTATACTTCACTGTGATTGGTTGGTCAGTTTCAGGGAAATCTAGCCAAAAGTTACATTGAGCAAAACTGGACTCACACCTCCTTGGCAGAGGTAATAGTATTATTGTTGATGGAAGAATAAACAAATATTTGTAAAGGACTTTATTTGTCATTATTCACTGTACAACAAAATATGTCCTCTGTCTTTAACTCATCCTTAATGCCATTGGGGCACCTGTAGGGAGCAGTGGGCACCCATGGGTGGCACCAGGGGACCCACCTCCTGCTGTAGAACCAGGCTAATGGTCAGAATCACCTGCTGGAGGATTTGACCCAAACAAACATGTTTTTGGGTGATGGGGGAAACCAGAGCACCTGGAGGAAACCCATCCAACATGTCAACTCCACACAGAAAGGTCTGCACGGTTCGGGATTCAAACCCAGGTCTTCTGCTGTGAAACTAACCGCTCAGCCACCGTGCTTGTATCACTTGCTATCAGATTGAATTTGAATCTTTTTTTTCTCTTTTTGTGATTCTTAAACCATGATAAAGACAGGAAGTGCTGAGGAGGAGGTTTTTAGTCTAATGTGAACCACTGATAAGATTACATCCCTCATTCAGCCTCCTGCTCACATGTAAAACTGACACTGAAAATGTCTGCTCATGAAGTACAGTACCACTGCCATGACAAACATGTTCTCTGCTCAGCTGGGTTTGTTTGTTACAGTGACTTTTCTGGGACAAAATGAAGCGTATTCACAGTGCAGTAATGTGTGCACATGTGGGATATACACGTGTCTGTGGTTGTAGGTGAGCATAAAATAAATACTGTCAAACTCTAAAATGAGTCCATTTGTACTGATAATGTGTGTGTGTTTGATATTTGTTAGAATACAAATCTAAAGTTACCACATTAAAAATTACATTTACAAAATTAAAAGTCAGAAATACACTGTCTTCAGTATGAATATGAATTTGTCAACGAACTCATCAGGTATAATAATGCACATCCACATTGTTCTGTTCTATAAAAATTAAATACCCTTGTAGCTTTGATTAAATGGAACTTCACTGATGCCTTTAGGAAAATGAGGAAGTGTGAACACATGCCTCATTTCCATTCCCATTATTGACCATAAACACAGACTGAAACTGCATTAACCAATCATTTACACCTCTGAGTTAACAGGAAAAAAAGTCACAATTATAACATAAAAGCCAGAAGTTAGAGATTAACGTCAGAGTGAAAACAGTCATCATTTGGAGAAAAAAAATGAAAACTTTGAGTAAACACAGTCAGAATTTTGAGACTAAAATATGCTAAAAAAAAAAAAAAAAAAATTGTCCATTTGTAATTATAATGTGTTGTGTTTGATATTTGTCAGAATATGAATCGGAAAGTGACCACATCAGTACACTGATTTTCAAAAAGTGGTCAAAAATACATCATGGCTTATGTCATCACGTCACAGATATTATATTACATTACTTTAGGATCGAAAGCAGAGGGAAAATGACACAAGAGGCTACAGCAGCTGATTTTTTACCACTTTCCGAAAATCTGAGAAATGCGTATTTGTACTGAACTTTTCATTTTGTAAATGCAATACAAAATATTCAGTAAAATGAACAAAAGTGAACAAAATATTCAATGAAATGAACAAAATATTCAATAAAATAAACATAAATGAACAAAATGTTCAATAAAATTGACAAAAATTGACAAAAACATTAAATAAAATTACCTATTTTTGACCACTTTCTTCTATTTGAGAAATTCATATTCATACTGAAGACAGCGTACTCCTAACTTTTAATTTTGCAAATATAATTTTTGATGTAGTAACTTTGATTTGTATTCTAACAAATATCAAACACACATTATCAGTACAAATGGACTCATTTTAGAGTTTGACAATAATTATTTTATGTTCACCTACAACCACAGGCACGTGTATATCCCACATATGAACACATTACTGCACTGTGAATATGTCTCCATAGTTTGTATTGTACAAATCATCAGGTTAACAGTTAGTCACATGACACTGACTTTAACATGTTCAATCATCACAACTTAAAATTACTGTCCTCTTTTGACCAATTCCTATAATTATATGATGTTATATATATTATTCTTATTTCACTCTCTGCTCTGACTGTGCCTTTTCTGTCACCATGGGGACACTGAGTTAATACTGTCTGCTGTCTCGGTAGTCATGGGGACACTGAGTTAATACTGTCTGCTGTCTCTGTAGTCATGGGGACACTGAGTTAATACTGTCTGCTTTCTCTGTAGTCATGGGGACACTGAGTTAATACTGTCTGCTGTCTCGGTAGTCATGGGGACACTGAGTTAATACTGTCTGCTTTCTCTGTAGTCATGGGGACACTGAGTTAATACTGTCTGCTGTCTCGGTAGTCATGGGGACACTGAGTTAATACTGTCTGCTGTCTCTGTAGTCATGGGGACACTGAGTTAATACTGTCTGCTGTCTCTGTAGTCATGGGGACACTGAGTTAATACTGTCTGCTTTCTCTGTAGTCATGGGGACACTGAGTTAATACTGTCTGCTGTCTCGGTAGTCATGGGGACACTGAGTTAATACTGTCTGCTATCTCTGTAGTCATGGGGACACTGAGTTAATACTGTCTGCTGTCTCTGTAGTCATGGGGACACTGAGTTAATACTGTCTGCTTTCTCTGTAGTCATGGGGACACTGAGTTAATACTGTCTGCTGTCTCGGTAGTCATGGGGACACTGAGTTAATACTGTCTGCTGTCTCTGTAGTCATGGGGACACTGAGTTAATACTGTCTGCTTTCTCTGTAGTCATGGGGACACTGAGTTAATACTGTCTGCTGTCTCGGTAGTCATGGGGACACTGAGTTAATACTGTCTGCTGTCTCTGTAGTCATGGGGACACTGAGTTAATACTGTCTGCTTTCTCTGTAGTCATGGGGACACTGAGTTAATACTGTCTGCTATCTCTGTAGTCATGGGGACACTGAGTTAATACTGTCTGCTTTCTCTGTAGTCATGGGGACACTGAGTTAATACTGTCTGCTGTCTCGGTAGTCATGGGGACACTGAGTTAATACTGTCTGCTATCTCTGTAGTCATGGGGACACTGAGTTAATACTGTCTGCTGTCTCTGTAGTCATGGGGACACTGAGTTAATACTGTCTGCTTTCTCTGTAGTCATGGGGACACTGAGTTAATACTGTCTGCTGTCTCTGTAGTCATGGGGACACTGAGTTAATACTGTCTGCTGTCTCTGTAGTCATGGGGACACTGAGTTAATACTGTCTGCTGTCTCTGTAGTCATGGGGACACTGAGTTAATACTGTCTGCTGTCTCTGTAGTCATGGGGACACTGAGTTAATACTGTCTGCTGTCTCTGTAGTCATGGGGACACTGAGTTAATAGTGTCTGCTTTCTCTGTAGTCATGGGGACACTGAGTTAATACTGTCTGCTGTCTCGGTAGTCATGGGGACACTGAGTTAATACTGTCTGCTATCTCTGTAGTCATGGGGACACTGAGTTAATACTGTCTGCTGTCTCTGTAGTCATGGGGACACTGAGTTAATACTGTCTGCTTTCTCTGTAGTCATGGGGACACTGAGTTAATACTGTCTGCTGTCTCTGTAGTCATGGGGACACTGAGTTAATACTGTCTGCTGTCTCTGTAGTCATGGGGACACTGAGTTAATACTGTCTGCTGTCTCTGTAGTCATGGGGACACTGAGTTAATACTGTCTGCTGTCTCTGTAGTCATGGGGACACTGAGTTAATACTGTCTGCTGTCTCTGTAGTCATGGGGACACTGAGTTAATAGTGTTGTTGCTGTTGCATTTCAGATCGGTGGAGGTCACAACATGCATGAGGCGGTGCTGTATGTGGCAGAGAAAGTCCTCATAGAGTCCAGAGCTGTACGAACACAACCTTTCAACCAGTACAGGAAGAAGTTCAACCTCAAACCATACGATTCTTTTTCTGAATTCACTGGTAAGAAACACAAACAGCAGAACATTCAAATAAAACACACTTTACACCTGGGATTTATTGTCTTTTCTTAATTACAATACAAAGAATATATATATATATATATATATATATATATATATATATATATATATATTGCTGTGAAATTATTAAAATGTTTAATCACATTAATCACACAGTTGCTTTGAATGAACTTTGATTAATCATGGTCAGAACACGATGTCAGTCGACTGTTCTGTCTCTGTTTAGGTTTTTTTTTATTTCCCACAAAATACACAAAAATACACTGAAACACAAAAGATGCAGAGATAAAAATATATAATAAATGATAAAATTCACAGAACAATAAATAAACTAACACAAAAATGCGATGAAATATTCAAAACATATTCAAAAACTGTTGTAAAATATAGAAAAAACACCAAAATATTTTATACTATATCCTAAATATATGCACTGTGTGTGTGTGTGTATTTAACTGTGTGTGTGTGTGTGTGTGTGTTTAACTCTGTGTGTGTGTATGTGTGTGTGTGTTTAACTGTGTGTGTGTGTATGTGTGTGTGTGTGTGTGTGTGTGTGTATGTGTGTGTACGTGTGTGTGTGTGTGTGTGTGTGTGTATTTAACTGTGTGTGTGTGTGTTTAACTGTGTGTGTGTGTATGTGTGTGTGTGTGTGTGTATGTGTGTGTACGTGTGTGTGTGTGTGTGTGTATTTAACTGTGTGTGTGTGTGTGTGTTTAACTGTGTGTGTGTGTGTATGTGTGTGTACGTGTGTGTGTGTGTGTATGTATTTAACTGTGTGTGTGTGTGTGTGTTTAACTGTGTGTGTGTGTATGTGTGTGTATGTGTGTGTACGTGTGTGTGTGTGTGTGTTTTGACCAGATGACCCAGACATGGCCAGAGAGCTGCAGGAAGTGTACGGTCACATCGATGCTCTGGAGTTTTACCCTGGTCTCCTCCTGGAAAAAACACGTTCCAAAGCCATATTTGGTGAAAGTATGGTGGAGATGGGGGCGCCCTTCTCCCTGAAAGGCCTGATGGGAAATCCCATCTGCTCACCTGTGTACTGGAAACCCAGCACGTTTGGAGGAGAGACGGGTTTTAACCTGGTGAAGACTGCCACTCTGCACAAACTGGTGTGTGGCAACACCCGCTGGTGTCCATATGTGGACTTCCATGTCCCCAGAACTGAGGACGAAAGGGCCAGGACCCCCCCCACCAAAGAAGAAACAGCCAGGAACCCCCCCACTGAACTCTAACAAAACCCATTTGTGACCCGCCACCACGAAACCAGGCATAAGTCGCGCTGACGCGTTCAGAGCTACAGCCAAATTTAGGCTGGAAGGTGATTTGTTATTAGTGTTTACACCTTATCAAAAAACGGTACCTTAACACCTCTATGTTCACTTCCTGTGGTCATTACATTGAAATCCAATCAATAAAGGTGTTTATTGGGTCAATTATTTAAGTGGCGACAAAAGTTCAGGTATTGCGGAGCAAAGACAAAGACGACTTCCACCTCTTTTCGCCGAACAAAACGATCTCCGTTCCGTGGGTAAACACCCAAGTGTTTGGTACGAGGTAAAAGCTTATATTGAATGTTCTGTCCAATGGTGTAAGCCAAATGATTATAATACGTCACACTTCTGTCCTATTATTATAATATATAAAACTTCTGTGACATGTCCATCAGAGTGTCCTTTAACATCTGTCAACAATTTGTGTCAATCGGATACAAATTATTATGCGTTGCTAAGGACTTCCTACCCCAAAACAGTCCAAAACTTTAACGGACAATATCTAAAAATATGCTAATTGTAAAATATGTCCAAATGTGGATATTAAAATGACCATAACTTTGGTTCTACTTGTGATAGAAACATCATTTTTTCACCATCTTAAACCTTAGTTTACACTCTACCAAGATACACACATAACTCTGTTTGGATTTACACACACTTATGCCTAAAAGTGGTGGTGGGTCACATTTATTCTCCATTTACTGCAATGTAAAGATCCAAAGTGATCCAGAATCCAGGATCTGTTCCGGATCACCACCTAAAGTTAATAATTTCTTCCTTGTGATACCCCCAACACATCCTGAAAATGTTCCCTTCAGAACTTTTTGCGTAATCCTGCTGACAGACAGACAAACAAACGGACTATAATTTAATACCTCCTTGGTGGTCATTTGAGGGGGGGGGCATTCTTGTTTTTTGTTCTGCACCTTCAGTTACCTTTTGTTATACTTCAGTATTCTGAATATTGATTATTCTAGTGTCTTATTCTATGGTGATTCTTTGTTTGTAATTCTAAATAAATATTTTTCCCATATTATCCTTTCCTGTTCAGCCGGTCATGTGTCTGTGCCTCAGCCTTTGTAGAATCATGACATTCTATGTTACTTATATCTATAGTTATTGGCCAAAACGTCCCAAGACTAAAACTAAATTAGTCATATTTGGCTCATCTCATGAAAACGTCAACCTTCATGCACCAATGCTTCCTGACATTTTAGATCAAAATGTCAAAATTGTCTTAGAATAGAATAGAATAGACCTTGATTAGTCCCTTACAGGAAATTAATTTGAAAATGGTGCAGTAACAGGCTGCCCTCTACAGGCACCAGGTCAAATTTCCGTGTAGGACAATGAACAGAAAAGTGGCAGTGCACACTTAGCATTTAGCATCGCACATTTAACACAGAACAGATGATGTTACTCTGGGAGTTTTTCTTTGGGACACATTTTTCTCACACCAAAAAACAGGAAACGATGCAGTTTCATATGAGAATAGAAACAGATTTTTGAACAGGTTTGTTGTTGGTCTGAAAAAATACAAACCTTAGACATGCATGATTTGTTTACATTTTATTTCTCTGGTAGAACTCAAGATGAATTGAAGCTAAAACTGACACCCTCTGACTTCTGACTGCCTCGTCTTGACTTGGGACTCGAGGGCAAAGACTTGACACTTACTTGTGACTTGAATAACAGTGACTTGTTGCTTCCTCTGATATATAGCAATGTGACATCACCTGAAATCAACCCGTTGCGTTGTTTGTTACCAGTTCCCATGATGAGCTCAAACGAACATGCCCCCCTCCACATCTTGGCCCCTCCCTGTCATTTTCTGCTCTAGTGTTTAGACACAGAAGGATGTGACGTCTGCAGTGGACACATGTCAGAGACAACTACATTTTGAAAGGACAAGACACTTAACAGCTGATCCTCATTGGTTATTATCTATATGTTTATTGATACATCCCATCATAACTTCCTTTGGTTTAATAAAGGTGTAACAGTCAAAAAGCTTCACACAATACAATGAACAGGTGACTGAAATAAGCAGTGACACAAAATACAGAATATTTCCTGATTAATAAAGTATCCTTGGCTGTTTTACTAAGTAACAAAAGAGAAATCTGACTTAAATAACTGATGCAGGACAAAAAGTGTCCAAACTAACCTCCTAGGACCTGGTGTCCACATTTTCTGTTGTCTAGACCAGTGTTTCCTAACACCTGAGTCAAATGATCGTCCTATCAGCAGCTCTGCAGAAGAATGAATGACCGTCAGGTGTGTTCAGAGGAGACATCTAACACATGCAGGACAGTGTGTCTCCAGGACCAGGGTGGGAAACACTAACCTGACTATCCCCAGATGGTATCTCATAATACCATCTGGGACCCTTCTACAACCGATCAGTTGTAGGAGGGGTCATATCTAAAATCCTTCCATGTGATTAGATGAAGAATCTGTCCATCATCTTTACTGACTCGCTGCTTCAGCCACTCATGTTGAACTGAAGCTGTGACACCAGCTACAACACCACCCAGTCCTGATAATTCTTTGTTTTTTATCTAACCAGGTCCCAAACACCCCAAATAGCCATGATAAAGTAAAAATGCATGACATGCAAGAGTTCAGGTCTTCGGAGGTTAAATAAATAAATACATCTTTAGTTAATTAAATATGTCATTAATTAATTACAACTGGAAT
>CM035791.1:3790099-3832599 GCA_020466265.1 Siphamia tubifer
GTATCTAGTCTCATCATCTGAACCCACTTTATCCTCACTAGGGTCACAGGGGTCACTGGGGGCCTAATCCAGCTCCAGCAGGTGAAGGCAGGGTCAGAGGTCGCACGCAGACACGAGGAGAACATGTAATCACTACGGCTGTTTATATCCCCCCACAAGCTAACACAGCCACCGCCATATCCGAGCTGCGGGAGGTGATAAATAAACAACAACATCGCCACCCGGGAGCTGCTTTTATCGTCCTCGGTGACTTTAACCAGGCTAAACTTTCCAGCGGTCTGCCGGAATACAAACAGCACATTACCTTCCCCACGCGCGGAGAAAATACCCTCAACCACTGCTATACTCCGTTCAGGGATAGTTACAAGGCTATTTCCATGCCAGCATTCGGGACATCGGACCACGTTTCCATCCTACTACTTCCCAAATATAAACAAAAGATCATGCAGGAAACTCCGGTGACGAAGGAGGTCAAACGCTGGACTGACCAATCGGAAGCCTTACTGCGAGACGCGTTAGAGAGCGCGGATTGGGAGATGTTCCGCGTGGCCTCTGGTGACATCAGCGAGTTTACGGAAGTGGTGGGGAGCTACGTCTGCCTATTGACCAACGAGATTGTACAGACTGTCAAAATAAAAGTATACCCAAATCAAAAACCATGGGTTGACAGTTCTGTACGGGCAGCATTAGCACAACGCACTGTCACTTATAACGCTGGGCTTGTCTCTGGTGATATGTCAGACTACAAGGTGGCAGCTTATAGTGTGAGGAAGATTATCAAAGAGGCAAAGCACCGTTATAAGGACAAAGTGGAAGCTGATTTTAACATGGGAGATCCCGCCCGAGTGTGGAATGGCCTGCGAATTATAACAGACTTTAAGAACAAGCCCTGCTCGGTGAGTGCCTCTGACCGTTCTCTGGCTGATGAGCTAAATGTTTTTTATGCCCGTTTCGACACTTCTGAACCAGCCGTGATGGAGGTCCAAAATGGAGAGCCCCCTTTCACTATCAGTGAGAGTGATGTGAGGAGGGTGTTCAAGGGAGTCAATGGGAGGAAGGCTGCAGGACCTGACCAGATTTCTGGGAGGGTCATCAGATCTTGTGCCAGCCAACTAGCCCCAGTGTATACAAAGATCTTCAACACATCCCTGGCCCAGGCCGTCGTTCCATCCTGCTTCAAGCGTTCCATCATCGTGCAGTCCAATATGCCTGAACGACTACCGTCCAGTGGCCCTGACGTCTGTCCTGATGAAGTGTTTTGAGAGGCTGGTGAAGGACTACATCTGCTCCTCCCTGCCCAGCTCGTTCGACCCTCACCAGTTCGCGTACAGAGCAAACAGGAGCCGAGATGACGCCATCTGCAACCTACTGCACACCAGCCTTTCCCACCTGGACGGGGGGAGGGGGAACTACGTGAGGATGCTGTTCATTGATTTTAGTTCAGCTTTCAACACCATAGTCCCCCTCCACCTGGCTACCAAGATGAGGTCTCTAGGGATCAACCCCCAGATGTGCAGCTGGGTACTCAGCTTCCTGACTGGCCGCCCCCAGGTCGTGAGAGTGGGAGGAGGAGTCACCTCGGGACCACTGACCCTCAACACAGGTGCCCCCCAGGGGTGCGTCTTGAGCCCGCTGCTCTACAACATCTACACACACGACTGTGTAGCCTCCAGCAGTTCAAATACCATCATCAGGTTTGCTGATGACACCGCAGTGATAGGTCTGATCTCTGAGAACAACGAGCAGGCCTACCTGACACAGGTAGCAGACCTGTCACTGTGGTGTCAGAACAGCAACCTGACCCTGACTGTCAGCAAGACTAAGGAGGTGGTGGTGGACTTCAGGAGGAACAAGAGCAGCGGGTACACCCCACTCACCATCGGGGGGGAACCTGTGGAGAGGGTCTCCAACTTCAAGTACCTCGGGGTCCACCTCACCGAGGACCTCACCTGGTCCCTGCACGCAGAGGCCACACTCAAGAAGGCCAGGCAGCAGCTGCACTTCCTCCGGCGGCTGAGGAAGTTCAAGGTCTCCCCCTCCATCCTGAAGACCTTCTACTCCTCAGCCGTCGAGAGTGTCCTGACAGGATGCATCACTGCCTGGTTTGGAAATTGCACCGTCCGAGACCAACTCTCCCTACAGAGGGTCGTGCGCTCAGCCGAGCGCATCATCAGAGCCTCCCTCCCCTCCCTGCAAGACATCCACACCAAGAGGGTGAGGTCGAGAGCTCTGAGGATTATGCAGGACACTTCCCACCCCAATGCTGGTCTCTTTACGATGCTGAGGTCGGGCAGGCGCCTCCACAGCCTCAAGGCCAAAACAGAGAGACTGAGGAGTAGCTTCTTCCCAATGGCGGTCCAGCTTTTAAACAGCTAGTTGTTTTTATCTATTTATACATCTACTTATCTCATTCATTTAAGATACATATTTATATTAATACATTTTTACATCTTTTAAGTACTCAGTATTGCACTCATTGCACTTTTATTATTGCGCTGTATTGTATTGTGTTGTATTGTATTGTGTTGTCTTAGCAGTCGTGCACAGTGTTTCCCCTTTTAATTTCACTACATGGTTTTACTTTGTATTTCCGGTGCATGTGACGAATAAAGAACCTTGTACCTTGTACCTTGTAAACTCCATACCAGAACTAACAACCTTCTGTCTGTGAGGCACCAATGCTAACCACTGCACCGCCCCAGGGTGAGTGTTTTATTTGTGAAATGGCACGTCAAGATGTATTGCATGTTTGTTGACATTAGCCACCACTAGCAGTAGCGACTAATATCAACAAACCTGCTAGTGCATCTTGATGTGTCTAGTTAAACCATATTACAACAGTGTAAATGAACATTTAACAACAACCTAATGAAATATAGCACATCCACAAAAAAGTTAGCTTTGGAACATACCTCTGCATTAGCCGACCCTGCTCCTCCCGACCACAAAAGCAGATTTAAAACCCACTTATTACAGCGTTTTCCATTTCTCACCTTTGTGAATGACAATTTTTGGTACTCTAACAAAATAGATTTTCCTTGTCTTGTTTAGAACACTTGGCACAGCCGTAAAGTGCGTAAAACCCAAGCTACTTCACTTCCTGCCCTCCATCTGAAAATAGCACGCTGACTATATAGCAATGTGACATCATGTGAAATCAACCAATTTACTAAATTTTTTTTCAGTTACTTTCCGTGTGCAGTACATTCAATCAAGTATAAATGATGCTGGGCTTGACTTGGTCAAATCAGTTTTTGGGAAATAGTTTCCAGTGTAGAAGAGCACAGCTGACGAACGTCTTGCGAAACCCCCTCCCACTGGTGTATCCGTCATAGGTGTGTGTCAGCTGTGTTCTTCTTAGGGATGTTAACCGATGACTGACCGATGGCTGTCATCGGTTTAAAAAAAACCCCTCCTGCATCAGTCATTCCACTGCACAAACTCTTCATCATTGTGGTGTAGGTTATGAAGACGAAGCTCTGTGATCCGTCCATAAGATATCTGTAAAAATTATTAATTTGAACATTGATAAAACAAGACAGATTGTATTAATATCAAACTCAGAGCTCAGTTAATCTATGTGGATCGACCATTTCACATCAGCTTAGAACATTTACTTTAAATATAAACTAAACACAAAGCTGATGTGAGGTAATAGAACTTCTAGAGCTAGCAGCTAGAGACTGGGACAGAGAGCTGTTACCATGACAACCTGGATGAGTTGTGTTATCCATCTGACAGACCAACTGACAATGACATGACAGGTGGACTACGACAAAAGGAGAACTGATGCAGGCTGGTGGACATCGATAAGGGTTTTTACACCATATTTAGCAGCAGAATTTACTGGAACATCTAATGTTTTCTCTGTGTGATGATTTAAAATCAGCTTTAACATAACATCGCTGGACCTCGCAGTGTGACTTGTGTTTAAACGAGTCACATGGCCATCCATGGGACGGCCATGGCTCAGTTGGGAGAGTGGGTTGTCCATTGACTGAAGGGTTGGCGGTTCGATTCCCGCTCTATCCTAGTCAGTCTGTTGTGTCCTTGGGCAAGAAACTTTACCCTCCTTGCCTCCAGTGTCACTCACACTGGTATATGAACGCGTATGAATGTTCGGTGGTCGTCAGAGGGGCCTTGGTGCGAAATGGCCCCAGGGCAACTGTGGGTGCCTTGAAAAGCGATATAGAAATCTAATCCATTATTATTATTATTAAAAAATGAAGTGACTGAAGAGCGCCACGGTGCTTAATGACTGTGAGTGTGTGAGCCGACAAAGTAAGTCTTCAACCGGTTAATGAGGCTCAGTGATCAGCCAAGATTTTTATTCTTCCGCACCAGAAAGTAGTTCCCAAACCAATTTGAATCCACTGAGTTCCACCGTAATTTACACTCGATGTGAATGTACTGCACATAGAAAGTAACTGAAATTAAAAAAAATAAATTTTGTTTTTTTAAACTTTGGCTGACACCTTTGGGTGGCTGTGGCTACGCAGGAAATAAAGATGCGGTCAGTGCAGACATATTCAATAGCTGAGTCACCAGGAAAAGGTTTCCACACTTAGGGTACATCCAAACAAGCTAGATAGGGGTTTAGTTTTGAAAATATATCAAAAAGATATTATGTAAAAATGGAAATGTTTCTGTAAAATATCTGTGTCAGCATGGGACCAAACGCTTGCTGAAAACGATGCAATTCACATGACACACCCCTATGAGCGCTGTAAGCCAGTCCCATCAGATACAAGAGAACAATAGAAGAAGTAGTGCACATGTGCCCACTTCCTTTTTCTACCGGCGCGACACACACGCCGGACACAAACAACAATAACACTGCGAACACCCTAACCTTAACCCATTCACCACTGATACTCTGTTGTTACTATCTGTGATGAGAATGAATGCTACAGGTGCAAGGCTGCTGTTTTCCAAAGATATTGTTTCCAAAGATATTGTTTTGGGGGTACCGATGAGACCGGTCCCATTTTGATGAAAGGCCGATCCGTTTAGAAAGTATGTCGGTTTCACACAAATTAATTTCCGTGCAGATGGGGTCTTATTGGACTGTGGGGACACACTCACTTTGACCTGGGGGTGGAGTATCCCTTTAAATAGACAGTGGTCAAATTTTTCTGAGTAGTAAACAGAGGACGTCTATTTACAGTGGTGCATTCTGGGAGCTGACTGCTCATTCTCCTGACTCGCTGGTGTAGTAAACACAGGTCCAGGCCCTGCAGTGGAGTGTGACACTGAACTGATGTGAGTGCTCGTCCCGACAGACACTGGAACAGGGGACACTGGGTAAAAATGAACATCCACAGCTACATTGGTGAGCCCCAGGGAGACGTGGTGCGACAGCAGCAGGGGGGGGTTGCCATGGGAGACGCTGAGGCTGTGGTGGACGCTGGGCTCTGTGGTCTGCAGGGTCAGAGACGAGCGCAGACCCTCGTCCAGCCTAGAGAGTGGAGAGGGGGAGGCTGAGCGGGAGGGCGTGGGTGAGGGAGGGGGCAGGGCGTCGCTACAGGGGCCGTGGTGCTCTTCTGCTGTCAGCCAGTCCTCAGTACACTGCAGCTGGACACTGGGCTGGGACACACTACAGCTCTTCTCCTCCTCCATCTGAAACATGTGAAGACAAACATTTACCCAGAATTCCCAGTTCTGCCTTTTTATCTACCCATGACTTTTATATATGTATGTGGGTGATTCTATGAAGGGCGCTGGCATTAGAGCAGTCCAACCATCAACCCCGTAACAAAGACTCATCCCCATAATGGTGATTTTTGGTTATGGGATTGAATGTTACAGGGTTGAAGATTTTAGCGAAAATGGCCATAGATCCATATTAGTTCTGTTCTCAAGAAATACTAAATATTATTTATGCTTGTAACAGGGTTGAAAGGTTGAGCTCGACAATGTCAATTTGATGATAAAAACAATGAAATATAAGTCAAAACGTATGGTAATACTGACCTGTCTGTACAGTTTGAGTGGGAAAAGACTATCCTAGCCGCACTAGACCCCCCTAGTGGCAGTAAATCTAATATTCTACAGTAGTAGTCTAGTTTCGCTCAATGTAACTTTTGACGAGATTTCCCTGAAATCACAGTGAAGTCAGAGGGTGGGCCTAACAAAGTGACACTGCGAAGATTTGGAGAGAAAGAACTGTAAACAACCATAGAAGAAGAACAACAACAAGTGTAGATTTCCTTTTTATCAAAGATGAGTGAAGAATGTGAGAAAACGTCAACAATCTTTAAATTCTTTTGACAGAAGCAACAACAGTCAACTCCATAATCCACCATTTTGTTTAGTCATTCCTAACTTTCTCTGGACTCTTCCGTCAACTTTCCAGCATGTAACTACATCATCCTAAAGATTACACTGATTGGTTGTAGTACCGTTGTGACAGCGTGACCCTGTCACTGAGCTTGGGCTCTCCGGTGCGCACCACACACACACACACACACACACACACACACACACACACACACACACACACACACACTCTCTTCCTCTCCATGTCCATATTGTTACCTTTCATTACTATAAACCTCCCTCCTAACAATAGTCAACCAAGGGTGCACACTTGGGAGCTTCGCCATATTTCATACATTTACATACTTTAAAACACTTTGACATCCTCTAGGGGGCAGTAGGGTTGTCGAGGGTTCAAGAAACATGGCGTCTATTGAAGCTGTGATTTTGATGTATTTATTGTGGAGGCACGAAAAATGGACCAAAAATAGACGCACAAGACAGTGGAGTGTTTGCCCACTTAATACAAGGAGAATAGTTGATGGTGAATTGGTCTCATTGGTTCTACCTATGAGTCAGATGGATGAGGAACATGTTCAGTATTTCAGGATGACACCTTCCACTGTCTCCTTGTCTGAGTAATGCCCTATATGCCCTGAACAGCTCACAAATTCTATCCTCCATCACCATGTATAAAGTCCTAGTGAGAACCTTCTTCCTGGGTAAAATTCCAAAATATTACACTTCGGCCTCTGTACTGCCCCCACAACTTCGTGTGGTATTGCTCCGTTTCGCCTGGAGCTCACTGGATTGCTAAACTCTTGACGAACGGACAAACTGACGGGTGAAACTACCTCTGGAACTGGATGAAAACGTCTGTTTCTGTAATTAACGGAGGGTATAAATTATGCTTTAAATATGTAAGTATGTCAGTAAAGCCTAATTTATGGCCTCCGTTAACCGCTAACCCTAACCCTGAGCAACGTCAGAAACAGGAAGATTAATTTCGTCCAGTTCCAGAGGTATAAATTGTGCTTAAACACTCTATTCTATGACATAATACACGTCTTTCCCCTGGTCAGGTTTGTGAGTTTTTGTGCAGTCAAACCTTTGTGTCACTAACTGGTTCAGGATAAGTCTCTACAGTGACTGAGTGATGGTCCAGACTGGTGTGGGTGTCCTCCTGCAGGTCCTCAGATGTGGGCTCCAGCTGCACCGTCACCAAGCTGGAGGCTGGAGGTCTGGCACGAGTGTCTGAGGTGTTCGGACTCTGCTCCATCACTGCTACACAACTGTCATCTTCAAAAGCTCTAGGGAACACACACAGCTGTCATCTTCAAAGGCTCTAGGGAACACACACAGCTGTCATCTTCAAAAGCTCTAGGGAACACACACAGCTGTCATCTTCAAAAGCTCTAGGGAACACACACAGCTGTCATCTTCAAAAGCTCTAGGGAACACACACAGCTGTCATCTTCAAAGGCTCTAGGGAACACACACAGCTGTCATCTTCAAAAGCTCTAGGGAACACACACAGCTGTCATCTTCAAAAGCTCTAGGGAACACACACAGCTGTCATCTTCAAAAGCTCTAGGGAACACACACAGCTGTCATCTTCAAAAGCTCTAGGGAACACACACAGCTGTCATCTTCAAAAGCTCTAGGGAACACACACAGCTGTCATCTTCAAAAGCTCTAGGGAACACACACAGCTGTCATCTTCAAAAGCTCTAGGGAACACACACAGCTGTCATCTTCAAAAGCTCTAGGGAACACACACGGCCATCCCTATATGTATATTTATTCTATATATTTTATATGTATATTTATTCTATATATTTTATATGTATATTTATTCTATATATTTTATATGTATATTTATTCTATATATTTTATATGTATATTTATTCTATATATTTTATATGTATATTTATTCTTGCATATATTAGTCTGTACACATAGTACATGTTCGTATTTATTTTTGCTACATTTAAATGTCATTGTTTTTGTAAAATCTAAAATGGCAGAGTTTTAAAGTCCTGTCGTCACCTGTTCTCGTATGTGCGTCCTGCCGCTCGCCGTTCAGCGTGTCGCACCGGGACTCCCAGGTTCCTCTGGGCTGTCACACATATTCAGTTATGACTTCATCATGTTCACAGTCAAATCCATTTGATAAAGTTAATGAAGTGTCTGACCTGCTCGGCTGGTTGGGGCGGGTTCATTGGTCTGGACCACCGAATAGAAGGTAACGGTGATGAAGATGAACGCCAGAGACACGCCCACTCCTACTACGATGGGGATGTCATGTTTCTCCAGCACCGGCAGCCATGATGGCGCCTGCTGCGTCACTCTGCAGCGGAACAGCACAACACAAATAAAAACCATTATCTGCTACCACACCAAAATTAATGAATGGTTTTCAATGGTAAATAATATGTGAAATGGTATCTGGTTTGTCATGTTGTACCTCATAATAAATGATAATTATTGATGTGTTTCAACTGCTTCTGTTAACCAACGGCTGATTCATTTGTGAGTAAAACCTGTTAATAATTTGGATTACACGCCTGGAGAACATGTGACGTCACCCAGGGGCATCACAGTCTTTTAAAATGTGAGGGTGTTCTAGGTCGTGGCACATGAGCAAAATTTTCTGAATCTTTCATCGGGAAAATTAACCAACAATTATCTATTAATTAATCTTTATATTAAAAAAGTAATATATGGCCGAAAATAAGAACAAAAATGTGGTTTTCCTCAATTAAAGATTTATTCCAAGAACAACAAAACTTTTGACAGAAATACAATAAGAATGAAAACCTGCCCCTCCCTACCCCTACTGAAAACATCCAACAATGCTCCTCCTACTGTCAGTAAATTAGCTTAGGGTATATGTCACAAAGCAAGACATAGTTTAATTAACTTAGTTTAACAACAGAAACATTTCTCATTACTTACTGGTTGATGACTGTTTGCTAACACTCCTTATGCTGGTGTACTGCCAGGGCAGGTAAACAGTTTAAACCATAGATATTGTAACGACCCCACAATGTTATTGATGTTTGTTTGGCGTGATTGTGATCAACAGTAACTGTTTATCCAACAATAAAAAGTAGGTGAGACCAACTCTGTGTCCGTTTCCTGGATCCAGTGGAACGATAACTTAGGAAAAAGTGGTTTTCCCCACAGGTGTAACACCTGTGACGTCACCACAGACTCCACAGCTGAGTGGAGTGTGACGTCACATCCTCCACTCATTATAGTCTCTTACTAAGCCCACATAAAACCTACCGTTACATTTACTTCCATCATAAACAGGTGGTCTGTCTATGACACATCAGATATTTATTATTAACTTCTATCATATGTGAAGTTCAGAACACTTGTCAAACAGAATCAGAATTTAGTTTGACTTGCTCCATTCACTCCCATTCAATTTTTTTGTGAGCTAATCACCCATGGACCAGAAGTAGAAGGGTGTGACTGAAGGAATTAATATATATATATCCAAATGTATGACATATAATTTGTGAGAAGAAAGGTCACATTGCCCTCTCTGTGTGTCAAAGCTATCGGGGTTGTAAGATAAGTAAAGAGTGAATGTTATGTTGTTATGACTATATGAGGAGACAGTACTGAGCCATGACGTCAAAGGACGTCAGGGAAACTGGTTAGAGCAGGTTTAGGGTGAGGAACGAGTATCTGAAAATGGACTATAAAGGATGTATGTATGTCAGAATAAACTGAGCCTTTTCCTACTCAACTTCTGGTGTCGACATCTTTGATCCTTGACGAAAATCCACAACATTTGGCGCCCAACGTGGGGCATTCGATAAGGCAGTTCGTGACTGCTGGGCATTGGCTGATCCACCGTGACCAAAGGCGCCAGGTAAGAACCTTTGAAATCTTACCACAAGGTCATGCTGCTCAGACACTGCCCGGTGATCCGAATAACACCTTCGAATGAATGAATATTTGTAAATAACACTGAATTTGGGAGGAAAGGGTCCACTCACCAACTGGTAAGAATAAGAGAAGAGCTCTTCTGTTTTACTTCTTGGTGATTACTAAATTTGACCCGGGTCAGAATCTGTGATTGGCTAAAGTAAAGGTGTGTGATTTATAAAGGTTTGAGGCTGTGTGTGTGAGAGAAAGTGTGAAGACAGAGAGAGAGAGAGAGAGAGCTGTGACAGATCAGAGAGAGTGATTGGCTAAACTAATATATATGGTTTAAGGGGTTTTGAGAAGTGCGTGTGTGAAGAAAGTGTGAGGACAGAGAGAGAGAGAGAGATCTGTGACGGGAGAGAGAGTGTTTGGCTAAAGGAATGTATATGTGGTTTAAGAGGTTTTGAGAAGTGCGTGTGTGAAGAAAGTGTGAGGACAGAGAGAGAGAGAGAGATCTGTGACGGGAGAGAGAGTGTTTGGCTAAAGGAATGTATATGTGGTTTAAGAGGTTTTGAGAAGTGCGTGTGTGAAGAAAGTGTGAGGACAGAGAGAGAGAGAGAGATCTGTGACGGGAGAGAGAGTGTTTGGCTAAAGGAATGTATATGTGGTTTAAGAGGTTTTGAGAAGTGCGTGTGTGAAGAAAGTGTGAGGACAGAGAGAGAGAGAGAGATCTGTGACGAGAGAGAGAGTGATTGGCTAAAGTAATGTATATGTGGTTTAAGAGGTTTTGAGAAGTGCGTGTGTGAAGAAAGTGTGAGGACAGAGAGAGAGAGAGAGATCTGTGACGGGAGAGAGAGTGTTTGGCTAAAGTAATGTATATGTGGTTTAAGAGGTTTTGAGAAGTGCGTGTGTGAAGAAAGTGTGAGGACAGAGAGAGAGAGAGAGAGAGCTATGACGGATCAGAGAGAGTGATTGGCTAAAGTAATGTATATGTGGTTTAAGGGGTTTTGAGAAGTGCGTGTGTGAAGAAAGTTCAGGAGAGAGAGAGAGAGCTATGACGGATCAGAGAGAGTGATTGGCTAAAGTAATGTATATGTGGTTTAAGGGGTTTTGAGAAGTGCGTGTGTGAAGAAAGTTCAGGAGAGAGAGAGAGAGCTGTGACGGATCAGAGAGAGTGATTGGCTAAAGTAATGTATATGTGGTTTAAGAGGTTTTGAGAAGTGCGTGTGTGAAGAAAGTTCAGGAGAGAGAGAGAGAG
Organism: Siphamia tubifer; assembly: GCA_020466265.1. Taxonomy (NCBI): domain Eukaryota; kingdom Metazoa; phylum Chordata; class Actinopteri; order Kurtiformes; family Apogonidae; genus Siphamia; species Siphamia tubifer. Next base: position 3,801,501 of record CM035791.1, read on the forward strand.
CTGTGACAGATCAGAGAGAGTGATTGGCTAAACTAATATATATGGTTTAAGGGGTTTTGAGAAGTGCGTGTGTGAAGAAAGTGTGAGGACAGAGAGAGAGAGAGAGAGAGCTATGACGGATCAGAGAGAGTGATTGGCTAAAGTAATGTATATGTGGTTTAAGGGGTTTTGAGAAGTGCGTGTGTGAAGAAAGTGTGAGGACAGAGAGAGAGAGAGAGAGAGCTGTGCTGCAGGGTACACCTGTGATGAGAATTTTGGTTAATAGGTATAACGAGATACCTGAGTAATTACTGTTATGAGGTGTGGGATACACCTATGATGAGAATTTTGGTTAATAGGTATAACGAGATACCTGAGTAATTACTGTTATGAGGTGTGGGATACACCTATGATGAGAATTTTGGTTAATAGGTATAACGAGATACCTGAGTAATTACTGTCATGAGGTGTGGGATACACCTATGATGAGAATTTTGGTTAATAGGTATAACGAGATACCTGAGTAATTACTGTTATGAGGTGTGGGATACACCTGTGAAGAGAATTTTGGTTAATAGGTATAACGAGATACCTGAGTAATTACTGTTATGAGGTGTGGGATACACCTGTGATGAGAATTTTGGTTAATAGGTATAACGAGATACCTGAGTAATTACTGTTATGAGGTGTGGGATACACCTATGATGAGAATTTTGGTTAATAGGTATAACGAGGTACCTGAGTAATTACTGTTATGAGGTGTGGGATACACCTGTGATGAGAATTTTGGTTAATAGGTATAACGAGATACCTGAATTACAGAGATATGACAGAGACAGTCAGAGAACAATACATTTGAGAAGAAATTGTGCATGTGTGTGTATGTATGTATATGTATGTATGTGTATGTATATATATATATATATATATGTATATGTGGCATAAGTATTAAAAAGATATCTGTTCCTAAGAACAAGTGTGTGATTGAGTGGTTGAAGGTGCACCTATTTGTCTGTGTTTATATATGTGCTTGTATGTTTGTATGTCTATAAATCTATGTCTGCATGTCTATATGTTCAAATTGTTCGTTTCTCTGAGGCATGAGAATACGCCCGCCGTTAGCATGAGAACGGGCCTTTACTGAGTTGTGTGTGCTTGTGAGAGAGAGTGTGAAAAGCTGGTTAGAAGTCCGGAGAAGAGGGCTTGTAATACTGTTTTGATAACATACTTGTGTGTGTGCTTGTGAGAAAGAGAGAGTGTGAGGAGCTGATTAGAAGACCAGCAAGGGGGGCTGGCAATTTGTTATTTTCAGGTTTAGCGTGTGTGTTGGGTCACGGAGGACACGAAATCAGTGAAAACTGTGGAATTACGTGTTACGTTTAAACAGTTTGCTGTGTGTTTTTGTCCAGAAATAAATAAATAAAACAGTAGGGGATTGCGCCTATGGCTGAAGGATGTGTGCTGAGAATGGTTTAAGTCTGTAGGGTCTAAATTAAAGTGTGATATTGTTACAGACTCGGGGAGCATTTGAAGGGTTGTGTGTGTGAATGTGTTAAGTCTCAGTGAAGGTGCATAAGCAGTAGCCGATAAGCAACTGAGTTCAACTAGGAAGAGACAGGGAGGCCACCAAAAGGGGAGTTGACGAAAGGGGAAGTCTCCACCTTCCTGATGCGTGTGTGAAACTGCAGGGAGAGACAAGTTATTTAAAACAAAGGAAAGCTGAAATAAAAAAAATAAAAAATAAAATAAATAAATAAATAAATTTTGATGTTGCTTCAAATAAAATAACTATTGGTCCCTGAGCATAGTTAAAAATAAATAAATAAATAAATAAAAATAAAACAAAATAAATAATAATAATAAAAATAAAAATAGAAAATAAAAGTGACTGTCTGACATCTGTAGTAAACGCAAAAGTGTCTATTAGAGGTGAAGTTCAAAAGAAATTAAAATATATAAACAGAAATATAACGAAAAGGAAGTTATAGAATACAGAAGCTTAAAATTATAAAACCAAAAGTAAAAATGTCTAAACCAGTAAACAGTCCAATCATGGTTCTAGGGTTAAGGCACTTAGAAAAGAAAAAAGACATTATTAAAATTTCAGGGAAATGGCATAAACGAACCAGAAATCTACACCCACGCTGGCCAGCAGAGGGGTCATTTGACGTAAGTTTATGTGAAATTATGATACAACGCATCAAAGATTACAAAACTAAAGACAAAAGCAAAAAACGACAAAAAAAGAGAAAGACTGAATTGGGTTTGATGGAACTTTTTAAATCTGAAGGAGAAGCTTATAGAGATAATATAAGGAAAGTTCAGGAAATTCTGAAAGAGAAAAAAGCCAGTATAAGTGACAAACCAAACAAAAGAATAAGTGAACAAGCAGTCAATGAAATGGGGTTATATCCTTTGCTAAAAGGCCTAGTTTCCATTGAGGGAGAGGTAGAAATGACAGACAACACCACTCCTACAGGGGTCATAATACCAGAAGAACCTAAATTCTGTAGTACTACTAAAAAAGATGGTCAAACAAAAGCCTTAGATTGCTACTCCTATTGGTTAGGGTTAAAAGCACAAAACAACAGTCGTGACGAGAACCGAACAAAGATTATTGAAATGGAAAAAGTAATTGACCAGGCATATAAAGAATGTGGCCATGACACAGGTAGAGAAGGGGAGATTGGACAGTCCCCTGAAGGAGCATGTGCCGCAGAAGATGCGCAGACGGGTGGGCAGAGGACAGAGCCCCCACTCCCACCACAAACATTAGAGATGGGAGAGCAGCGGCAAGTGTTGGGAGGGAGTCTGACCTTTGCCCCTCAGTCTGAGAATAGGGACACACGATATGACCTGAGATATAGACCAAATATCCATCCACCAGATAGGTATACTGATCCTGGCCAGTTTCCAATTTTGGTTAAAGGTCATAGAAGTTATTATATCCCATGGCAAGGAACGGACTTTGAGACTCTGGCCTCTAAGCTACCTGACATTCATGAAGGAGCGAGCAGATGGATAAGAGCATTTGAGGAGGAGACTGCAGGGAGGTTGCTCGCCCTAGGGGACATTAAAGCATTGTGGGCGCGCGTAATAGGCCTTTCAGCAATGGAACAATTATTTAAGTCAATCCATGCAGAGTGGATGATAGATCAAAATGCTGATGGTACTGAATTGAATATGTACCGTGCAGAACTATGGACTGCTCTGAGAAAAGAATTTCCAACTAAAATTGACCCCAAAGCTTTAAAAGGGGAGCAGCTGAATGAGACTGAAAACCCAGTAGGGTACGTCAGTAGACGAATGAAAAAGTGGAAACAAGAAACTGAAGAGGATATTGAGAAAAGTCCTCTGTTGGTGACTTTGTTCAGAAATTCCATAATTGAAGCTATGCCAACACCAGTGAAAAGCAAATTAGAGGATGTCGTTGGACTATCATCCAAGTCTCACAGAGAGTTTTGTGACCATGTGAGTCATGCTGTGGAAAAACATCGAAAAGAAGAACAAAAACTAAAAGATCAGGAGAAGGACATGCAAAGAAAAGTGACTCAGCTGCAGTTGAACGAGTTGACAAGTAAGAATAAAAGCAAAATCCAAGCAGTATTGAATGATAATGATGTGCCTTTGTTATCATCTGTACAGGCCCCGGTACAGGCATGGATAAGCCCGCCCATGCCACAAGCACAACAACAACAACAACAAATGCAGCCTCCGCCCCGACCACCTCTGCCTGTTTGGAATATGAATGGCTATATTCAGACTACAGGGGACAGAGGCAGAGGAAGGCCCTACAGAGGCAGACAGGGGGGTCAGCAAGGGGGGTCAGCGAACAATGAACCAAGGCTCTGCTGGACATGTGAGCAACCAGGCCATATGTATCGCAATTGTCCCAGGGCTCAAGATTGGATGCGCGGAGGCTTTGGGGGTCAGGGTCCAAAGCATTTCCGAAGGGGCCCTCAAAATCCATGGGCTGGGCCTAAGCATGGGTATTAGCGGTGCCTAGAAAATCCTACAGGGAAGGCTCAACTATCAGTAATGTCTTCAAAATCAGACACTGAGCCAATAATTGACATTCAATTGGAAGGCCAAAAGACACCAATGATGGTTGATACTGGAGCAACTTACACATGTGTAAGTCCAAATTATGCCGCACACCTTCCCTTGTCCGGAAAAGTGATCAGGACAGTGGGGTTTTCTGGGATAAAACAAAACATACCAATGACAGCTCCAGTAAAACTATCAATTGACAACAAAACAGCCATTTTGCCTATTTTAGTATCTAACCAAACGCCAGTGAATTTATTAGGCCGTGATGCACTGTGTAAATTACAGGTGCGAATTTGGTGCTCTCCAGAAGGAGTGTACATAGACAGCGCAGGAGTGGACATGCAGATGTGTGAGTATGTGAGTAAGGGTGCAGCAAACGTGTATTGGTTACATGGGTTTTCACACACAGTAACACAAGTGATGAGCAAATGGGGAAAATACATTGAGGAACAGCTTCCAAAAGCTAGAAACCCAAAGTCAGAATATCATTGTACAATGTATTATGACCCTTTCCAGAGTGCAGTGTTTGAAGAAGAATGGAGACAATCCACTTCGAGCGAGCAGGTGGAGTTAGTGACAGAGTACATCATCATAGGTAAGGAAGGTGCTGCTTTGAATGTTGAAACTAATCCTTTTCTGAGAAGATGGCATAGGGTACCAAGCTCTGCACCACATATAGCCTTGTTGATAAATGAAGGGTTTGAAGCTAAAGATCTGGGACCAATGATGCAGACAGCGCTACAGGGAGACTGGGTATCAACAGAGAATCAGCTCATTTTCCAAACACGAGACAAAACCATGATTAAAATTCTATGTGGTAATAGTATGGTGTCTGCTCCACAGGAAGTAGAAATCCTTACAAATGTTCCAGCCCAAATGACACAGGTTGAGGAGAATGATATTGACGTTAAGGCAGATATGCTTAAACAGATTCCAGAACATCTATGGTCTAAAAGTGATACTGATGTGGGTTTGATAATTTCTGCTAATCCAGTCATTGTAAATTTAAAACCAAATATGAAACTTCCTAGACTCTCTCAATATCCATTGTCAAACACAGCAGATGAAGGAATCAGGACAACCATTGAAGGATTATTGGAAGCAGGAGTATTGGTGGAGACTAGTAGTCCGTGTAATACGCCAATTCATCCAATTGAAAAAGCTGATAAGAAACGACATCGCTTAGTTCATGACCTCCGGGCAGTGAATGAAATAGTTGAAGATTTACCAGCGGAAGTGCCAAACCCACATACTTTGTTGACAAACATCCCAACAGAGGCGAGATATTTCACGGTCATTGACTTGAGTAATGCATTCTTTTCAATGCCATTAGCGGAAGAGAGTAGGTATCTTTTTGCGTTTACTTACAGAGGAAGACAACTCACATATGCAAGATGTCCGCAAGGTTACAAGGACAGTCCACACATATACAATCAGGCGTTGAGACAAGATTTGCAAAACGTGGTGTTGAATGGGACACTGATACAATATGTGGACGATCTGCTGATCTGTGCACCAACCTTGGAACAGTGTCACCAGGACTCAGTGGCTGTTTTAACACAATTGGCACAAGGAGGGCATAAAGCATCTCAGTCTAAATTGCAGTACTGTCAGACAGAGGTAGAATACTTAGGGAGGATGGTGTCACATGGTAAAGTTGCTATTGCACCTTCTCAGCTGGAAGGGGTAAGCTGTGCACCACAACCTCAGACAGTAGGACAAATGATGACATTTCTAGGAATGGTGGGGTTTAGCTCAGAGTGGATTGAGGATTATGCAATCAAAACCGCTCCGTTGAGGGAAATTTTGAAAAACACAGGACACCAGTATCTCAAAGCTCCACTGAAGTGGACAATAGAGGCAGAGATAGCATTTGAAACCCTCAAACAGGAATTACAAGTGGCTCCAGTCTTGGGGATCCCAGACTACACGAAGCCATTTTTCCTGTATGTATCTAATCGTTGTGATATGTATGCATCAGCAGTCCTGATGCAAGAAACCTGCGAAGGCAGGAAAAAGCAGCCTCTAGCATATTACAGTGCCAGGTTAGACAATGTGGTCTTAGGTTGGCCTCCATGTTATCAATCAGTCGCAGCAGTGAAATACGCTTATGAAAAAGCATCAGTGCTGACAAGAGGTTATCCAGTTACCATATACACTCACCATAAAACTGTGGAGCTCATTGAGCATGGTAAGTTCATTGTGACCCAAGCAAGGTGTTTGCAATACATGCCATTGCTAACATACCCAGACATTACAATAAAGAAATGTCGGACAGTGAATCCGGCGGATGTGATTCTGCTAGACTTTGAGGGTCAGCCTCATGAGTGCGTGGCAGAAGCGGTAAAATACACACGGTTGAGATCCGACTTAGAAGCAAGTCCAATAAAAAATGCTGAAGTGACGTTTTTTGTTGACGGATCATGCTTCAAGGATTACGCAGGTAATCATGCTGGGTTTGCGATAGTTCAAAAGAGAGGGGAAGAATTTCAAACAGTAATGGCTGAAAAGTGTGAGCAGCCGTGTTCAGCGCAATTGGCCGAGCTGAAAGCTTTAACAGAGGCATGCAATATGGCAGAAGGTAAAACTGCAAACGTGTATACAGATTCGGCGTATGCACATGGTGTGTGTCATTTGTTTGGGGCAATTTGGAAACAACGTGGGTTCCAGAAAACAGACGGTTCACCCATTCAACATAAGAAGCAAATAATTGAATTAATTTCAGCTATGTTGAGACCAACTAAACTGGCGATTGTTAAATGTCAGGCTCACAGGAAAGGTAATGAAGATGTAAGTAGAGGCAACAATGCAGCAGACATGGCTGCAAAGGAGGTGAGTCGTAGCCAGGTGGCCATTTTGTCCCCTATGGTGTCAATAGAACCAGTAGCAACAGCTGAGGATATAATTGACATGCAACAAAACGCAGGAGTAAGTGAACATGAATTGTGGCAACATAGAGGAGCAGCAAAAGATAACACAGGTTTATGGAGGTCGCATGAGGGGTTGCTGGTAGCACCAGTTGCGTTACTGACTGTGTTAATTTCAGAAGTCCACAATGGGGACCATTGTGGGAAGGGAGAGACTAAAAGGAGGATTGAGAGGTTGGGCTTTTGGTCACCATATTTATGGGGAACAATAAAGGAGATGCTAAGGTTGTGTGAGGTGTGTGCTCTAAACACGGTGAGGAAAGGTGTGGCAACTAGTGTGGGCCATATTCCAGTACCGGAGGGGCCGTTTCGGTCATTGGTTCTTGATTTTGTAGATATGGTAAAATCAGTGCATGGTAAACGGTACATGTTAGTTGTGATTGACCGATTTAGTCGATGGGTTGAGGCTACGCCCTCCAAAGATATGGGAGCAGAAACTGTGGTGAAATTTTTAGTGAGAGAAGTCATACCGAGATTTGGGATTCCAAGTGAAGTTAGTTCTGACAATGGTCCAGCATTCATTCAGAAAGTGGCTAAAGGGATCCTTCAGCAATTAGGCATTAGACAAAGGTTGGGGTGCGTTTATCATCCCCAATCTCAAGGAATGGTTGAGAGAGTGAATGGGACTTTAAAGGCTAAGCTTAACAAAATCTGTGCAAGTACAAAACTTAATTGGGTGGACGCTTTGCCACTGGCACTAATGAGCTATCGCATGCAACCTAACAGACTAACACATCTAACACCTCACCAGATGCTGACTGGTAGAAATGCACCAATGCCGCATGCAAGAGCCCCCTACAAAGGGCCGCCGCTTGAGCAAATGCAAATGGAAATGAAAGAGTACATAACACAATTGACTGCGGTCCATAGGACAATCTATTTGCAGGAGAAAGCGAGAGAGGCTGGGTTGGAGGTCGAGACGCAAACTCCAGTGGTACCAGGAGACCAGGTCTACATTAAGGTCTTCCGACGAAAGTGGTTCAATCCACGTCGAGAGGGGCCATACACAGTGATCCGAGCGACACCGACGGCTGTCCAGGTGGAAGGGAGCAACACGTGGTATCATCTGAACCATTGCATCAAGGCCGAAGGACAGCAGCATGGCGCTGGCTGCTCACCAAAGGATGCTAATGTGGATAGTGATCGTGATCGTGGAGATGTCGATGCTGGCGTGTCAAGCAGCCAAGGAGCCAAAGAGGAGCCCAAAGGAAGTGGAGTCGGCAGTGAATATCCAAAGACCAGATTCAGATGAGTATGATGCAAAGCAACATGTAGGAAGAGGCGGAACGAGGAGAGAAAGAAAAATGCGAGTGGATATGGCAATCTGGGAGGTTCGGATACCAGTGTTAGAAATAGGGGGAGGATTAACTAAAATAGATCATGTAATGGCAGGACCCATGGTAAGCGGTGAAGCAATTGAACCATTATGCGGTAAAACATTAATAAATGGTCGTGCACTATCTAGTTGGGGTGTTGCGAGGTGTAATATAGTCCTCCGAGAGGAGGAAGGGGTGGTAGTAGCTGAGATGCATCCACGGCGGCACAGGCAATTAAAAAAGGATCATCTTAATGTGCAATTAATTATAGAGGGACGTTCTCCCAGTAAAGTTCGATTTAAATTATACCCAATGTCAAAAATTGATTCGGGGCCAGTCTCGAAGCCTAGACCAAAGCCAGTGACAAAAGCCGTAAATATGACTGCGAAAAGACCCTTAGTTCATTTGAAGGACTGGATGTATACACGACCACGTTATCATCGGGATCCACATGGGTCACGGGGTTATGGAAAAATAGGGGATAAAAAATGGGAGCAAGCAATACATAATGAATGGTATAAGTGGGTATGGTATACAGCCAAGGATATGATTGATACAGAGTGTTTAGTTTGCGCGAATGCCCCTACTAAGTTACCGACTGTTGTGCCAGAGAGACATACATTCCAGGAATGTGCTAAAATACAACGGGCAGAGTGTAGGGAAGGCAATTTTACTCCGACCCGAAGTGTAGGAATTCTATCTTTGCCGCTGTGTGCTATCCAATGTAGATTAATTCATGGGTCCAAAGGCAGGCATGATCTATTAAACCAACCGGCTGTTAGAGATAATAAGGTGTGTGCAGAGTATAATACTTTAACGGCCCAAAATGAACCTCCAACTGATTACGTGGTAGACGACACTATGGAGTATGAGTGTTTCACAAGTGGGGCATTTTCTGATCCAGAATATAATTGGAAGGGAACTTATGTGGGTAATACTACAGTTAAGTGTAATGTTACATGGGTGTTGTCATGGTTTCCACATGCGAACATGACATCATTGTTTATAGAAACTCCTGTGTGGTATGAGCATCCAAAGCCATTAAATCAGAGCTGTCAAGATATCAATATGACCATACCAAATGCACAATTACTGACCGAACAACCTACTGCTGTCGCAGATAGCTATTGGATGTGTGGGGACGACATTTTGTTGAACACTCTTCCTCCTCGGTGGATTGGACTATGTACATTGGTGAGAATGAAAGTCCCAGTACATTTGGTATATGGGGGAGTTAACGACATCCTGAAAATCCAAACAAGTAAATTGGGGAGGGCTAAAAGAGCTTTTGCAGCAGATCCCAATGTATACTTAAGTGCAATTGGACAACCAAAAGGGATTCCGGATGAATTCAAAGCCAGACATGAGATAGTAGCAGGCATAGAGTCTATCTTTGTTCATGTGACGGCCAATAAAAATTTGGAATGGATAAATTTTATTTATTACAACCAGCAGAGGTTTATTAATTACACCGACAATGCATTGGGGGCATTGGGGGAGCAATTGGATGCGACTAGCAGAGTGGCGTGGCAGAATAGACAAGCGTTAGATTGGTTGCTTGCGGGAAGAGGGGGACTGTGCGTAATGTTTGGAGACCAATGTTGCACCTATATACCAAACAACACAGCCCCAGGGGGAAGTTTCGATCTGGCGATGACGGAATTAAGGGTACTAAGAGGGCAGGTTTCTGCCTTTGCGGGGGTAAATAACAATTTCTTTAACACGGAGTGGCTTGAGTGGAAAATTGGTAAAATAGGAGCTACGCTGGCAAAACTGGGGGTGACTGTAGCTATAGTGTTAGTAATTATTTCACTGTTGATCTGTTGCATCATACCCATTCTGAAGAAGGTTTTCGCCCACCAGGTGAAGATGCTGGTTGTGCAAGAAGCTGAGATGCAGCTGGCACAGATGGTGGTGACAAATCCAGACTTACGCCCCATGCCGGACTACGAAATGGACATAAGAGACTTGCGAGAGGCTATAGAGGTCTTAAGGGGGGAATGGAACTGAATGGACTGGACTATCACACACCTCCACCTCATCACCATCTGATGTTCATCTGCATTCGAGCTCACAGACTGTTTGAAAGATATCGTTCAACAGGACGCGAACGGACTATGGATTCTCATGGACATAGCCTGATCAACTAACATTTTATATCTACTCATTATTTTGTTGTTACATTATTAATCTGTTTTGGTGTACTGTTGATAATTCCTAATCAATATCTGACATTAAGGTAAATGAGGTGGGTTTATATATAAATTTTAAATTAAGGGTTGTATTTTACTATTTACTTACTATTTACTATATTATATTAATTGGAATCAGTAGTATCTATAAATTGTATAAGATCCTATATTACTCAATATTTAATCAACATGAAATCAACAATTAGATAAATGATTCACAGCTCAGTATTAATCCATCTCGGTTGATATCCCTTCAATGCAAGCCACTGGTGATCGCTCCAAATATACATAAAGATGTGCAGAAGGCTCGAACTTTGATTGGGGGTCGTAAGGGACTTTTCCTGTTAATAACATCTGACAGGTTTTTCACCCTTACTTGCATTGAACTGGTAAATGAGGTTGATAATTGATAATTATCAAAGGGGGGAATGAAGGAATTAATATATATATATCCAAATGTATGACATATAATTTGTGAGAAGAAAGGTCACATTGCCCTCTCTGTGTGTCAAAGCTATCGGGGTTGTAAGATAAGTAAAGAGTGAATGTTATGTTGTTATGACTATATGAGGAGACAGTACTGAGCCATGACGTCAAAGGACGTCAGGGAAACTGGTTAGAGCAGGTTTAGGGTGAGGAACGAGTATCTGAAAATGGACTATAAAGGATGTATGTATGTCAGAATAAACTGAGCCTTTTCCTACTCAACTTCTGGTGTCGACATCTTTGATCCTTGACGAAAATCCACAACATGACCAGAGGTGTTCAAAGTACTCCCAATCTGTACTTAAGTAGTACAGCTACTGGTGTGAAAAAATACTCTGGTAAAAGTAGAAGTACTGATTCAACTGCCTTACTTAAGTAAAAGTCAAAAGGTACAACTTCTCAACTGTAATAAAGTAAAAAGTAAAACTGATTGTTTTTGCTAAGGATGAAATAATATTAATTTTACCAGGAAAAAAATTAAAAATGTCAAAAATATCCAAAAAATACAGTCTTTAAAAGTGAGTTAGTGTGTTGATGATGTGTTTTATTGGGTCATGGTTCTCATTTTGGTGGGTATGGACATGAGTCATGTCACATGACAGTAAAAACCATAATTATATGACTTTAAAAAAATCTAAATCATGACATAAAAAGTCTAACTTATGATATACTGAATCACAATGTAAATTGTATAAAGTACATATATTTATAGAAATGTAAAGAATATAAAGTACATATATTTATATAAATGTAAAGAGTATAAAGTACAGAACTATTTATTTCTACACCTTTTGAACTATAGTTCCCTGTTTTCTATAAACTGGTTTTATAAGAATTTATAAATATAATATTATAATATGAAATAAAAAAATTGACATTTATCTAATACTGTTCAGTTTGTATAAAGGATATTTCTACTGACATTCTACTGTCTACATTATCTTTTAGCTCATTGGGAACCATAACCACAGTGGTCACTGGTCAGTCGTGCGTATTCATGAACAATAGCTGAGGTAGACGCACGTCGGAGATTCACACTCCAGAAAATGTATGTGTCATAAGTTAACAAAGTGAGCAGGTAAAACTAATCTGTGACCGTTTTACATGTCGTGTCTATTTTTGTACCTGCTCATTTTGTAAACGTCCCCTTTTGATTGTCAATGAGACTAACAGTTTAGAGCAGGGGTGCTAAATCCTGGTTCTCCAGAGCTACTGTCCTGTAGGTTTTAGATGTGTCCCCCTTCCAACAAGCTCTGCAGGAAACTGATAATGACTGACAGGTGTGTTGGAAGAGGGATACGTCTAAAACATGCAGGACAGTAGCTCTGGAGGACCAGGATTGAGCACCCCCGTTTTCGAGGCTTTCATCAGTAACAAGTAACCAGGAAAACCAAGGAACAGTGTTTCACACACAACAAGGCAATGGACAAAAGATAATGTTTATACCACTGAAATTCATGTTTGTGCAACATAAAAGTATCAGCTGCTAATAATGCTCATTAATCCAACACATTTCATCAGTGTGGTTGTTGACTGAATACTGCTCCCTGGTGGACTGAATATAATATTTAATTTTGATGTCAATGTAATTAATAATTCATATTCGCAAATTATTCGAATATCTACATTAGATTGTTCGCATTTGTTCAAGTTATTCATATGGTATTGTTACAGGATAGTTTGTAAATGTAAATATTTTCTTAATTTCGCATTATTTTTTGCACTAAAACAATGACAACAATGATGACAATGACAAGTTGTCATCATTTATAGGTAAAGAAAAAAAATGAGAAGAAAATATGGAGTTATTATTATTATTGTTATTAGAGTTACTATTATGATCTTCATCCCATGGGCCATATTGGAACCATTGGCTGCATGTTTGAGACCCCTGCATCCGTGCAAGGTTGCTGACAAACAATTAAACAAACACAATGGGGTGTGTGTGTGTGTGTGTAGGGGGGGTGGGGGTGGGGGCTACCTGGGATCGTTGCTGGTCATGGGTGACTGGGACGTGTTCCTCTTCAGTAGCTCTGTAGGCTCCGTGTCATTGGCTGGTTGGGTCGTCTGAACTGGACCATCATCTTTGCTGGAGTTCACTTGAGTTTGATCAGATCTGTTTAAGTGAGTGAGAACAGGAACAGTCCAGGAGTCTGGGCTGGAAAGGTTAGAGGTCTGATCAGCAGGATAGATGTTAGACACTGAAGTCTGGGGCTTTAGAGATTGAGCAGGTTTGTGTTGTAGGGGTAAAGATTCTGTTTGTGGCAGAGGCGACTGTGTTGAAGATGACGGGGGCTGGATTTGAAGAGGTGTCTGGATGGTTGACGTTTGCTTTGTGGGTGAAGGTTCGGCATTAAAGTGGGATTCTCCAGACTGGGACACATGTTGTGTTGATGACAAATGAGTCTGGAGAGTTGAATGGGACTTTGGAAAAACACTTGGAGTAAAGGATTGAGGTGGATAAGACTGAGCTGGCAGGTTTGTGGGCTGCTGTTGCGTCTTCTGATGGAAAGGTTCAGCTTCCGTCTGCATCGGCTCCATATGGAACTGCTCGGATCCGTGTTTCGTAACTGCTCTGTGCAAATTAGTTTGTACCTCAGAAAAAAAAGTGACTGGACTTAAGTGGCTTGGGTTCTTCTGGGTTAAAGCATCTGTTTGAGTTGCAGAATGTGAATGAACGTCTGAAAGGTCATCAGGGTCATTTGTTCCAGAGGTTTGGGACAGAAGGACTTTGGAGTCCAGGGGTTTTTTGGATCCACCACTAAACTGATGTTCATGTGTTTTGATTGTTGCTTTTGGAAAATCAGATGCGCTTTGAGAGGGCAGCAGTGGTTTCTTAAATTCTTGAGGTTCAGTAGTTGTTGGGATTTGAGTTTGAAGGTCTAGAGCTTTAAAGTTTGGATGTGGTGGAGGGGGGAATATAGGCGGCGGCATCTGTGAGACCAAAAACTGCATCGGACTGACTGGAGGCTGATTCTGAAGGTGGGACAAAGGTGGTGTTGTTTTGTGCTCAGCTGAGTCTTCCTTAACGGATGTGGAAAATGTTACAGCTACATTAGTTCCAGCACCGCAGTGAGATGAGGAGCCTAGAAATGATGAAAAAACAGCCAATAAATAAAACAAGTGGAGCCAGGCAGAAGGGTGGAATAATAATGTTGACATTGGTGGGGACATAATTTTATGACGTTGACACGAGAGACAGCAAAAACAAGAAGAAAGAACGTGCCTAAAAGAGATGAAATAACGTCTCATTTTGTTTTTGTCGACAAAAACTAAAACATTTTAGTAACATTTTTATTTCGTAAACCACATTTCATCTAATTTTTATTTGTCATCTATTCTGAATTATAGGTTATGTTTATATAAACCTGGGTATTTTTGAAACGCATATTTTTAAGCACTTTTAAAATTTAAAAAAAAAATGTATGTTTATATTGCTCTGCATAAATACGTTGTCAAGATCTGTTAAACCACGCCCATCCTGTCAGTGTTAGACCAATGACATCTCCACACCAGCCAATCTGTTCCATTCCACAGAAGAAAGCGAAGCATGGTGAAGTGGTTTGTGTGGAATGTGTCGGTACAGGTGCGCTCTTTGATCGGTCACAAGAAGATGCACAGTTGAACCTGACCTCTGAACCCTGATGCGTCTCTGCTGGTCTATGACTGGGATCAACTTTATTTTCAAAAGCAAAGTTGCGAATATAACTGTTAATAAAATAAATGCTGCTGTTCAGACTCTATCCATGCTTGTCAGATGTAAGATGCTCCTCTCTGTGGCGCAACATTAGAAAAGCTTCACTTTTGCAGGAATTTTTTATAAAGATGCATTTTCAGTTTGTGTATAAATGAAAAGGCAAATGTCTGCGTTTTCAAAAAAATATGTAAGTTAGTATAATCATAGCCATATATATATTTATAGTTATCGTCACTAACATTTACCTCTGGTCTCATTTTTGTCACATGATAAAGGTTCATTGATGACAATATTTATTCAAAATATTCATTGACAAAAGCAACACTACAGACACAGTGAGGAGGTCCCCACCAATGACACGCTGTCTTTAAGGAGTGCAACTGAGGAGGGGAAAAAAATTTACCTTTTGTTTCCGGAATGTTGTATAACTTCCCATTCAAAATTATTATGGACATTTTAGAAATATCCAAATATTGGTATAGACACGTCCATAGCATCCATACACAATTTTAGACCCATGTAGGCACAACAAACCCCCTTCCTTCTCTAACATTTTAGCTCTCAAAACTATGGGTTACACCTTTCAAGGTCGCTCAAGGTCAAAGGTCATGATGCCATTTTGAAGCCCATGCCAGGTTATGTATCTGTCAATAATAGTAACTAAGTCTATCTACACAGGGTTTTTTCCCATTATATTATTATTATATATTTTAATATTTTAGGTACTGATCCAGTGACCTCTGACCTCAATAGAACAAAATATCCACACAAGATTCAGCATTGAAAAACCAGCATTTTGGTGTTGATTGGAAATCCGTAAGATGAAGGGTTCAAAAGTTACAACCAAAATTGTATTTGACCCGTTATTGTGACCTTTGACCTTGAGTCTTCAAAGTTGTCCTTCAAGATTCTGATGTCAATGCACATCAACAGTGTGAGCAAAAAGAAGGAATAAAAGGGACCTTCCTGACCTTTGACCTGTCTTTGATCATTGTGAAAACACATTTTAAGTGACATTTGACCTACTGTACATACATCAAATTTTGGTGGGATTTTTTCTGGACCACCTCGCACTCTCCTGAAAATATCATGGAACCTGATCCAGTAGTTTTTGTGTAAAGTTGCTGACCCACTCCCCTTTCGGAGGGTGGACTAATAAAGGTCTCTTCATTTTGGAATGGTATTTCTACTCAGACTTACATGTGCTCACAGTCTGAAGATGCTGATGAGCTTCTGTTTTTAGACGTTGCTCTGCCACAGATACCTTGGAAGTCGCCTTTTTTTTATTCACATTCTACAAAATATAAAAACAGGACAAAAGAGCGTGAAAAGAACAGAGAGAAGCACAGATGGGATTGGATTTATATGCTTTCCTAGGCATCCAAAGCACTTTTACATTAGTGACCCATTATTCATTCACTCTCACATGCTCGCTCTGGTGGTGGTAAACTACATTTGTATCCACAGTTGTCCTGGGGCAGACTGACAGAAGACTGGCTGACATCTTGTGCCTACGGTCCCTCTGTCCACCACCAAACATTCATACTCATTCATACACCAGTGTGAGTGACACCGTAACAATAGGTAGGTTTCGGTCACGTTCTAGGATGACGTCGCAATTTCAGTTGGAGGGCAGGAAGTAACCATGGAGAATGCCCCTATAGAGGAAACCATTGATGTGAGTGTTTAATCAAGCACAAGCTGCGTTTCCATTACAGTTTTTCACAAAATAATAGCGACATTTCCTAACATTTGTGCTTTGAACGTGTTTCCATTGACGGTTGTTCGAGGCAGGAGCGTCACAAGTCATGAAATGTCATTGTTTTTTAACCGACGACAGAAAATTATGACCGGACAACGTTGATGCCGTCAACCATCGGTCAAACGGTCATCGGTTAATATCCCTAAACTGGACACGTGGTCAGAAAAACAAGTGACATTTGAAGCATTCTCTGCTTCATTCTCTCAGTTTGTCATTTGCACATGTGCAGAACAACTGTCATTTCCATTACAAATACACTAAACATTTAGTAACAGGCAGAACATTTGTAAAATCACATATTTTTAACTGCTTCATATTTGTTCAGGTTTCTGTAAAAGGATGGTTTGTTAATATAAAGATTTTCATGTCATTTCACTTTTTTACATTAAAATCTGCAGTTTTCATTATTTATTGGTAATTATGATCATATTTTACTGCTTTGACTAAATGTAGATATAATTAGTCTGTATGTAGAATCTGAATTCAAATCATTTATATCTTCATGTTATTCATCTATGAACCAGATTGTGTTACGGTCGTAGCGAAGGACCCAAAAGCAGACAGCCAAGCTCTTTTAATGAGCAAACACAAAACAATACACAAAAAATATGATACTCAAAAAGACAACAACACTGCAAAAACTGAGACAAGGTCCACAGAGGCAGGAGACGAGTATCTGGGCGGACTATGGCCGACTAGAAGGGGACAAGGTCAGAGGCGACATAACCAAACAAAGACAAGAAGGGAAAACAACACTTAAAAAGAGAGGAGGTAATGAAGGACAAATAAGAAACAGGAGGGAAGAAAGAGGACAAAGGTGACAAGAGGACAGGGTGGGACAGTTCGGACCCTTTGGCAGGCCGCATTTGGCCCCCAGGCCTTATGTTTGACACCTGTGTTGTAGAAGATGGTGTTTCCATGGTAACTACAGAGCCTCTGAAAATCCAAAGTAGTCGTATCTGATCAGAATCTCTTTATTATGTGTCAAATAACGTATCAAATAAGATGTCACTGGTTCTGCCATTTATCAAGAAAAATAGAAATACATTTAGAGCAGAAATAAGCAGCACATGTCCACACCAACAATGGAGAACACATTAGGTAATGGACATTACCATGGCCTTTGTTTGGACACAGAATGGACACAGTGGGGACACAAAGATAAGGTGCATTGAGAACAGGAACGAGGGAGCGGGACGGGGTTCAGGAAAGAATGGGGGGTTGGATTTATACCTGGAGGTCACCAGCTGCAGATACTAAGACACACAGGGAAGATAAAGGAACGGCAGAGTTCTGACATGTACGAACTGGGGGAGAAACTCAAAAACATTTTTTCCTAGTCGTTATTTTTAATTCTGTACTTTTAATTATTTAGTGTTTGCACGTGGGGTGAGAGGATGTAGTTTAATCTGTACTGTATGTTATGCTAACGACATGAAGTTGACTTTGACTAAAGTGGCTTCAGTTGGAGTGCTTCACTGCTTCACTTCATGTCATGTGGGTGGATGCATGGTGTAAAAGGGAGAACAGATTTAATAACAAACAGAACCAAAATCAGACAGAGACAAAGACTGTAACAGAGACAAAACATGGGGGGAGCTCAGCCAGAGTCTGTGGTGAAGCAAACTGTGACCAGAAACACATATGATCGGGTTATGGAGGTGACAAAGGTGAAATTGTCCCGCACCGGCAACTGAAGGTTTCACTGCTTAAATGGCTGCAGATCAGCAATGACTTGCAGCTGCACGGTGTGGGACAGGTGAAACTGGTGAGGGACTGGGTAAAGGGTGTGACACTTCTTCACTTCTATTCATATTCATTCTGTTCTACTGGCGGCTATGGTTCAGTTGGTAGAGCAGGTCGTCCAATGACCGAAGGGTTGGTGGTTCGCTCGCTCGCTCCATGCTATGTCTTTAAATGATATTCACTTGTTATATGTGTATGTTATGTGTATTTATATGTGAGGAGTGACATATAGGCTACGATATGAACAATGTAGCCTATTGTTATTGTCCAGTGTAGATGTTAGTAGGTGTGTTGGCTGTAATGCCTCAGCTGCCAACGTGCTGATTCTCTACATACGAAGTGGTGTGTTCAGCTAAATCCAGTACATTTAATTGCCCAAGACAATGACAACAACTTCCCTGAGAAATAACACGAATGTCCATTATCCTTGGAAATTCATAAAATGTAAATATCGCTCTAAAAAACTGGTAATGGAAACACCTAAATTTTGAAGAAAAAAAACCCACTCAAAAATTGATAAAAAGTTTTGACGCTTTGATTAGGTAGTTTTTTCAGATGTTTCGATATTCTAATATACCGCAAAAGCACAACGGAAACACTTTTTCCCCAAATATACATCACAGGACGTAACGTACATGGTCAAATATCACTTCTCTCTGAGTGAAAATACACATGGACAGAGGAGGAGATGGAGACTGTTGTAGAAATAATTTCCGAGAAAAAGACAACGGACATTTTAGAGACAAACAGCAGACAAATGCAACGTGATATCAAGACATCAAAATGTTCACCTTCCAGCAGTGAAATCTCATGGGATATTTCACGAGAGTTACGACACTCCTACCTAGAACAACTGTCAATGGAAACACATTCAAAGTGCAAATATACTTTGGAAAAATTGTAGGAATATCGCTATTGTTTTGTGAAAAACTGTAATGGAAACGCAGCTTCTGAATCCAGTGGGAATTGTGGGCTGGAGCGGGACAGTAAATTCTGTCCTCCAGATCTCTACTGTATTTTAGACCAGTTCTTCCCATGTATTGATAGGATCAGTGTTGGGCTGAATGATTTTAAGAAAAAATGTAACTGCAAGTTTTCTGACAGATATTTGCGATTCCGATTTAATTCACAATTTTCTTCAAATCAAGTTTCAGTGGTTCAGCAACATTTGCAAACATCACAGACACTAAACCATTCAAAGAATAAATGCCATGATTTACTGACAGGCAAAAGAAAGAGGGAACAAAGGAGAGAATTCAGGGCTCTATGCTCACTTTCTGCACTGGTGCGCCTAACTTTTATTCTAAGTTGCACCAGCACAAAAGTTATGTGCACTCAAATGTTTCAACCACATTGCATTTAACATTGCAGTATTAATGTTTTTTTAATCATTGTTCATAGAGACAATATTGATTTGTAAATGATTAATGAACAGCTTTGATAACATAAAGTTGTTTGTTGATTGTTGATAAGAACTGAACTGAAAAGTACTGATGTTCAAAGTGAATCACTGAACTGAAATTTACACTGAAAACATTTATAGATATATTTAGAAAAAAAGAAGTCCTAAATGAAAAGTGCAGGTGTCGTAAAGCTTTCAACTGGTTCAAAATGCAGCAGCAAGATTATTAACAGGATCAAATAGAAGAGAACACATCACCCCTGTGCTCCAAACCCTTCACTGGCTACCAGTTGAGTTTAGAATTAAATTTAAAATCCTCCTCCTTACATATAAAACCATTAATGGTATGGGCCCCTCTTATCTTAAAGATGATCTGGTTCCGTACCAGCCCAATAGAACCCTTCGTTCTCAGAATGCAGGTTTATTGAAAGTTCCTAGGGTTTCTAAAAGTACAGTAGGAGCTAGAGCCTTTAGTTACCATGGTTACTGTCTGATGGAATCAGCTTCCATTTAATATTAAAGACGCCGAAACAGTCTAGGTTTAAAATTAGGTTGAAAACATTCCTCTTTGAGAAAGACTATGGTCAGGTTAGTTAAAAATTATGTGACTCATATATCACGTATACATGATGTATGAGTCACAGTTCAGTCTAGGCTGCCCTAGGAGTTAGAATGCTGGGGGAAGTACAGACACTGAATTCTTTCTTCTCTTTCTCTCTCTCACACCTGTTTTTGTCATTTTTATAACCTATCTTTCATACCAAGTCTGTTCATGACTAGTCACCTGGTGTCCCCTTTCCCCCCTCCCCCCCTGGTGGGAGTGGTGGCTCTCCTGACAGTGTCTGCGTGGGAGCCGTGGACGACAGGATCTGCAGTGTCTCGCCTGTGCCGACCTGTGACCCCGGACCCCCGCCCCTACCTATCTGGACCAGCCCCCCCCTCCTTCATTAATAAATGGACGTTCATCTATAATCTGTCCGTCCATGGGAGTGGATCTGTCCTTCAATGTGGTTCTCCTCAAGATTTCTTCTTTTTCCCACTGGGTTTTGAAGTTTTTTCTTGCCAAGAAGGAGGGTCTAAGGACAGGGGATGCTTGGGACTGTTCATATACTCTGTAGTTGATTGTGTTTTTGTAAAGCCCTGTGAGACGACTTTGTTGTGATTTAGGGCTTTATAAATACAATTGAATTGAATTGAATTAAAGGCTCCAAACTGAACATCTCAATCTCTGAAAATCTGAACATCTCCATATCTGATGGACTGTCCTCCAGTCACATGTGTGTGTGTGTGTGTCTGTGCTGCAAATGGCCATTAGCCATTAGCATATAGTTGACAACTAATAATATTGGCAACGTTATTAGAACGTTCTCGGTGACATGCACGACTCTCGGTTCTCGTGCATGACTACGTACAAATCATCTGCATGAACTGACAAATAGTAAGTGTCATCTCTTGTTGGTCACCTGCAGACTTGTAGAGTTGTGGAAATTTTTTAAAATAAAATAAGGGCTGGTCACCGGTGTGACCAGCCCTTATTTTAGTCGCTCTTTTGAGAAGTTTGGTCACACTCTACAACCCTGCAAAAGGGAGAAAGTAACCAAAAAAAGGAGAAAAAGAAGAAAATTGTAAAAAAAAAAAAAAAAAAAAGAAAGGATGGTGTACATTTGGTCATATATACATATATTTTTTTTCTAACTGGAATTAAATATTTTCTGACATTTGTTTTCATTTGACAGCGAAAAAAATTTCATAAAAAAAAAAATTGGCATCAACCGTAAAATAGTCAACAAAACAAAGTTAGGAGCACTGCAAAAAAAAATAAAAAATAGCGATTTTCGGTCCAAAACAATAGATAGTTCAGAACTAGATCAGTGGATCAACAGGTATTAAACCTTTTAAATCAGTAGTGTTATTGGGTAGTGATTGCTTCATAATGTGGTTACTCACTGCAGACAAAAGCAGTCTTGTCCTCTGGCCTCGATCTGCTGGATCATCTTCAGCTGAGGACCAAGGACAGGGTAAAAGACAATAAACAAGAAAATACAAACTGGAGAAAATACTGTCCATAAAGCAGATTGTTTCTATATCATCACATGCAACAAGTGGTTATAGATCAATGACCAAAAAGGTTTATCCTTATAATGCATTCATTCTATTGAACACACACACACATATATATATATATATATATATATATATATATATATATATATATATATATATATATATATATATATATATATATTGTCCCATACACTGTCTGTATCAAGTATAGAGGTGGATGGACAGACTAATAACCCTGTGATCATCCTATTGGTATTTGTTTTTGCGTTATGTGTCTGGTTGTTTGTTTTGATGATGGCTATGTCATCACTTTGTGTAATTTTCTATTTTTTAATGTATAGCAAATGAGTGCTACATGAACATTGCAGACCTTTCTATGTGGAGTTTACATGTTCTCCTCGTGTTTGCGTGGGTTTTCTCCAGGTACTCCAGTTTCCTCCCACCATCCAGACACATGCACTGATAGGTTAACTGGTTAACTGGTTAATGTAAATTGTCCATAGGTGTGAATGTGATTAGAGTGGGTCAAAGGTCATACAATGCACAATTCTTGATATATTTTATATTGTTTTTTGTTTTGTTTTGCTGTTATTTTCACTTTGAAATTCAGTATTGTGCAAGCAGCAATACAAAGCAAAAAACAACATAGAAATTCAAAAATACATCAATAATTGTGCATTGTCTGACCTTTGACTCTTTCTAATAATCAAGTAATGTCCAAAATAAAAATATCTTTGTATTTTTTGCAAAAATAAAAAGTGTATTGGTGCTTTTAAACAACCTGTAGAAAATAAATATTTAAAACCATTAAAGTTACGAACAAGACTTCATATGTCATAACCATGGATACTTGGTGAGATGAACAAAAAGTCCACAGTCATCAGATGGTGTTGGTGGAAAACAGGAAGACTGAAGGTATATTGACATGCTAGCCTCACATTAGCTGGGAGGCTAACTGAGCTAACAGCTCTTACAGTTTTGTCTGGTGAGCACCCATTTGATTCGTGACTGGTCTTAAATAATTCGGAACATTCTCAGCTTTCTAACAGTGTATGACATGACTATATTAATTAAGGAATGGTGTTTCCGTTTTTAAATAAAGTACCGAGCATTCCACCTTCCAGACCGTCATCAGTACGACAGCAGCGACAACACTCGGATCAAATGCACACATAAACAGCATTCCGTTTTTTTCCAACCCACTTAATAATTTAACTTTCCAGGCACATGTATTACATGCACATGACATGGTATTCATGTTTCCAAATTAAAATTGGGTGGTTTCAAACTACATTTCAAATGCATTAGAGGCTCTGAAAGTTTAAAAGTTAACATGGCCGTATCTTCAGTGCTGTTTACTCCATCAGTGGGGGAGGGGTGACGGCAGCCACTGAGGGTTGCCCAAAAGTTGGCCCGATATAGGGAAGGTAAAGTACTTTATTTGTCATTATACAATGAAATATATCGTCTGCATTAACCCATCCTTCATGCTGTTGGGGCACCTGTAAGGAGCAGTGGGCACCCATGGGTGGCACCCAGGGACTCACCTCTTGCTGTAGAACCAACCAGGCTAATGGTCAGAATCACCTGCTGGAGGATTTGACTCTAACAAAGATGTTTTTGAGTGATGCGGGGAAATTGGAGCACCCAGAGGGAACCCATCCAGACACGGGGAAAGTAACATGTAAACTCCACACAGAAAGGCCTGCACGTTCCGGGAATCAAACCCAGGTCTTCTGCTGTGAGGCAAGAGCGCTAACCGCCACCGTGCCACCACATATGGGTCAACCCTTAGTCAGTACCCAACCCTAGTGTGGATGTACCTGTGACTGTGAGGACGGTTCTTCTCTGATGTTCTCCTGCTCGGTTTCTGGCCAGACAATAATATTCTCCTTCATGGTACCAGTGCACTGTTAGGATGTGCAGAGAGCCGTCTGCTGCAGGAGGACACACAAGGAAACTCAGGCCCATTCCACCCCCTACTTCAAATGGACCTATAAGGGGCAGGGCTGGAAAATCACCCCCTATGAACTGGGACACTCCTTCAACACTCACCTCCATCATCAGTTTGAATGAACTGAATGAATGAAATGAATGTTACTCCAGATAATCCCTTTCAGTGCCGTACAGGGTTCATTAAGTAAAACAGGGACCATGGAACTTCCCTACTTCCACCCTGTGTCACACTTTTCCCAGTCATTTCCCCCAGAGGACCCAGACTCTTTTCCCAGTTCAAGCCCATGCAAACCCTTTGCAGCCCACATGGGGTCCACATGGGGCCTACATGGGTCATGTGTGTCCAGAACTCACCATCAATGTATGTTTGTTGAGTTGGAGTGATGGGCACGTTCCCGTCTGCTCTGCCCTTAGACCATGAATATGTGATGGGCTGAACGCCCACAGCCTTACAGGGCAGCACCGCAGACGCCCCCACACTGCAGGTCACCTCCCCTGCAGAACTGACGATCACTGGACTAACTGGAGGGAGCAGAACCACCACATGTGAGGAGCAGAACCAGGACATGTGAGTAGAACCATGATGTGAGCAGAACTAAGACATGTGAGGAAGACTGCATTATATTTTAATTATTTGTGGCTCCTTCTGTGTCAGATCATCCAGACCCTCTCAGAACATTGTCCAGTATTTCCCAGATGTTCCTCTTATGGACTCATATAATAATACCAGTTTTAGACCAATATCATTTGACCGACATATTAGATGTTTGGTCTTTCTGGATAACTGTTCTCCTACAATCACATTATAAACATCTACCCTGGTTGATTCACAATATGGCTCTAAACTTGGCCCAAAAGTCACAAAAATGGTGATAGTTTTTAAATGCCACAGATCCCAAAGTTTAAGGAGTTGAAGTTTTAAACTTTTTGTGACTATTCCTGATCCCTCTCTTTGACCTTCTACTGTCATTTTATTTGTATCTTTGTAGAAATGAGAATCTTATGTTCAGTTTTTCATTAAAAAATAGTAAATTTAAAGACAATGGTTCACTATGTGCTCACTTGATCACATCCTTCACTTTGTTATTATATATTGTCAAGTTTGTCAGAAAAAAACATTGGATGGAGTTCAGCCTAGTTTTTTTCTGCAGGTTTTTAATGTTTCCTATTTGGAGCTGACATTGATGATAATAAATAAATACTTCAAAACTATTAGAGATATGGGTAAAAAACTGGTATTATTTCATAAATGGTAAATATTCTTCACTTCTATAGTTCTGTTCCACCTTCATGGTTCAAAGCTCTTTACATTAGCCTCACATTCACCCATTCACACACACTCATACACCAGTAGGTTTCTAAGGTTCTGTCAGTCCTACTGGGAGACTAACAAAGGGTTCAGTGTCTTGGACCAAGGACACATGTGGACAGACAGAGCCAGGACGTGAATGACCCACTCTACCAAGTGAACCACAGCCGCCCCTTCATTTACGGTGTGAACCGACCAGATTCTATCTTGTCTGAATTCTAAGATATTACCACTGATGAGTTTTAGCTGTTGACCTTTAGTGTGTTCTTGACCTTTGACCTTCATTGCTCAAAATCTAATGGGTTCTTCCTTGACCCATTATCTATCATTCCTGAAAGTTTCATCAAAATCTGTTCAGAACTTTTTGTGTAATCCTGCTAACAGACAAACAAACAAAATGACTCAAATTTAATACGGAGGTAATAAATAAATAAAATAAAAACGGATTTAACAAAAACATTAAATCATGCCATTTCAAATCAATTCATGTGAAAAATGTTCTTTTTTACTCTGAGGTTAAAACTTCAGTGCTTATATAGTTTAGTATTTTTTTAGAATTCCAAAATTCCATTGAGCATAGTATAGTATAGAATAGTATAGTATAATATAGCATAGCATAGCATAGTATAGTATAGTATAGCATAGCATAGCATAGCATAGTATAGTATAGAATAGTATAGTATAATATAGCATAGCATAGCATAGTATAGTATAGTATAGCATAGCATAGTATAGCATAGCATAGCATAGTATAGTATAGTATAGCATAGTATAGCATAGTATAGCAAAGCATATTATAGCATAGCATAGCATAGTATAGCATAGTATAGAATAGCATAGTATAGTATAGCATAGCATAGCATAGCATAGTACAGTATAGTATAGTACTGTACCTGCCACTTTGAGCAGTGCTGTCCGCTGACTTCGGCCCAGGGTGTTAGAAGCTTCACAAACATACAGACCTTCATCATAACTTCTGACAGACTGGATGAAGAGCGACGCATTTGTCAATCTGTTACAAATGACAATAGGATGGATTATATACACACTGGTTATATAGAAACCACACATATATAAACTGGTGTATATGTGTGTATATGTGTGATGACCGTTTGACCGATGGTTGACCACATCAACATTATCCGATCATAATTTTAAAAAACAGTCATTCATTCCACTGCGTGAACTCTTTATGATTATAGTGTAGGTTATAAAGAGGAAGCTCTGTGATCTGTCCATAGAACATCTATAAAAATTATTCATTTGAACATTAACAAAACAAGACACAATTTATTAATATCAAACTCAGAGCTCAGTCTTACCCTATAACAGTCTCACTCTTCAACAGTCTTACCCTATAACAGTCTCACTCTTCAACAGTCTTACCCTATAACAGTCTCACTCTTCAACAGTCTCACTCTTCAACAGTCTCACTCTACAACAGTCTCACTCTTCAACAGTCTTACCCTATAACAGTCTCACTCTTCAACAGTCTTACCCTATAACAGTCTCACTCTTCAACAGTCTTACCCTATAACAGTCTAACCCTACAACAGTCTCACTCTTCAACAGTCTCACTCTTCAACAGTCTCACTCTTCAACCGTCTCACTCTTCAACAGTCTTACCCTATAACAGTCTCACTCTTCAACAGTCTTACCCTATAACAGTCTCACTCTTCAACAGTCTCACTCTACAACAGTCTCACTCTTCAACAGTCTTACCCTATAACAGTCTCACTCTTCAACAGTCTAAACCTACAACAGTCTCACTCTTCAACAGTCTAACCCTACAACAGTCTCACTCTACAACAGTCTCACTCTTCAACAGTCTCACTCTTCAACAGTCTCACTCTTCAACAGTCTCACTCTACAACAGTCTCAGTCTTCAACAGTCTCACTCTTCAACAGTCTTACCCTACAACAGACTCACTCTTCAACAGTCTTACCCTACAACAGTCTCACTCTTCAACAGTCTCACTCTTCAACAGTCTCACTCTTCAACAGTCTCACTCTTCAACAGTCTCACTCTTTAACAGTCTCACTCTTCAACAGTCTCACTCTTCAACAGTCTCACTCTTCAACAGTCTCACTCTTCAACAGTCTCACTCTTCAACAGTCTCATTCTACAACAGTCTCAGTCTTCAACAGTCTCACTCTTCAACAGTCTCACTCTTCAACAGTCTTACCCTACAACAGTCTTGCCTCCAGTCTGTTTGGAGTGACCTCTCTTGATCCAGCTGATAGAGGGCAAAGGTCGGCCGGTCACCTGACACTCCAGAAGCACCCGGGCCCCCACTGGCACCGTCAGAATGTGGGGCCACAGGTTGACAGAGGGAGGGGCTGTCAGGAGGACACACATCTGCATTTACATCCTTTAGCAAAATATATTTACATACATTTACACATATTCACACAAATTATACTCGCATATATTTATATTTTAAAAAAATGTCATGAATCTAAACCAGTTTGTAAGCCATAATATTTAAACATTTACTCTGAGATTTATTACAACTACTGTTATTTAGGTTTTTAGATACTTGTGTTATTACCCAACAGCATAAAGTCATTAAATGAGTCCTACCGTGATCATTTGGAATATTAAAGACGTTCATGTTAATACATGAAAAATTATAGTCCAGTAATTATATCACAATTAAATACACTGAAACACATATTTTCATGACCATTAGGAAGTATACTGTATTTTCTGCACTAGAAGTCAAAATCATGAAATAAAAACTCAAAATTATCAGATAAAAAGTAAACATTTTACTTATCTCAAAATTATCAAATAAAAAGTCAAAATCATTAGAAAAAGTCAAATTTATGAGTGAAAAAGTTAAAATCATGAGATAAAAAGTAAAAATTGTGACAATTCAAGTCATTAAGCACTACCAGCATTAATCCATCCTGCAGCGTCATTTTTGGAGGAAATTAAAGTTTTTTAATCTATAGCTTATAGTCCAGATAATACAGTATGTTCAGCCTCCTCAGTGTGTTTGGTGGGTGTAGTTCCATACCCAGGACAGTTACTGCTGCTCTGCCAGAGCTGATGAACCTCTGCAGGTGTGTGTTGGCTGCTCTGCAGAAGTAACTTCCACTGTCAGAGTCCTGGACGCTGTACAAACAACATTACTACACATTACTACACATTAAAACACATTACTACACATTAAAACACATTACTACACATTAAAACACATTAAAACACATTACTACACATTAAAACACATTACTACACATTAAAACACATTACTACACATTAAAACACATTACTACACATTAAAACACATTACTACACATTAAAACACATTACTACACATTAAAACACATTACTACACATTAAAACACATTACTACACATTAAAACACATTACTACACATTAAAACACATTACTACACATTAAAATACATTACTACACATTAAAACACATTACTACACATTAAAACACATTACTACACATTACTACACATTAAAACACATTAAAACACATTACTACACATTAAAACACATTATTACACATTAAAACACATTACTACACATTAAAACACATTACTACACATTAAAACACATGAATACACATTACTACACATTAAAACACATTACTACACATTAAAACACATTACTACACATTAAAACACATTAATACACATTACTACACATTAAAACACATTACTACACATTAAAACACATTACTACACATTAAAACACATTAATACACATTACTACACATTAAAACACATTACTACACATTAAAACACATTACTACACATTACTACACATTAAAACACATTACTACACATTAACCACAGTGGTACTTTACTGTACTTAAGTACAGCTTTTAGCTATCTGTACTTTGACTATTTATTTTTCTGGAAACTTTTTACTTTTACTTCCTACATTTTTGTATAAATATCTGTACTTTATACTGTTTACATTTATAGAAATATATGTACTTTATACTTTTTACATTTATATAAATATCTGTACTTTATACTCTTTACATTTATAGAAATATATGTACTTTATACTCTTTACATTTATAGAAATATATGTACTTTATACTCTTTACATTTATATAAATATATGTACTTTATACTCTTTACATTTATATAAATATATGTACTTTATACTCTTTACATTTATATAAATATATGTACTTTATACTCTTTACATTTATATAAATATATGTACTTTATACTCTTTACATTTATATAAATATATGTACTTTATACTCTTTACATTTATATAAATATATGTACTTTATACTCTTTACATTTATATAAATATCTGTACTTTATACTCTATACATTTATAGAAATATATGTACTTTATACTCTTTACATTTATATAAATATATGTACTGTATACTTCTTAGATTCCCAGAATAGAGGTGTTACTTTTTTAAAAACTAGACAAATGTGACAGTATGAAAAATAAGTTATAAATCAGTAAATCAGAAGTTGTGACTGATTATATTATAATTATGACTTTTTATCACAATTTATTTTTTTTTATCAATTTTTTTGTATCTCATTGCAGCATTTTTTGTATCTCTTATTTATTACTTTAGAATTTTTCCTAAATGTTCTGTCCATACCCACTAAACCATAAGCCAATAAAACACATCATCTACACAATAACTCACTTTGAAAGGCTTCATGTTTGACTTTTCTTTCTCTTGCTTAAATCAGTATTATTTCATCCATAGAAAAAAAAATTATTACAGTTGAGAAGTTGTACTTTTTTACTTTTACTTCAGTAAATGACTTGAATCAGTACTTGTACACCAGTAGTTGTACTTGTACTGCAGTACAGATAATGTGAACTTTTACCACCTCTCATTAACCCATAAACAACCAAACAAATAACAAATCATTTCAGTGACATGTTTTAAATACAGTGGTTCCTCTACTTATGAAAGACCCAGCTAACGAATGATCCAAGTAACGAAAAACCTTTTTCTCAATTTTTCGTCTCTGAATATGAAAGAAAATTCTATTTTCGAAGGAAACTGAAACCCCTCAGCCATAAATACAGTACATTGGGACGGCCGTGGCTCAGTTGGGAGAGCGGGTCGTCCATTGACCGAAGGGTTGGCGGTTCGATTCCCGCTCTGTCCTAGTCAGTCCGTTGTGTCCTTGGGCAAGACGCTTTACCCTCCTTGCCTCCAGTGTCACTCACACTGGTGTATGAATGAGTATGAATGTTGGGTGGTGGTCAGAGGCGCGTAGGCGCGAAATGGCAGCCACGCTTCTGTCAGTCTGCCCCAGGGCAACTGTGACTACATATGTAGTTTACCACCACCAGAGGGAGCATGTGAAAGAGAATGAATAATGGAACACTAATGTGAAGCGCTTTGGGTGCCTTGAAAAGCGCTATATAAATCTAATCCATTATTATAGTACATTACTGTACATAACTACATAATGTACGTAAATACGTCACATACATACATACACTGTACATTTTGCAGTGTTAATTTGGAGACAATGGGACCAAATACACTCTAGAAGAAGTTAAATAAACTCTAAGTGTTGATTTAACACTGCAAAATTTACTGTGTACTCTACGTATCATCCCATTGGCTATGAGGGAGCTACCCATAATGCTTTTCGTTACCCTTTGACCCTCATTCATCACAGTTCCTGTTGTTTCATCAGTTTTTTCCAGTGTGTTCATTTAAACTTTATGTCAGTACGTATTATAAAATGACAGTAAACAGGTCGATGGTGTCGCTCTGTTTGTCTGCGGCTGCTGTATCTCCATGGTAACACAGACACTTTAACGCTCATTTCTCCACCTAGACCAGCGCTGTTAGGATCAACGGTTCAGCCCAACGGTCCAGAAGAGTATATGACCCACAGACTATCATCAGCTTAACGACAACTGTTAAAAACTTGAGGTGGATTTATATCTAAACTAAGAGCTTAACGCTCAGTGGAAAACAATGTGGACTACCTGAAGCTGGATTTAAACACAAACATGATCCACCAGACTGATGCATCCTCATTCTGACCCAGACGTGGATCAACTCTTCTGTCCTGGACCCCCACATTAGCCTGGACTAAAATATAAATCTACATTTTCTTTTAACACATATTTCATACAAAATCTGTGTATTTTTATCATTTTAAAGTGTTTGAGGGGTAATATTGGAGGCCTTGGAATAAATCAGACCTTTTACTATAAAATGCAACTATTTACGAA
>CM035791.1:3837599-3862599 GCA_020466265.1 Siphamia tubifer
TTTGGCACTTTTAGTGGTCCATCCATCCATTCGTCCAACACAAACATTTAAGGCTGTAAACTGGACCTGAATGTGAGCAGCTGGTTATTGTTGTGGAGGCTGAAGGATGTGGAGCGGTTGGTCAGCAGGCCGCCGTCTTTGAACCAGTGCACCATGGGAACAGGGAAACCCAGGACCGTGCAGTGCATGGAGACCTCGGTTCCCATGGTAACGGTCATGTTGTCAGGGCCCTGGATGATCTGTGGTCTTTGTGGGACTCCTGCAAAGCAAATGGAAACAACCACATATAGTTATTTTAGCTCATTTGTTCCCATCATCATTTTAGCCCCACCCCAAAGGGGAGGAGACGGTAGTAAATGTTCTTCACTTCTATAGTTCTGTTCCACCTTCATGGTTCAAAGTACTGATTTACTATTGATAAGTACTGATTTACTATTGATAAGTACTGAGTTACTATGGATAAGTACTGAGTTACTATTGATAAGTACTGAGTTACTATTGATAAGTACTGAGTTACTATTGATAAGTACTGAGTTACTATTGATAAGTACTGAGTTACTATGGATAAGTACTGAGTTACTATGGATAAGTACTGAGTTACTATTGATAAGTACTGAGTTACTGTTGATAAGTACTGATTTACTATTGATAAGTACTGAGTTACTATGGATAAGTACTGAGTTACTATTGATAAGTACTGAGTTACTGTTGATAAGTACTGATTTACTATTGATAAGTACTGAGTTACTACTGATAGGTACTGTGTTACTATTGGAAAGTACTCAGTACTCAAATATTTCTCTAAATGTAGGGAGTATAAAGTATACATATTTATATACAATATAGGGAGTAAAAATTTAAATAAATAAATATTTCAGTACAGGACAGATACATAAAAATCTACTTCAGTACAGTAACTATTCTTCTACTTAGTTACTTGCGCCTCTGTTAATACTACATCAGTATAAGTCAAGGACCAGTGTTTGAATGTCATCAAATTAAAAGTACACATAAACAAATCAAACTAAAACAATATTAAAAAATGAAAAAGATTTGCAGTAAAGTCAAAGTGTCCTCACGTTGCACAGTTAAGGACGCTGGTTTACTCATCCTGCTGATGTTCAGTGAAGGGTTGTATGTGAGACAAATATATATCCCATCATCCTCTAGTGTGACGTTGAACAGATGAAGGGTGCCTGAGGTCTTCCTCTGCTTCCCGCCTCCATATTCACCCTAAAGATGAAAAGGAAAAGATGATGAGTATGAAAACTATTCTACTTCTAGGCTAATGCTAATGCTATTTTGCTGTGGGCTAACCTACGCTCACACAACCATCTGAGGAGCATGGGGATCAAATCTACTTCAAAACAAAGGAGCCAATCAGTGTCGCAGGGTGGGACTACAGTACCCAGAAGTGTTGTGTCTGGTGTGACGTTAAGCAGAAGTGACGGCAGTGTCGTCTTTTCAGATACACAACACTGTCAGCGTGTGTTAGGTATCCCAGGGTCCATATGGACTGGACTATTTCCAGTGTTTTGTCGACTCTACCACATGTTCATTCCTTAAAAGATGAACAGAGGACGACTGTGGAAGAGTTTGTTAATAAATGATGTTTTCACTCTTCTACTCGACATGCCAGAAGAGCTATCGCATTGACGTGGTAAAAAAATGGAACCTCATCACTACATGAATGACCAAGGAACTGTCAGACTAACGTATGTGACTGAAGGAAAACAACTGACTGTGGGACCCATATTTTAGTCTCGTCTCATCATTTGAACCCGCTTTATCCTCACTAGGGTCACAGGGGCCTAATCCAGCTCCAGTGGGTGAAGGCGGGGTCAGAGGTCACCCTGTATGAGTCTCCAGTTCATCTCAGGGCTGAACATATATAGACAAACAATCACTGTCACATTCACTCCTATGGGTGATTTAGATTAACCAGTTAACCAGTTAACTAGTTAACCTATCAGTGCATGTGTTTGGATGGTGGGAGGAAACTGGAGCACCTGGAGAAAACCCACCCAGACACGAGTAGAACATGTAAACTCCACACAGAAAGGTCTGGTGTGGGAATAGAACCAGGGACCTCCTTGTTGTGAGGTACGAGTGCTAACCACTGCACCACTGTATATGTCAATGATTGTTTGCCATCCTGCATTTTATTTATTTTTCTTTGCTTTCTTTATGGAGGAAATAAAGGTGTGTGTGTGTGTGTGTGTGTGTGTGTGTGTGTGTGTGTGTGTGTGTGTGTGTGTGTGTGTGTGAATGAGTTTTTTTTTCTTTTTTTATGTATTTTAAATTTATTTTTGTTCTGTTTCTGTTTGTCTGGTGTATTTGAATATATTAAGTTCACTTTTTATTTTAATATGAAAATTAATAAATATATTGGGTAAAAAAGTACAGAAACAGTCCAGAACAGATGAACCTGTTCTGTAGCATGTTTGAAAATGGTCGCTAGTAATCTACTTTATGTGATCGGCTTTTTGATCGGCATATTTTTACGATCACCGATCAGGCTATTTTTAGGCGATCTGTGCAACACTAGTAATAACCAGGGAGTACATGACAGAGGTGTTAAAAGTACTCACATTCTGTACTTAAGTAGAAGTACAGCTACTTATGTGAAAAAATACTCTGGTTACAGTAGAAGTACTCATCCAACTCAGCTACTTAAGTAAAAGTAAAAAAGTACAATTTTCTCAATTGTAATAAAGTACAAAAGTAAAAAGTAAAACTGCATTTTTTTGTCATGAATGCAATAATACTTATTTAACCAGGAAAAATCATAAAAGTTTCAAAAATATCCAAATGAAACCCTTTAAAAGTTAGTTACTGTGTTTGATCAGGTCACAGTTACTCAGTATAGACAGGACGTTTAGGAAAAATGAACGTCATCATGGGATTAAAAAAATATACATAAATGTGAGATTAAAAAATACATCATTTTAAGATAAAAATTCTAAATTGTGAGATAATAACTATAAAATAAACTGTAATATATTAAAGTCATAATTTTCCCTCTGAAGTGACTTATTTTCACACTGTCACATCTGTTTAGTTTGAAAAAGTAACACATCTAAGAATGGAATGAGTAAAGTACATATATTTATATAAATGTAAAGAGTATAAAGTATATATATTTATATAAATGTAAAGAGTATAAAGTACAAATATTTATATAAATATAAAGAGTATAAATTATATATATTTATATAAATGTAAAGAGTATAAAGTACATATATTTATATAAATATAAAGAGTATAAAGTACATATATTTATATAAATGTAAAGAGTATAAAGTACATATATTTATATAAATGTAAAGAGTATAAAGTACATATATTTATATAAATGTAAAGAGTATAAAGTACAAATATTGATATAAATGTAAAGAGTATAAAGTACAAATATTTATATAAATATAAAGAGTATAAATTATATATATTTATATAAATGTAAAGAGTATAAAGTACATATATTTATATAAATGTAAAGAGTATAAAGTACATATATTTATATAAATGTAAAGAGTATAAAGTACATATATTTATATAAATGTAAAGAGTATAAAGTACATATATTTATATAAATGTAAAGAGTATAAAGTACAAATATTGATATAAATGTAAAGAGTATAAAGTACATATATTTATATAAATGTAAAGAGTATAAAGTACAGATATTTATATAAATGTAAAGAGTATAAAGTACATATATTTATATAAATGTAAAGAGTATAAAGTACATATATTTATATAAATATAAAGAGTATAAATTATATATATTTATATAAATGTAAAGAGTATAAATTATATATATTTATATAAATATAAAGAGTATAAATTATATATATTTATATAAATGTAAAGAGTATAAAGTACAAATATTTATATAAATATAAAGAGTATAAATTATATATATTTATATAAATGTAAAGAGTATAAAGTACATATATTTATATAAATGTAAAGAGTATAAAGTACATATATTTATATAAATGTAAAGAGTATAAAGTACATATATTTATATAAACGTAAAGAGTATAAAGTACATATATTTATATAAATGTAAAGAGTATAAAGTACATATATTTATATAAATGTAAAGAGTATAAAGTACATATATTTATATAAATGTAAAGAGTATAAAGTACATATATTTATATAAATGTAAAGAGTATAAAGTACATATATTTATATAAATGTAAAGAGTATAAAGTACATATATTTATATAAATGTAAAGAGTATAAAGTACATATATTTATATAAATATAAAGAGTATAAAGTACATATATTTATATAAATATAAAGAGTATAAAGTACAGATATTGATGCAAAAATGTAGAGAGTAAAAGTAAAAAGTTGGCGGAAAAATAAAGTAAAGTACAGATACCTAAAAAAATCTCGGCGTACATTACTGAAGTACTTGTACTCAGTTATTTTCTGGTAAATGAGTGCATGATGGGCCGTGGTTCTCACCTGAACCTGTCGTCCTCTGGTGACCTCTGTCCCATCTTTCATCCAGCTGATCCGTGCAGGAGGTGAACTCTCTCCTGACACACATGGAAAGAAAACTGATCCTCCTTCACTGACCGTCTGGTCCTGAGGGCTGAAGAAAACCTCCTCCAAACCTGGGACACATTTACACACATCATCTAACACCTTCTGGAACCTTCTAATAACAGCTGGAGTTCAGTCACATGGTTTGACCTGCAGAGGTTTTCTCTGTTCAAACTTTATGATCCATGTTTTCTACAAACATCTGAAAAATACTAGAGTGAACATATATGAGCTGGTTTTATAATATATTAAAAACATGTTTATTTAATACTGTTCTGTTTGTACAAAGGATTCTATTGACAATGCACTGACCTATTGGTAACTGAACACTCCTGTCGCCACATTGTCTCCATGGTAACTGAACACTACTCTCACCACACTGTCTCCATGGTAACTGAACAGTCCTTTCATCACATTGGTAACTGGTAACTGAACACTACTTTGGGCGACTGTGGTTCAGTTGGTAGAGTGGGTCGCCCAATGACCGAGAGGTTGGCGGTTTGCGTCCCGGCTCTGGCTGTCCACATGTTGAAGTGTCCTTGGGCAAGACACTGAACCCTGACTTAGGCCCCCAGTAGGACTTACCATAGACCTTATAAACCTACTGGTGTATGAGTGTGTGTGTGAATGGGTGAATGAGAGGCTAATGTAAAGTGCTTTGAGCACCATGAAGGTGGAAGTGCAGTCCATTTACCATTTACTCTCACCACACTGTCTCCATGGTAACTGAACAGTCCTTTCACCACACTGTCTCCATGGTAACTGCACACTCCTCTCACCACCTTGTCTCCATGGTAACTGAACACTCCTCTCACCATACCGTCTCCATGGTAACTGTAAACTCCTCTCCCCACACTGTCTCCATGGTAACTGCACACTCCTCTCACCATTCCGTCTCCACGGTAACTGCACACTCCTCTAACCACACTGTCTCCATGGTAACTGTAAACTCCTCTCACCATACTGTCTCCATGGTAACTATACACTCCTCTCACCACACTGTCTCCATGGTAACTGTAAACTCCTCTCCCCACACTGTCTCCATGGTAACTGCACACTCCTCTCACCATTCCGTCTCCACGGTAACTGCACACTCCTCTAACCACACTGTCTCCATGGTAACTGTAAACTCCTCTCACCATACTGTCTCCATGGTAACTATACACTCCTCTCACCACACTGTCTCCATGGTAACTGCATACTCCTCTCACCACACTGTCTCCATGGTAACTGAACACTCCTCTCACCACACTGTCTCCATGGTAACTGCATACTCCTCTAACCACACTGTCTCCATGGTAACTGTACACTCCTCTCACCATACTGTCTCCATGGTAACTATACACTCCTCTCACCACACTGTCTCCATGGTAACTGAACACTCCTCTCACCACACTGTCTCCATGGTAACTGCATACTCCTCTCACCACACTGTCTCCATGGTAACTGAACACTCCTCTCACCACACTGTCTTCATGGTAACTGCATACTCCTCTCACCACATTGTCTCCATGGTAACTGTACACTCCTCTCACCACACTGTCTCATGGTAACTGAACACTCCTCTCACCACACTGTCTCCATGGTAACTGTACACTCCTCTCACCACACTGTCTCCATGGTAACTGTGCTAATAAGTTTCCTTCAGAGGTGGAAAGTAATTAAGTAAAAGTACTTCATTAATGTACTTTAGTAGATTTTTTAGGTATCTGTACTTTATTTGAGTATTTATTTTTATTTACATTTATATAAATATCTGTACTTTATACTCTTTACATTTATATAAATATCTGTACTTTATACTCTTTACATTTATATAAATATCTGTACTTTATACTCTTTACATTTATATAAATATACTGTATATAAATACACTTTTGACTTTGAATTTTCACTGTTTATCCAATAACTTTGCCTATTTATCTCAAAATTTTAACATTTTATCTTAATATTATGCATTTTTATGTCATATTTATAACTTTTTTTTCCTAAATTTCCTGTCCATACCCACAAAACTGAGTAACTGTGACCTGATGAAACACAATTTTAACACAGTAACTCACTTTTAAAGGCTTTAATTTTGATACTTTTGAAACTTTTCAGATTTTTCCTGGTTAAATAAGTATTATTGACGCGTGGGCTGACCCGAAATGAGGAGGCGCCGGTCATCCACAGGTCACTGATGATATTGGGGTTGGTGCAGTAGTTAACACTGGTGCCTCACGACAGAAGGTTGTTGGTTCTATTCCCACACCAGACCTTTCTGTGTGGAGTTTACATGTTCTCCTCGTGTCTGCGTGGGTTTTCTCCAGGTACTCCAGGTTCCTCCCACCATCCAAACACATGCACTGATAGGTTAATTGGTTAACTGGTTAACTGGTTAACTGGTTAGCTGGTTAATCTAAATTGTCCATAGGTGTGAATGTGACAGTGATTGTTTGTCTATATATGTTCAGCCCTGAGATGAACTGGAGACTCATACAGGGTGTACTCCGCCTTCACCCATTGGAGCTGGATTAGACCCCCAGTGACCCCTGTGACCCCAGTGACCCCTGTGACCCTAGTGAGGATAAAGTGGGTTCAGATGACGATAATAATAATAATAAAATAATAATAATAATAATAGTTGTGTTATTGATCTGCACAAAGTGACAGAAACTTCAGTTCATCAAATGCATCACAATTGTTTTATGTTCAGATCTAGACAAACTCAAGGACATGTGGTGTGTTCGCTGACTCACCCAGAGGAGAGGAGAGCGTCAAACAGGACAGAAAAATTAAGTACAGGTGGGACGACATCTGCGGGAGGAGCCAGAGGGCGCTGCTGACATGCATCTGTGGGAGGAGCCAGGGGGCGCTGCTGACATGCATCCTACTGTGGAGCAGGAGCACCAGGCCGCCGCCGCTGTCGCACATCCATGGTGTCACCTGGTGAGTGAGCACACAACAACTCAACCACTACAGCACAGTTACTGACTAATGGGGACATTTAGTCTCTATACTTATTACTCTGCTTCCCAAAAGGAAAGAGTGGTATTGTTACCCCACCCCCAAAGGGGAGGAGACGGTTGGTTGGATGTTTGCTTGTAACCAGGTTTATGGAAAAACTACTATAAATATTTTCCTGAAATGTTCAGTAAAGGTGTGAGGGGGTTCACAATAGATCCCATAAAATTTTGGTGAATGTAGGTCATAGGTCACAGGCACCAAAAATATGTTTTCACAATGATAAGAAATAGTCAAAAAGGTAAATTATGTGGGAGGGGGCGGGGTTTGTTGGGTGGGAGGGGCGGGGTTTATTGTCCTGGATTTTAACTCAGCCCAGAAGTAGAGGCCTGCACTGGAGCCCTAGGCCCGAGGGGCCCGACAGCCCGAGGGCCGGGCTTCGGGCCAATGACCGCATAATTATCTCGGACACGGGCCGGGCTCAGGCACTTTTATTTTTCAATTTAATTATTTTTTAAAAACCTGCTAATTAAAGAACTGTTGTGTTTAAATGGAAACAATTGAACGCAGCAGCTGCTGCTCTGCCCTGCGCCAGCACCTCCCTTATATGGGCATACAGTAGCCTACCTCACTATCCGACTCCCACCACAAACATGGACGACATAAAGAAAAAGATTGAAAATGGTGAATTGAAGAGAGTGAACAACACCAAGGGAAAAGCTGTATCTCGCCTGTGCCGACCTGTGACCCCGGACTACCGCCCCTGCCTGTCTGGACCAGCCCCCCTTTCTGCATTTATACATGGACGTTCATCTATAGCCTGTCCGTCCATGGGAGTGGATCTGTCCTTCAATGTGGTTCTCCTCAAGATTTCTTCTTTTTCCCACTGGGTTTTGAAGTTTTTTCTTGCCGAGAAGGAGGGTCTAAGGACAGGGGATGCTT
Source organism: Siphamia tubifer (assembly GCA_020466265.1). Classification (NCBI taxonomy): domain Eukaryota; kingdom Metazoa; phylum Chordata; class Actinopteri; order Kurtiformes; family Apogonidae; genus Siphamia; species Siphamia tubifer. The sequence goes on from CM035791.1 coordinate 3,846,052, forward strand.
GGGACTTTTCATGTATTTCTGTAGCTGATTGTGTTTTTGTAAAGCCCTCTGAGACGACTTTGTTGTGATTTAGGGCTTTATAAATAAAATTGAATTGAATTGAATTGAATTGAAAAGCTGTTCTGTCATATGACAGCAAAAAAAACAGGTTCATCACATAATGAACGGGTATGTGGTGGATCCAGCAGCGATCACAGACCGAGTTCTCAAGCTGCTGACCAAAACATGAGCCCCTATTTTAACCTGCTCTTTTATGTCCACATTGATCTGTCAGAAACCGTTTGCTTATTCACAGAAAAATAGAATACTGTTTTTTTTAAACTGCAGAGCGTTATCCCATTTTCAGAGCGGCAGATTTAATTTACGAACGCACTCAATGAATATAGCGTTCTATCACACTAAAACATTCTTATGGGAGGTTAACACAAACAAACAAAAAAAGTCAGGGCGGGCCGGGTTCGGGCCTGAGAATTCTGAAAACCTGTCGGACCGGGCCGGGCTGGGGCTCCACCCCCTCGGGCCAGGGCCGGGCTCGGGCCCAAATAATAGGCCCGTGCAGGGCACTACCCAGAAGCCACATGGACGACGGATTTCAATGTCAAAGCCAAAGCAAACTTATTTTGAATCTTAAATGGAGTTTGAAGGTATTGAATTAATGATATAATTAAAATGGATTGGATTTATTTAGCACTTGTTTGGCCACTCAAAGCACTGCACATTAATGGCCCATTATTCATTCACTCTCACATGCTCCTTTTGGTGGTGGTAAACTACAATAAATAAAATCTAATTATATATATATATATATATATAATCTATATATATATATATATATATAATCTATATATATATATATATATATATATATATATATATATATATATATATATATATATATATATATATATATATATATATATATATATATATGTATATATATATATTAATGAGATTTTATTTATTGTAGTATATAATGTTCCGCTCGCCCCACGTGAGGGGAACACCCGAGTCTGAACTCCTTCAGACTCGGGTCCTCTACCAGAGGCCTGGGAGCCTGAGGGTTCTGCGCAGGATCTTAGCTGTTCCTAGCATTGCGCTCTTTTGTACAGAGATCTCTGATGTTGTTCCTGGTATCTGCTGGAGCCATTCTCCCAGGTACCACTGTTGCCTTCACACTTCACATTTTCTCTAACTCCTCTTTCAGCCCTTGGTATTTCTCAAGCTTCTCATGGTCTTTCTTTCTGATGTTGCTATCACTGGGGACTGCTACATCTATCACCACCACTGTCTTCTCATGTTTATCCACCACCACTATGTCAGGCTGATTGGTCATCACCATCTTGTCAGTCTGGATCTGGAAGTCCCACAGGATCTTGGCCTGTTTGTTCTCTGTCACCTTTGGGGGGTTCTCCCATCTTGACCCTGGGACCTCCAGTCCATACTCTTTACAGATGTTCCTGTGCAGTATGCCCGCTACCTGGTTATGCCTCTCCATGTATGCCTTACACCCTGCTGTGATGTGCTGGACTGTCTCAGGGGCTTCTCTACACAGCCTACACCTGGGGTCCTGTCTGATATGGTAGACCCCGGCCTCTATTGCTCTGGTGTTCAGGGCTTGTTCTTGTGCAGCCATGAGTAGTGCCTCTGTGCTGTCCTTTAGTCCAGCCTTTTCCAGCCACTGGTATGCCTTTTCCATATCAGCCACTTCCTCAATTTGTCGATGGTACACGCCATGCAAGGGTTTGTTCTTCCATGATAGCCCCTCTGGTTCCTCGACCTTACTGGGCTTTTGTTGCCTGAGGCATTCATTTAGCAGTTGGTCATTGGGGGCCATTTTCTTGATGTATTCCTGGAGGTTTGCCGTTTCCTCCTGGACAGTAGTTCTGACACTTACTAGTCCTCGGCCTACTAGCCTCAGGACACTGGACTTGGGGTGGAACCCTCCATGCATGGTAAGGAGTTTCCTTGTCTTGATATCAGTGGCTTGTATCTCTTCCAGTGGCCAGGATATTATCCCAGCTGGGTATCTGATTACTGGCAGGCCATAGGTGTTAATGGTCTGGATCTTATTTTTGCCGTTCAGCTGACTTTTCAGGACCTGCCTTACCCTCTGTAGGTATTTGGCTGTGGCTGACTTCCGAGCTGCCTCCTCATGATTACCATTTGTCTGTGGGATCCCTAGGTATTTGTAACTTTCCTGCACATCTGTGATATTCCCTTCAGGTAGGTCAACCCCTTCAGTTGTGATCACCTTTCCTCTTCTAGATATCATCCGCCCACATTTATCTAGTCACAATGACATCCCAATGTCTTTGCTGTAGATCCGGGTGAGGTGAATTAGGGAATCAATGTCACGCTCATTCTTGGCATACAGCTTGATGTCATCCATGTAGAGGAGGTGGTTGATGGATGTTCCACTTCGGAACTGGTATCCGAAGCCACTCTTTGAGATGATCTGGCTGAGGGGGTTTAGGCTTATGCAGAACAGCAGGGGGGACAGAGCATCTCCTTGGTAAATGCCGCATCTGATGCTCACTTGTGCAATTGGCTTTGAGTTGGCCTCCAGAGTTGTCTTCCACAGCCTCATTGAGTTCTGGATGAACTCTCTTAGTGTCCTGTTGATGTTATACAGTTTTAAGCATTCCAGTATCCATGTATGTGGCATTGAGTCATAGGCTTTCTTGTAGTCAATCCAGGCAGTGCACAGGTTGGTGTTCCTCATCTTGCAATCTCGGGCAATTGTCCTGTCAACCAGTAGCTGGTGTTTGGCTCCCCTGGTGTTGTTGCCTATTCCTTTCTGTGCTCTGCTCATGTATTGCTCCATGTGCCAACTCATCTTAGTCGCTATGATGCCTGATAGAAGCGTCCATGTGGTGCTGAGGCAGGTTATAGGCCGGTAGTTAGATGGTATTGTTCCCTTCTGGGGGTCCTTCATTATGAGGACTGTCCGGCCCTGGGTTAGCCACTCTGGGTGGTTTCCTGATATCAGCAGCTGGTTCATCTGTGCTGCTAGGCGTTCATGGAGTGCTGTCAGTTTCTTAAGCCAGTAGGTATGAATCATGTCGGGCCCTGGTGCTGTCCAGCTCTTCATTTTGGACACTGTGGTTTGGATGTCTGCTAGTGTGATGACTACTGGGTCTTGTTCTGGGAGTTGGCTGTGCTCTGCCTGTAAGTCTGTCAGCCATTGAGCATTGGTGTTATGTGTTCCCTCCTTCTCCCAGATGCTCTTCCAGTATTGCTCAGTCTCAGCCCTAGGTGGGTCCGTTGTCACCTTGCCCCCCTGCCATTGAGAGTAGACCTTAGCTGGGTTGGTGGAGAACACCTGGTTTATTCTCCTGGCCTCTACCTCTCTTGTGTATCTCTTTAGGCGGGTAGCGAGTGCTGTGAGCCTTTGCTTAGCAGTCTCCAGTGCCTCAGCTGTGGACAGTTTGTTGTATTTCTTGGGTAGTTCTTTCCTCAGATTCACACCTCTGCCTAGTTCTGTTAGAACACTGACTTCTCTCTGTGCTGCCATGATCTTTGCCTCTAGCCTTCTCCTCCATGGGGCAACCTTCTGGTTGCTCTCACGGATTACGTTACATTAAGGATTACGGTTGCTGCTGCGTACATCAGCTGATTGGTCTCAGTGATGGTAGTGGTAGGGACAGTTTGCAGTGGTACTTTGTTCTTTAGCCTTAGCAAGTAGGTAGTTGTGAAATCACCCCCAAGCTGACCTGTCGTCCTGGCTCCCCCTTGCCGTAGCATCTTTGTACCGTGGATGAGGTACAACGCTGTACCTCATCGATCTCTAGTTGTGATAGCAACCTCTTATTGCAGATATTCGAACACTGAGCTAGGAGCTGTTTCTTAGTCAGTGAGGATGTGGGGTTTCGAAGCAACCATTTCTCCCACATCCTCTGCATGTACCCTCTCTCACTGGGGTTACTCCTGTAGTAACACTCCATCAGTACCATGTTCTCTGCCCTGCTCCATGAATGTCTTGTTCCAGTAGCCAATTTAACATCAGGGTGTCCTGGTTCCTCAACAACCTTGTTGTTGATTCTATTTATTGTATCGCTCATAGTGAGGTATAGGCATGTATAGCGTAAAGTGCCTTGCCTAAGGGCACACCTGGGATTTGAACCGGCAACCTTCCACACCAAAGTCAGTGGTGTAGACCACTAAGCTATATATATATATATATATATATATATATATATATATATATATATATATATATATATATATATATATATACATTTCATACAAGGATTGTAGCTGTATATATATATATATATATATATATATATATATATATATATATATATATATATATATATATACACAGCTACAATCCTTGTATGAAATGTGCTATACAAATAAAGTGTATTATTACTGTTATTATTATTATTAGTAGTAGTATTAGTATTAGTATTAGTATGAGTATGAGTATGAGTATGAGTATGAGTATTAGTATTTGTATTAGTATTATTATTATTATTAAGGTAGCACCACATCTCATGTCACCAGTTGATGAATTCTCATACATGGTCATGGTTCAGTATCCATTTATCTACTGTTAGGCTAGTGCTATTAGCACAGTGTTAGGCTAGTGTTATTAGCACAGTGTTAGGCTAGTGCTGTTACCACAGTGTTAGGCTAGTGCTATTAGCACAGTGCTAGGCTAGTGCTATTAGCACAGGGTTAGGCTAGTACTATTAGCACAGTGTTAGGCTAGTGCTATTAGCACAGGGCTAGACTTATCTCTTCACAGAGGCTTTAGTAAACACTGTGTCACCAGGTGTTTCATTAAATCAGTCGTATTCCAGCCTTTACATGTAAATATATTTAACACCTGTAACATATGGAAGCATCTGGAACTTCCTGTGAACTGTAACTGCATGTTTCACCTTCACCTTTGACCTTTGACATGTTGTTGTCTGCACCGCTGCTTGTGCGTGCTTCTGTTTAACAGTGTAGAGAGGGTGTAATTAAACAACTGCTGCATGTGCAAATTGACCTTAGACTTGGCTCTGGTTACTACTGTTAATGTTTGACCTGCTTCCATATCCATACTGACTTTCAGTACACAACTCTCTCACTCACTTTCTGTGTGTGAGCGAGAATGATCGAGCTGCATTGGGTGGGTAGGTGGGTGGGGGGACTTGGCAAGTTTAATATCTTTGATGTTGTTTGTCGTAATGGTGTGAAACTCTACACTATAATCCACCATAATACTGGACAGTCACCCTCCAAATGTTGGATTATTTGGTGGAGTTGTGCAGGTGTTAGATGTTCCACAGACAAACAGGACACACTATAGACACACATTTGTTGAATTATAAATATATTATTATGATAAATAAATTGTAGAACAGTGTAAATTTTCTGTGCTTCAGTATCAACAGAGAATATTGCAGACATTACATCACTGGTAAAGTGTAGAAAAGACAGAGGATTAAAAAATGCTTAACGACATGTTTAACATGTAAATGACGTTGAGAGTTAAACAAATGCACACCCCCAGACTCTTATTTAAGCAGACACACAAACCCCCTGTGCTGAATGAGTCACACATGACTGCACGTCCTACTGGTGATTAATGTGCACAAATCTGCACTTTTAATGGTTCATTCCTCTAAAAAGCAGATTATAAATAAGAGTTCACCCATAAAGACTCAAACAACCACTGGCAACTAAAATACAATATTTATTAAACCTGTCAATAAATGTCAATAATTGGTGTAAAATGCAGTTCTTCATCCTTTCATAGTCATCATATTTACTCTAAAAAGTGTGACTGGGTTTAATTAATATGAACTAATTACATTCTATTAAACTATACATGAAGAAAAAGCGACTTTGTACAGTTTGGTTTATTGTTATGTTGAATTAATGACATATTAATTATTTATCAACTGCATTTCACTCATTTTTGTTTGAATAATATCACGGAGTAAAAATTTATTATATTTTCTCAGTAAAGTCAACAATGTGCAAATCAATATCATCCAGATATTTAGGAATATGAATTAAATCCATCTTAGTCAGTCTAATTTATTTATTTTTATCAGATATTTAGTATTTTCCAGCTAACTAGTAAATATTGGACAGTTTTCCCCCTGAAACTGATTTGGATTTAGTCAACATGTGCAAAATTATTTTATTTCAAATCATTTTTATTTGGAATAACTCATTATTTTGGATTTAATTATGTTTACATGTAATTCATGAATTCAATAGTGTTTAATCAAAGTTGAAATACTTAAAATCAATTCTATTATTTTAATTGTCATAATTTATTTAAGTACAAACCACCATCATCTTCTATAATGTTAATTCAGTAGTAAAACCCACGGGGCTGGATCAATAACAGTGCATGGAAACACTGGATTTATGTTTAATTTATGATACATTTTGTTGAAAAAGTCACATTTTCCTTATTTTTCTCTGTTTCTGATATTATAATAATTAACTTTAATATGAGCTTTTATGAACTTCTATTTGATCAGTAATTTTTTTTTATTGAAGAAATGCAAAATACAGAGGAAACCATTAAAATAAATGGTGATAAATTACTTAAGAAAGCAAAAGTCACACTGGGTCTTTATGGGTTAACTTAGCTGAAAGAATTTAGTAAATGTGCATTTACTTCTAATAGTAGAAAACTGTAATGTTTAACTACCGTATATTCTGCACTATAAGACACACTTGTACATGAATCATTTATTTTTTAGTTTTTTTTATTTCGGGTGATTTTTAAGGCATACTAAGCAAAACTAAAAAGTCACAATAACTACCGACCTTGTTGAGTTGTAAACATGAAACAAAAACACACTCTTATTCTGCCAAATAAAGCTTTTTAAAAGTCAAATTTATGAAATAAAAAATAAACATTTTGAGATACAATGTCAAACTCATGAGATAAAAAGTCAATGTTTTCAATTAATTTAATTTATTTAAGTACAAAATGGTCAAACCTTTCTATGTGTGACCCATTTGGACGTTCATAGGCTCCGCAGTTACCAGGGAAACACCATCATTTTCTAAAACATTAATTCAGTAGTAAAACCCATAGAGGTGGATCAATGACAGTGGATGTAAACACTGGGTTTATGTTTAATTCATGATAAAAAAAAAAAGGTTGAAAAAGTCACATTTTCCTCATTTTCTCTGTTTCTGATATAATTAACTTTAATATGAGCTTTTATGAACATCTACATGAACTAAATATGGGGAAATATCATAATGTAGAATGTTTTTGTTAATATTAAATAAGGCCAATCAGACTTGTTAAAGTCTAATGATTATTTTATTATTTTTCTAACACACTGAGCCTTTTAAGGTCCATTTAAAGACAGGCAGCGTTAACCCTTTCATCTTTTGCTTGTTCGTCCATATATTTCCTAGTGAAAAGTGTTCAAACACTAGAGGCTGTTCAGAGGATCATGAAAGCCTATAGGATCACACGCTCTCCTTGAACCGACCAATCACTGATGTTCACAGTACAAAGCTGCACACACGCTTTTCATCTCACTTCCATTGAGTGGACGCTACGGAGCGCGCTCAGTAAAGAGGGGACGACCATTCAAGAGACTAAAGAGGACAAAGCTGAGCCACAGTGGAGGAGCAGGAGGAGCAGGAAGAGCAGGAAGAGCAGGAGGAAACTGGAGGAAACTGGAAGAGCAGGAGGAAAAAGGAAGAGCAGGAGGAAACAGGAGGAGCAGGGGGAAACTGGAAGAGCAGGAGGAAAAAGGAAGAGCAGGAGGAAAAAGGAAGAGCAGGAGGAAACTGGAGGAGCAGGAGGAGCAGGAGGAGCAGGAGGAGCAGGAGGAAAAAGGAAGAGCAGGAGGAAACAGGAGGAAAAAGGAAGAGCAGGAGGAGCAGGAGCAAACAGGAAGAGCAGGAGGAAACAGGAGGAGCAGGAGGAAACTGGAGGAAGCAGGAGGAAACAGGAAGAGCAGGAGGAAAAAGGAAGAGCAGGAGGAAACAGGAGGAAAAAGGAAGAGCAGGAGGAGCAGGAGCAAACAGGAAGAGCAGGAGGAAACAGGAGGAGCAGGAGGAAAAAGGAAGAGCAGGAGGAGCAGGAGGAAACAGGAGGAGCAGGAGGAAACTGGAAGAGCAGGAGGAAACAGGAAGAGCAGGAGGAAAAAGGAAGAGCAGGAGGAAAAAGGAAGAGCAGGAGGAAACAGGAAGAGCAGGAGGAAAAAGGAAGAGCAGGAGGAAACAGGAGGAGCAGGAGGAAAAAGGAAGAGCAGGAGGAAACTGAAGGAGCAGGAGGAAAAAGGAGGAGCAGGAGGAAACAGGAGGAGCAGGAGGAAACTGAAGGAGCAGGAGGAAAAAGGAGGAGCAGGAGGAAACAGGAGGAGCAGGAGGAAACTGAAGGAGCAGGAGGAAAAAGGAGGAGCAGGAGGAAACAGGAGGAGCAGGAGGAAACTGAAGGAGCAGGAGGAAAAAGGAGGAGCAGGAGGAAACAGGAGGAGCAGGAGGAAACTGAAGGAGCAGGAGGAAAAAGGAAGAGCAGGAGGAAACTGAAGGAGCAGGAGGAAAAAGGAGGAGCAGGAGGAAACAGGAGGAGCAGGAGGAAACTGAAGGAGCAGGAGGAAAAAGGAGGAGCAGGAGGAAACAGGAGGAGCAGGAGGAAACTGAAGGAGCAGGAGGAAAAAGGAAGAGCAGGAGGAAACAGGAAGAGCAGGAGGAAACAGGAGGAGTAGGATGTAAAAGGGGGAGCAGGAGGTGCAAACATGGAGACAGTTTTGTGAAAACATTTAGTGAAAAGAGATAATAGTGAGTCATGTTTGGAAATTATGGTTTATCCTCCTGAGAGACAGGAAAGTGTTTTATTTTAAATGATTGTCTTGGTTGGGAACTACATGTTGCAGTTTCCAGGTACCTACAGTTCCAAAAGGAACATTAGCAGAACCTTTATGAGTAGACCCATCTGAAACACCACGGATAATAAATGTGTTCCCTGACAACTTAATGTAAATTCACACAACTGCTAGCTGAGAGACGGACTATAATAGCTAATACATGCTAACATTTGGTTTAGCTAAAGGTACCTTCCACATTAAATGCTAACAAGCTCACGAGCTAGCCCTTTCAAGTAAACGTAGCTTTATTCAAACAGCATGTAGCTTAAATAGCTGTTTTTAAAAGCAAATCCAAAAGCAGTCTGATTCCTATGCTAAACCTCCTCAACAGTAAAAATCTAATTAGCTCATTAGCATAGCTGCCTATTCAGGTAACCATACATAGTCTATATGACAACTGCAGTATTCACAGTTTACAACAGTTCACAACATTCCACAGAATTACAGATCGGTGGCTGGACCCCAATCCATGCCCGTAAATCTGGGCCATTTGTAGTCACTTTTACTGATTTAGGCTACATGGACCGATTCACTTGGATCCCATACGACACAGACCAATAACCAATAACTAATTCAAATCTGTTTATCTTTACACCGCTAATATATATATATATATATATATATATATATATATATATATATATATATATATATATATATATATATATATATATATATATGCACCATCTATGCATGGTTGGAGAACCCGGTGAAGTTTGAGAAGTCACATGGCGTTAATAACACCCTGGATGATGAGATCCTTCCACAGTCTGACCAAAAGGAGGAGGAGACCCACATTCTGATTGTGGAAGGATTCCTGCTTTACACTTATGGACCTTTGATCGACGTGTTGAACCAGCGTTACTTCATTTCCATCCCTTACGAAGAATGTAAAAAGAGGAGGTGCTCCAGGAACTACACAGTGCCAGATCCCCCTGGCCTGTTTGATGGCCACGTCTGGCCCATGTACCTGAAACACAAAAACATATATATATATATATATATATATATATATATATATATATATATATATATATATATACAAGCGACTGGATAGCTTAGTGGTCTACACCACTGACTTTGGTGCGGAAAGTTGCCAGGTCCGCGTTAAGGGGTTGAGGAACCAGGACATTTAAATTGGCTACTGGAACAAGACATTCATGGAGCAGGGCAGAGAACATGGTACTGATGGAGTGTTACTACTACTACTGACTAAGAAACAGCTACTAGCTCAGTGTTCGAATATCCGCAATAAGAGGTTGCTATCACAGCTTGAGATCAATGAGGTACAGCATTTCACCACCACCCCCAAATATCAAGATTGGGTACCAAGCCCCAGAAAGACTAAACACAAGGGCAGCTGACCTGAGAAATAGAATCATGAAATCCTGGGGGAACACAACTACCTGCTTGCCAAGGCTAAAGAACAAAGTACCAGACCAGTCTCTACTGGAGGACCTGAACACTGCACTGCAAACTGTCCCTACCACTACCATCACTGCGATCAATCAGCTGATGTACGCAGCAGCAACTGTAATCCTAGAGATGCTTGGCTACAAGATGAACAGCCAGAGCAGCCAGAAGGTTGCCCCATGGAGGAGAAGGCTAGAGGCAAAGATCATGGCAGCACGGATAGAAGTCAGTGTTCTAACAGAACTAGGCAGAGGTGTGAATCTGAGGAAAACACTACCCAAGAAATACAACAAACTGTCCACAGCTGAGGCACTGGAGACTGCTAAGCAAAGGCTCACAGCACTAGCTACCCGCCTAAAGAGATACACAAGAGAGGTAGAGGCCAGGAGAATAAACCAGGTGTTCACCACCAACCCAGCTAAGGGTACTCTGAATGGAAGGGGGGCAGGGGGGCAAGGTGACAACGGCAAGGGCAAGGTGACAACGGTCCTAGGGCCGAGACTGAGCAATAGTGGAAGAGCATCTGGGAGAAGGAGGTAACACATAACACCAATGCTCAATGGCTGACAGACTTACAGGCAGAGCACAGCCAACTCCCAGAACAAGACCCAGTAGTCATCACACTAGCAGACATCCAAACCACAGTGTCCAAAATGAAGAGCTGGACAGCACCAGGGCACGACATGATTCATACCTACTGGCTTAAGAAACTGACAGCACTCCATGAACGCCTAGCAGCACAGATGAACCAGCTGCTGATATCAGGAAACCACCCAGAGTGGCTAACCCAGGGCCGGACAGTCCTCATAATGAAGGACCCCCAGAAGGGAACAATACCATCTAACTACCGGCCTATAACCTGCCTCAGCACCACATGGACGCTTCTATCAGGCATCATAGCGACTAAGATGAGTTGGCACATGGAGCAATACATGAGCAGAGCACAGAAAGGAATAGGCAACAACACCAGGGGAGCCAAACACCAGCTACTGGTTGACAGGGCAATTGCCCGAGATTGCAAGATGAGGAACACCAACCTGTGCACTGCCTGGATTGACTACAAGAAAGCCTATGACTCAATGCCACATACATGGACACTGGAATACTTAAAACTGTATAACATCAACAGGACACTAAGAGAGTTCATCCAGAACTCAATGAGGCTGTGGAAGACGACTCTGGAGGCCAACTCAAAGCCAATTGCACAAGTGAGCATCAGATGCGGCATTTACCAAGAAGATGCTCTGTCCCCCCTGCTGTTCTGCATAGGCCTAAACCCCCTCAGCCAGATCATCTCAAAGAGTGGCTTCGGATACCAGTTCCGAAGTGGAACATCCATCAACCACCTCCTCTACATGGATGACATCAAGCTGTATGCCAAGAATGAGTGTGACATTGATTCCCTAATTCACCTCACCCGGATCTACAGCAAAGACATTGGGATGTCATTGGGACTAGATAAATGTGGGCGGATGATATCTAGAAGAGGAAAGGTGATCACAACTGAAGGGGTTGACCTACCTGAAGGGAATATCACAGATGTGCAGGAAAGTTACAAATACCTAGGGATCCCACAGACAAATGGTAATCATGAGGAGGCAGCTCGGAAGTCAGCCACAGCCAAATACCTACAGAGGGTAAGACAGTACCTGAAAAGTCAGCTGAACGGCAAAAATAAGATCCAGGCCATTAACACCTATGCCCTGCCAGTAATCAGATACCCAGCTGGGATAATATCCTGGCCACTGGAAGAGATACAAGCCACTGATATCAAGACAAGGAAACTCCTTACCATGCATGGAGGGTTCCACCCCAAGTCCAGTGTCCTGAGGCTAGTAGGCCGAGGACTAGTAAGTGTCAGAACTACTGTCCAGGAGGAAACGGCAAACCTCCAGGAATACATCAAGAAAATGGCCCCCAATGACCAACTGCTAAATGAATGCCTCAGGCAACAAAAGCCCAGTAAGGTCGAGGAACCAGAGGGGCTATCATGGAAGAACAAACCCTTGCATGGCGTGTACCATCGGCAAATTGAGGAAGTGGCTGATATGGAAAAGGCATACCAGTGGCTGGAAAAGGCTGGACTAAAGGACAGCACAGAGGCACTACTCATGGCTGCACAAGAACAAGCCCTGAACACCAGAGCAATAGAGGCCGGGGTCTACCACATCAGACAGGACCCCAGGTGTAGGCTGTGTAGAGAAGCCCCTGAAACAGTCCAGCACATCACAGCAGGGTGTAAGATGCTGGCAGGCAAGGCATACATGGAGAGGCATAACCAGGTAGCGGGCATACTGTACAGGAACATCTGTAAAGAGTATGGACTGGAGGTCAAGGGTCAAGATGGGAGAACCCCCCAAAGGTGACAGAGAACAAACAGGCCAAGATCCTGTGGGACTTCCAGATCCAGACTGACAAGATGGTGATGGCCAATCAGCCTGACATAGTGGTGGTGGATAAACATGAGAAGACAGTGGTGGTGATAGATGTAGCCAGGGCCGGTTCTGCCCTTCATGGGGCCCTAGGCAAAAATATGGCAAGGGGCCCTCATAATGGGGTGGGGTGGGTGGGTGTGTGTGTGTGGGGGGGGGGGGGGATGGGGATGGGGGGTGTCAAATCCCACCCAAACCCTTAAAAGCACAGAAATCAATGCTAACTATGTCGTCATCAGTTAATCAATCCATATCTATATCAATTTGATTTGTATTATAGGTTTTATATTGGATTTGGATGCCATGCCTGGCACTACCCTCTGTATTTACCCGGGCTTGGGACTGGCACAAATGCGACACTGGCTTGTGTCCCATTTGTGGCTGAATTACTCTTTTTTTTGGTTTTGTTTTGTTTTTTGTTTGGTTTATTTATTTATTTTTTTGTGTGTGTTTTTGTATTTTTTTTTGTGTATTCCTTTGTCATTCATTTATTGACAGAACACATTTTATTTCAACATCTTCTGTATATTTTTTGTCTCTTTTGTTGTTTTCCCAGCTTATAGCAACTTTTAGGATTTTTTTTTGGTTGTATTTTTCATTTTTTGTTCTTTTTATCCTTTTATGCATTCCTTTATCATTTATTTATTTAGAAACACATATCTTTTAAATGTCTGTGTATTTTTTTTTATCTTTTATGTCATTTTCATATATCTTATAGCAACTTTTAGGATTTTTCTTATTATTTTTGTCTAATTGTTTTTACTTTTTATCCTTTCATGTATTTCTTTGTCATTTTCTTTAGTTACAGTCTGTTTGTGTTGTTGTTCATAGCTTATTTCTATCACTTTAGGATCAGCCGTCTGTTTTTCTGTGCAAACACCCTAACAAATGTATCCATGTTTAGGCCTTTTGTTATAGCCTTCTCGTGAGCCAGAATAACTAAATCTCTTTTTATCTTGTGTAGCATAGTGTGGCGAAAGTGGGTAAGGACACGAGACAAAGTAGAGAAAGAGCTCTCACATGAAGCAGAGGATATCCCAATCACAGTGGATGCCACATACATGCGATGGAGCTGAGGAAAGCTGTAGATATTGGCAAATGGTGGAGAGGTTTCTGGGCTGGAGACAGCGGGGGCTATGGTGCTTTTGCAACTAGACTGGGGCTATGGGGCACAGGGGTGACAGCCTGTAGCGGGTGGGGAAGCACTACTGCTGCAGGAGGAGCAGGTTGATGAGCGGCGGGAACGGAAGGACTCTCACGGCCGATTAAACTCTGAGTCGGATCTTCTGTTGCTAATACCGTAGCATTGTCACAAGTACTAGTGTTAGCTTTAGCTTTAGCAACCAGAAATCTGCGCATCGTGATCGGTAGAGGAGAGATAAGTAGAATAAATAAAGCCAAATCGCTGCGGTGAATGAATACAGTGTGACTGTCTCTATGACGGTCAGGTCAAACTGCTGTGAGAAAGTGACAGAACTGAAGCCAAGCGAGTCTGAGAGAGGCCACGCCCTCCCTTTGCATCTACCAATCAGAAGGGATTCAGGAGAGAACAGCGCGAATATCTTTGGCTGCTGTATGTAAACATGTGGGATTTTTCCCTTGTCATCGCGTTTGGTAGGTTTGATAGGGGCAAGCGCGGCATCGCGTTTGGGGGGGCAGGCGCAAAATTTAGGGGGGCATTGCCCCCCCTTGCCTATGCCTAGATCCGGGCCCGCAACGAAACATCCCATACCTCTCACACACGTTTGTAGTGAATCAGGGAGGCATGGCAGTGAGCAGTTAGCCCCAAAATAGTGAGGGGTTAGGAAGTTTCCTTGCCTACCTGACTGTTGTTCCCTTTGTTCATTTTCATGAATTCGCTTCTTTCTTTTCTCGTAGCCTGACGGAATATTCCGCTTCATATCTGCTGCACTTTGCTACGGTCAATGGACAAACCGGCAAATATAATGTGATGAAGTCAAACACGTTGTCGTTGGGGGTGGGGTTACGCCAGTGACGTACCAGTGCCCGTGGGGCCCTACGCTCGGAGCGTATATAGCGTTTTGGGAAAACCGGCTCTGGATGTAGCAGTCCCCAGTGATAGCAACATGAGAAAGAAAGAACATGAGAAGATTGAGAAATACCAAGGGCTGAAAGAGGAGTTAGAGAAAATGTGGAGTGTGAAGGCAACAGTGGTACCAGTAGTGATGGGGGCACTAGGGGCAGTGACCCCCAAGCTGGGAGAATGGCTCCAGCAGATACCAGGAACAACATCAGAGATCTCTGTACAAAAGAGCGCATTGCTAGGAACAGCTAAGATCCTGCGCAGAACCCTCAGGCTCCCAGACCTCTGGTAGAGGACCCGAGTCTGAAGGAGACACCGCCCACGTGGGGCGAGAGGAAATTTTTTTTTGTATATATATATATATATATATATATATATATATATATATATATATTACAGACATTTGGGTTTAAGTTTCTGCTCAAACGTTCATATTCTGTTAATTCAGAATAAAAAATGTTTATGTTATAGTCCATTTTAGTTTAGAAATGATCCTTTCAGAAAGTACATGTTACATTTATTAAGTCAGTTCTTCACATATTAAATGTGTTAAATCTTCCTTTAATCAGATTAATGATAAAACTAATGACTTTATTGTTGGTTAGTTGATGTTTTTAATATATATGATGGTGTGTTCTTCCACATATATGCTGCTTTATGTTCATGTAAACAATGGATTAGTAAATATTCCACTAGAAAGAACCTGTAAAGTGAATGGATCATAATGTGCAGACAGTGTTTGGAAGTAGATCTGGTAGATCTGGTAGATCTGACACTAATATTCATTTGGACTAAAACCCTTTATCTTCTTTATTTTAAATATTTCACATTTTTAGTCCAGAGTTTTCTTGGAAACTTGATCCAACCATCATTTCAGACTTGACTTTTCTTTATCATTAACACACATGTGGGAACATTTCATTAGTTTGATTCCAGAAGCTTCTGACTGTAGACCAGTGTTATTGGATGGTGTTAAAGATGACCAGAAATGAACCAAATATCAAGGAAATGAAGAGAAATGACCAAAACAAACAGCAAAGGTGTAGAATAAGACGGTACTTAAATAAAAAGGACCAAAAATAATGAATAAAGTGAACAAAAATAAGCAAAATGTAGAGTAAAATCAACAAAAATGGGCTAAATATTCAGTAAAATGTCATATTTTCAGTCCAGGCTTATCTTGGAAACTTGATCCAACCATCATTTAACACCTGAGTTTCTTTATCATTAACACACACATGTGGGAACATTTCATTAGTTTGATTCCAGAAGCTTCTGACTGTAGACCAGTGTTATTAAAGAGGGTGTATCTAAAGTAAAGGTATAACTTAACACCTTATACTTAATTCAGTTAATCTTTTGGTTTTATTTAACTGTCAGTGGTGTGTGTTTGAACAAAAACATACACATTATCTTACAAACAGACCTAACGTATATTTAGTAGTGAATGAGGATTATTACTGCTGACAGAAGTGTGCTATTAAAGCAAAAACTAAAACTAAAAATACTAACTAACTCATACTAAAATAAATACTATACAAATATAAATAGACACTTTAATATTGTAATATTAGAAAGACTCACTTCCTTTAGTGTCCAGGGTCTGTTAGTGAGCTGTCTGATGTCCGTCCATCCCTCATCCGTCTGTCTGTCTGTCTGTCCATCTACAGCCTCTGCCTCAGCTTCTGTTCTTTCCATGAATTACAATTACAACATGTGTCCACCCCCCACCCCCCACCCCCCTCTCATTCATCCTCTGGAGTGAAGCACAAAACCTTTCATTTTCATCAGCTCTTTAACCCTTCAC
>CM035791.1:3865099-3905099 GCA_020466265.1 Siphamia tubifer
AATATGAACACTGGCAGTGGACCCCAGACCCATTCACACACACTCATACACCATTAGGTTCTAAGGTTCTGCCAGTCCTACTGGGACACTAACAAAGGGTTCAGTGTCTTTGCCCAAGGACACTTGGACATGTGGACAGACAGAGCTGAGTCACAAACCGTCAACCCTTCCGTCATTGGACGACCCACTTTAACTGAGCCACTTTACCTAAATGTTGTCATTAATGGTCCAGTCGTCAGTAGGATGAGTGCACCGCACCAAAGAAATCCATTTACTGTTTAAATGTAGGTTAATGTGGACAGTAATGACTGATGCACCATCACTCTGAAACAGGGGTGGCAAACATGTGGCCCGGGGGCCAAACGAGGCCCGCCAAAGGTCCCAAAGCGGCCCTGGGATGACTCTACAAAGGTCAATAATTCCACAGTCAAGGCTGTGGAAGTGATTTTAGTTCAGCTTCCACATACAGACCAAAATTATCTACAGTTAAATAACAGAAAAACCTACAAAAAAATAATAAATCCATATTTACTTCTGGGTTTATTGTGAAAAAACATTTGACATTGTGCTGATAATGAGGACTGCAAATTTTTACCTCCGCCAAGGAGGTTATGTTTTCACTGGAGTCTGTCTGTCAAAAAGTTATGGATGGATTTTGATAACATTTTCAGGATGTGTTGGGAGTGTCACAAGGAAGAAATTATTAAATTTTGGTGGTGGTCCGGAAGAGATCCTTGATTCTGGATCACATTGAAATGTATTCTCTAGTTTCTGCAATGTCAAATTTCAGAGGAATCCAGAATCCAGGATCTCTTCTGGACCACCACCAAAATGTAATCACCAGCCGATGTCATGTCAAACTGAGCATGTGAGACCTGTCCTCGGATGGTCCACATTCAAAGGGGACCCTCCCAGTAGATGGGAGACGGCCCTTTATCCATTTTTTATTGCCTGATTTTAAAACAGAAATCAAATGGTCACCACGTACACAGACCCATAACATCCAATGTCAGCTATTTTTGTGGGGACCCCCCCCCCTCAGGTTTTTTGATAAATTGCACCCTGCCTATGACAATACAATATCACCTCAGCTGATTGGTAGGACGGAACTGATACAACATGACACAATGTCTTCCACACATGTGCAGTAACCTCAGTAGGATGAGTCTGAGCGGTAGGATAACTGGACAGAACACCAGGGGGCATTGGGGGAAATGTTCACTGGTGGAAAAATGTACTAAAAATTACAAAAAAACTGTATCTCTAGACCAGGGGTGTCCAAATCCAGTCCTTGAGGGCCGGTATCCTGCCTGTTTTAGATGTGTCCCTGTACACCTGGTTCAATGAATGAATGAATTTAATTGAATGCATTTAGTGTCATTGTATAAAAATACAATGATATTGAATGCTGCTCCAGTAAAGTACTTAAGTCACACATGCATCACATTAGACACTTAGTAATCTAATACATATAAGAAATACAATAGTAACAATGTTAAAAGAATAGAAATAAAAATACTAAAATGTAAATACTAAAATACAAAATGCTCATCATAAAGCTCAGGGGAAGTTTGATCATGATGTAATGGCGTCCAGGTGTGATGGAAGAGGGAAATATCTAAAACATGCAGGACACTGGCCTTCGAGGACTGGATTTGGACACCCCTGCTTTAGACCTACCATTACCTTCAGTAATTAATATGTGAATCGAACCAGAATGGGAAAATGGATTTTTTTTAACTCAGGCCAGACTGTTACTGTCCATATGTGATGCTGTGTTCAGAAGGTTCATGCTTTAATCATGTTTTAATGATGCATTTTACAGTAAAAATATGACTGGTTTGACTGATACAAAGACTGTTTTTTTTCTGCAAGCACTGCTGCAGCAACCCAGATCAAGTCTTTGTAAATGTAAATTGACAATCCATTCAGCATAATCAAATGTAAATTAAAGTACAAATGCACCGATTTCTAATCTATGCAGCGAGGGTGATTTTAATTAAGCAGACAAAGACTGATTTAACAGACAAAGTGTAACACTGTTGGATTCAGGACAACATCAAACACATGTGATCTCTAAAGCATATGCTGTGTTCTTTCACATACATCTGTGTCAGCAAATACACACATTTATTTTTAAAGGACATACTGTGACTTATCACACATCTACAATTATTAGTATTATTATTGGGTGATTGTGTGGACTGGGTGCACACTGGAGGCTGGTCCAACCTTCATCCCAGTAACAAAGACTCATCCCCATAACAGTGTTTTTTGGTTATAGGGTTGAATGTGATGGGGTTGAAGATTTTAGCTAAAAAGATCTACATTATCTCATGTATGGAGCATTAGGAAGCATGACAAAAACAAGAAATTAATCAAGTTTTTCAAGACAATTATTCATTTTATCCCCTCAAATGATAGTAAGTATAATTTATGGTTGTAACAGGGTTGAAAGGTTGAGTCCGACAATGTCAATCTGATGGTAAAAACAATGAAATATAGGTCATAAAGTATGTTAATACTAACCAACGCTAATGTTAAACTAAACCATTATTTAAAAAAAGAAAAGGTGTGATTGATATCCTGTTACGGGGTTGAACGAAACTAGAGGAGAAAAATAAATATTGCTATTTTCTAAATAATTATAGCATACAGATAATTATATATAATTATATAATGTCTATAATTATATTAATTATATAATTATAGACAGATACATGATTATATTAGCAGAAAACTGTGGTTACTGACTTTTTATTAGTTTTATATTCAATAAAACCGTAACTTTGCTCAGTGGGGACATGCTCATCTGGCTGAACTCTACGCCTCAGAAACACAGAAAATGTTTGAAAATATAATATTTAAAATGTGTGTGTGTGTGTTATAATGTAAAGACACATGGGTATTTTCATTTCATGTCTTAGAATGTATTTAGTGATTTAGTTTATATGAAAATGTTTGAGGTTAAACCTGTGGGGACACAAAGTGAAACACAATCACAAAATCATTATTATAATTATTATTATTATTATTATTGTTATTATTAGTAGTAGTAGTCGTAGTAGTAGTAGTAGTAGTAGTAGTAGTATTAAGCACCTTAATATTTGCACTTATTGCCTTTTATTTGAATTTATGATCAAGAAATTTAAAAAAAAGAAATAATATTACAACTGGAAGTGGAAGTATGCAGCTACAGTTTATCTCCCAGAACTGAAATAAAGCGAAAACTAATGACGTCTCTGAGTAAATATTTAGCTGCATATTTGAGTTTTATCTTTTCTAGTCCAGAGTTTGTAGGTAGTTTAAGTGCCCTCTGCTTTATTATAGTTTCTCCCTCGAAACTATTATCCAACATATGATCCAAAATGTTGTAGATATTTGACTAATAAGTAACGTAACCAGGGATCAGGATTTCAGGCCGGGAATATCCCACAGCATCCAGGCCACTTCCAGCACCACAGGTGTCAACAATGCTTGTGACATCTGTGGCATTTTGCTGTGAGACAAAACTGCACATTTCAGAGTGGCCTTTTATTATGGGCAGTATAAGGCACACCTGTGCACTAATCATGATGTCAGATCAGCATCTTGATGTGGCACACCTGTGAGGTGGGATGGATTATCTCAGCAAAGCACAAGTGCTCACTATCACACATTTAGACAGATTTGTGAACAATGCTTGAGAGAAATGGTAATATTGTGTATCTGGAATGAATTTTAGATCTTTAAGTCCATATCGTGAAAAATTTGAGCAAAAACAAAAGTGTTGCGTTTATATTTTTGTTGAGTGTATCATACCTGCAAACTAGTCACCTTTCGGCGAAATTCGCCGTTTTGATCCCGAAATAGGTCACTTACGTGAATCATGTAGATCCGAAGAGTTTTTTTTTTTTGGGGGGGGGGTAGGCAGGCAGGCAGAGACAGACTACAGAGCTATATTCTATAATGTTGGTCTGTCTCACTCTGCCTGTCGTTCCCACTGAGATAGCCTACAGTACATACATCATACACTCTCAATGGTCATTCCATGACTGCCAGTTACAAAGTTAAAACCTAGTCGCGTGCGAGATCTCGTAACGTTAACGCGCGAGTATGAAACTTTCACATTCCAAACAAACGAAACTGTCACGTTCACTGTCGCGGCCTCAGATTTGGAGTACCTGAACAACTGCACTGTGAAGATTTTTTTTTTTTTGTTGTGCTGACTGCAACGTGTGCTGAGGTAAGTCCAGAAACATTTTTGTTGGTTTTATGTCATAACTGAGTGCGATAGATTACATATCTGCCGACCTTTACGCATTTTGACACCAAACTACGCTGCTACGATTAATCACTGCAAAATACGCATAACGTTTTTTATTTTATTTTTTTATTTATTTATTTAATCCGTCAAAAATGAAAATTCTGTTCCGTCAAATCTATTCGCTGACCGAATTTTTTTTTCACACTTTATTTTGGTCGAAAACCACCACAAAACCCTTTCCTTTTTCTGGTTTTTATTTATTTGGACCTGAAGAAGACCTATTTAGGTCGAAACGTCGTCCACTTTTTTATTTTTATTTGACTTTCACGGGAGTTTTCCGTGTTAGCTAGCTTCTTTTTCTTTTCTTTTTGTCTCTCTTTTCTTTGTTAAAATTAAAATACGCACACTCACACACACTACACAACACACACACAACACGGGACACACAGACACATACATATATAAAATAAAATGCAGAATTTTACGGACGGAGAGGGCTGGACGGTGGTCCGCAGGGGACGCCGGCCAGGTCGCTTCGCGCCCGGGGAGTGGGAAGCGGGACGCCGCGGTGGGGATGATTTTCTCCGGGGGACGGACAGTGCATTTAGGGCTCCGGGGTTTCACAACGCCGGGGTCCGCAACCACTATAACCCCAACCTTGAGCCAGTGCCACCCCGGAGGATTATCCCCACCGGTCGCCCCCAACCCCTCATCCGGATTTATGCACAGGCGGTGCGGGGCACACGGGGAGGATTTCGCCGTGCGCCCGGGCTGCAACGGGGGGAGATGCGGGGTCCAAAAAACATGGCGGACTACATTAAACCTACGGCCCGGTTTAAACAAATTTCACATACTTTTCATGATTTAATTAGAGCTGTTCACCACGACGCCAATGTGAGGGTTTCTGAGGATGAAAAAAGACCTAGAACAATCAATGAATTTATGTTCAGTTTCTGTGCAGTTTTGTTCATAGTTTGAGTAATGAAAGTAATTCTCTCAAAATTGCAAAAATAAAAAGTGCATGATTTATTAACTGAAATATTGTCTTTTGTTTGGTAGCACCCGCGGGGGGGGGGCAACGATTAGTTTGTCACCTTTTTTAACCCTCATGAGTTTGCAGGTATGGTGTATATATATATATATATATATATATATATATATATATATATATATATATATATATATATATATATATATATATATATATATATATATATATATATATATATATATATATATATGCACATATATAATATCAGTGAGGCGCAGGTCGATGTATAAATGACCCACAACCAATCGTTTTTTTAACTTAACCACCCGCAGCTCGGACCGCAATAAATGTATTTGAAAAGAACCAACCCGACCCGCACTTGACCCACATTTTAAAAATGTAATCAATGGTCTTTATGAACATCACATGACCTTGCTCAAATACCTGCATTAATTTCCATGTTAAAATCCGATGTCAATGTGAACTGTGACAGCTAAAGACACATTTGAACTCAGTTTAAACAGAAAAGAAATCATTTTAAAATCTCAATGAATGTGTCCCAAACCTTAGGTTTTTTTGTTTGTATATTTCCAGAGCTGCCATTCTCCTAACTTGACTTTCTCTCTTTCTCCCTACATACCATAGGATACTTCCGATGTTGTACGTCACCCTCACAGAAATTCAGTTAATAGAGCCCAAACAGTTTGTTTATTTGATTGTTTAATTATATTTGTTCAGGAATAAGTCATTTTCCGTAAGTTTTCAAATATCCCACTCTATTGAACGTTTTCAGAATTAGCCGCTGTGTTGCTCAGTAACCATGCCAACATTTTCATTTTCATTACTGTGTGTAAATGCCACATGGGGACATGAATAACACAGAACAGTTCAAATAGATATTAAAATGGTGTGTTGTTTATCTGTGCATAAGTTAACGCTGTTTAGTGCCGGTGTGTTGTTGAAGCTAATACGGTAGCTAGCTAGCTGCCATCTGAAATGACAAACGACCTGACGGACTGAAACCCGAAAAATATTTTTTCATGACCCGTAACTGCGGTTGACCGCGAGAACCCGCTCACTTCTGGTCAGCCCGTGCATCACTGGTATATATGTATATATATTGTGTCCTGGGGGTGTCTCCTGGGAAAACTGGTTATAAACTCACTGGGTGATGCTGTTGCGGCCACAGAGCTAGCAGCAGTACCACTCTGGCTGCTGCTAAGTTTATTAGTTAATTCCTGACATTTCATCCCCTCCTCCTGGAGCTACCTTCTTTTCCTATACAACTCTCGCTGGTGTCTACCTTTCCTTTTTCTCCACGCCGTCACTCATTGTTTCGTTTTTGCATAAGTCTACCGTGTTTATGGTCAGCGTTAACTCAATGCTACAGGGGCGGGCCCACAGCGGAGAATAAAGAGACTAACCAATCACAATGACTTTCTTTAAAAAGAAAACACACACACACACACACACACAACCAATCCCTACTGCTCTGACCCAGCCGAGCTCTGAGCACGTTACCATCATTGACAGCACGCTGATTTTTTATTTTTATTTTTTTGGTGGAGGGGGGGGGCATATCATGCCAGGTAGGCCAATGAGCAGGCGGGCCACCGGGAAACGTCCCGGTTGTCCCGTGGGGCCAGTCCGGGCCTGAACGTAACATACAGAATAACACAGAAAAACACAATATGAAGACCAACAAATGTATGTAATACTTTAATATTTATAAACATAAAAACTTCACTAACTCAGGGTTCATTATAACAATAAAGGAACATTTTCATGCTGCATCAAAGCTCAGACAATTGCTTTTTTGTGTTTAGAACAAAAACATTCAGTGTTTTTGATCATAAATGATGCTAAGTTAATGATGCTAAGCTAATTATGCTAAGCTAATGTGAGTGAATTCAGTAGTTAATTAATTCTTTTGGCATTTCTAATCACTGCTCTCTAAGTAATGTGGTAATATGAGTGTACCTGTCAACACCAGCCCCCCATCACCCTGAACAAACCCCTAGGTTGATTTATTTTCTCTCAACAGGAAGAGGTGCAAGGGATGAAGTGAAATCTGAGTGGGGTCATGACAGCAGTAAAAGAAGGAGTGGTGAGAGTAGGTGGAGAAAGAAGCTGAGAGTGATGAAGACAGGCTCAGCAGCGCCATGGAGGTCCCTGAAGCACAGCATCTGCTCCAGTGTCTGTTGAGTCTCTGCACTGACGCCTGCAAAACAACACAGCTTGCAGCAGCACACACACAGGTTTGATGATGGTCTGATCTCACTGTCACATCTTACCATGTTCAGACCATTCCTTCCAGGTGTGGAGATAGTCAGGGTCACGCTCTGCTCCAGAAACTGCACACAAACACAAACAAGTATTCAGAGAGGGCCTAATATCGCCCCTAAAAAATGTCAAGTTTCTATGACAACCTATTCTCGAATTAGACCCAATAATGTGATTTTGACCTTTATGTTGAATGCGACCATGACCATTTGCAATATTAATAATTTGGTTATATGTATATATGCGTCAGTGTGTGTAATATTATGATAATATATCCAGTGTTGATTAAGTTATAGTGTAATATGTCTATGTTTGACACATACAAACAGTGTTAATTTTGCGACATGTCACCTTTGACCTCCAGAGATCTCAAAAACTATGGGTCATAGGTGATAACACCAATTATGAGAATTGTACAAATCTTCAGTCTGCATCGTTTGGTACTAATCTGATAGTTCTGTGACCCTCTGTTCTACAGTTATCACTGATAATGTGATTTAGTTAATTGTGACCTTGACCTTTGACCTTTAGTCAAATGGATCATGGCATCTGATGCGGATTAGCTATATGTATATGCAAATGTAATTTAATGGTGATATCTCAAGTATTCATTGAGTTATAGCATGATATGTCTCTGTGGACACAGACACACACACACACACACACACACACACACACACACACACACAAATGGTGATTACAATAATCTCGCCCAACATTGGTTAACAAACACAAAGAAACAAACACATACATAAACAAAATCTTGGGAAATGCTTGAATGTCATTTCATATGACATGTGACAATGAAAAGTGCATAAGATAAAATACTGATGAGTGGACAGAGAATTATGACACTCATAAAACAAATGTTACTGTGCCGCCTCACTGTTACAATACTCTGACTTTGATTTACTGTCCATAAAAATTTGTGGAACTAGGGTTACACTAGGATGGCGTATTCCTGGTATGAAATACAGAAGTTGTGAGAAAGGTCTAAAAATTCATTCCTCTTTCAGATGAACCATGTAAAAACCTGCCAGTTCAAAATAATAATTTACAATTAAACTGAATTCAGAATAAAGTCATTGGTTTATTCTGATCTTAATTCTGAATTCAATAATAATAATAATAATAATAATAATAATAATAATAATAATAATAATAATAATAATAATAATAATAATAATAATAATAATAATGGGCACGGTGGTGCAGTGGTTAGCACTCGTGCCTCACAGCAAGAAGGACCCTGGTTTGAATCCCGTACCAGACCTTTCTGTGTGGAGTTTGCATGTCCTCCCCGTGTCCGCATGGGTTTTCACCGGGCACTCCGGTTTCCTCCCACCATCCAAACACATGCACTGATAGGTTAATTGGTTAATCTAAATTACCCATAGGTGTGAATGTGAGAGTGATTGTTTGTCTATATATGTTCAGCCCTGCGATGAACTGGCGTCTCATACAGGGTGTACCCCGCCTTCGCCCATTGTAGCTGGATTAGGCCCCCAGTGACCCCTGTGACCCTAGTGAGGATAAAGCAGGTTCAGATGATGAATGAATAATAATAATAATAATAATGGATTTTTTTGGCCACTCAAAGCACTTCATATTAGTGACCCATTATTCATTCACTCTCACATGCTCCCTCTGGTGGTGGTAAACTACATTTGTCAGACCCTCCAGGATTTCGCGATGTTGCGATTTGCAACTTCAGCCAATCCCCGTGAATTCAGTGTGATGTGGCAATTTTAACCAACTTTCCTGCAAAATGTGACTAATCAGCAGTTCGCATTTGCCAACTAAAATAATTAACTAGTACCAACAGGTACATTTGGAAGAGTACTTTTTTGCTGCATTTTTGGTATTTGCCATATTTGAAAGGTTGTCTTAATATCTCACCCACACTGCAAAAACACTCTGTGACGGATCCACAGCAGATAGTCCACGTTCTCCAGATCGGATCCGCGAATTGGATCCCTAACAGAGTCCACTTCCACGCTGTAGACCCAACATGGAGCCATGTTTGTTCCCCTCTTACCTCTGGAATACTCTGACAGAAGGTGCTTTATGTCCCTCAGGGCCTGGGTCAGGTTGTCCAGTCGCTGCTGCAGGTGAAGGTTTTCCTCTTTCAGATTGTGGATGGTGTCCTGCAGCTCATAGGCTGAAGCGTCACATGACAGCATGGATATGATCCAGAAGAGCGCACCGAGCTGCCCAGGGACCATGGTGCGACTGGGTTCCTTCTGCTCTCCTGTGTGATGCTCTGCTCTTCCAAAGTGTGTCCTATCCACCACATGCCCCATTTATAAGTTAAAATCAATGAATGATTGGAACTAAATGTTTGTGTGTTGGTCCAGACTAAAGCATCGACTGCTCTGTTTCAGATGGAAACATCCACATGAGACACTGAAGTTATGTTTACACATATAACAAGTGATGTCAGACACAGCAAACCCCCCCCCCATCGCAAGTATTTTAGCTCTCAATGGACATCTTCCTCTCAAAACGTCAGACCTTTCAAGGTCAAAGATCATGATGCCATTTTGGAGCCTACATGTAGTTTCCTATCTGTCATCAATAGTAACTGAATACTGAATACTACTGAATATATATATATATATATATATATATATATATATATATATATATATATATATATATATATATATATATATATATATATATATATATATATATATATATATATATATATATATATTGTATATAGTGATTTTCTGGGGCTTTCCTGGCCTTTAGAAAACTTATAAATATGAATAAAAAGTCCATGAGTGTCAGAGTGTATTAATAATCAGGTGTTACAGCTGAATGTGTCATGTGAACAGTTTTACAGGTTTATCTTTTACTATTGTGACCTATGGGAAAATAGCTTTTTGGGCCATATGGGACTTTTCCTTGCAGTATCACGAGTGTCCACTGGGAAAAATCAGCGTTTCTGCTGAGGGGCGGAGCCATATCCAGTTGTCTTAATACATCCATGCACGCCAACCATACAAGCACGATAAACTTTACTCATGCTGTCATGCCGTTGTGTCAGTCACCACAATGTTTTACCGTACAACAAGTATTTATTGATGTGTTTACTTTAAATGCTCCTTACTCATTTTTCCCATTTTTCACTTGAGCACAAAGTAGGAAAATGTATAAACAAGCCATTATCTGGTTTTTGAAATGAAAAACGGAAAAACAGAAGTATTTTGAAATTTTTGGTTTTAAATAGAAAACAAATGACAATTATACTGGGGTTCTTTCAGCTCCTGTTTTTTTCCCTTCGTGTGAAAAGGGCAAAAGTACAATAATAACAAGTCAGTCAGAGACAGCAGACCTCCACCAAGGCTTGGTATGTCGTCATATGACACCAAAACATGATGTGATGGAGCCATAGGTGTTGACCATCTGGGATATGGGATCATGAAGAGGTTTTCAAACAATATAGTAAAAAAATGCTCCAAAAGACATCTTCCACCCCACCTATAAGTTCAATTCAATTCAATTCAATTTTATTTATAAAGCCCTAAATCACAACAAAGTTGTCTCACAGGGCTTTACAAAAACACAATCAACTACAGAGATATATGAAAAGTCCCAAGCATCCTCTGTCCTTAGACCCTCCCCCTGTCCTTAGACCCTCCTTCTTGGCAAGAAAAAACTTCCAAACCCAGAGGGAAAAAGAAGAAGTCTTGAGGAGAACCACATTGAAGGAGAGATCCACTCCCATGGACGGACAGGCTATAGATGAACGTCCATTTATAAATGAAGGAGGGGGGGGTGGGGGTCCGGGGTCAGGATTACACAAAAAGTTCTGAATGGATTCTGATGAAAATTTCAGGAATTATAGATAATGGGTCAAGGAAGAACCCATTAGATTTTGAGCAATGAAGGTCAAAGGTTGGGGGTCAAAGGTTAGGATTATAGGTGTTGACCATCTGATGTCTGAAGGTTAGGGCAGGGGGTCAAAGGTTAGGATTATAGGTGTTGACCATCTGATGTCTGTAGCTTCGGGCTGGGGGTCAAAGGTTAGGGTTTTTCACTGACATGCAAATGCTCAGTGACAATAAAGACATCTTGAATCTTGAATCTTGAATCTTGAATCTTGAATCTTGAATCTTGAATAGGTGTTGACCATCTGATGTCTGAACGTCAGAACATGTGAATGAAAAAAACACCAGATTCTATTTTGTCTGAATCCTGAGATATTACCACTGATGTGTTTTAACTGTTGACCTTTAGTGTGACCTTGACCTTTGACCTCCATTGCTCAAAATCTAATTGGTTCTTCCTTGACCCATTATCTATAATTCCTGAAATTTTCATCAGAATCCATTCAGAACTCTTTGTGTAATCCTGACCCCAGACCCCAGCCCCTGCCTGTCTGGACCACCCCCCCCTCCTTCATTTATAAATGGACGTTCATCTATAGCCTGTCCGTCCATGGGAGTGGATCTCTCCTTCAATGTGGTTCTCCTCAAGATTTCTTCTTTTTCCCACTGGGTTTTGAAGTTTTTTCTTGCCAAGAAGGAGGGTCTAAGGACAGGGGGAGGGTCTAAGGACAGGGGATGCTTGGGACTTTTCATATATCTCTGTAGTTGATTGTGTTTTTGTAAAGCCCTGTGAGACGACTTTGTTGTGATTTAGGGCTTTATAAATAAAATTGAATTGAATTGAACTTATAGGTGGCGTGAAAGATGTTTTTTGGAGCATTTTTTTTACTATATTGTTTGAAAACCTCTTCATGATCCCATATCACACCCTGAAATACAATGAAGGAAAACTCTGGCCAGTCATTGTACTGATCATCTTTACACTGGTTGATCTGCTGATACGCCCATCAAATATCAACCCCCCCCCCAGCCCTCCCTCCCCCTTCTGCTCATTCACATAAACATCTATGGTGTAAAAGACGACAACTGGCAACAAAACCAAAGTAAAACCTGTGTTTGAAAAAGCTACGGCCATGAGGAAGCTGAGCGAAGAACGGAACAGGACAAGGGTGGCGCTGGTGCTAAGGTGACCATGTTTCTACTCCATAGGTAAAATGACATTGTTATGATTATACAATATTTTAACATGCTCATCGTTATGGGTATCATATTGACCCCGTCAGTGAGAAAATGTCAGATATTGACCAAACACAATGTTCCAGCAGGTTTTACTAAGTTACCAACAGTGTGTGTAAACTGCTGCTGTAACACCATAAACTATTGTCCTAATGCCTTAGTTTTCTCATGGTGTTTATTTCATGCTTCTAAAACTTTTGTTAGCTAAGCTTCATGTGACACAAACTGATAAATATTGCTTATCGTTTTGTTATTTAGGATGATAATAATGCTGGTGAACCTCAGTGATCGCTCCAGACAGGAGCTGTTGGATGTTTTTTTGAAGGTGTGGTTTGGAGGGGTGGGCTGACGAAGAGCCATGGGTGTGTTTACTGTCAAAACACAGCAGTAGGAACCGTTCTCCAAGATCTCCTACCCTACCTTTAAGCAGAATTTAAGCATGTCATTTCATAACCACTTAAATAAAGAACCTTGAGTCACCACGAGTCAAATAACCAATTATTTTATTAAACAAACTGGTCCAGAGTCATGGAAAACAAAAAAGGTCCCAATCTTAATGTGGGCGGGCTCTTGACATGTTCAGTGTAGAGTGAACAGAAGAAGAAGAGCTGACGCCTGCACTGACACATGCTCTGTTCATTTACAGATGTGACTGCAGTGCTGCTGCTGCTGCTGCTGCTGCTGCTGCTGCTGCTGCTGCTGCCGCTGCCGCTGCTGCTGCTGCTCCTCCTCAGTGGCTCTTTGACCTGTCGAACAGCTTCTTCAGTTGGTCCTGTGTGGTGGCCTCAGTCTGCTGCATCAGGTCTGCGTGGCCCTTGGTGACGCCCCACCCGTCTGGGGCGGACATGGAGGCGCACTGTGGACGCCCAGATGCCGGTTTCAGCTGCTCCCAGTAGTCACGACGTGCTCTGAAAGGTGGGAGGAAGTAAAACTTATCAAGTCCCACCCTTTCTTCATCAATCATTAATAAAAAAAACAATAGTAACATTCAACTCCAAATGTATAATTTTCATATACATTGGTACGTCTACCTACGAAAGACCCAGCTAATGAATAATCCAATAAACCTTTACCTTACTTTTTCGTCTGTGAATACGAAAGAAAATTATATTTACGAAAGGAAACCGAAACCCCTGAGACATAAATACTATGTACATTACTGTATGTACTGTCTGTAACTACGTAATGTACATAAATACCTCATGTACGTACTGTACATATCATCCCATTGGCTATGAGGGAGGTACCCATGATGCTTTTGTTGACCCTTTGACCCTCATTCATCACAGTTCTAACCATGCACACGTAAAGAACAGAGCTACCACTGCTCCATGAGTCCTGTCAAGTGCACCCACCAAAACCCCACCACAGCACGCAACCCCCACCCACCACCAGCCCAAAGAAAATGACTCCCAGTGTGAATGAAAAGAAGAAGCGGCCTCCACCACCAACACAAGTGAAACAGAGGGATGACAAAAAAAGGAGGAGGCACCCATCACTCCACCAGCACGAATAAAAGAAAGAAACCCTAGGAACCCTCTGAACCAGCGGAAAAAAAACACCCTTAAAAATGTCCATGAGTCGTGCCATCACCCACCCCGATGACGCATGTGCCCTGCACACCCCAGGAAGATCACGATAAGTCTTCAAAGGCCATCGTCCCTGGATCTACACCCACCAAATGTCTGGTTCAGTTGAATGGTTTAATGTTTAATGTTCAGTCAGTGAAGACACATTTACCCACTGACACCAATACATTACATCTGAAATATAAATATACATTTTATAAGACTTTTAACACATATTTCATGCAAAATGGGTCCATTTTTATAATCGCTAAAGGGTTTAGGGGGTAGTATTTGGGGCCTTGGAATGAATCAGGCGTTTTACATGTAAAATGTGACTCTATTTATGAAAAAACACTTCTGGAACGAATTAATTTCATCAGTAGAGGTACCACTGTATATGAAAAAACTGTTCCTCTTGTCCATCTTTTTAAATGTCATATCTTCACAGGGTTTTATGGTTAACCCATTCCACATCTTGAGATACAAAAAAAACCTTTCAGTATTTGTGTTGTGAACCTGAAATTCAAAGTTCCCTTCAGTTTATAATAGAAACTATCTCGCTCCCTAAATAACATTTGAATTGTAGGTGGTAACTAGAGTAGTCTTTGGCCCTGAACATTATTTTTACTGTTTGCAGTTTGACAATATATATGATTTTATTCATCTTGACCATGGTCTTATGAAGACACACACTGTGGACACACTATCTGAGGACATGAAGACCTCAGGACACTTGGGTTTGTCTTTAGGGACCCTCTACTTACTACCACTGAAGTGTGATGTTGTTTAAACTTTAGAAGAGTTAGTCTGAAAATAGTGTTTGGTGTCAGTGATAAACACATGCTCTAATCACTTCCATGTTAATATGGTTTGGATCAAAAAGGCAAAATCTAAATTTGTCATGTTCATCCAAATGGTGTGATTTTAATGTCAAATATATGTATGTACTAACAATCATCTGAAAATATGAACTAAACTGATTTTTACTCCTGATAAGCTTTTATAATTAATATAATTAAAAGGCCGGTATGAAATAAATATATTTCTGAACAAATGTAGTGAGTAAAAGTCAAATGTTTCTAGAAACACAAACACAGTAGAGTAATAGAATACTTCAGTAGAGTAATAGAATACTTAAGTAAAGTAATAGAGTACTTCAGTAGAGTAATAGAATACTTAAGTACAGTAATAGAGTACTTCAGTAGAGTAATAGAGTACTTCAGTAGAGTAATAGAATACTTCAGTAGAGTAATAGAGTACTTCAGTAGAGTAATAGAATACTTCAGTAGAGTAATAGAGTACTTCAGTAAAGTAATAGAATACTTCAGTAGGGTAACAGAATACTTCAGTAGGGTAATAGAATACTTCAATAGAGTAACAGAGTACTTCAGTAGAGTAATAATAGAGTACTCACCTGGCTCTGACCCAGGGCTTGGTGTGCATCTGTAGTCCAGCGCCCCAGAGTCCATGTTTGTCAGATGCAGGGGGGAGGATGCCCCTCTCGGGGGCCAGTTCCTCTGCTACAGCCCTGATGTGATACGGTTCGAAGCCGCAGCAGCCGCCGATGAAGCGGATGCCGGCGTCGTAGGCGTGTCTGGCGTACTGGTGCATGTCCCAGCGGGTCAGGATCCTGGGCTCCAGACCTGAAGGTTCACACAGGGGAACAGCTGAAGGTACGGCCCAGGAAGGGTTTCTACACCACCATTATTAACCCTTTCAACAACTACACCACCATTATTAAAACCCCTTAAACCTGATTGGTCCACCTGTGGGCCGAGAAAACTGTGTCAATTTTCATCAATTGTAAAAATATAATTAATCTGGACAATGGATATTAGTTGCAACTCAAAGTGTAGACCCTAATGTTAATACAAGTACATATAAAATATATTTTAGTAATAAAATTAATGTTTAAACATGATTTTTAATGTTTGTGGGGTAAAAAATAAGCTATTATAACTGCTGATATGAGCAATTAATTTGTCCATATCTTTTTCTATTGAGCGGTAAGGCAGCCATGTTTGGAGGCTTTTGAAAGAGGAGATCCTTCTGAATCCATTGACACCTTTCATTCAATTCATTCATTACCCACTAGGTGTGAAAAGCCTGTGTAACAGAGGTGAAAGGTCATCTTTTATACACACACAGCTGGTGGAGGCGCAGGAGAGAAGAGTGTTAGAGTTGGAGTGACAGTTTTAGTGAGTGTATGTTCGTGAATGTTACTGACTAAGTTTTGTGAAGTGCTATTAGTGTTAGCATTAGCATTAGCATGTAAACAACAGCACAGACATGACTAGGATCAGCTGAAAGTTCAACATGTGGAATAATCTGACTGACAACAGCAGAGATGTGGAGAGAATGAACATCTACCCAGTAAGTTTTTGTATCTAAGCTATTTCTGTTTATCAAACAAATAGTAATAATAATAATAATAATATTTGTAATTTTATAATATACACATGCAAACACATATTACACACTGTTGACTATAGTAGTGCTTTTTTCAGTCTCATTTCTCATTTTATTGTTATTTCTACACATAATTAAATACGTTTATAATGGATTTATTCACTTTATCTGTCAAAAATAAATCACATTCTCTTAAGAGCTTCAAGAGGTAGTCACCTGAAATGGTCTTCACTTCACAGGTGTGTCCTGTCAGGTTTAATAAGTGGGACTTCTTGTCTTATAAATGGGGTTGGGACCATCAGTTGTGTTGTGCAGAGGTCAGGTGGATACACAGCTGATAGTCCGACTGAATAGACTGTTTGTATTATGGCTGGGAAAACATGAGTGACCATCATAACTTTAAGAAATGAAGGTCAGTCAGTCCAAAAAGTTGGGGAAACGTTGAAAGTGTCCCCAAGTGCAGTCGTAAAAACCATTAAGCGCTACAAAGAACCTGGCTCACATGAGGACCGCCCCAGGAAAGGAAGACCCAGAGTCCCCTCTGCTGCAGACGATGAGTTGATCTGAGTCACCAGCCTCAGAAATCACAGGTGAACAGCAGCTCAGATTAGAGAGCAGGTCAAAGCCAATGTTCCAGCAGCAGACACATCTGTAGAACAACTGTATGAACCAGGCCTTCATGCTAGAAGAGCTGCTAGGAAAGCACTGCTGAGGACAGGCAACAAGCAGAAGAGACTGGTTTGGGCTAAAGAACACAAGGAATGGTCATTAGATGAGTGGAAATCTGAGACTTTTGGTGAACGGATGGACTCTACATGCATGGTTCCCACTGTGAAGACTGGAGGAGGAGGTGTGGGGGTGTGGGGGGGCTTTGCTGGTGACACTTTTGGGGATTTATTCAAAATTGAAGGCATACTGAACCAGCATGGCTACCACAGCGTCTTGGAGCGATATGCTGTCCCATCCAGTTTATGTTTAGTTGGACCATCATTTATTTTTCAACAGGACAATGACCCCAAACACACCTGCAGGCTGTGTAAGGACTATTTAACAGTCACCGGACCTGAACCCAATCGAGATGGTTTGGGGTGAGCTGGACCAGAGAGTGAAGGCTAAAGGGCCAACAAGTGCTAAGCATCTCTGGGACCTCCTTCGAGACTGTTGGAAGACCATGTCAGGTGACTACCTCTTGAAGCTCATCAACAGACTGCCAAGACTGTGTGAAGCAGTAATCAGAGCAAAAGGTGGCTTTTCTTTTTTTTTTGTGGAATATACTTGCAATGGGCAGCATTTTATTTATGTATTTACTGTCCACTGGACTTTTACTGGAGCCCAGTAAAAAAAAAAAAAAAAAAGTTTTTTTCATAATTCATACATGAAAGGGTTAAATGCATGGGATGTTCTTACCAAAGGGGAATTCTGGGAGGTCGATGAAGCCCTGGCAGTTGCAGTCAGGGGTGTGGTAGGCCAGCGGCTGCACCATGTAGTGAGCCTTAAGCCCCGCCTTCTCCACTCCCGCCTTCATCTTCTTCACTGCCTCCACACAGGTCATGGGGTCAAAGTGACAGTTGACTCCAACAATCTGAGCTCCTGCAGAAGAAGAAGAACCAGTCTGAGCCACTCTGACTGTAGAATAATAATAATATTATATACCACTGACACTCCAATAATAATAATATTATATACCACTGATACTACAATAATAATAATATTATATACCACTGATACTACAATAATAATAATATTATATACCACTGATACTACAATAATAATAATATTATATACCACTGATACTACAATAATAATAATATTATATACCACTGATACTACAATAATAATATATATACAGAGATATAAATGTTAATACTCTTTGGAGTTTAAAGGTGACTCTGTAGGAGTGGTCACAGTGAAGCGGTTTATATGCAGGCATGCAGAGGTGACATTAGGGGGGGGCACAGCAGTGGAAGTTTTCAGGGGGGTACAATGCCCAACAACCCTTCAGGAGTTGACCAAAGGACAGATAACATCTTGAAGAAGGAGGGGTCAACAGAAAGGTGTTATAAACTGTGTCTGAGCCCCCTCCCCCCTTTAGTGTCTTGGCTTCTTGGGTCATGGATGCTCAAAGACTCACACCTGACTATATAACCTTATTCTTGCTGAAATATTTTGTAATACTGTAACTGATTGTAAACTATGATTGTGATATTAAATTAATGAAAAGACAATGACATCCATTTTTTGGCTACTGTGAACATATGTGTGTAATCATTACCCTTGTGGTATTTTGTCAGTTACCATTGTTGGTATATTGACCTAAATTCTTGTTGCTTATGTCTGTTACCACTGTGGGTAGGCCGTCTCGTTACCATTGTTGGTATTGACTTCATGTAATTTTGATACTGTTGATGGTATAAGTATTTGAGTCAGCTATGTAAATGTGTGTTTGATTGTATGTAGGTGATTACGGTTGTATGTAAAGCATAATGTATTTTTTTCTTTTTTTTTTTTCTTTTTCCTATTTATTTGAATGTATATGTGTATATGTGTATATGTATGTATATATATATATATATATATATATATATATATATATATATATATATATATATATATATATATATATATATATATATATATTGTCTTCTCTCAGGTTGACGTAAAGGCTTTGCCTATTCGTTGTTGTCTTTCTATGACGGAAGCTGCGAAACAAGCCGCTTTTCTTTTTCTTTTTCTTTTCTTTGTAATATTTTGAAGACGGGGTGGGAGTACATAAGTGTCTCTTCTTCCCACTCCCTTTCAGGCAGAAGATTACACATTGTTATTTGTTTATTTGTCTTAATGTTTAAGTTGGAAATTGTTTTTGTATATTTTGTAAGGAGAGTAAAAACTGTGAACTTGCCTGAAATAAACTAATCAATCAAAATCAATCAAATCAAATCAGAAGACTCAAAGAGGTATATCTTAACCAACTGCTATTAGGTTATGTAATTATAAAGTATTAGGTCATTCATTTTTAGCAATACACACTGACTCAATGATCTTGATATATAAAAAATATATATATATTTTATTGTTTTTTATCGCTCAAAATAAATGTCATACTGTAAGCTACTATTTACCCGCCAAAATACCATCCATTTGTCGCAACTTTCAACCCTAGCAAGTGTGGAGAAACGTAAGAAAATAAAAATATCTGGAGTAGAGCATTAATGACTTCAGTTTTTTTTCAAGCCGACTTATCTGTCAATAAATGAAAGTCAAGTCAATGGGTCGTGATGACATCATCAAATTGTCAGTGGAGGAACAACATGGACACACGTCTGTCCAGCAATGAACGACTGGTATTAAAGTTCACTACAACGTAACAGTGTCCACTGACAAGACACAAGCATCAACATTTTAACAACAACAAAACAAAGGCTAACGTTAGCAAAGAGTTTTCTGTTAAATTTAACTGAACATCAGTAGGTGAACATTTGGTCTGGACTGACAGCTCCAAAACTTCACTCTCCAGACATCTGTCATGCATCCTCACTTTTTACATAAAGTGCAAAAAGTTTAAGTCAGTGACCGCCAAGACGAACACTGGGCCTGGAGTGTAAGTAAAAGTAATATATAGTGTTATATTTATTTTAGATCATCCATCTTCAAAAAGGTCAAAGCACTAAGTGTATGACTGAGGTCAACCCTCAAACATGAATTAATTTTATTTTTTCATTATTATTTTAATGTATTATTTCATTTAATTTTATTGGTTCATTTGATTTTTTTTATTTTTATTTGTTTATAAAACCTCAACCTTAAATTTTACTGGAGCTGATGGACGATCCATGAGATCCAAGTAGTCTGACATGTTTGTAGTTTTAGCGGTTTGGTGTCATAAAAGTGTACACCACGTCAAAATGTTCTGCGCTCATCTTAAAAACTCCCAACTCTTCAGATTTTCAGACCCTGACTGCCGTGGGAATGAAAGGCACTTCCCATAAAATATTTAATTATTTTTAGCCACAATGAGTTAATGGGCTCTAGTTTCGGGCTGGCGCAGAGTGTGCGTGGGAGTGTGGCGGACCCCGGTGCGCCAAGATGGGCGTGGCAGTGCACTTGTGGGAGGTGACCACTGATCCAGCTATGACGTAGTGACAGTTTCGCTGACTTTAGACAGTGTGCCAAGCTCGCCGGCTGAAGGTAGGTCTAAGCGTGGTGCAGCTGGTGCAGTGGTAGTTTCAGAGCAACTCACATGTTACCACAACCTCAGACAGGTGTCAGAAACATTTCAATGTAATACCCGAGTGATCGGTGGTTCTGTTTTCAGGTTTAATTTTATTAGCTATAAGATGTAGGGTTATTTTTTAATCATCCTTATTTGAAACAATATAAATAACTGTAGCTACAATATAATTCTCAGCATTTAATGACTTAATTCCACTAAGTTGTGCCTCATATGTTGTTATGTTCACTTATATCCACAATAGTTCCCCTTAATAAAAAATATTAGTTGAAGTAGCTACTTAAAAAGAAGAACATGTTACAGCAACTGAATACATTTGAGTTAGTAGTATTATTACGGAAACTATGAGTATTAGTACTATTACTGAAACTATGAGTATTAGTACTATTACTGAAACTATGATTATTAGTACTATTACTGAAACTATGAGTATTAGTACTATTACTGAAACTATGAGTATTAGTACTATTACTGAAACTATGAGTATTAGTACTATTACTGAAACTATGAGTATTAGTACTATTACTGAAACTATGAGTATTAGTACTATTACTGAAACTATGAGTATTAGTACTATTACTGAAACTATGAGTATTAGTACTATTACTGAAACTATGAGTATTAGTACTATTACTGAAACTATGAGTATTAGTACTATTACTGAAACTATGAGTATTAGTACTATTACTGAAACTATGAGTATTAGTACTATTACTGAAACTATGAGTATTAGTACTATTACTGAAACTATGAGTATTAGTACTATTACTGAAACTATGATTATTAGTACTATTACTGAAACTATGAGTATTAGTACTATTACTGAAACTATGAGTATTAGTACTATTACTGAAACTATGAGTATTAGTACTATTACTGAAACTATGAGTATTAGTACTATTACTGAAACTATGAGTATTAGTACTATTACTGAAACTATGATTATTAGTACTATTACTGAAACTATGAGTATTAGTACTATTACTGAAACTATGAGTATTAGTACTATTACTGAAACTATGAGTATTAGTACTATTACTGAAACTATGAGTATTAGTACTATTACTGAAACTATGAGTATTAGTACTATTACTGAAACTATGAGTATTAGTACTATTACTGAAACTATGAGTATTAGTACTATTACTGAAACTATGAGTATTAGTACTATTACTGAAACTATGAGTATTAGTACTATTACTGAAACTATGAGTATTAGTACTATTACTGAAACTATGAGTATTAGTACTATTACTGAAACTATGATTATTAGTACTATTACTGAAACTATGAGTATTAGTACTATTACTGAAACTATGAGTATTAGTACTATTACTGAAACTATGAGTATTAGTACTATTACTGAAACTATGAGTATTAGTACTATTACTGAAACTATGAGTATTAGTACTATTACTGAAACTATGAGTATTAGTACTATTACTGAAACTATGAGTATTAGTACTATTACTGAAACTATGAGTATTAGTACTATTACTGAAACTATGAGTATTAGTACTATTACTGAAACTATGAGTATTAGTACTATTACTGAAACTATGAGTATTAGTACTATTACTGAAACTATGAGTATTAGTACTATTACTGAAACTATGAGTATTAGTACTATTACTGAAACTATGATTATTAGTACTATTACTGAAACTATGAGTATTAGTACTATTACTGAAACTATGAGTATTAGTACTATTACTGAAACTATGAGTATTAGTACTATTACTGAAACTATGAGTATTAGTACTATTACTGAAACTATGAGTATTAGTACTATTACTGAAACTATGAGTATTAGTACTATTACTGAAACTATGAGTATTAGTACTATTACTGAAACTATGATTATTAGTACTATTACTGAAACTATGAGTATTAGTACTATTACTGAAACTATGAGTATTAGTACTATTACTGAAACTATGAGTATTAGTACTATTACTGAAACTATGAGTATTAGTACTATTACTGAAACTATGAGTATTAGTACTATTACTGAAACTATGAGTATTAGTACTATTACTGAAACTATGAGTATTAGTACTATTACTGAAACTATGAGTATTAGTACTATTACTGAAACTATGAGTATTAGTACTATTACTGAAACTATGAGTATTAGTACTATTACTGAAACTATGAGTATTAGTACTATTACTGAAACTATGAGTATTAGTACTATTACTGAAACTATGAGTATTAGTACTATTACTGAAACTATGATTATTAGTACTATTACTGAAACTATGAGTATTAGTACTATTACTGAAACTATGAGTATTAGTACTATTACTGAAACTATGAGTATTAGTACTATTACTGAAACTATGAGTATTAGTACTATTACTGAAACTATGAGTATTAGTACTATTACTGAAACTATGAGTATTCACAACTGAATATATTTAATTATTATGAACATTCAGGTTTACAGTGTGGAGTGGGAAAGTCATCTGCCTCCACCCTTGGGGTGCTGGTGGGAGCAGGACAAAATATATTATATTATATCTGTGGGTGTGGGCAGGAGCGGGACAGAAACTTGTGGGAGTGTGTGTGTTATGGGTTTATGAAATCAAACCTGAAAATAGAACCATGGTTCATCTACAAACCTAAAACTAAAACAACAAAACTTAAGAACCATAAAGATTCCTCAGTGAAATCAATACCCTGTTTAAACAAAACAAACTAAACCCAAACAGACCCAGTCAGCTGGTGTCGCACTGTGTGTCTGGATGGTGGATGTGATCAGCTGTTCCCTCCCTCTCTTCCACTTATGCCAGTGAAAGGACAGGACATTGAACGGAGGACGGATGCGCCAGTAGGAGGTGGGTTTACGCCAGTCTCCGTGGCGTGACAAACGGACACACCCCGTAGGCGCAGCACAGACCGGCTGTGCCCCGCTTACACCTGGTCTACAAAACTAGAGC
The DNA here is from genome assembly GCA_020466265.1 of Siphamia tubifer. Lineage (NCBI taxonomy): Eukaryota > Metazoa > Chordata > Actinopteri > Kurtiformes > Apogonidae > Siphamia > Siphamia tubifer. Next base: position 3,888,842 of record CM035791.1, read on the forward strand.
CCAATAACTCAGTCAGCCCCTGAGTGTAGTCCATTTACTGAAAAGTGATGATTATTAACTTGGTCCTCATAACACGTGTGTGTTTGTGTGTCTGTGTGTGTGTGTGTGTGTGTGTGTGTGTGTGTGTGTGTGTGTGTTCACCTACCAGCCTTCACCAGTCTGACTGCACAGTCTCCAGGTGAAACTCCGTGCATGTCTCCATCTGGTCCAATGCACAGACATGCAGCCACAGGTTTCCCGGTTTCCTTCAACGCCTCTACGGCCCACACCGCCTCCTCCACATGCTCAAAGTACTGCACGCACACACACACACACACACACACACACACACACACACACATTTCAATTAGGCAAACTCAGGCTAATGGCCCCCATCAAATTTTCCCTCCAAAGACCCCTCCCAACCTGAGCAGCCATGTTAGGGTAAACACAAAAAACCTCATGTTCATTTATTTGTTACTGATGTAAAGTAATACAGCATTTTTGTATTGGAAAAAAACAATAAATAGCTGCAGAATGAACTGAATCAACATCGAAATAATTCTGTCTGTCACTCACACTGGTGTATGAATGAGTATGAATGTTTGGTAGTGGACAGAGGGGCCGCAGGCACTGGCAATGTCAGACAGTCTTCTGTCAGTCTGCTCTAGGACAACTATGGATACATATGTAGTTTACCACCACCAGACAGAGTATGTGAGAGTGAATGAATAATACGTCAATAGGTTGGTTTCATGTGATGTCACATTACTATATACCCAGTGCGATTTTCAGACGGAGGGCAGAAAGGAGTTTTCTGTTGGGAAAATGACTGTGTTTTATGAAGTTTACAGCTGCGACAATCGTTCTAACAAAGAGAAGGAAAATCTATTTCTTTAGAGTACCAAAGATTGCCATGGTGAGAAATGGAAAACCCCACAGAAAATTGCTGTAAAAAGTGGATTTTAAACCTGTATTTGTGGTTAGGAGGAGCAGAGTCTGCTAATGCTAATGCTCATGTCTGCAGCGTCCACTTGGTCAGAGGTATGTTCCAAAGCTAACTTTTTTTGTGGATGTGCTACATATCATTAGGTTGTGGTTAAATGTTCATTTACACTGTTGTAATAAGTTTTCACTAGACACATGAAGATGCACTTGCATGTTTGTTGACATTAGTCGCTACCACTAGCAGCTAGCGGTAGCAACTTATGTAAACAAATATGCAATACATCTTGACATCACATCTTTACAAATAAAACACTCATCCAGGCAAAGACCAAACGTTAATTATATATAATTATATATCTATTGGTACCAAGTTTGTGGACCCACCCACTGACAAAAACATTTTGTGTCTCCAAACCTTTCTAGTTTTTCATCTGCGGCTGGTGTAGTAGGATGTCCGCAGGACCAGGTAGTTAGTAATATCCACAGCACAGATTGTTGGAAAATCTTTGGCTTCTTTCCAAAACTCATTAATTCTCATCAGATACGGGTCACGTCAAATACATTTTTAACTAACTGAATGTATCTGTGTTTCCACACTGGATCTAAAGCCATACAATAAACACTGTCTTTAATGGTTTCTTCCATAGTGACATAATACATGGTTACTTCCTGCCCTCCAGCTGAAGTCGCAACGTCATCATAGTCACGTGACTGAAACCTACCTTTAATGTGAAGCACGTTGAGTGTGTTGAACAGCACACTCAATCCATTATAATTATTATTGTTAAATGATATTTGTACCATCACTCACAACCCCCCCCTCCATTGTTACACATTTGCTCACTCGCTCTATCCCACTTTTTTGCCTGTCTCTCACTCACTCACTCACTCACTCACTCACTCACTCACTCACTCACTCACTCACTCACTCACTCTCTTATAGAATGGTGATGTCAAATAGAAAATGGACGAGGACTTAACTAGTTTGAATTTAGAGTCAGGGTATCAGAGGGATGACCACTGTTTGATGTATGTGTGTGTTTACAGAATGAGGGTCCCGTGTCTATATTTTGCCTAGGGCCCCAACATGGCTAGATCTGCCCCTGCCCACACAAGCACCAAGATAAAAAAAACAAAACACCCAAACTTGATGTTGATGTGACAGAAGTGTACCTCAGCGATCAGGAAGTCCACGTTCTTCTTGACAAACACGTCCAGCTGTTTCTTGAAGATGGCCTTCACCTCCGTCTCACTCTTACAGCTCAGGTAGGATGGAGTCTGACACACGCCCCCTGCCACCAGCGCATCCCCCTCATTGGCCACCTCACGGGCCAGATCACAGGCCGCCTCGTTGATCTGGGCACCCTGCACAACACACCACCACCAACAGTCACATGACCACAACACACCACCAACAACAGTCACATGACCACAACACACCACCACCAACAGTCACATGACCACAACACACCAACAACAACAGTCACATGACCACAACACACCACCAACAACAGTCACATGACCACAACACACCAACAACAACAGTCACATGACCACAACACACCAACAACAACAGTCACATGACCACAACACACCACCAACAACAGTCACATGACCACAACACACTATGGATGGCAACATTTCTAAAACATGTTAACTGATCACTGAGCTTCATTAACCGGAGTAAATAAAACACTTCCTTTGTCGACTCACACCAGTGATGAGCAGGCTGACCCAAAGTGAGCGGGTGCCCACGGTCACCCACAGTTGCGGGTCATTGAAAAATATTTTTAATGATATTTGAGTTGCGGTCAGAGATAAACATTAAAATAACCTGTTAACACACTTTATGAACTGAATTTCCTTGAAGGTGACGTACAACGTTGTCAGTATCCTACGGTATGGAGGGAGCAAGAGAGAAAATAAAGTTGGGAGAGTGGAAGCTCCGGAAAGTTTGGGACACATTGGCTGAGATTTTTTTTAAATGATGAGCGACCCAGTGTTTTCTTTTCTGTGGAAACCAGGTTCAAATGTCTCTTTGGGTGTTACAGGTTGTCAACCCCTGGTTTAGATGCTGCGTTAGCATTGATAACTCTTGAATGATGAAGCAAAACAAACATATTTTCTCAACATATTAACTTACGAGTAATGACATGGAATTTTAATACGGAAATAAATGCAGGTATGTGAGTAAAGTCATGTGATGTTCATAAAGACCATTGACTAATGCAGGGCAAGAACTGGGTCAGGTCCGTCCTTTTCAAAGAACAGTCTGACTGACCGGTTAGTTGAAAATGTGGTCAGTTGCGGGTCGCCCGCGCATCACTGCCATTAACTAACAACTCTTTGTCCCAGTCTCTAGCTGCTAGCTCTAGTAGTTCTATTACTTCACGTCATCTTTGTGTTTAGTTTACGTTTACAGTAAATGTTCTAAACTGGTGTGAAATGGTCGATCCACATAGATTAACTGAGCTCTGAGTTTGATATTAATAAATTCTGTCTTGTTTTGTTAATGTTCAAATTAGTTATTTTTACAGATATTCTATGGACAGATCACAAAGCTTCCTCTTTATAATCATAGAGTGCAGTTACACTAGGGCCCCGCTGGCCCACGGTCACACTACCCTAATCCATTCACGCTCAGTCCCAGTTGCCTCCAAAGTATACGTCATCATGTTGATGTGTGTCATACGCATGGTTCTACATCATCATAAAGCGACTGTTGTTTGTGTAAACGGTTCAGTAGTGCGATGGAGAACCCACTGGACGACATGATTGGAATGTCGATTGGAATTGTTTTTTCTCAGTTATCTGCAAAGTAGTCAGCCCTCCCCGATTTCTAGATTCATCATATGTGCGAGGTGATGCTGCGGTTGTTTTATGGAAACATATACAGTGGTACCCCCAGCTAACGAATAATCCAGGTACGAAAAACCTTTTCCTCAAATTTTCGTCTCTGAATACGAAAGAAAATTCTATTTATGAAAGGAAACTGAAACAAAAATACAGTACATCCTATATGCAACTACGTAATTTACTCAAATACGTCAAATACGTAGCATCCTATTGGCTATGAGAGAACTACCCATGATGTGTTTCGTTACCCTTTGACCCTCATTCATCACAGAGCTGTTGTGGCTGCTGGTAACACAGACACTTTAACAGTAATTCCTCCACAGAGACCAGAACTTTTAGTGTCAAAAGTTCCCACTAGGTCTGACAGAAGCTTGTGTGTGAATGTGAGGCTAAAGTAAAGAGCTTTGAGCACCATGAAGGTGGACAAGAACTATAGAAGTGCAGAACATTTAACATTTCAAGCCTTCCTTCACATGTTGAGGGTTAGGGGTCAGGGGTCACCATACTAGGAAAGGGTTAAAACAAACAGTGTAAAAGTGCAGTTGAACTCACAGTGAAGGAGAGTTTGTTTCCTCTGTTCTCCAGTTTATCATCACTGGCGTAGAAGGTGAAAGTCTGCATGACGTTGGCTCCAGCCCTGAGGAACTCCCTGTGCAGCTGACGCACTAGCAAACACACACACAACACACACATAACACACACATAACACACACATAACACACACACAACACACACACAACACACACACAACACACACACAACACACACATAACACACACATAACACACACATAACACACACATAACACACACACAACACACACACAACACACACATAACACACACACAACACACACATAACACACACATAACACACACACAACACACACATAACACACACATAACACACACATAACACACACATAACACACACACAACACACACACAACACACACATAACACACACACAACACACACATAACACACACATAACACACACATAACACACACATAACACACACACAACACACACATAACACACACACAACACACACACAACACACACACACAACACACACACAACACACACATTACACACACACAACACACACATAACACACACATAACACACACATAACACACACATAACACACACATAACACACACACAACACACACATAACACACACATAACACACACATAACACACACATAACACACACACAACACACACACAACACACACACAACACACGCATAACACACACATGAAAGCATCACACTTTACACTGTGGAAATACTTGAAGAAAAACAAATGTGCAGCAGAAAGGCTCTAGGTCACTAGTTAAATTATCTCTACTGCAGTAAATGAAGCTAAAGCTAGGCTAGTTATATTATCTCTACTGCAGGAAATGAAGCTAAAGCTAGGCTAGTTATATTATCTCTACTGCAGTAAATGAAGCTAAAGCTAGGCTAGTTATATTATCTCTACTGCAGGAAATGAAGCTAAAGCTAGGCTAGTTATATTATCTCTACTGCAGTAAATGAAGCTAAAGCTAGGCTAGTTGTATTATCTCTACTGCAGTAAATGAAGCTAAAGCTAGGCTAGTTATATTATCTCTACTGCAGGAAATGAAGCTAAAGCTAGGCTAGTTATATTATCTCTACTACAGGAAATGAAGCTAAAGCTAGGCTAGTTGTATTATCTCTACTGCAGGAAATGAAGCTAAAGCTAGGCTAGTTATATTATCTCTACTACAGGAAATGAAGCTAAAGCTAGGCTAGTTATATTATCTCTACTGCAGTAAATGAAGCTAAAGCTAGGCTAGTTATATTATCTCTACTGCAGGAAATGAAGCTAAAGCTAGGCTAGTTATATTATCTCTACTACAGGAAATGAAGCTAAAGCTAGGCTAGTTATATTATCTCTACTACAGGAAATGAAGTTAAAGCTAGGCTAGTTATATTATCTCTACTACAGGAAAAAAAAGAAAGGGAAAAGAAGAACAAGGAAGGGAGGAAAAAAAAGAAAACAACAAAAAAACTCTATTTGTTACCTACTTTCCTATCTGCTCATTTGTTTTTAGTTTTTTTGTTTTTTGTATATATGTATATGTTTAGTACTTCAGTTATTGATTATTGGTAATGTTATTATTCTTATTGTTATTATTTTTATTGTCATCATTTTTTTGTACTATGCACTATATTGCTATAAGATGAACTTAGGTTGTTGGGGAAGTGAAGAAGGGGTAGAATTAAATAAGCTTATGCCTTTTCGGACATGTCATTGTTATTATTATTATTGCTGCATTGATTATTGTTGCACTTTGCACATGTTCAAAATAAATCATTCAAACAAATCAAATGAAGCTAAAGCTAGCAGTAGGGTTAGGGTCAGGGGTCAAGGGTCAGGTTGTTACCGGCTTCAGGATGTTCTGCTGCAGCCTCAGGCGTCCATGGACCAGCCTTCACGTATCCTCTCTTCTCCAGAGCAAACACGAAGCCTCCATCACCGATCACCACCTCCCCAGCGTTCAGACGCTCCAGAACTCCCTGAGCAGGAGAAACATGTGAAAGCTTTAGAACATGTGAAGGCTTTAGAACATTTGAAACTTTAGAACATGTGAAGGCTTTAGAACATTTGAAAGCTTTAGAACATGTGAAACTTTAGAACATGTGAAACTTTAGAACATGTGAAACTTTAGAACAGGTGAAACTTTAGAACATGTGAAACTTTAGAACATGTGAAACTTTAGAACATGTGAAAGCTTTAGAACAGGGGTGCTCAATCCTGGTCCTCGAGAGCTACTATCCTGCAAGTTTTAGATGTATCCCTCTTCCAACACACCTGATTCAAATGATAAACCTCTTATCAAGCTCTGCAGAAGAATGATAATGATTGTCAGGTGTGTTGAAAGAGGGATACATCTAAAACATGCAGGATAGTAGCTCTCGAGGACCAGGATTGAGCACCCCTGCTTTAGAACATGTGAAAACTTTAGAACATGTGAAAACTTTAGAACAGGTGAAAACTTTAGAACATGTGAAAACTTTAGAACATGTGCAAACTTTAGAACATGTGAAAACTTTAGAACATGTGAAAACTTTAGAACATGTGAAAGCTTTAGAACATGTGAAAACTTTAGAACATGTGCAAACTTTAGAACATGTGAAAACTTTAGAACATGTGCAAACTTTAGAACATGTGAAAACTTTAGAACATGTGAAAACTTTAGAACATGTGAAAACTTTAGAACATGTGCAAACTTTAGAACATGTGAAAACTTTAGAACATGTGAAAACTTTAGAAGATGTGAAAACTTTAGAACATGTGAAAGCTTTAGAACATGAGGTGTCATGTCCTTTACTCTGTTAGAGAAATCATAACCATTTATCCAGATTATCCATTCGTTAATTTATTCATAAGATTGGAAACATGAAAAATCCTCCTGAGTTTATTCTTTAACAGTTTCATCAGTTTTCCTTAAATCATCCATTGACACTGAGTGTTTGTGATGAGCAGGAACTATAGAAATTAAGGATTAGAACAGTTTGTTTACTTTAGTTTTTGATTGTTCACTGCTAAACCCTGAAATATAACTGTTCTAAAAAGCTTCAGTGTTTTACTCACTCTGTTCATTAACTAGACATGTAGACATCTAGAAGGTTCCAGGGAACTTTCTGCTGCATTTACCAAACATTTAAAAATAAATGAGCACTTTTTAAAAATTATTCAACTACCGCTTACTGCTTAGTGACCCAGAATTTTGACTTTTTATCATATAATTTTGAATTTTATCTCATAATTTTGGCTTTTTAATCTTTTTTTTTTGACAGGCCAGCTGTGGTTCAGTTGGTAGAGTGTCTGTCCACATGTCGAAGTGTCCTCTGAAGACACTGAACCCTTTGTTAGTCTCCCAGTAGGACTGACAGAACCTTAGAACCTACTGGTGTATGAGTGTGTGTGAATGGGTGAATGTGAGGCTAATGTAAAGAGCTTTGAACCATGAAGGTGGAACAACTATAGAAGTGAAGAACATTTACTTTTTATCTCGTAATTTTGGCTTTGTATTTGATGAGTTTCACTTTTTATCACATGAGGTTGACTGTTTGTCTCAGAATTTGGACTTTTTAAAAGTTTGATTTAGCAAAGTAACAGTGTGTTTTGTTCCGTGTACAAGTCAACGAGGTTGGCAGTTATTGTGACTGTTTAGTTTTGCTTAATGCACCTTATATATGAAAAAACCTAAAAAAACAAAGCATTCATTGACAGTGTGTGTTATAGAATAGAATATAAATTACGGTTCTCACTGTAGCAGCTGCTGGTTTCTGATTAGAAATAATTACATAAATAGTTTTTGACAAAAGAACATTTTAAATGAAGGTTAAGTGTTTGAGCAGATGTACCTTTTTAAATGTTTTCTAACTTCTGCAGTAGATTTATGAGACTTGACCTAAAACAGTGCAGTAGTGTGGATGTCTAAAGGCGGGGGGGGGATGTGAGCTTCTATGCCAGCTGTGCAGGACACGCTTTAGATCGCCTACTTTACAGAAAACCATGAAGAAAGCAGCATAAATCATACTTCTATGGAGAGAGACCCTCAGCCTCAGGAAATATATATGACGTTAAGAATTTCTGTTATTTCTGTAAATGAGGTTAAACCATTGTCTACTCACCACAGTGAAGTGACAATTAAAATAATTTAGTAGATTTTAAGTGTTTCAACTTTGATTAAAAACTATTGATTTCATGAAGTAAATTTAAACATAATCATTCAATCCAAAATAATGAAATTATTAGTTGAATTATTTTGGATTTACTTCAGACTTAGCACATGGTGAGTAAATTCAAATCAATTTTAGGGGTAAAAGTGTCCAATATTTACTAGATAACTGGAAAATACTAATTCATATATACCAAATATCTGCAAAAATAATCATTTAGATATACTAAGATGCAATTAATTCATATTCCTAAATATCTGGATGATATTGATTTATATGTTGTTAACTTTACTGATAAAATATAATTAATTTCTACTCAGTGATTTTCAGCTGATATTCAAATAAAAATTAGTCAAATGCAATTTATAAATAATTGAGATGACATAAATTCAACATAACAATAAACCAAACTGCACAAAGTCTGTTCTTTTTTCATGTATAGTTTAATAGAAGTTATTTAGTTCATATTAATTAAACCCAGTCACACTTTTTAGAGTGAATATGATGACCATGAAAGGACAGGTTTAATGAATTAGAAGTTGTTGAATATTTTTATTTTGGCTGCCAGTGGTTGTTTTATAATCTGACTTATATTTGCTCGTTAATGTTTTAACCCTGGAACATTTAAATCAGTAACACCATCACTAATGTTGCCCATATTTTACTTTGTATAATACACCAGAGAAAGCACAGATGTCATACTTTTATTTTGAAATGTACAACACTTTATGCCAAATTGTAGTACTCTGCTTTAATTTCCTACATAAAATAAAAAAGGTACCATGGGGGAGCCTTTAAAAAGATAAAAACACAATGAAAATCATAGAAAATCAGCTGACATTAGTTATTCTCAAGTTAAAAACTTGCAGATGTAAGTGAGTAAAATATTCAGGAGGATCTGAGCAGATGTCAGACGTACCTTCTTGACCGGTGCCATAATCCTGCAGCTGTGTGGACCCCAGACTGTTGAAGCGACATCAGCCGGGGCCAGAGGGCAACTATAAATGCCCCTGAAGGAGGGGAGGGGTCAAAGGGAGAGGCACTGTGATTGGCAGAAGCTCAGTTACACAACCGCCTCCCCTCTTTCACTCAATGACTGCATTGTAAGCTTTACTAGTTCAGTCCGGTTTAATTGGGGGTGGGTGTTTTTAGGTGTTCATCTGTTTTCTTGGTCATTTATGGGATTTTATTTGGGGGTCGATGGTAGACAAACTACTGAACAACAAGTCTGGAAAAGGTTCAGACTGTCTTCTAAAGATAACTGGAAAATTAAAGAGTCTTTTTCACACACAGCTGCAGTGTTTGTTTACCTGTTATGTAAATTATGAGATAAAAAGTCAAAATTATGAGATAAAAATCACTTTGAAATGTATTCTCCATTTACCACAATGTAGTGATCCAGAATCCAGGATCTCTTCTGGATCCCCATTACCAACCTACCCTAACTAACTAACTAACTAACTGTCAAAAACATAACCTTCTTGGTGGAGGTAAAAACCCATAAATGATGACAACTCCAAATATTTGTTTTTGTTTTGGTACGAATTATAACCCATTCAATTATGAAAGTACTTACTTTTATAAACTATCCAAACAAAAAAGATGTGAATAACTTGAAAAAAATGAAAATTCTAAAGAAAAATCAGGTCAATTTTAACAATATTCTGCCTCAGTTTATCATTAGTCCATGGGTTTTATCATGGATCAGTTTTACAAAGACACTAAACTCTTAGTAAAATCAAATTGTGTCTAATTTTCTTTAAACATTTCAGGTTTTTCACATTTTATTGTTACAGAATAGTTTGTAAATGTCAATATTTTCATATTTCAATATTTTTTGCAGAAAAAAATGTCACACCATGGGGACCTCTGACACTTAGGGGACCAAAGTTCAGGTCCCAACAAGGATTAAAAATAAATAAAGGTCCCTATTAGTAAAATAGAAATGATGTGGGCCTTTAAATACATGAATTTCTTTTTTCAGGAAGTACCCATTAAACATGAGGGAAATGGATGTAGAGTGAAACATGTTTTTCAAAGGTTTAAAGATGGGTTTATTTTTTTAAGTGTATTTTAAAATTATTTATTTCTTTATTTTTTAATCATTTTTAATTTATTTTCTAACTTCAATTTAGTTTTTAAATAAATATTTTTTTAAAGTTTATTTCATTAAAAAAAAAAGATGTTTACACTCGCTAACCAATGGCTATTTGATTAAAAACTTGGTCCTCATGAGACATGTAAACAAGTGTGTGTGTGTGTGTGTGTGTGTGTGTGTGTGTGTGTGTGTCATTATCTAATTATTCAACTGTAGATAATATTGGTCTGTATGTGGAACCTGAACTCACTTCCACATCCTCAACTGTGGAATTATTGACCTTTGAAAATTCATCCCAGGGACCGCATTGGAACATTTGACCGGCCACATTTGGCCCCCGGGCCGCTTATTTGACACCCCTGTTTTGGAAAAACAGCAGAATAAAACTCAGTGAAGACACATAGTTATCATTTTGTGTTTATTGGTTTGAGTTTCCATGGCAACAGTCTCGCGCTGTTGGCTGTTAGCAGTGCTTTTGGACTGGACTGTACTGGACTGGACTGGACTGTACTGGACTAGACTAGACTGGACTAGACTAGACTAGACTAGACTGGACTGGACTAGACTAGACTGGACTAGACTAGACTAGACTAGACTGGACTGGACTGGACTAGACTAGACTAGACTAGACTAGACTAGACTAGACTAGACTGGACTGGACTGGACTGGACTGGACTGGACTGTCTTCTTTTCTCTGCTCTCGTCTCACGCTGAGGTCTTGCTCTTCTTCTGCATCTGCAGGACGTGCTGCATTTCCTGGGCGGTCGTGGCCTCTTTGTGCTGCAGCAGGTCCGTGTGGCCCTTGGTCACCCCCCAGCCTTCAGGCGTGGACATAGACGGACACTGGGGACGACCGGACGCAGGACGCAGGTTCTCCCAGTAATCACGACGAGCCCTGAAGAAAGACCGAAAATATGACAGCGCTCAAACAGAAGGTTATGATGAAACTGATCCCAAATATAAACTGAACACATGTTTTATTCAGAGGTCGTTAAAGTACTCACATCTGTACTTATGTACTAGTACTATACTGGTGTGAAGAAATACTCTGGTAAAAGTGGAAGTACTGATTCAACTGCTTTACTGAAGTAAAAGTAAAAAAGTACAACTTCTCAATTATAATAAAGTTAAAAGTAAAACTGCTTTTTTTTTGTCATAGATGAAATATTAGTTATTTAAGCAGCTGTTTTGTACTTTTGGTTCTGCTTCTGTTTAGTAAACTTAAACCCCAGATTGTGACATCGTCCCTGAGGTAAGGGGACAATGGACAAAGGTCAATCTTTGGATCCCAACAACATGGAAGTCAACAATAAAACACATTTTCACATACATTTAAAAAATAGTTTTTCTTCATTTTTAAGGAACATTATTTTTTACATGTAAGGAACAGAGATAGCGTGGCTAGGCTATGATGAAGACACATTTGTAATAAACTGCCCCAGAATAATAAAACATTTCCATTAAAAGAATTGACTGTGATGAAATACAGTATTTAATAATGACCATGAGGGCTTATTGAAAAAAACTGTTGAATTGTTTAATCTGTGAGATAGCGTGGCTAGGCTAATGTTTCTGTCAATTGAAAACAAATGTCAGAAAATGTTTCATAACACTTAGAAAATATAAATAGAGTTAAACTGATAAATATGACCAAATGTACACCTTTCATTTTTACCTTTTTCTTCTTTTTCTCCATTTTTTTTCTCTTTTCCGTTAGGGTTAGGATTTTAAAATCTTCTTTTTTTAATTTTTGCTTTAATATTTCTACTTTTTCTTCCCAGATTTTTCCTCATTTTTTCCTTTTTTCTTCCACCATGTCAGTAAATCATGGCATTTATTCTTTGAATGCTCTAGTTTCTGTGATGTTGGTAAATGTTAATGAACCACTGAAAGTTGATTTGAAGAAAATAATGGATTAAATAAAAATCACAATATATGCCAAAAAAATTGCAGTGAGATATGTATGAATGTATGTATGTATGTATGTATGTATGTATGTATGTATGTATGTATGTATGTATGTATGTAGGTATGTATGTATGTATGTATGTATGTATGTATGTATGTATGTATGTATGTATGTAGGTATGTATGTATGTATGTATGTATGTATGTATGTAGGTAGGTATGTAGGTATGTATGTATGTATGTATGTATGTATGTATGTATGTATGTATGTATGTATGTATGTATGTATGTATGTATGTAGGTATGTAGGTATGTATGTATGTATGTATGTATGTATGTATGTATGTATGTATGTATGTATGTATGTATGTAGGTATGTATGTATGTATGTATGTATGTATGTATGTATGTATGTATGTATGTATGTATGTATGTATGTATGTATGTATGTATGTATGTATGTATGTATGTATGTATGTAGGTAGGTAGGTAGGTAGGTAGGTATGTATGTAGGTAGGTAGGTATGTATGTATGTATGTATGTATGTATGTATGTATGTATGTAGGTATGTATGTATGTATGTATGTATGTATGTATGTATGTATGTATGTATGTATGTATGTATGTATGTAGGTATGTATGTATGTATGTATGTATGTATGTATGTATGTATGTATGTATGTATGTATGTATGTATGTATGTATGTATGTATGTATGTATGTATGTATGTATGTATGTATGTATGTATGTAGGTAGGTAGGTAGGTAGGTAGGTAGGTAGGTAGGTAGGTAGGTAGGTTTGGAGATATTTTATTGCTTTTTTTCTGTATTTTATAACTTTTTTGGCTTTTTTCATGTTAATGTATTATTTTTTACTTTAGTGGATTTTAGCACATTACATTATTTTCTGTTGCTTAGTGTATTTCTATATATTTTATGGGAAATTTGATTACAAAAAACACGAGACAAAACGGTCGACTGACATGGAGTGTTTTGACAGTTTTGTTTTCACTGAAGCACTTCCAGACAAAAATACATCAACCTGAAGTTAGCTGGGGATCCTGCTAGTATTAGGCTAATGCTAGCACTAAGATAATGCTAACACTAAGCTAATTCTAACACTAAACTAATGCGAGCACTAAGCTAATTGTAACACTAAGCTAATGCTAGCACTAAGCTAATGCTATCCAAACTGTTGCTGTGTGAACCCTCAGGAACAAGTGATGAATATGTCAGTGTTCTAGAAGAGTAAGGAAGGAGGTGGAGCATAAAGGGGGGAGGAGCCAGAAGTTACCGAGTGCCGTAGGAAGAAGAGAAAAATAACTTGAGATTTATTTTTTAAATCAGCCGCAACAACAAATTCAAATGACTTTGTGTATTTGTGTTTTTTAGTCAGTGTGTTTTATGTGGTTTGAATGTAAATAAAACTATGTGTTGCTGTCATACTTGGGCAGGTGTCCTCTGAAAAAGAGATTGTTGATCTCAATGGGACAAACCTGGTTAATAAAGCTTATGATGATGGATAAAACTGATACATGTCCCAGATCTGCCAGTGTGTAATAGAATGTGTAATGACTGATGGAAATAGTCAAACCATCCTTTACCTGGCTCTGACCCAGGGCTTGGTGTGCATCTCCAGACCAGCGCCCCACATTCCATGTTTGTCAGAAGCGGGGGGCATCTTGCCCTTCTCGGTGGCCAGTTCCTCTGCTACGGCCCTGATGTGATACGGCTCGAAGCCGCAGCATCCGCCGATGAAACGGATGCCGGCCTTGTAAGCCTCTCTGGCATACTTGTGCATGTCCCAGCGGGTCAGGATCCTGGGCTCCAAGGCTGAAATAACAGAAAATCAATCAGTCAATCAATCAATCAATCAATCAACTTGATGGCCATGACCTGATTCAGGCCATGGCCATCTCCCGTCTGGATTACTGCAACTCCGCCCTGGCTGGTCTACCAGTCTGTACTATAAAATGCTGGTGGTTCAGTAGGTAGAGCAGGTTGTCCAATAACTGAGGGTCTACGGTTTGCATCTAGCTCTGGCTGTCCATATGTCGAAGTGTCCTTGGGCAAAGACACTGAACCGTGACTTAGACCCCATCTGCACGGAAACGAATTCATGTGAAACTGAAGGTACTTTAACAGATTGGCCTTTTGTCAAAATGGGATTGGTCTCATGGACACACCAAAATGATATCTTTGGAAAATGGGTCCCAGAGTAGGAAGATCTGGATACGATGCAGTTTCCACATCTATCTTGATGAGTAAAGGTGTGTCTTCACACCCACGCTGGTAGAAGACGAGGTGCAGGTGCACTACTTCTATTGTTCTCTTATATCCAGTGGCACTGGCTTACAGCACTCACAGTGGTGTATTATGTGAATTGACACGGTTTCAAAACTAAACCCATAATCAAACTTGTCTGGACGTAGCCTGAGGCTCCCAGTAGGTCTGACGGAACCTGAGAAACCTACTGGTGTATGAGTGTGTGTGAATGGGTGAATGTGAGGCTAATGTAAAGAGCTTTGAACACCATGAATGTTCGGCACTATAGAAGTACAGAACATTTATAGAACCTCTGCAGATGGTGCAGAACGCTGCAGTACATCTGGTATTCAGTCAACCCAAAAGGCCCATGTTACTGACCGACCAATCACGGAGAAGTATAGAGTCAGAGGGCGGGCGTAACAAAGTGACGCTCCAATGGTTTGGAGAGAAACAACCCGAAACAACCATAGAAGAAGAACAACAACAGGTGTAGATTTACTTTTAACAAAGATGAGTGAAGAATGTGAGAAAACGTCAACAATCTTTAAATTATTTTTACAGAAGCGACAACAGTCGTTCAGCTCCATAATCCACCATTTTGTTTAGTCATTCCTAACTTTCTCCAGACTCCTCCGTCAACTTTCCGGCGCTCTAACTACGTCATCCTAAAGATTACGCTGATTGGTTGTAGTACCGTCCTATTGCATACAGAGGATTTGAAAGATAACCTTTTAGCTCCGCCTCCCCTGACTATGAAGCACGACTAGACCCATACATGGAATGAATAGGGAGGTACTTCTAAGGTACTTCTGGCGGAGTTGATAAAAGCTTTTCTGCGCAACAGAACTAATCTGTTCATCAAACCTAAACCCCAGATTAGTAACATAGTCCCTGAGGTAAGGTGACTTTGGAGCAAGGTCAATATTTGGGTCTTAACAACATGAAAGTCAACCTTTTGTCCAGGAAACTGCAGGATAAAACAGTTTTTCACATACATTTTAAAAATAACTTTTCTTCATTTTGAAGGAACATAATTTTTTTTAAGTCAAACTGTCAAATTTTTGTCATGTCAGAGAACAAAAATGCACTGCTGGATTATTATTATTATTATTATTATTATTATTATTATTATTATTATTATTATTATTATTATTATTATTATTATTATTATTATTATTATTATTATTATTATTATTAATGTTGATGTTGATTACCAAAGGGGAATTCTGGGAGGTCGATGAAGCCCTGGCAGTTGCAGTCAGGGGTGTGGTAGGCCAGCGGCTGCACCATGTAGTGAGCCTTAAGCCCCGCCTTCTCCACTCCTGCCTTCATCTTCTTCACTGCCTCCACACAGGTCATGGGGTCAAAGTGACAGTTGACTCCAACAATCTGAGCTCCTGCAGAAGAAGAAAAACCAGTCTGAGCCACTCTGACTGTAGAATAATAATAATATTATATACCACTGATACTAGAATAATA
>CM035791.1:3910099-4022599 GCA_020466265.1 Siphamia tubifer
GTTCATGTAGACCACAGGTGTAACATAACATAACCAAACATAAGGCCTGGGGGCCAAATGCGGCCCCGCCCAAGGGTCTAATCTGGCCCGTAGGATGAATAACAATGAAGATATTAATGATCAATGGTGTAAATGATTTGAATTCAGGTTCTACAAACAGAATACTTAGATCTACATTGGGTCAGAGCAGTAAAATATGATCATAATTAACTCTTAATAATAAAAACTGCAGATTTTAATCTAAAAAAGTCAAATGACATGAAAATATTTATGTTAACAAACCATCCTGAATAAATACCTGAACAAATATAAAGCAGCTGAAATATGTGAAGAGAAGTGTCATTTTACAAATGTTCTGCCTGTTACTAAATGTTTAGTGTATTTGTAATGGAAATGTCAGGAGGTCTGCACAGGAGGTCTCACTCTGATGCAGAAAAAAAGTCCTTTATTCCCAATGTAAAAGCCAATGTGTTTCAGTCACATGACCTTCAGCAGGGCTTTTGTTAATTAAAACAAAGATGACATAGGTGTATTTAACTAGAAACATTTAGTCATATGATATGGTCACATAATCGACACATACGTTATAGCAATAAGTACAAACATAGATTTAACATTTTAAACACGTACATTTAACAATTCAACATTGAATCTACATGTTTAAAATATTAAATCCACATGTTTAAAATGTTCAACCTGCATGTTTATGCTTGTTGATATTACTCTATGTGTCGATCATGTGACCATATCACTTTTTTTTGTTAATTACACCTGTGTCATCTTTGTTTTAATTAACTAAAGCTCTGGTGAAGGTCATGTGACTACAGGGTGTTGGTTTAATTGACTTTTATCATGATGTGGTAACACTTTATAATACCTACACACAATTGACTATGTATTAACCATTTATTACCCATTCATAAATGGTTGTTCGTTATGTAGTAAGCATTTGTTATCTATTTGTTAATGTCTTGTAAAGGTTCATACTAGTTTAAATGTAAAATTTGATGATTTTTAACCAACAGGTGCAGTGTTTACAACTGTTTCTTTGTTTACCTGTAAAGCAGATATACAAACACTGCACCTGTTGGTTAAAAATAATCTAATTTTGCATTTATCTTTGGAAGACATTAGTATGAACCTTTACAAGACATTAACAAATAGGTAACAAATGGTTAATAGATAGTCAATTGTGTGTAGGTATTATAAAGTGTTACCCATGATGTTAATCTAATTTGACTCTTTTCACTGTTGTTTTCAGATCATTTTGGGCTGAATGTGGAACTGAACGAACATGATGTAAAGTAAAGAACATGTCAGGAGGCTTTACCTTCTTCACAGGCGGCATCTTCTTCTTCTTCCCAGTTTCAGTCACAGCTTCAGCACTTGCTAACAGTTGAATCCAACAGCGCTCTCATTCACTCTGCTCTGCTTTTATACCTCTACTAAACCTTGGGAGGGTTTGATTTTTGTTCCAAATAGAAATGATAATGATAGAGATTTGTTTGACATTGTGCAACATCGCCTGGCACACATTCGAGTGTAAAGTGGGTTCAGGTGAGACGAGGACACGTTCATAAAAAGACAGAACTGTCCGTTTAATCATCAACCAAAAGAGTCAATATTCATTCACTGAAAAACCATTTGTCTTTTTTTAATAAACTGTCAAAAACATGAAAATGTACAGTGACATCTTCAGAAACCCACTGTCCATAGCGTGCACTGTCAACCCCAATACAGTAGAGATGACTGTAAAACATGTGAGGCAAATGAGTGCACTGAAATTTTTTAAGTAATGATCAACTAATTCATTGGTTTAAGTTCAATTTGAATGATAAATGTATTGGACTGAAATTACTGAGTGGAAAAGACTAAAAGACATTACAAAAAACTTGCAACTAAGTTTGGGAATATATAGTCCACTGATACAAAGGGCGCCACAGTTATTATTCCACTCATTGCTGGTTAAGGCTAGCCTAGCCACGCTATGCCTATTCATTTACATGTATAGGTCTAGTGGTGCTGCATAGTCAGGGGAGGCGGGGCTAAAAGGTTGTCTTTCAAATCCTCTGTATGCAATAGGACGGTACTACAGTAGGAGCGGCTGTGGTTCAGTTGGTAGAGCGGGTCGTCCAATGATTAAAGGGTAGGTGGTTTGTGTCTCGGCTTAGGCTGTCCACATGTCCAAGTGTCCTTGGACAAAGACACTGAACCGTTTGTTAGTCTCCCAGTAGGACTGACCTTAGAAACCTACTGGTGTATGAGTGTGTGTGAATGGGTGAATGTGAGGCTAATGTAAAGAGCTTTGAACCATGAAGGTGGAACAGAACTATAGAAGTGAAGAACATTTACTACAACCAATCAGCATAATCTTTAGGATGATGTAGTTATCGCACTGAAAAGTTGACAGAGGAGTCCAGAGAAAGTTAGTTGATTATGGAGTTTAACGACTGTTGTCACTTCTGTAAAAAGAATTTAAAGATTGTTTCACTCATTTTTGATAAAAGGAAATCTACACTTGTTGTTGTTCTTCTTCTATGGTTGTTTCCAGTTGTTTCTCTCCAAATCATTGTAGCGTCACCTTGTTTTCCCGCCCTCTGACTCCATACTTCACTGTGATTGATCGACCGGTTCCAGGGAAATCTATCCAAAAGTTACACTGAGCAAAACTGAACTACTACAGCAACACATTAGATGTGCTGCCGCTAGGAGGGTATTGCACGGCTAGGCTAGATTAAGGTCCAATTCCATTTCTGGGTGAATGACTTGACTGTGGCTCAGTTAACATTAATAATAATAATAATAATAATAATAATAATTAGAGCCCCACATAACCAGAGGTCCTCTGAAGACACTGAACCCTTTGTTAGTCTCCCAGTAGGACTAACAGAACCTTAGAAACCTACTGGTGTATGAGTGTGTGTGAATGGGTGAATGTGAGGCTAATGTAAAGAGCTTTGAAGCATGAAGGTGGAACAGAACTATAGAAGTGAAGAACATTTTCATCCAGCAGAGGCCCTACAGCAGGGTCAGCCCATAACGGCCTGTTTTACTGGGTATTGGGTGGAAAAGTAAATCATTGGTATGAACAGCAGGGGCTATAAACTAAATGTAAAAAGATTAAATATAATTTTGTTCTTCAGGAACAAATGCTTTTGATCAGAGGATCAGAAGTAAAACAGTAGAGGATGGTTTCATTAACGCAGGTTAAACAGTAACAGCTTGTGTCCTGCATTCACTGGATCTTATCTGCTCTTACTACACACACTGATATGAGGGCACTGACCTTCAGCAGCGTTCTGCTGCTGCTGCTGCTAATGCTGCTGATGCTGCTGCTGCTGCTAATGCTGCTGATGCTGCTGCTAATGCTGCTGATGCTGCTGCTGATGCTGCTGCTGATGCTAATCCTGCTCCTGCTGCTGCTAATTGTGCTGGTGCTAATGTTGCTGCTAATGCTAATGCTGCTAATGCTGGTGTTGTGTGTGTGTGTGTGTGTGTGTGTGTGTGTGTGTGTGTGTGTGTGTGTGTGTGTGTGTGTGTGTGTGTGTGTGTGTGTCAGCACTGGGTTTATCCAGTTTGAGGGAGAATATTACAGTTCAGTCTGAGGTGTTTATCAACTGAGTCAAAGTTCATCAGAACAGCCTGTGACGCTACAGTTGAACAGCAGTCATTATGGATAGAAAATAACAGTTCAATCAGCAGAGGTGAAGTGAATCATTGATTTCAGTTACAGAAGTACAGCACCATAATTTCATTGTGTGCATACAGTTAATAATATATATATATATATATATATATATATATATATATATATATATATATATATATATATATACACACACACACACACACACACAATAATAATAATAGTTTTACTAGTTGTGTAACTGATAAAGGAACATGCAGAAGCAGAGGCTTATGTAGTCTATAGTCTATTCTACACAATTCATAGACTCGCCAGCATATCAGTAATGGAAGAAATAGAAGACAGAAGATCGTGTGTCCTTGTTTCTACTCGCTGCATATTTCCTGTGTGGAGCTCAATGCAGAAATAGCTCTGATGTTTCAAATGTCACTGAAGTGCTGATTCAGAACATACCTGAACCATAAAGGAAACCCAATACCATATGCTGAGGAGACTGGGAAATGCATAGACGCTGAGGAGTCTGGGAAACACACAGATGCTGAGGAGTCTGGGAAACACACACATGCTGAGGAGTCTGGGAAATGCACAGATGCTGAGGAGTCTGGGAAACACACACATGCTGAGGAGTCTGGAAAACACACAGATGCTGAGGAGTCTGGGAAATGCATAGACGCAGAGGAGTTTGGGAAACACACATATACAGAGGAGTCTGGGAAACGCACAGATGTGCTGAGGAGTCTGGGAAATGCACATATGCTGAGGAGTCTGAGAAACATACAGATGTGCTGAGGAGTCTGGGAAATATCGTCGTTTTCCTTCTCTACAGCAGAATTTTCAGTTTGTGTGTTTGTCCAAATCAGCCGTTACCATGGTAACTAAGGCCAGCCCATAGAGCATGTTTCAAATGCCTTTACTTGGTCTATATTTACTGTATAACATTTCCTCTGCACTGTAAAAAATGACTGTAGATTTAACAGTTTGAGCAGATTTTTTTGTCTTAAATCAAATGTAGTTTTTACAGGAATGTGAACATATGTTTGTACACTGTAAAAAACATTTAGGTAAATTATGTTTCTATCATTTAAATCAACTACACTAGTGAAGAGACTTCAACTTCATTTAATGAGTTCTTGGTTTTTCAAATTAAGAGTTTAAAGGGACAGTTCAGTATTCTGCAGATGAATGTGTTTGTCATCAGTGTCTTTACTCTGGTGCCCCACACTGACTCCACCCACAGTGTCCTGTGAGCCCAGTTCTGGTCCGGTTTTGGTCAAAGCCAAAGTAGTCCCGGCAGGTTCCCTGGGGTCAACAAAATAAAACGTGTTTCTTCTCAAAACAGTATGTGTTGGAATGAGTGATTTATTTACATAACAAAATCGCCACAGGACAAAAATTACTTGGAGCTACTTTCTCTCAATAGCGATCGATAGTTGTTGTCACTGCTAACAGCTGTGTGCCTACATGTAGCAGCCGCCAACAACAACAACTGATAACAGTAGTTTGCTAAGGCACACAGAAAAAATATTAAGTACAATGAACAAAAATTACCAAAAATATTTTGTAAAATTAACTAAAATGACCAAAATATTTTGTAAGATGAACAAAAATTATCAAAACATTCACTAAAATTAACAAAAATGACCAAAATATTTAGTAAAATTAACTAGAATGACCAAAATAATCAATGGTCATTTCCACTGCTAACAGTTGTGCACCTACAAATAGCAGCCGCAAACACTGCAGAACAACTGATGAATGTAGCTTCCTAAGTTGCACAGCTGTTAGCTTCACCCCATCTGGGTAACACCCATGTCCATATGACATGTAGTGGACAGGCTGTTCTGAGGCGCTCATTTCTCTGCTGTTTTCTATGAATGATGGTAAATCCATCCAGCAAACACTGCATGTGTTGGTAACTCTGGGTGACCCATCACCATGGTAACTGGTTGAACCATCACCATGGTAACTCTGGGTGACCCATCAGATTCCAAAAGGAGAAAAGTGGAAAAGTGGTTTTCAGTAGAATGACACCTTTAAGTCTATTCAAATTAAATGTAAATTTCAATGTGTCAAACTAATGTGACTGTGAGTTTTCAGTAACTGACCTGAACCCTTGGGCCTGGCAGCAATGTTAATGCGCCCCCAAAAAAATGGATTGAAAATTTGGCTAAAGCTAGGTGTGGCTAAAGCTGGAAGTGAAACCTGAGGTGAAGGGAGTGCAGTTTGTCACTGTCACACTATTTCTAAAACATTGACAAAAGCAAAGAAATAAATGATGTCTAAAGGCTCTGAGGCTCTGATGACACACTGTGTAACAAGTGCACAAGCAGAGAGTCAGTACATACTCACTACAGCAGCTGTGGTTCAGTTGGTAGAGCAGGTCGTCCAGTCACTTAAGGGTTGGTGGTTCCAATCTCAGCTCTGGCTGTCCACATGTCAAAGTGTCCTTGGGCAAAGACACAGCATCTTACTGTGTCCTGATTTGTCCTGCAGTAACCCCTGCAGGGTCAGGGTCAGGGTACAGGACCATTCAGGTTGTGTTCACCACACACACTGGATGAGATGTTGTTGTATTATTTTGTTCTATTGTTTGTCTTTTCAGAATTTTTTCACAATTAAATCTGTTCTCCCTTAAACATTGGGCATCTGCGTCCTCCACTACCACCACACACACACACACACACACACACACACACACACACACAGACACACACACACAAAATTCAATTCATTCCTTAATTCATTCATTCCTTCACTCAATCATTCAATCATTCATTCATTCATTCATTCATTCGTTCGTTCATATAACTGACTTTCCTGAGTTGAAATAAGACATTTTTAAACCAACCAGAATTGTTTTACAGTGTAGAAATTATGTACTTTTGAAAAAACATTGTGGAGTTGTTTAAAAAGAAACACACAATGTGGAAATAACTATTTAAAAAAATAAGAAGTAAAAAGTTCAGATGAAAAATCTGTAAAGTAACGTGTGTCTGTGGTTCAGTTGGAACAGGTCGACCCAAGGGTTGGTAGTTTGAATCCTAGCTCCAAATATTGACGTGTGTGTTCTTATTACAATTACTGATTAATCAGTTTCAAAACAGTTTCAGATTTTCAATCTGTTTCAATTTTCAATTTCAATTGTATTTATAGAGGCCCAAATCACAACACTGTCTCCTCACAGGGTTTTACAGGACAGAACCACAGTCCCAACACAACCTGTTTGTTAAACCTGTTCCAGATGTTAAATGTAAATGTTTCAGTGGTCGTTGTGTGTGTTTTACAGGATGATTCTGCTATCTGACAGCTGTCATTTGTTCTTATGTAAAATGATTAGTTTTTTACAGTGTGACGTCTGTGTTTGTTGACTGATATTTCCTGTTTGCACTCATAACTGGTTTCTACAGGCTGCGTCTGGAGCTGAGTGCATCAATGTGGGGACAGTGTGGAGTAAAGGGTGTCAGTGTGGGGACAGTGTGGAGTAAAGGGTGTCAGTGTGAGGACAGTGTGGAGTAAAGAGTGTCAGTGTGGGGACAGTGTGGAGTAAAGGGTGTCAGTGTGGGGACAGTGTGGAGTAAAGGGTGTCAGTGTGGGGACAGTGTAAAGTAAAGAGTGTCAGTGTGAGGACAGTGTGGAGTAAAGGGTGTCAGTGTGGGGACAGTGTAAAGTAAAGGGTGTCAGTGTGGGGACAGTGTGGAGTAAAGGGTGTCAGTGTGGGGACAGTGTAAAGAGTGTCAGTGTGAGGACAGTGTGGAGTAAAGGGTGTCAGTGTGGGGACAGTGTGGAGTAAAGGGTGTCAGTGTGGGGACAGTGTAAAGTAAAGGGTGTCAGTGTAAGGACAGTGTAAAGTAAAGAGTGTCAGTGTGGGGACAGTGTAAAGTAAAGGGTGTCAGTGTGGGGACAGTGTAAAGTAAAGAGTGTCAGTGTGGGGACAGTGTAAAGTAAAGAGTGTCAGTGTGGGGACAGTGTAAAGTAAAGGGTGTCAGTGTGGGGACAGTGTAAAGTAAAGAGTGTCAGTGTGGGGACAGTGTAAAGTAAAGGGTGTCAGTGTGGGGACAGTGTAAAGTAAAGAGTGTCAGTGTGGGGACAGTGTGGAGTAAAGGTGTCAGTGTGCGGACAGCATGGTGTCAGTGTGGGGACAGTGTGGAGTAAAGGGTGAGGAGGGGGTAACCCCCCCCCCCCCACTCTCTCTCTCTCTGGTTTTGGACCATCTGGGCTTGTGATCTATGAGTATTTCTGACGGCGTGAACACAAAATGCCTGAAAGAGTAATTTGAAATACACACATTTAAGGGGTTATATATCTGCCAGTCCAGTGATGGAGATCAGCAGTGGACAGGTGCATTATGGGAGCTTCTTTACCATTAATTGGGGAAAATAAAAGCAGGGGCAGTTTTTCATCACTGATTTTGCTACGTTATGTGTGTGAAGACATGGACACCGTGCACCAATGTGGGCCAGTTTGTCGGGGTTTGGGTTTCTCTCCAGCCGGGGTCAGGTCAAACTGAGTGCCTGAGACTCATGGACACATTCGGATGGGGGTACAGGGGGTCGTGTCAGTGAGAGTCAGGTCGGTAGTGGTTCGCCCACCTTCCTCCCAGACGAGCCTTAATCTATTTTCCACTCCCTGATTTGAAAATAGAAGTCGAATGGTCACCACGCACACAGACACATACAGTCACATCAGGGATGGCCATGGCTCAGTTGGTCGTCTAGCAACTGAAGGGTTGGTGGTTTGAATCCCTGGCCTAGTCAGCCCGTTGTGTCCTTGGGCAAAAACACTTGACCCTCCTGCGTCCATATGAATGTTCAGTGGTGGTCAAAGGGACCGTAGGCACAAAATGGCTTCTCTCAGTCTGTCCCAGGACAGCTGTGGTTATGTATGTAGTTTACCACCACCAGAGGGTGCATGTGATATTATAATAAACACTACATTATTTTAATAACATCATATATGCATTATTTGTCCCCTCTATATTATCAGACCTTTTCAGCTCCATCAGCTCAGGATGTTAAAGGGTTAAACAGTCGAGTAGACCAGTAGACATTGGACTGTCAACACTTTATTCTTCTAATTCTTACATGTTCCTAAATGTTCCAGCACACGTTCTTGCACAGGAGCACAAGTTGAAACCACATGTATGAGAGCAGCTGAAACTGGGCTTCTGACAACCCCCACCCTCTAACCCTAACCCTAACCCACCCCCTGTTTCCCTCCACCCCTTCCTCTGGACCAATCACAGCTCCAGCTGCAGTTTGAAGATTCCACAGGTTTGATCCAGTGGCATTCTTAGATCACACACCTCCTGTCAATGTCACAAAACTAGTAACAGTCTGAGGTTCACAGATAGTGGAACTAAACTAAACTGCAGTTACACTGCAAAAAATACTATCTATGTACCATTGAACATTTAAACTGAAAATACAATAAATAAATGAATAACACGTTCTGTCTGCATCATGGATGTATAGACCTTTTTCACAATAACCGGAAATGCGTAATGGTGGCGTAACCAAACTTCCTATAAAACATCAAAACAGTAGAAAGCTGCTAAGATGGAGAGAGTCTTTTCAGAGTCTTTTGATACTTATTACATTTTCAGATATCGGAAGAATCGTAGAGAATCTTGATAAAGACAACAAATTTTTAAGCTAAGTGAACTCAATCAGAAACAGAGTAGCTGCTGTGGCCAGCGCCGCTTCATAGGCTGACTGAGCTGTCCGTCAAACATAAATAAACCAATAGTAAGTCCCACCCCCACCAGCCACGTTTGTGTCAAAACCCCAATCAAAAAGTCATGGAACGCAAACAAAAAGACTGAAGTCATTGCATCATCTGAACCAGGGCTCTAAATTAACATCCATTTTGGCGGGTAAAAAAAACAACTTACTAGCCACTTTGGCTGGTGGTGAGTGCAGACCCAGTTGTAGCTATGGGCAGGCTGGGCGACGGACCAGGGCGCAATTCTCTATGGGGCGCCAGCATATGACCGTCCTATTTTTTATCCTTCCCCTGTCTTTTTTTTTTTCGTCTTGCTTGCTTCGGCCCAGGCAGTGCCCCTATAGCAAGCCAAAGTGTTCACATAGCCACGCGTTGTGTTTATTATATCACGCGTTACAGAATGCGTTCCGGCACACGCACTGGCACCGCGTGCTAGAACCATTGCGCGCACCAGTGCGCGTGTCAGAATGCGCACTGTAACATGTGAAAGCGCTCCAGGCTGTAGGGATACATCTGTGTTTCACAGGATTGCTAATTAGCCCAAATTAATTGATCATAACGGGCCTATATGGGGGTTTGGTGCTATCTTTGGTCAGTTGGTGAGTCCACAAATAGACTAAGGAAATGAGACAGTGAGTCCAGGGACGGACCTGGCCAGATTTGCCAAAATGGCTTGGGGGTCGTAAGTGGCTGGTGTTCGACACGGAGAGAGACATAAAGAAATTATATGGGGACCAATTGAGAAAATGGAATGTAAGAGCAACAAGATGTGAGTCTATGTATTGTATAAATTGTAATATAAGTGAGAAAAGTAAAGAAGTGTTAACAGTGAAAGGTAAGAAAATATAAAAGCAAGAAGTTTTAAGAGTTAAATGTGAAAAAAAAATGTGATCATATGTTTAAAGAAATGAATTATTTCAAGAGGAAAAGGTTAAATAAAATAATTTAAAGAAATTTGAAGGCGTATGTCTCATTTTGGTCAGGGGAAAAAATGGCTAGTTGAATTTCTGATTGGCTAGTAAGATAAAAAATCTACTAGCCACATTGGCTGGTGATGAAAAAAGTTAATTTAGAGCCCTGATCTGAACCCACTTTATCTTCACCAGGATCACAGGGGTCACTGGGGGCCTAATACAGCTACAATGGGTGAAGGCGGGGTCAGAGGTCACCCTGTATGAGTGTCCAGTTCTTCTCAGGGCTGAACATATATAGACAAACAATCACTATCACATTCACACCTATGGACAATTTAGATTAAAGGTGTCATTCCTCTGACAACCACTTTTCCACTTTTCTCCTTTTGGAATCTGATGGGTCACCCAGAGTTACCATAGTGATGGGTCACCCAGAGTTACCAACACATGCTGTGTTTGCTGCAGGTGTGTCTCTTTCACTGGATGGATTTACCATCATTCATAGAAAAGAACAGAGAAACCAGACACTCAGAAAAAGTCTGTCCACTACACATCACCAGGACATTGGCGTTACCCACGTGGGGTTAAGCCCGTCCCCCATTGCAAGCGAATCTGAAGTAGCATTAGCATTAGCATCTACGAGAGAAGACGGCGCCACAGTAGCTGCTGAACAAACTAGGAAAAAAATGTCAAATCAAACTGGTTCATGTGTCTCTGTGGAAATGAAGACTTGATTTTTTTCCTGCACATTTTCAAAACAAGTGATGTCACCAAACCTAGCTGGATGTTACTCTGGGATGGTAAACACACACAGGGGAGGGGGGAGTGTTCCTTCATGTATTCTGAGCCGATCAGAGATGTCTCATCACAGCGTCATGGACATATATGAGTAAGTACCGATAAACTATGTTGTTCCACCTCCAGTCATTTTTGTACCCTCCAAAAACAGCTGGAAACAAAACAATCTGGATGTTTATTTTAAAATAGAACCAACACACAATGAATTAACTAACAATTAAGAACAACAATATTAATGAAATAACCATGCAATGACTCATTTAACCAGTTAACCTATCAGTGCATGTCTTTGGATGGTTTGAGGAAACTGGAACACTTAGAGAAAACCCACACAGACACGAGGAGAACATGTAAACTCCAAACAGAAAGGTCTGGTGTGGTAATAGAACCAGGGACCTTCTGTCTCTGAGGCACGAGTGCTAACCACTGCACCACTAGTGCTCATAAAAAAGATGTCACTAAGCTGCTAAAATTACTGGTGCGGAAGTAGGGTTACACTAGAATTGCGTATTTCTGATATGAAATTTTGAAGTTGTGAGAAAGGTTAATAGAACTGGATAGCGGATTCAAAAATGGCTGCCATTCATTTCAATGAAAGTCGCTCACATGGTGTAGCCTAGCCACGCTAAACCCTCCTAGCGGCAGCAAATCTAATGTACTACAGTAGTAGTCTAGTTTCACGCAATGTAACTTTGGCTAGATTTCCCTGAAACTGGCCGACCAATCACGGCGAAGTATAGAGTCAGAGGGTGGGTGTAACAAAGTGACGCTGCGATGATTCAGAGAGAAACAAATGTAAGCAACCATAGAAGAAGAGCGACAACAGGTGTAGATTTCCTTTTATCAAAGATGACTGAAGAATGTGAGAAAACATCAACAATCTTTAAATTCTTTTACAGAAGCGACAACAGTCGTTCAGCTCCATAATCCACCATTTTGTTTAGTCATTCCTAACTTTCTCCAGACTCCTCCGTCAACTTTCAGGCGCTCTAATGACGTCATCCTAAAGATTACACTGATTGGTTGTAGTACCGTCCTATTGCATACAGAGGATTTGAAAGACAACCTTTTAGCCCCACCTCCCCTGACTATGAAATGCTTCTATCCCCATACATGGAATGAATATGGATAGCACAGCTTGGCTAGCATTTCTGACCTTTAGAAAACTTTTTGATGAATAAAAAGTCCATGACTTAAAACTACTGAACAGACAGATTATTAATTATCAGGTGTTCCAGCTGGTTGTGTCCTGGGAACACTTTTACAGGTTTCTCTTTTACTATTGTGGTCTATAGGAGAACTGCTTCTTGGACCACATGGGATTTTTCGTTGCAGTACCACGAGTGTCCACTGGGAAAAACCAGCGTATCTGCTGAGGGGCGGAGCCATATCCAGGTTCTTATATTACACCCATGGTCTGCATCTGTGGGAGGAGGTCTGTGTGTTCTACTGAGCATGAACACTGCTGCCACTCCTGTCAATCAAACGGTAATGTTTGACATGGCCACTAGAGGGCGGTATCTATCTATCTATCTATCTATCTATCTATCTATCTATCTATCTATCTATCTATCTATCTATCTATCTATCTATCTATCTATCTATCTATCTATCTATCTATCTATCTATCTATCTCTCTCTCTCCATATATATATATATATATATATAAAAAAAAAAAAAAAAAAAATGTTCCTCTCGCCCCACGTGGGCGGTGTCTCCTTCAGACTCGGGTCCTCTACCAGAGGCCTGGGAGCCTGAGGGTTCTGCGCAGGATCTTAGCTGTTCCTAGCAATGCGCTCTTTTGTACAGAGATCTCTGATGTTGTTCCTGGTATCTGCTGGAGCCATTCTCCCAGCTTGGGGGTCACTGCCCCTAATGCTCCGATCACTACTGGTACCACCGTTGCCTTCACACTCCACATTTTCTCTAACTCCTCTTTCAGCCCTTGGTATTTCTCAAGCTTCTCATGTTCTTTCTTTCTGATGTTGCTATCACTGGGGACTGCTACATCTATCACCACCACTGTCTTCTCATGTTTATCCACCACCACTATGTCAGGCTGATTGGCCATCACCATCTTGTCAGTCTGGATCTGGAAGTCCCACAGGATCTTGGCCTGTTTGTTCTCTGTCACCTTTGGGGGGTTCTCCCATCTTGACCCTGGGACCTCCAGTCCATACTCTTTACAGATGTTCCTGTACAGTATGCCCGCAACCTGGTTATGCCTCTCCATGTATGCCTTGCCTGCCAGCATCTTACACCCTGCTGTGATGTGCTGGACTGTTTCAGGGGCTTCTCTACACAGCCTACACCTGGGGTCCTGTCTGATGTGGTAGACCCCGGCCTCTATTGCTCTGGTGTTCAGGGCTTGTTCTTGTGCAGCCATGAGTAGCGCCTCTGTGCTGTCCTTTAGTCCAGCCTTTTCCAGCCACTGGTATGTCTTTTCCATATCAGCCACGTCCTCAATTTGTCGATGGTACACGCCATGCAAGGGTTTGTCCCTCCATGATAGCCCCTCTGGTTCCTCAACCTTACTGGGCTTTTGTTGCCTGAGGCATTCACTTAGCAGTTGGTCATTGGGGGCCATTTTCTTGATGTATTCCTGGAGGTTCGCCGTTTCCTCCTGGACAGTAGTTCTGACACTTACTAGTCCTCGGCCCCCTTCCTTTCGCTTAGTGTACAGCCTCAGGACACTGGACTTGGGGTGGAACCCTCCATGCATGGTAAGGAGTTTCCTTGTCTTGATATCAGTGGCTTGTATCTCTTCCAGTGGCCAGGATATTATCCCAGCTGGGTATCTGATTACTGGCAGGGCATAGGTGTTAATGGCCTGGATCTTATTTTTGCCGTTCAGCTGACTTTTCAGGACCTGTCTTACCCTCTGTAGGTATTTGGCTGTGGCTGACTTCCGAGCTGCCTCCTCATGATTACCATTTGTCTGTGGGATCCCTAGGTATTTGTAACTTTCCTGCACATCTGTGATGTTCCCTTCAGGTAGGTCAACCCCTTCAGTTGTGATCACCTTTCCTCTTCTAGATATCATCCGCCCACATTTATCTAGTCCGAATGACATCCCAATGTCTTTGCTGTAGATCCGGGTGAGGTGAATTAGGGAATCAATGTCACGCTCATTCTTGGCATACAGCTTGATGTCATCCATGTAGAGGAGGTGGTTGATGGATGTTCCACTTCGGAACTGGTATCCGAAGCCACTCTTTGAGATGATCTGGCTGAGGGGGTTTAGGCCTATGCAGAACAGCAGGGGGGACAGAGCATCTCCTTGGTAAATGCCGCATCTGATGTTCACCTGTGCAATTGGCTTTGAGTTGGCCTCCAGAGTTGTCTTCCACAGCCTCATTGAGTTCTGGATGAACTCTCTTAGTGTCCTGTTGATGTTATACAGTTTTAAGCATTCCAGTATCCATGTATGTGGCATTGAGTCATAGGCTTTCTTGTAATCAATCCAGGCAGTGCACAGGTTGGTGTTCCTCGTCTTGCAATCTCGGGCAATTGCCCTGTCAACCAGTAGCTGGTGTTTGGCTCCCCTGGTGTTGTTGCCTATTCCTTTCTGTGCTCTGCTCATGTATTGCTCCATGTGCCTACTCATCTTAGTCGCTATGATGCCTGATAGAAGCTTCCATGTGGTGCTGAGGCAGGTTATAGGCCGGTAGTTAGATGGTATTGTTCCCTTCTGGGGGTCCTTCATTATGAGGACTGTCCGGCCCTGGGTTAGCCACTCTGGGTGGTTTCCCGATATCAGCAGCTGGTTCATCTGTGCTGCTAGGCGTTCATGGAGTGCTGTCAGTTTCTTAAGCCAGTAGGTATGAATCATGTCGGGCCCTGGTGCTGTCCAGCTTTTCATTTTGGACACTCTGGTTTGGATGTCTGCTAGTGTGATGACTACTGGGTCTTGTTCTGGGAGTTGGCTGTGCTCTGCCTGTAAGTCTGTCAGCCATTGGGCATTGGTGTTATGTGTTGCCTCCTTCTCCCAGATGCTCTTCCAGTATTGCTCAGTTTCAGCCCTAGGTAGGTCTGTTGTCACCTTGCCCCCCTGCCATTGAGAGTAGACCTTAGCTGGGTTGGTGGAGAACACCTGGTTTATTCTCCTGGCCTCTACCTCTCTTGTGTATCTCTTTAGGCGGGTAGCTAGTGCTGTGAGCCTTTGCTTAGCAGTCTCCAGTGCCTCAGCTGTGGACAGTTTGTTGTATTTCTTGGGCAGTTCTTTCCTCAGATTCACACCTCTGCTTAGTTCTGTTAAAACACTGACTTCTCTCCGTGCTGCCATGATCTTTGCCTCTAGCCTTCTCCTCCATGGGGCAACCTTCTGGCTGCTCTGGCTGTTCATCTTGTAGCCAAGCATCTCAAGGATTACGGTTGCTGCTGCATACATCAGCTGATTGGTCTCAGTGATGGTAGTGGTAGGGACAGTTTGCAGTGCAGTGTTCAGGTCCTCCAGTAGAGACTGGTCTGGTACTTTGTTCTTTAGCCTTGGCAAGCAGGTAGTTGTGTTCCCCCAGGATTTCATGATTCTCTTTCTCAGGTCAGCTGCCCTTGTGTTTAGTCTTTCTGGGGCTTGGTACCCAATCTCGATATTTGGGGGTGGTGGTGAAACCACCCCCAAGCTGACCTGTCGTCCTGGCTCCCCCTTGCCGTAGCATCTTTGTACCGTGGATGAGGTACAACGCTGTACCTCATTGATCTCTAGCTGTGATAGCAACCTCTTATTGCGGATATTCGAACACTGAGCTAGGAGCTGTTTCTTAGTCAGTGAGGATGTGGGGTTTCGAAGCAACCACTTCTCCCACATCCTCTGCATGTACCCTCTCTCACTGGGGTTACTCCCGTAGTAACACTCCATCAGTACCATGTTCTCTGCCCTGCTCCATGAATGTCTTGTTCCAGTAGCCAATTTAACATCAGGGTGTCCTGGTTCCTCAACCCCTAACGCGGACCTTGTTGTCCCGGGCGCCGTCCGAGCCGGTATGACTCTATTTATTGTATCGCTCATCGTGAGGTATAGGCATGTATAGCGTAAAGTGCCTTGCCTAAGGGCACACCTGGGATTCGAACCGGCAACCTTCCGCACCAAAGTCAGTGGTGTAGACCACTAAGCTATCCAGTATATATATATATATATATATATATATATATATATATATATATATATATATATCATATCAAAGCTGGTTATCTACTGATCGAAACAGAATACCATTTAAAACATTTAATGTTGGTATACATCTATTATGATGAATGACAGTAAAAAAGCGCAACAGAAACACTTTTTCTGCAATTATACGTCACAGGACGGTGACATACATGGTCACATGATCACTTCTGTCGGCGTGAAAATGGTGCAATACACATGGACAGAGGAGGAGACATTACCTGCATTACCTGCATTTCATTACCCTTGGAAATTTACAAAATGTAAATATCACTATAAAAAACTGGTAATGGAAACACCTGAATTTTGGAAGAAAAAAAACAAAACACTCAACTATCGATTTAAAATGTTCACATTTGACGAGGTGGTTTTTCAGATGTTTCAATATTCTAATATATTGCGATAGCACAATGGAAAGACTTTTTGCACAATTATATGTCAAGAATGTGACGTACATGATCACTTCTCTCACAGTTGCTGTAACCATAACAACCATAGTCACAGTTAATACCATACCACCCAGCATTGGCTGCTGGGACGACAGAACTACGACCACCATCGTGTCGTGGTGATCAGGGTGATTCCTACAGTAGACACAGTGAAGGTTTCATTTTATTATCTGTTAGTTTTTGAATATTTAAGTTGTTTTTGTGTTTGTTTGTTTTTACAGATGAATATATTATCTGTTCTGTAAAGTGTCAAGTGCAAGAACTGTGTATAAAACACTACAACTACAACTATAACTTGTTGTTGTTGTTAGGTACTGAGCATATTTACGCTTAATATTTCAACCTGACAATGTAGGGACCACATGTACAGACCCTTATAATATTAACCAGCTGCTTTGTTTGACATGTTAGTGTCTTTAAAGAGTTCACCAGAGACTTTTACTGACCAGAGAATTAGCCGATTCATTCACTCTAACACTATCAGGGTGATGAACAATCTGAAGCTATGAAGGTGACGGCAGTGAAATCTCATGGGATGATATTTCATGAGAGTTACGACACTCCTGCCTAGAACAACCGTCAATGGAAATGCATTCAAAGTGCAAGTAAACTTTTCGAAATTTTAGGAATATCGCTATTGTTTGTGAAAAACTGTAATGGAAACGCAGATAGTGTCTCCTGCATATAGTAATTTTTTCTTTTCCTCAATATCTGTGTTTGTGTACATATATTATTACTTATTCATATGTTTCTTCTCTTTGCTGTCCCTCTATTTCTCTATATCTCTGACTACTGTAACATGTGAATTTCCCCGTTGTGGGATCAATAGTTTATCTTATCTTATCTTATCTTATCTTATCTTATCTTATCTTATCTTATCTTATCTTATCTTATCTTATCTTATCTTATCTTATCTTATCTTATCTTATCTTATCAGTGCTGCACCTCTTCCCTCCACACCTGCTGTTGAACCTACAGGTGGCTTCACTTAGCAATCAAGGCTTGCATCCATATAAGCTGAGGAGCTGCAGCCTCAGTGTGTGGAGCAACAACGGAGATGACCTGTGCGGAGCTGCCCACCTATTGCTTGAAGTTCATTTTGCAGGGGTGTCCACCAGAGCTACTAGATCCATCCCTCTTCCAACACACCTGACAGTCATTATCAGTCTTCTACAGAGCTTGATGAGAGGTTTATTATTTGAATCGGGTGTGTTGGAAGGAGGACGCATCTGAAACATGCAGGATAGTAGTTCTGGAAGACCAGGATTGAACAGTGCTTTGTTTTGTCATCTTTAGTTCATTCTGCTCCAGTTTTGTGGAAGTCATCTTTAGTTTAACCCTTTATAGTTTGATTTTCTTTTGTCATTTCTGTTTGAAACTTTGGGTGTGGACCAGCTCCAGTGCGGGTCCTGTTTGATTTTAGATTTTTATTAGTATGTCATCTATTGTAGGTGCTCTTTAAGTTGAACATGGCTTCTGTTGGATGTCCTCTTTATGTTCTTATTATTGTCCCTTGATATTTGTTTTTTCAAATAAATACATTAGTTAAAACTGGTATCCATTTTCCTTTTATTGATTTATCCTCCTTTGTCTAGTCCCTCACTCCCTGGGAATGTAACAGCACTAAAACAATGACAAAAATGTGTAGTTGTCTTTATTATCTCCACCAAGGAGGCATTAAATCTGTTTGTCTGTCAGCAGGAATACCCAAAAATTTCTCAATGGATTTCAATGAAGCTTTCAGGAATGATAGATAATGGGTCAAGGAAGAACCCATTAGATTTTGGGCAATGAAGGTCAAAGGTCACGGTCTAAAACACATCAGTGGTAATATCTCAGGACTCAGACAAGATGGTGGGTTTTTTTCATTCACATGGTCTCACCTTCAGACATCAGATGGGTCAACACCGATGGTTCCATATTAAGCCTTGGCAGAGGTCTGCTGTCTCAAACTGCCTTGTATTACATCATCTGTTGTAGGTGCTCCTTAAACTGAATTTGGCTTCTGTAGGAAGTCTACTTTATGTTCTTATTGCCCCTTGATATTTGTTTTGTCAAATTGCTAATTCTTTCATTGGTTAAAAATGCTTATCTATTTTCCTTTTAATTTATTCTCCATTTTTGCATCCCTCACTCCCTGGGAACATAACATCACTAAAATTATGACAAAAATGTGTAGTTTTTACCTCCGCCAAGGAGATTATGTTTATGCTGGAGTTTGTCTGCTGTCGGTAACATTACACAAAAAGTTATGGATGTGTTGTCATACAATTTTCAGGATGTGTTGGGAGTGTTGCAAGGAACAAATGATTACATTTCGGTGTTGACTGGAAGAGATCCTGGATTCTGGATCACATTGAAATTTTACATTGCTGTAAATGGAGAACACATTTCAAAGTGATCCAGAATCTCTTTTTGGAGGAGTCGACAAGCTGCATGTCATATTCTCTCTCTCGGTCTCTCTCTCTCTCTCTCTGTGTGTCTCTCTCTCGCTCGCTCACTCAGTCTCTCTCTCTCTCTCTCTCTCTCTTTCGCTTGCTCGGTCTCTCTCTCTCAGACCTAAACCTGACATGGCTGCTGCAGGTAAGACAGTTGTGGTGGTCTAACTAAGCTAAAAACAGTGACAGACACAGATTGCATTTGTGGAAATACTTCACTTTACATGAAACAAAAGGCACGGCCATCTGAAGAGGTATCGGCTAACGTCAGTGATACCAGCAACATCTGCTAGCTAACCTGAGTGATAAGCAGCGCAGACAACATTACGACAACACGCTTTTTCTCCAAACATGATGTGGACAGTCTGGTGTTCGCAGGGCCGGCCCAAGCTTTACTGGGGCCCTAAGCGATATTTCATTTGGGCCCCCCCCCCCCCCCATACCAGTCTCC
Organism: Siphamia tubifer; assembly: GCA_020466265.1. NCBI lineage: Eukaryota > Metazoa > Chordata > Actinopteri > Kurtiformes > Apogonidae > Siphamia > Siphamia tubifer. The sequence continues at coordinate 3,929,684 of CM035791.1, forward strand.
TCGGCATCCGATGCTTTCATCATATAGGCTACACACTATGTGTACAAAACGTATCCACTAAAATTACCATCATTTATAAAGTGCTTAAAATATGCCATTGTCATCCTGACTCTTTAAACCTTACTTATGAAGCAAACTCGCATCATATGAATGTGTACATTGAATTATTTTCACTATTTGTAAAATCAGCAGACAACACAGTGAATTTCAAAGTCGAACAGTTTAATTTAGCTTCTTTTTAAAATGCAAAAGAGATGTGTAAAATGTCGCACAACAAATGTAAACCAAGTGACAAAATAGAAAATACAAATAATAAATAAGATAAATAATAATAATAAGAAGAATAACAAATAAGATTACTAATATCAATAATAACACATTTGTGTGTGTTTGCCTAAAATGCTCTCAACTGACCAAATTGTACTATTTTATTACTAATTTATTAATTATTTGTTGTACAAACCTGACATTTTACACAGTAAATGTTCACAGATGGACAGATTCATAATTTACAGTCTCATGGTGAAATGACATCTTGTGGGTCTAAATTTACTTTAACATTTTATTTTCAATCTAGGCAGATTTTTCCCCCCTTTTTCTGCTTTGTATTTGTTATTTGGTAACAAATATATACTTTGATTTGATATGAGTTGATTTACAAACTTTGAGGTGACATCTACACACAGGTGAAGTTTCATGACTGTGGTCTTTGTGGATGCAGAGCAATAGATGTTTTAATTTGGGCATGTATTTAAGGCAGAAGTTTACCTCTAAACCCCCACGGGGTGGAAGTGGTTCTGAATGAATATAATGATATTTTAAAGTAAACTGAAGAAAAGAGAATAGCAGCCCTGGAAACTGACCTGGAACAACATCTGATGTTGTTGGTGACTGCTCCTCTGTCTGGTCATGTTCTGGTACTGGTACCTGATGAACTGCCTGATGTGCTGGTGTTGGTACCTGCTGAACTGCCTGATGTGCTGGTGTTGGTACCTGCTGAACTGCCTGATGTGCTGGTGTTGGTACCTGCTGAACTGCCTGATGTGCTGGTGTTGGTACCTGCTGAACTGCCTGATGTGCTGGTGTTGGTACCTACTGAACTGCCTGATGTGCTGGTGTTGGTACCTGCTGAACTGCCTGATGTGCTGGTGTTGGTACCTGCTGAACTGCCTGATGTGCTGGTGTTGGTACCTGCTGAACTGCCTGATGTGCTGGTGTTGGTACCTGCTGAACTGCCTGATGTGCTGGTGTTGGTACCTGCTGAACTGCCTGATGTGCTGGTGTTGGTACCTGCTGAACTGCCTGATGTGCTGGTGTTGGTACCTACTGAACTGCCTGATGTGCTGGTGTTGGTACCTGCTGAACTGCCTGATGTGCTGGTGTTGGTACCTGCTGAACTGCCTGATGTGCTGGTGTTGGTACCTGCTGAACTGCCTGATGTGCTGGTGTTGGTACCTGCTGAACTGCCTGATGTGCTGGTGCTGGTACCTGCTGACTGTTCCTCTCACAGGTACTGGTACCTGCTCTTGTTCAGTTGCTGGTGATCCTAGTGAAGATGAACCTGTTGGAGTGAATACATATACCTTCATTAAGCTCATACTATACATTTGTTTTATTGTTTTTTTTGAAATTACAACCAACCAAACTACATCATTACTCACCTGCTGCATCATCATCAACTGAGGAGTTGATTTGAGGAGAAGGAGATTTTGCTGCGAGAAACTTCATCAATGCCCCTGTAAAATATTACACAAGTATGTCAGAGACCAAAGTAATGACTGAACTTTACTATAATTCACACAAAGAAGGAAGTCTCTGAAAGTCACATTGTATAAGTAACAAGTAATTAATAAAAACAATAATTTTAAGGAGATAGTACTAATATTAGTACAATATAGTAACTAATATAGTACAATATTGATTTTAAATAGTGAAAAACAAGACCCATAGTAATTTAATTAACTTTAGGTCTGGTTAATACTCCTTCAAATGTCTTCTTGTCTAACCATAGGTAGTTGGTGCACTTTCTATAAATGGCTAAATAACTATCTCGCTACCTCAGCAAAGGCTTGCTGATTGATGAGAAAATACTGTCATGTTGAACATGCAAATTGCCAACCTACCTTTGTCTTGGTGTTTTTTTATCCTCTTCCAGCTTCTCCTTTCTTCTTTTTTCTGCGCCAGACGGATAATTTCTTTTTTGAGACATGTCAGTCGGAGAATCGACAATGCCCGATGGGCCAATCCGCCTGGCTCTGGATTGGTTGCGCATGCGCACTGGGCGGTACTCAATATACATTTAACACAGCTCACCTTAAGTGGCCGTAATAACGTTCCACGACCATCGGTGGCAGTGCAGCACTGCCCATCGCTTTCAGTGATTCCGCACGCACTGTGTTGAGCCCCTCTCGGGGCCCCCCAGAGTGTGTGGGCCCTAAGCGGTCGCATATGTTGGAAAGTGGTCGGGCCAGCCGTGGGTGTTCGTCTTGTCGGCTGCTGCCTTAAACCTTTTACACTTAATATGAAAACTGCAGACGTTTGACAGACGTGTGGGACAGTCCGGTTTCAGAGCCGTGGGTCCAGACCAAATGTAGACATATGTTCACCTGCTGATGTGGTTCAGTTAAATTTTAAAGAACACTCTTTGCTAACGTTAGCCTCTGTTTTGTTGGGGTTAAAATGTTGTTTGCATCTTGTCAGTGAACTTTAATAACAGTTGTTTGTTGCTGGACAGATGTATGTCCATGTTTTTTAAGGGTTTTTTTGTCTGTGTTGTTCCTCAGCTGACAATGTGATGACATCATCACAACACGTCGACTCAACTTTATTTAGGGTGACCATTTCCCAGACACACGGCTCTAAAACCGGACTGCCTGGATGTCTGTCACTTGTCCACTCTATTTACATTTTGTCCATAGGTCCTTAGGATGAAATGTAAAAAGTGCAGATGTGTGACAGATGTTGGACAGTCCAGTTTTAGAGCAGTGCGTCCGGGAAAACCCGGACAATATGGTCACCCTATTTTATTGATGGATAAATCGAGTTGAAAAAAACTGAATTTGTTAATGACCTTTTTCCTTGTGACACTCCCAACACATCCTGAAACTTTTATCAAAATCCATCAATAACCTTTAGAGTAATGTTGCTGACAGAAAAACTCCAGTGAAAACATAACCTCCTTGGTGGACCTTCCTTCCTTCATTCAGAGGGGGGAGGTCTGCCTTGGCGGAGGTTTGCGCTCTAAGTGCTTTTCTAGTTTATTATGTTTTCATTTTACTGGTCTGACACACTAGAGGTCAAATCAGGCTGAATGTGTAAAATGAAGAACATGAGTTTGAGGGTCTTGGTTTTGGTTGTGATGAACATTCAGTTATCCAGTTTAATACCTGTAGAGTGCAATGTTTAAAAGTGACCACAAGATAGAGCTGTTTCCTAAAGCACATCATTTACACATGCAGAGTGACGTCACCAGTCAGAATCATGTGACACTTCCCAGGTTCAGTTTTGTCTATTCACAGTGATTGAGAACACACTCACCCCCTAAAGCAGTGAGTGCAGCTGCTGTCACTGTCTGACCAGTTTTAAACACTGCAGCTAAACCAACATGTTACACAGCTCAGGTCATGTGACTAAATATGAAATGGAAGGAATAAAGTATTGTCAAGAAAAAACTGGTTAAAATATTTTAAGATTTGCTGATATTTTGCACATACAATAACAATAATCAAATTAATAAGAAAATAAGAAAACAAATGACAAATTACAAAAATAGTAAAGGTGCAGGGAGAAGCAGAACGCCTGGACCACCTGGTTTAAAAGCCTCCACTGTATAAACACACAAACATTATAGAAGCTGAGAGAATAATATAATCAATACACATTCAAACTATGAATAAAAAGACAAATAAACACACACACGCACACACACACACACACACATATATATATATATATATATCCTCCTGACACCCACTAAATCAACATGTTTGCAATTTTACATTAAATAATTGTCTTAATTGGGTCGGCTGTGGCTCAGTCGGTAGAGTCCATTGACTGAATGGTCGGCGGTTCGAGTCCCAGACCTGGCAGAGTCCTTGTTGGCTGATGTGCCCTTGAGCAAGGTGCTTAACCCCTTCCATCTTCTCCCCGGGCACTTGATATGGCAGCCCACTGCTCCTAGTGTTGGGTTAAATACAGAGGACACATTTCAGTGTGTACAATACATGTCAACATGTGTGTAAAAGTTACTGACAATAAAGATTATTCTGAATGGAAACTACATGATTACCTCTGCCAAGGAGGTATTAATTTCAAGTAAAATTTTAGGGGTTTTTTTGTCAACATTTTTTGTTTATCAGTTTATTTTTTGTGAATTTTGTGGGAAATTTGAGTCTAAACAAACAAAAAAATTAATCATTGGACACACACACACACACACACACACACACACATATATATATATATATATATATATATATATATATATATATATATATATATATATATATGCATGAATGTTAAGAAAAGTCATCATTTTTCTTCTTCTATTTCACATAAGAACGTTTATAAGAATCAGATTCACTTCTGAAATAAATCTGAAATGATTTTAAAATGACATCGTATTGTTTTTGACGTGACTTCCTGTTTTTGTAAACATCAGTCCGCCTTAAAAGCCAAAATATGAGTCAACCTTAAAAAAACTGCGCTGAGGGGGCTCGGTCACGTTTTTCAAGTGACGTCTCCACAGCTGATTGGCTGTCTTTTGTACATATGCAAATGAGGGGGCGGGCTAGTGTGAACCAGTAGGTGACGTCAGTTCCCCCTTTCACAGTCAGGGAAACAAACATGGCGGTAGACTGGAGTGGACGGAGGTGGACTCGGACTTTACTGCTGTTTTCGTGTGTTTTGGCGGGCTTTCAGACTCAGGCGGCGGCTCCGGAGGCCAGGGCCGCCACCCGGATACTCGGTATGCGGCTGGAGAGGAGCGACAGGCGGGCGTCCACCACCGACAGAGGAGTTATCCAGGTGACCGAAGACAGCCACACCGTGTTCAGGTTCTACGGCATCCAACTCCGGCCGGACAGCTGGGGTCTGGTCCGGTTTAAGGAGCTGTACTCCAGCGACATTGAGGATGATAACCTGGGGGCGGTGGAGGTCCACAACAGGACGTGTCCGGAACACATGGAGGATATCAAGGTGAGGGGGGGCATGAACGTAAGTAACCACAACACCAGCGGGGTGGTCTCCTTCACTGTCAAACGGCTCCGGAAGAACGAGGTGGTCAAGGTGTTCGGTCTGTGCGTGAGGGACAGTCTGGAGGAGGACCGCTGGCACCTGCTGGACGATAAGGACGGCAAAGTGCGGGTGGTGGAGGAGAAAAAGCCCCTGCTGCCCATCTGGCTGCAGGTCATCCTCATCTCCTTCCTGCTGGTACTGTCCGGGATGTTCAGTGGACTCAACCTGGGGCTGATGGCGCTGGACCCCATGGAGCTGCGCATCGTCCAGAGCTGCGGCACTGAGAAGGAGAAGAAGTACGCCCGGAAGATCGAGCCCATCCGCAGGAAGGGAAACTATCTCCTGTGCTCCTTGCTCCTCGGTAACGTCCTGGTCAACACCACTCTGACCATCCTCCTAGATGACCTGATCGGCTCGGGTCTGGGGGCGGTGGTCGCCTCCACCATTGGCATCGTCATCTTCGGTGAGATCGTCCCGCAGGCGCTGTGCTCTCGCCACGGTCTGGCGGTGGGAGCAAACACCATCCTGCTCACCAAACTCTTTATGCTGTTGACATTCCCTCTGTCCTGGCCCATCAGCAAGATCTTGGACTGCGTTCTGGGCCAGGAGATAGGCACCGTGTACAACCGGGAGAAGCTGGTGGAGATGTTGAAAGTGACAGAACCTTACAACGACTTGGTGAAAGAGGAGCTCAATATGATCCAGGGCGCGCTGGAGCTCAGGACCAAAACGGTGGAGGATGTCATGACACCGATCGGCAACTGCTTCATGATCCACAGCGACGCCGTGCTGGACTTTAACACCATGTCTGAGATCATGGAGAGCGGCTACACCAGGATCCCGGTGTACGAAGATGAGCGTTCCAACATAGTGGACATCCTATTTGTCAAGGACCTGGCTTTTGTCGACCCGGATGACAACACCACCCTGAAGACCATCACCAAGTTCTACAATCATCCGGTCCATTTCGTCTTCCATGACACAAAGCTGGACTCCATGTTGGAAGAGTTCAAGAAAGGTTTGTGGAAATGGATGAAAATAAGGCTTTGTCATGCATGAGTCAGGTGTGTTTCTTGAGGTTTGTTTCCTCGGGCGTTTCCTCAGGTGTATTTCTTCAGGTATTTTCTCAGGTGTTTCCTCAGGTATTTCTTCAGGTATTTCCTCAAGTGTTTCCTCAGGTGTTTCTTCAGGTGTATTTCTTCAGGTATTTCCTCAGGTGTTTCTTTAGGCGTTTCCTCAGGTGTTTCCTCATGTGTTTCCTCAGGTGTTTCCTCAGGTGTTTCTTCAGGCGTTTCTTCAGGCGTTTCCTCAGGTGTTTCCTCATGTGTTTCCTCAGGTGTTTCCTCAGGTGTTCCTCAGGTGTTTCCTCAGGTGTTTTCTCAGGTGTTTCCTCAGGTGTTTCCTCATGTGTTTCCTCAGGTGTTTCTTCAGGTGATTCTTCAGGTGTTTCCTCAGGTGTTTCCTCAGGTGTTTCTTCAGGTGTTTCCTCATGTGTTTCCTCATGTGTTTCCTCAGGTGTTTCCTCAGGTGTTTCCTCAGGTGTTTCTTCAGGTGTTTCCTCAGGTGTTTCCTCAGGTGTTTCCTCAGGTGTGTCTTCAGGTGTTTCCTCAGGTGTTTCCTCATGTGTTTCCTCAGGTGTGTTTCTTCAGGCATGCCTGTGTGTTCAGTCACTTCCTGTTTTTCTACGTGGGGCTAACTGTTCATGGAAACTAGCACAGCCTTTAATGTAACCACACACATGAGGACTGTGTTTGTTGTGGTCCACATTTCCCTTGTTTAACCTTTGTCACTACCAGTATTTAGACTGATCCGATGACATTCCATCTGTCTGTTGTGATAATTGTGGCTGATGCTGCAGCTCTTCTGGCAGTGAGTGGAGTTCAGTGAAAAGCAGACACTTAGTAGTTCTGCACACTTGACTGAGCAGCCTCAGGGGTTAGGACTTCCTGACCTTTGACCAATTAATGGAGTAGAATCAACAAAAACTAGATGTGGAAGACGTGGCTGAAGTATGAATTTGTATGTGTGTCAGATTTTCACCAGCAGACTTTGAAAGTTTAGCCAGTTCGTGAAGTTCTTTACACTGACGTGCGTTCGGTCTGAAAACAATCCTGAAGTTGCTCTTGGGTGTTGGTGTGTTGTCAGGTCGTGTGTCGTGTCATGTTGAGTGAAGCTGCTGTAGATGTACAGATTATAGATTTGCTCACACTTCCGTTGCCTGCTTCAAGCCTGAGTTCATCTGTAATTGTTTCTTCATGTACCAAAGCGTAGTTGTTGTATTTTCAGTTTCTAACACTTTTTCAAATTTAAATTGAATACTTTATTTCAGTTACAATATGATAGAACCAGAATTTCATGGTGTGCATTCAGGTATTGTATGTATTATACATTCTTACAAGAACCAAGAAACAGACAAATATATATGTGTATATATATATATATATATATATATATATACATACACATGTATACACACACACACACACACACACATTAGAGCTGGGTGTCAATTCAAATTTCAAGATTGGATCCGATTCTGAAGATTAAGAATTGATTCTATCTGATTCGATCCAATTCAGGTTAGTGTTCTTTAAAAAGAAAAAAATAAATTCTCTCATTTCATGACTGTGTCGCTGTGGCGTGCAGCCATTTTTTTCAGAACTTTTTATTTATTTATTTGATATATTTGTTAACTATTTTAAAACAGTCAGGGGATGAACGACTGCATTGTGACTTCAAACATTATTGCTTAAAGTCACAAACCGCCTGAAGCCTGACAGAATACGGCCACATGTGTTTACAGACAAATTCTGCAGTCGCCATGGTTACGCTGAGATGTGCTGAATTGTCTGTCAGTGTTAAAGTTTGTTTCAGTTTCATTTGCTGTCCTGTTTGTCCTGTGGACGGTTTGATCCCCAGGTGATATTGTTACAAGTGTGTGTTCCAGTTAGTGGTATTTCCAAAATACTTCACTTCCATTTGACACAACTGACAAACGGCGTTGGTTTTGTCAAACACATCTGTGTCTTTTTTTTTTAGGAACCAGAAATATTTCCAGACTGGAGCCTTGAGAGACGGTGGTGTTTCCAGAAAGTTTTGGCTAACTCTGTCACTACTCTCTGACGCCATGTTTGTTTGAGGTCACTGTGGGGTCACACACCGCTTGCACCTGCGTGAATTTGATGACATGCCGAAGGGTCACTGGGGAAATGTTCACTGGTGGAAAAATTTACTACAAATAAAAATTATTTAAAACATGATCTTTGCACATACGAATCGATATGCAAATTATATACAAATCGATCCAGGATCAGAATTTTTTTTTTAACACAGGCCTAATATACATATATATCCAATAATAATTATTTTACTAGTTCTGTAACTGATAAAGGAACATGCAGAAGGAAGCTGAGGTTTATTTAGTCTATCCTCTAGACTCATAGAATCACCAATATATCAGTGATGCAAGAATAGAGAAAAGAAACAAAAACAAAACAAGATTTACTCTAAATTATTGATCTTGGTCATTTCAAATATCAATCATTTGACATTGTACTCCTTCATTAACTTGCCTTTCAATGTTTGTTTTTTTTTTAAACTCAGAGTTCTGTACTGTTTGAACTCAACGCTCAGTCCATCCCATAATATAACTGACAAGGACCAAACACGTGTACTTAACATTAGTTGTGACATTGACTCTTTTTGTGTGACCGTTGAAGTGAAAGAACAAACAGTGGAGGCGACAGCAGTCAGTGTGTCCCCGACTGAAGGGCCGCTTCTTTCTACAAAGACTCACAGTGTTTGTTATAAAGACCTCAGTCAGGTTTAGGATCATGTCACAGTGTTTCCCCAGGGAATGTTTGCTAGTTTCCTTCACACAAATCCACTGTGTGCGTCTTAAGAAGACACGCATGCTGACGCCATCCCCCGCAGGGATGGACTTTTCCTTCGTCAGGCGTGTCATGTGAAGGTCACAGACAGTGGAGACACAAACACTCCAGACTTCTGCTGTGTCTGTTTCCAGCACAGAACCGAATCCAGAACCAGGCTTTAGCTGTAACAGAACCAACACCATTATCTGACTGAAGCCTTGGTTCTGACACTAAGCTCTTATGATGGACTGTCCACAGGAACACGTCTCTTTCTGTGTTTGTCCTCTGAACGTCAGACACATCTGTGGTTCTGTGTTTGTCCTTAGAACCACTGAACAGATTTGTGGTTCTGTGATGCTCAGAACACTGTCACATTTGGACAAAAACAGCTGATCTGTGGCTCATATTCACTGTGGCAACTGTTAAAAGTCAAAGGAACCCTCAGCCTCCATCATCAGATCAGTGAATATAGTTGATGTTTTTCCTCAGTCACTGTATCTCCTGTCATTTCTTTCTCCTTTATCCAAAGCAGTAACAGTTTCTCCATCTGGTCGTTTAGTGATGACCTCTGACTTCTTTTTCCTTATCACACAGATGCCTTTGGAAGGACTCGCTGCTTTTAATGCATCCTTCTGCTTCAATATCGTACTGACAGTAGATGGGTTTCGACCATATCGTCTCCTGTTTCACTTCTATTGATAACGCAGCCGCTTCTTCTTTTCATTCGCACCAGGAATCACTTTCTTTGCGTTTGTGATAAGTAATGAATACGTACTGTAATAAAGTTTAAATGAACGCTGGGAAAAACTGAGGAAACAACAGTAACTCTGTGATGAATGAGCGTCAAAGGTCACCAAAAGCATCATGGGTAGCTCCCTCATAGCCAATGGCATGATATGTACATTACATACATGATGTATTTACGTACAGTACATAGTTACGTACAGTAATGTACTGTTTATGTCTTGGGGGTTCCCTAAATGTAGTTTTTTTTTCATATTCAGAGACAAAAAATTGAGGTAAAGGTTTTTCGTTACTTGGATTATTCGCTAGTTGGGTCTTTCGTAAGTAGAGGTACCACTGTATTTTGGCAAAGCAGAGTTTCAGAAGTATCACGTTGGGCATCTTTGGACTGTCCTGTCTATGAGTATGATGAGTAGAAAAGAGGATTTGACAGGTGAATGTAACTGGAAAAACACAAACATCTGCTGTGAGTCTGGCTTGTTTTGTCACACTGTGTGATTGACAGGTGGAGAGGTGGGCTTTGCAGGAGCACAACACTGCCTACTTTTACAAACTTTCTTCATATGTTTTGCTACGTCAGCTTCCACGCTGCGATTCTGGAAACTGCCACCTGGTTGGCACGGTAACGCACAGGCTCGACTGCCTGCTTGCTCTCTGACCGGACTCCCCGCTTCCATCTCAAGTTCCACTCACCTACTGCTTAGCATCCATTTCCATGGTGACGGCATCCAACAGCGGCACTTTGTGTCCACAGTTTTCTTTAGGTTGAGTTTTGTAACCAGAGACCATGAAGAGTGGATGACACATTTCGTGCTCAAGGAATAGAATACAATAGACATTTATTTTCCATATTGAGCAGGACATATAGGAACTTTTGTGTGGTCACTGCTAGAATTAAAGTACATAAAGCAAGAACATAATACATAGAACGATATAAAAACAGTTAAAAACCTGAAAGTGCATAAAAAACTTCCATTAAAAAACAAATGAGAACTGATTAAAAACCCAGGAGACAATAAATATAGTTATAAATAATAACAAATACAGACAAACTAAAATACACTGCAACGAGGAGGAGGAGGAAGAAGAAGAGGAGGAGGAGGTTTCCACATATGTGTATATATATATATATATATATATATATATATATATATATATATTACACTTGTTCTCTTAATAAATACTGTCCAACAGTGGAACTGTGGCAGGAAGAAACTGTTCAAAAATAGTGTGTGTGTGTGTGTGTGTGTGTGTGTGTGTAATAATGCTGTCTGAGCTTGTATGTGTTTGTGTTTGAACAGGACCTGGCTGTTGTGTGTCTGTGTTAATTTTCTGAGCTCTCTGGTCAGTGTTGTGTGTGTGTGTGTGTGTATGTGGTTTTCAGAGGGGGGGGTCAGTGTACATGATTTTCAGAAAGTCGTGTTAAGAAGGTCGTATTAGAATAGAACAGCTACTTTATTGTCACAAATATCCACCATAGTGCACATTCAGTGAAATTTTGATGCAGAAGCTCGCCATCGGACATAAGAATCAATCATAAAATCAGAATTAAAAATAAAAACATTCCAATAAAAATAAAAACAGTCCAATAAATACTTAAAAACTATACTAAAACACACCTGTCTACCACCACACACACTTAAATACACATCTATAGCCACCCACTCTGCAGACATATACATCAAGGAATTTACTTTGACTTTAACAGTCTTATGGAGTGTGGACTAAAGCTGTTTCAGAACCTGGTTGTTCTGGTTCCGATGCTGCAGAACCTCCTTCCTGAGGGGAGCAGGAAGAACTGTTCATGTTGTGGGTAGGGTCACTGATGATCCTATGGGTTCTACTGAGATAACGCTTGTCTGCAACATCCTGAACAGATGGTCTTTTCTGTCCTCACCACCTCTGAACTAATGTCTTGTCTGAGGCCCTAGAGCTGACCGACCAGGTGGAGATACAGGTGGAATTAAGACGGTCGTATTAAGAAAGTCGTGTTAAGATGGTCATGTTAAGAAAGTTGTATTAAGACGGTTGTGTTAAGAAAGTCGTGTTAAGACGGTTGTATTAAGGCGGTCGTGTTAAGAAAGTCGTGTTAAGAAAGTCGTTTTAAGACGGTCGTATTAAGAAAGTCGTGTTAAGACGGTCGTATTAAGAAAGTCGTATTAAGAAAGTCGTGTTAAGACGGTCGTCACATCAGTCTGCTGACGTGTCCTTCCTGTGTTTGTTTCCACCATCATCCCTGTCAGTCATGTGACCTTTGTCAGTCAACAGGATGTGACCTTTTAGGTAAAGCATCAACAGACCTTAATGACATCAAATGTTAATGAGGCACATGCTGCGAGTATTAACACACACACAGAACAAACACAACATACAGTCAATCTACCAGTGTAAAAAATATACTGTCAGAGTATTTTAAGTTCAGTTATTCTTAGCCTGACTATGATATGACTTCATAGGCTGTGTCTGAAATGACTCCCTCCCTCACTTGCGCTGTTTAATCGGGTCATCACCATCTGCAGGAAGGGCTCCATGCAGAGCATGAAATGGACCTTAAACGTCAGACCCAAACCCGGCCCGGGTCCGATTCAAATGATAAAAAATATAGTACTGCCATGCTGTACCTGCTGCTTTACAAACCTCTGCACTAGACTTTTTATTCACCGTGTCCAGGATAAAATGCTCCAAACTTTACAAGTTTTGGTACTAGTACCTGTATGTTACCGCTCACAGACACAAACATTACTGTACATGAGTGACTCGACAGAGATTATAATCAAGTGAGATGTCTCACTCTGTTGGAAAAACACGACTGGTGACAATTAGGGGTGGGAGAAGAAAATGGATTCACATATGTCTTTGTTTTACAATTTTTAAATAGATTTTTTTTTTTCAAGTTAGATTTTTTCCCCCCATATTTAAATGATTCATTTTAAGGCGGGTGGGAAAAAATTACCACTTGTCTCCCGCAGAGAGCAAAATGTTTTTCTTTGACTATCTATAACATTATATCCATTCCCAGAAAAACTTGAAGGGAAGACAGAATGTTGGACAACTTGCAAAAATGCACGGAGATAAAACCCTCACCATCACATTTTAAGTCAAAAGTGTGGACACATTTTGGATTTTTAGCTTCGAAGGGAAGAACAGAGCTGGACATGTGGAAAGATATTTGTAAAGTGTGTAACACACACGTGGCATACTGCAGAAACATGACAAACATTTCTGTGCACTTAGCAAGACACCATCCTGAGGTAAATGCAGAGCAGGAACCTCTTTTACATACAGTCCAGGCTTTGAAATGACAGTTCAAGTTCACTTTATTATGAAGTATGTTAATTTAAAGGCTCCTATTTGTGTTGTGTGCAGATAAATGTAGCAGTTTACTTACCAAAGTCTATATTACTGCTGGACAAATCTGAACTGACTCACATACGATGTGCATTTTTTGGGAAACGTCTCCCGATATGATCTGTAGGCATCATCATTCAGCTTTTTCACGTGGTCTGGTGTTAAAAAAAGCAAGCAAAAAATCGGGACTCTCGAAGAATTGCAATTTAAATCGAATCGGCACCCAAAAAATCGTAAAAGAATCAAATCGCCACAAAAGCGTATCGTCCCAGCTCTAGTGACAATAGTTTTTATTTTTATTTTTATATTTATTTTTATTATGGATTTTAATTGACAATGTCGAGTAATCGTTGCAGCCCTAATCATAAATAGTTCACTAAAGATTCGGACACCCCTACAAAATGGCGTAGTCCATGTATAGTGCACTATATAGGACAGGGATCTGCAACCCTGGTCCTAGAGTGCCACTGTCCTGCATGTTTCAGATGTATCCGTCTTCCAACACACCTGATTCACATGATCAGCCAATCATCAAGTTCTGTAGAAGAATGATAATGACCTTCAGGTGTGCTGAAAGAGGGAAACATCTAAAAGATGTAGGACAGTGGCACTCTAGGATCTTCAACCCTGTCGTCATTGTGCTAAGCCCCGCCCTACAATCTCGCTACACAGATGGAGCGTTGGGATTGGATCAGTTAACTGGAACCGGTCCTGGCTGAGGCTCAATGGACTGTGGCTAGACCAATGACTCAGGTAAAAAAATATTTTTTGCCAGTAGAAGGGGGAGTGTTTACTAGACTAAGTTATTCTAACAGACAGAGTTAAATGTAACCAGATAACTTCCAGTGTTGATCAAAATAATTGGAGTAAACATAGATTTTTTTACCTACTTTCCTATCTGCTCTTTTGTTTTTTGTATATATGTATATGTTTAGTACTTCAGTTATTTATTATTGGTATTGTTATTATTCTAATTGTTATTATTTTTTATTGTTATATGCATTGTTATATATATATTATATTGTTATATTATTGTTTTATTGTTATATGCACTATATTGCTATAAGATGAATTCAGGTTATTGGGGAAGTGAAGAAGGGGAAGGATTAAATAAGCTTATGCTTCATCCTACTTCTTTTCGGACATGTCATTATTATTATTATTATTATTGTTGTATTGATTATTGTTGCACTATTTTGCAAATTAAAAAAATCAACCCTCTGGGTCCAGTGGGGTGGGGTCAAATATTCCAGCTCTAGTCCATGGTGCCTCTCTTCTTCACACATTTAATTTAAAATATGTTTGTCACACAGTCTGACATAACAGAACATTTAAAGACACGTCTGTCGACCAGTTGAACCAAACACAGTCTGACTCACCTCAGTATGATTCAAGTAGCATTGAAGCTAATACAGTTTTTATCACATACGTTGTACATTTGAACATTTTAACACCATATTTTGAGCAGTTTTTAATTCACTGTATCCAGGATAAAATGATTCTAAACTTTACAAGTGTTGGTTCTAGTACCTGATGCTGACGCTGTCATTTCTCTATGTTACTGCTCACACACACACACACACACACACACACACACACACACACACACACACAAACACTATTGCACATGAGTGACTCAGCAGAGATTATAATCAAGTGAAAAAACGCATCTGGCGATAATAGTCAACAATAGAATTCAGTTTAGACTATTTCTATTATTGAATAGTCTTTGAGTGTCTCTTTCAATGTGTTAAAGGGTCCTCTCTCCATCCTCAATGTCGCTGTCTTGGTTTCTATATGTCGTCCATTTCTACCACTTTTCTTCCATCTGAGTTTTCTGTAATCCCACTGTGTGTCAGTTTTTCCATCAAATACATTTCTTCCACAATCCGTATCCATTCATGTAAACTTATGGAATCTGCTCTGTTCCATTTCCTTTCTTACATGCTACTATTAATATTTTAACCAAATATTTATCTCTTGCTTGTACGTGTTCATTTAAAAAATTACAAAAGTAGATTGTACAGATATGCAAGGGTACAATAATGTAATATTTTAATCTCTGTGCAGATGGCCTTCTACAATGTGGTTATTTTTTAACATGGCTATGATTAGCATTTACTGATCCAACTTTTTTCAAGAGTTTCCTTCAAAGCTCTATCACTTTTTCAACTCTTTCCTTCCAATGCTACTGTTATTTACTGCTCACACTGAGGTACTGGTGTGTAAAGGCTAAAGGTTCTAACTACATTTTAAGTTGAAATGAGTTATTTGTGTTCACCTTTACTTTTAAAACCATGACAGTAAGACACAACTGCAGTTACCATTCTTTGGCTTTGATCGTCCAGTCTCCACTCTGACACTTACTGTGCCGCGTCACAGTTACTATACTCTGACTTTGTTTTACTGTCCATTAAAAAAAATTGCTGGTGCAGAAGTAGGGTTACACTAGGATTGTGTATTTCCGGTATGAAATATGGAAGTTGTGAGAAACGTCTATTCCTCTTCCTTGAAAGAGGTTTTTCAAAAGAGGAAAAAGACTTTCCACTTTTGAAATTCTTGCTGCTGCAGGTTGATGTCTGGACTTGATGTTGGTATTGCTTCTTCACATCCACCAAACTAGCAGCCTGGGGTTCGATCACCAAAACAGGAGTGTCCACGTCATTCTTCAGCTCACAATCTGAAAAAACAAGACTAATGTTTTTGTTTTTTAGTTCTACAATTATACGTTATCAGATCATATAATCATGTATCATATCATTTATTAGATTCTACAATTGTATTATATGTTATCAGATCATGTCAGCTTAGTCATGTTATTATAAGTTTATTATTACAGCCTGTTTTGAGTCATTCTGACCGACTGCACTCTGCTTCCATTCCTTCTGCAAATCATCACATCTTGACTCGTCATCTGAACCCGCTTTATCCTCACTTGGGTTGCGGGGGTCTTTGGGGGCCTAATCATATGCATATCATCTCCCCTGATCCTATTTTTAGTAATCACTTTAGTAATCATTAAATGCAGATACGTGACTGGTATCAGATAATGTTATCAAGTGCAGTTTCCTCAAGTCATGGAGAGTAAAGATAGGATCATCATCCTCTAACATTACCTGAATCGCAAAGATGCACTCCTCCTCCTCCTGCGACTGTCTGATCACCTGATCTGTCATTTTCAAGATGCGCTCTTGCTAATTCCCCTCCCTGGCCCCCTAAAGAGTATATGATACAAGATACTTATCTGTAGTTTAGGCTACTTTAGTTCTCACATACTTGACGCAGTAGTGTATTTGCAACAAACATGAAATTTGAATAAGCTGCATGGGGAATTAGTAGCGGCAGGACGTCACTACTGGCTGTGGTTCAGTTGGTAGAGTGGGTCGCCCAATGACCGAGAGGTTGGCGGTTCGCGTCCCGGCTGTCAAAGTGTCTTTGGGCAAGACACTGAACCCTGACTTAGGCCCCCAGTAGTACTTACTGTAGAAACCTACTGGTGTATGAGTGTGTGTGTGTGAATGGGTGAATGGGAGGCTAATGTAAAGCCCTTTGAGCACCATGAAGGTGGAAAAGCGCTATATAAAATGCATTTTCAATTGCATTTTCAAATGCAAATCCATTTACTAAATAAATGTAGCGGAAACACTGGAATGGAAATGGAGCGCAGTCAGTGTGACTCAAAGCAAGCTCGCTAACTAACTTGACTAACTTTGATCACGTGTGTAATATGGGCCATCGTAAAAACAATATATCACCAGACAGTCTCACTCACAAATGTGTTCTTAGCCTCACCTGTTCAACAGTGTTCATCTGATTCACTACAAAACATCGGTACACTGACCGGAAAATCAAGACAGGCTAACTGCTTGTTAAGAGTCGGTGTAGTTATTGTTAGCCACAATCAATTTGTTCCTGACAAACTAACCTTCATAATCTTCATAGGATTCATTCAAGTCAAGTTTGTTGTGCTGTTTTCAAAATATTTAAAAAAACACCAAATGTTGGCAAAAGCAGCCCAAATTTTATATACCCACCCAATGCATTTTCCCTGCCAGATGTAATCAAAAGTAGCCCAAGCGGGCAATGCTGATGTCAGTCAGACCAGACAGAAAGTGGCCCCCTGCTAAAGTCGCAAATGTTTGACTCCTCCTAAACTAACGTAATTGTAGCAGATGCACATTGATCTCAAAGGCTGTATGCACTAAGGGTAGAACTTAAGTCAGTTATTAAACTGTAGCTAACAGTTATTAAACTGTAGCTAACAGTTATTAAACTGTAGCTAACAGACGGTTATTAAACTGTAGCTAACAGACGGTTATTAAACTGTAGCTAACAGACAGTTATTAAACTAGTTAACATACGGTTATTAAACTGTAGCTAACATACGGTTATTAAACTAGTTAACATACGGTTATTAAACTGTAGCTAACAGACAGTTATTAAACTGTAGTTAACAGACAGTTATTAAACTGTAGCTAACATACGGTTATTAAACTGTAGCTAACAGACAGTTAGTAAACTGTAGTTAACAGACAGTTATTAAACTAGTTAACATACGGTTATTAAACTGTAGCTAACATACGGTTATTAAACTGTAGCTAACAGACAGTTATTAAACTGTAGTTAACAGACAGTTATTAAACTGTAGCTAACAGACAGTTATTAAACTGTAGCTAACAGACAGTTATTAAACTAGTTAACATACGGTTATTAAACTGTAGCTAACAGACGGTTATTAAACTGTAGCTAACAGACAGTTATTAAACTAGTTAACATACGGTTATTAAACTGTAGCTAACATACGGTTATTAAACTGTAGCTAACAGACGGTTATTAAACTGTAGCTAACAGACAGTTATTAAACTAGTTAACATACGGTTATTAAACTGTAGCTAACATACGGTTATTAAACTAGTTAACATACGGTTATTAAACTGTAGCTAACAGACAGTTATTAAACTGTAGTTAACAGACAGTTATTAAACTGTAGCTAACATACGGTTATTAAACTGTAGCTAACAGACAGTTATTAAACTGTAGTTAACAGACAGTTATTAAACTGTAGCTAACAGACAGTTATTAAACTGTAGCTAACAGACAGTTATTAAACTGTAGTTAACAGACAGTTATTAAACTGTAGTTAACAGACAGTTATTAAACTGTAGCTAACATACGGTTATTAAACTGTAGCTAACAGACAGTTATTAAACTGTAGTTAACAGACAGTTATTAAACTAGTTAACATACGGTTATTAAACTGTAGCTAACATACGGTTATTAAACTGTAGCTAACAGACAGTTATTAAACTGTAGCTAACAGACAGTTATTAAACTGTAGTTAACAGACAGTTATTAAACTGTAGCTAACAGACAGTTATTAAACTGTAGCTAACAGACAGTTATTAAACTGTAGCTAACAGACAGTTATTAAACTGTAGTTAACAGACAGTTATTAAACTGTAGTTAACAGACAGTTATTAAACTGTAGCTAACATACGGTTATTAAACTGTAGCTAACAGACAGTTATTAAACTGTAGTTAACAGACAGTTATTAAACTAGTTAACATACGGTTATTAAACTGTAGCTAACATACGGTTATTAAACTGTAGCTAACAGACGGTTATTAAACTGTAGCTAACAGACAGTTATTAAACTAGTTAACATACGGTTATTAAACTGTAGCTAACATACGGTTATTAAACTGTAGCTAACAGACAGTTATTAAACTGTAGCTAACATACGGTTATTAAACTGTAGCTAACAGACAGTTATTAAACTGTAGTTAACAGTTATTAAACTAGTTAACATACGGTTATTAAACTGTAGCTAACATACGGTTATTAAACTGTAGCTAACAGACAGTTATTAAACTGTAGTTAACAGACAGTTATTAAACTGTAGCTAACATACGGTTATTAAACTGTAGCTAACAGACAGTTATTAAACTGTAGTTAACAGACAGTTATTAAACTAGTTAACATACGGTTATTAAACTGTAGCTAACATACAGTTATTAAACTGTAGCTAACAGACAGTTATTAAACTGTAGTTAACAGACAGTTATTAAACTGTAGCTAACAGACAGTTATTAAACTGTAGCTAACAGACAGTTATTAAACTGTAGCTAACAGACAGTTATTAAACTGTAGTTAACAGACAGTTATTAAACTGTAGCTAACAGACAGTTATTAAACTGTAGTTAACAGACAGTTATTAAACTGTAGCT
The DNA here is from genome assembly GCA_020466265.1 of Siphamia tubifer. NCBI lineage: Eukaryota > Metazoa > Chordata > Actinopteri > Kurtiformes > Apogonidae > Siphamia > Siphamia tubifer. The sequence goes on from CM035791.1 coordinate 3,949,111, forward strand.
AACAGACAGTTATTAAACTGTAGTTAACAGACAGTTATTAAACTGTAGCTAACAGACAGTTATTAAACTGTAGCTAACAGACAGTTATTAAACTGTAGCTAACAGACAGTTATTAAACTGTAGTTAACAGACAGTTATTAAACTGTAGCTAACAGACAGTTATTAAACTGTAGTTAACAGACAGTTATTAAACTGTAGCTAACATACGGTTATTAAACTGTAGCTAACAGACAGTTATTAAACTGTAGTTAACAGACAGTTATTAAACTAGTTAACATACGGTTATTAAACTGTAGCTAACATACGGTTATTAAACTGTAGCTAACAGACAGTTATTAAACTGTAGTTAACAGACAGTTATTAAACTAGTTAACATACGGTTATTAAACTGTAGTTAACAGACAGTTATTAAACTGTAGTTAACAGACAGTTATTAAACTAGTTAACAGACAGTTATTTAACTGTAGTTAACAGACAGTTATTAAGCTGTAGCTAACAAACTGCAGAGCACTTCCCAGTATCCTAGCGTCAGGGTGGGGTGTTCAGATAAATACTGAGCCCTGATAAACAGCAGACAATGAAGACAGACCTGACAAACACACAAGTGCAAAGTCACAAAGACTAGAGTTAAGCCCCACCCACACATGCACATGTTTTCACAACTCATATTTCATCCTGTATATGCAGCCAGAACAGCAGACGTATGTTTATGTTCCTCAAATCATGCAGAAGGTATTTTCAAAACTACATAATTGCAGCTGAAGTGACTTGAGTCTGATGACAGAACATACTGATGAAATCCAAAAATAACTGTCCCTGAGGTTTTAGTGGTTAAATATGAAATAACTACCATATATAACATTAGTTTACTTTAGAGGAATATGTGCTTCTTCTTTTACACTCGGTCATTTTAAAACATTTCTATTTTTATTTTCCACTTTTAATAAATTTTCTGGAAAAATTCTCATTGACCCAAATGTGGCCAGACCAAAATATCTGGTCTTTGAATTAGGGGAAAACAGAAGGATAAATAAACAAGAAAAGCACGCTAAGAGCACAAACCTCCAGCAAGGCAGACCCCACCCCCCACCCCCTCCATCCAGTGATCCTGGATTCTGGATCACTTTGAAATTCTACTTTGCAGTAAATGGAGAATACATTTCAAAGTGATCCAGAATCCAGGATGTCTTTTGGATTACCACCAAAATTTAAACATTTGTTCCTTGTGACATTCCCAACACATCTTGAAAATGTTATCAGAATCCATTCAAAAGTTTTTGTGTAATCCTGCAGTCGGTCAGACATTTGAGTCGGACTCAAATTTAATACCTCCTTGGTGGAGGTAAAAAATCCATCTACAAGTACATTGTTATATGTCAAGTGTCATTAACTGTTGTTTTTTGGTTATTTTAATAATAAATATTCATAATATTTCAAGAAAAGTTCATGTCCATGAGTCGTTACACACACAATATATTTTAAAAGTGCATTGAAAAGCTACAGGAATTTGAATATGAGCTGAAACTACCCACAATGCATCTTATTTTACACTATTGTAAAATTGAATTTGTTTCATGACTGCATGAACACGACCACACTGGTCAACTGGCTCCACTCAACATGCAGGAGCAGCGGCTGTAGTCCGAGCCCCTCCCCCTAACAACTAAATAGTTAGTGGTGTTAATAATCCATATAGACCTGGTTTCTTTGTTATTGTGCAGCCTGTTTGGGCTGTTAGTCCTCCAGCCACACCCATTCATGAGAGGTCAAAGGTCAGTGTCATCTGTATTTCTGTTTTCATCATCCATGTTTATTGCATTTATGGTGATGTTGAACTTTATGGTTTCTGTTATTGTCATTGGGTGTTGGTTTTCTCGCTGTTTTCATGTTGACTGTAGATCTGGGTATGGGTGCTAATTAGCATCCTTGCTAAATGCTGTATGAAGGCTTCATACGTTTTGCCTGGAAAAGTTTTGGAATTTGAAAAATGCTAATTCCAGGCCTGGAAAGGTTTTGGAAATGTAAAAAGCCCCAGAAAGTTTTGGAAAAGTCACATATTTTTTCCACAGCATAATAATGTGTGATTAATAATAATAATAATAATAAAAAGTTTGAATGAGTGAATAAAAAGTTTATTTCACGTTGTCTTAACCTTAACGGAAATTCATTTCCGCTTCACTCACTTGCCAAATTAAATGTAAATGTCAAAAAAGTGTGGATTTAACAATGTGTGTCTTCACTGGGATGTGAACATGAATGTTAATTTAATGTTTAACCACACATTGTCATTCATTTTATTGTTAAACCCCTGAGGGTAAACTTTAACACAACACTTCAACACTTTTATTCTGATTGTTTAAAGTCAACTTGTATTTTTAGGAGTACGTAGTCATGGAAATTTGTCGAAAAGTCATGGAAAAGTATTGGTTAAAGTGTGTATGAACCCTGTTATGTTAAATACACGGAGGCTGTGTGTGTGTGAGTGACAGTGAGTAGGTTTGTGTATTACACAACAAACGCACAGAGAATAGAGCGGCCACATGGTCACATGGTCAACGTGAGGGGAGAGTCAGTTTGCAACACATGGATCATTTAAGTGCTGCTGCACTAGGGCTAATGTAAGTGTTATATAATATATAAAAGATGATTTGGATATAGTGAAAGGCTTCCACACACAGCTCATTCCACTGTGTTGAAGCTTTTTTAGTTTTGATCACAGGAACATTTAGTGTGGTCTCATTCTCCTACACTTATGTGATGTCACAACATGTATTTCTGTCATTGTATGGACACAGAAAGGAACTCTGCACTAGAGGTGGGAGGAAAAAAAAAAAAAAAAAATATATATATATATATATATATATATATATATGTATACATATATATAACGATTGTTTTGTTTCATTTTTTTTCTTGAAAAATATATTTTCCTCCCATATTTAAATTATTCATGTTAAGCCGGGTGGGGAAAATAGACAACACGGAGGGGAAGCGGTAGTGCATATAGCGTGGATGTAGAATGGACCACGCATTCTACCATGTAATAGAATAGTTACATTTTACATTTTCTGGGAGGTGTGTGCAACTCTCTGCAACGGGGGCTAAAGAGTCAGCGACGTACCTGCGACACGACGCAGACGACTTGGCTTTGGAGTATAAATAGGCCTTTAGCAAGACACCATCCTGAGGTAAATGCAGAACAGGAACAGCTAAATACGATAAAAAATACTGGAGAAAATAGATTTTATGTTGTACATTTGTTTGTCTCTTTTACATGCAAGTCCAGGCTATGATTTAAAGGCTCCTGTTTGTGTTGTGTGCAGATAAATGGAGCAGTTTACTTCCCAAAGTCTGTTTCCAATATCTTACTGCTGAATAAATCTGAACTGACTCACATATGATGGAAATATGGCTCCTGATATGATCTGTAGGCATCGTCATTCAGCTTTTTCATGTGGTCTGGTGTTAAAAAAGCAAGTGAAAAATCAGGAAGATTGAAGAATCACTATTTAAAAGGTATTGTCACCAAAAAAATGGTAAAAGAAACGAATTGGCATAAAAGCGTATCGTCCCAGCCCTACGCTGCACCTAAATGTGACCAACTGAATGAATTCCACATCATACCAGCCACAGGTGGCTGGTGGCTTGGTCGCTATTATGGAAATATTGTTGACCTTTGACCCCACATGGTCTTATATGGACTAGTATTGTCAGCTGGAACATGCCACTAGCTTGGTGCCGTGCAGTGTTAATTTCATCAGAGGAGACGAAATATGTTAGTCGAGGACCCTTTTCCCATGACGAAGATGGGACTATGACGAGACAACACAGCTGTTCTAAAAACACTGACGTTAACCGTGCAAATGTGCACGTTTGTCGATTAATAAAAATACAAAGAAAATGTCTGAGCGCTGCGAGTTGGAAGTAGTTCAACATTTAGAACAAAGACTAAAAGTGAAAGAATGACTTTGACAAAAGACTAAAATGAAAAATGAGGAACAAAATTAAGATTTGCAAATTATTAACCATTAAATTCCAAGATTGAGTTTTTTTATTCTGCAAAATTGCCAGTTATTAAATTTTTCTTCTGGATCTTGATATTTGGAACTCTGGGAATTATACCGTCTGATGGCCACAGGCAGTAATAACTTCCTGTGTTGCTAAAGGGTACATTTGGATGTTATCAGTCTCTCACTGAAGAACAACACAATGTAAGTAAATGTTCTGCACTTCTATAGTTCTGTTCCACCTTCATGGTTCAAAGCTCTTTACATTGGCCTCACATTCACCCATTCACACACACTCATACACCAGTAGGTTTCTAAGGTTCTGTCAGTCCTACTGGGAGACTAACAAAGGGTTCAGTGTCTTTGCCCAAGGACACTTGGACATGTGGACAGACAGAGTCGTGACACTAACCGGTCATTGGACGTCCTGCTCTACCAACTGAACCATATACATGTTAGGGCTGCAACCATTAGTCGATGTTGACAAAAATCAATAGTAGAAATAGTCGATATATATATATATATAACATAGAGTGTGTATGTGTGATTGTGTTGTCATCCAGCTGCAGTAGTACTAGTACATACTGCAGTAGTATTAGAACATAGTGTACTGTGGTGGAGGTACTCAGCAGTTAGATGTTGCAGGTGACAGTATTTGTCTTTCTTTACTGGACTCTTTAGTTCAATCATACCAGTTCAATCTATCATGTGCTCTGTCACATTGACCCCTGTGACACTAAAACACACCCCAGAGTGAATGACACTCCCTCTATATACACACACACACACACACACTACACACCTGTATACACACACATAAAGTACACACTGTAGAGGAGCATAATTTAATTGTAACCTTTAACTCATTATTGACTGTGAACATGCTGTGTTCGTGTGTGTGTGTGTGTGTCTGTGCTCCATAGAGTGTGTGTGCAGAAAATTGCTCAACTCCATGTGGATAAGGAGTGCCACAGGGCAGTACTGAAGCCCCACTCGTCTTTGTGTGTGGAATGGGTGTGTCTGTCTCTCTCTCTCTCTGTCTCTTTCTCTCTCGATCTCTCTCTTTCTGTCTCTCTCTCGTCCCAAGGTGTGTTACTCTTGTGTTGTGCTTTAGTTTGACAGATGTTTTGCTTTGACACATGAACAGTTAAAGTAGATTATTAACAGTATGTGTGAATGAACACACTGTCTGATAATCAGTCCCCAGCAGGTTGTGTAAGAGTGAGTTTAAAGGAGTCATTCTATGGTTATTTCATTAATATTGTTGTGTTCTTCATTGTTATTGAATACATTGTGTTGGTTCTATTTAAAAACCGTCCAGATTGTTTTGTTTCCAGCTGTTTTTGGAAGGTAGAAAAATGACTGGAGGTGGAACAACAGAGCTTACCGGTACTTCCTGTCCATGATGTGGCATCTGTGATTGGCTCAGAGAATGAATGTGTGAAGGAACACTCCCCCCTCCGCTCTGGCTCTGTGTGTTTACCATCCCAGAGTAACATCCGGCTAGGTTTGGTGCCGTCGCTTATTTTGAAAACGTGCACGAAAAAAAAATCAGCTCTTCATTTCCACAGAGTCACATGAACCAGTTTGGTCTGACATTTTTTTCCAGTTTGTGCAGCAGCTACTGTGGCGCCGTCTTCTCTTGTAGATGCTAATGCTAATGCTACTTCAGATTCGCTGCAATGGAGGAGGGGCTTAACCTAGGGCTGGGCGATTTTCTCTTTTAAAAAAATCTCCGATTTTTTCCCAAAAAACTCGATTTACGATTCACGATACGATTTTTTTTCCCACGTGGGCTAAATGAAAATGAAAACACTAGAAACGTGGTTTCTTTCATCTTCTTTTTTTAATTAAATAACATGTAAAACAAAAATACTTCTACAAATAACTGTAAATAATAAATCAGTTGTGCAAAAGGTGCAACTGCAACCTGAGACTTTGTCTACATGAACTGTAGTAAGTCCAGACATATCCACCACTGTTACAGGAAAAACTGTGCAAAAAAAATAGTGCAAAAGATACATTTTGTTGGAAAAAACAAAGCTTAAAATATTTTAACAACTAAAACAATATACATTAATACTCATATTATGTGAAAAACATTGCAAAAAACGTAGTAGTGCAAAAGTAAGATAAAAAGAAAACTAGTAACATTTTTACTTCGTAAGGACAAAATAAAACAAAACCTAATTATCAATCAAACTACTTCAATAAACCTGAACATGTTACCAATATTTTGGATATATGATGTTATTGCGTCTGTTATTGCTCCCCATCGTGCTCCATGCAGTCCTGCATGGGTTCGGGTACCCGTGGGTGAACCGCAAATTTTCACGAAGCGGGTGAAAAATGTTGTGCTGTGTCGGGTACAGGTTCGGTTCGGTTCATTTATAGCGGGTCGTTCGGGTGCGGATTTTTTTTTTCTGTCGGAAAACGGGTCGGATACGAGTTTAAACATGACGGGTACGTTGCGGTATGTCAAAGGATCTGATAAGGTGTGCCGCGAGAAAAGCTTTCAGTCCGTGTTTGTTGAACATTTTGAAGGAGTGCTGGCAGCGCTAGTCTCTGCCTTTTCTAACAGTTCTGCTTTTCTCCACTGGATGCTTTCGCTTCAGATGTGAACAGATTGGTTGTACCGCTCGTAGGCGGGGCCTAGGGTGAAACACTACGGAGAGCAGCCTGGTTCATGGAAAAAAAAGTGCAAAAAATGTGTGTGTGTGTGTGTGTTTGGGGGGGGGGGGGGTCGAATTGCACGATTTTCCTAAAATATGAATCGATTTTGACATAAAACTCGATTTTAAATCTAAATCGACTTTTTTGCCCAGCTCTAGCTTAACCTCACGTGGGTGACGCCAATGTCCACATGACGTGTAGTGGACAGACTTTTTCTGAGTGTCTGGTTTCTCTGTTGTTTTCTATGAATGATGGTAAATCCATCCAATGGAGGGGACACACCTGCAGCAAACACTGCATGTGTTGGTAACTATGGGTGACCCATCAGATTCCAAAAGGATAAAAGTGGAAAAGTGGTTTTCACTGGAATGACACCTTTAAAGGGATAGTTCAGTATTTTTCACACGAATGTGTTTGTCATCAGTGTCTTTACTCTGGTGCACCCACAGTGACTCCGCCTCTGTCTTCTGACTCCGCCCCTTTACGCTGGTGCACCCACAGTGACTTACCCTCAACAGTGTCCTGTGAGTCCAGTTCTGGTCCGGCTTTGGTCAAAGCGAAAGTAGTCCCGGCAGGTTTCCTGGGGTCAACAAAATAAAATGTGTTTCTTCTCAAAACAGTATGTGTTGGAATGAGTGATTTATTTACATAACAAAACAATAACTCACACCTCATAATTACTTGAAGCTACTTTCTCTCAATAGCGATCAATGGTCGTTGTCACTGCTAACAGTTGTTCACCTGCACGTAGCAGCTGCAAACACTGCCCAACAACTGATGAAAGTAGTTGAGTATTCACACACACACTCTACTGGTGTATGAGTGTGTGTGTGAATGGGTAAATGTGCACTCTAAAGCACTTTGTGACTCCTTGTCTAAGGTGCTCTATACATAAAAATGACGTACTTACTAGTTTGCTAAGGCTAAGCTGTTAGCAGTGACAACGCGCATTGATCGCTATTGACAGAAAGTAGCTCCAAGCAATTACGAGGTGTGAGTTTTTGTTCTGTGACAGTTTTGTTATGCGAATAAATCACTCATTCCAACACATGCTGTTTTGAGAAGAAACACATTTTATTTTGTTGGCCTCAGGAAACCTGCCGGGACTACTTTGGCTCTGACCAAAACCGGACCGGAACTGGGCTCACAGGACACTGTGTAAGTCAGTGTGGGTGCACCAGAGTAAAGACACTGATGACAAACACATTCATCTGAAGAATACTGAACTGTCCCTTTAAGAGTGAGCTGAGAGTGTTAGTGAGTGTAAGGGTGAGCTGGAATGAGCCGTTCAGTGCAGAAGTGGGAGAACAGGCAGAAGCAGAAGTTGACTCATTGAAAACAATGGAAAAACACATGTGTGTTGTTCAGTAAAAGCAGTTGATGAAAGTGAGAAACAGACAGAAGGAACTTTGGGTTTAATGGATAAAAAAAGACTATATTTTAGAAACGGTTTATGATTTTTCTGGAATGACTCAAACAACTTGTCATAGTTTGAAGTGAATGATAAAACTCGTACTTTTGATTTAATAATCATCAGTTTTCAGGTGAAAATCACTTTGTTTTCTCATTAAAGTCAGTTTTACCTGTTGAGTTACTGCAGACTTTGACCTTCTATTGTTGATCAGCAGCTGAGTTTTACTGAAAACACTGTTGATATTTTTAAGAAATGTACTTGACCATTCCATCTGCTCAGAAAACTGAAGTGATTTAGTGTCGACACAGAATCGTTACAACTTGTGTGTGAGAATGTCCTCACATTTCATCTGTCTGAGGCCCAATCCCCACAGAAACGAATTCACATGAATCTGATGGACTTTCATCTAAATGGGACCAGTGTCATGGGGACCCCAAAACTATATCTTTGGAAAAAAGGTCCCAGAGTGGGAAGATCTGCAGACGGTTCCATTTCTGCATCCATCTTGACATGCGAGTAAAAACACGCATGTCATGACCACATGACCAGAATAAACAGCAGCCTTGTACCTGTACCTGTCATTCTGGTCACAGACCTTTCCTTGCGTAGTCGTTGCTGCTTCCATCTTGCTCTTCAAGTTATTGTTGTTGTTTGTGTCTGGGGTGTGTGTGGCGTTGGTAGAAAAAGGATGTGGGCGCATGTGCACTCGTTCTTCTACTGTTCTCTTGTATCCAGTGGGACTGGCTCATAGTGGTTGTCATGTGAATAAGCAAGTGTTTCGTCCTCATGTTGACACAGATTTTTTACTGAAACATTTCCATTTTTACATAATGTCTTTTTGACACAGTTTCAAAACTAAACCTGCATCGAACTCATCTGGACGTAGCCTGACACGTTTGGCCACTGTTAAAGGTGAAAAGTTAAAGCACTTTATTTGTCATTGTACAATAAAATTTGTCCTCTGCATATAACCTGTCCTTCATTCCGTTGGGGCACCTTAAGGAGCAGTGGGCACCCATGTGCGGCTCCTGTGGACCCACCTCCAACTGTAGAACCAGGCTAATGGTCAGAATCACTTGCTGGAGGATTTGACCCTAACAAACATATTTTTGGGTGATGGGGGAAGAAGATTAAGTTTAAAGATGAAGTTTTCTCACATTCTTTACTCATCTTTGATAAAAGGAAATTGCCAGCAACTCACCAGCCATCATCATTTTATTTTTAAGTCGTATAATGTCCAATTTCTACTTTAAATTGTTGAATTCTTGGTGCTCTTTCATTCCATTTTGTATTATGTATATGCAATTGTCCAAATAATAACAGATTCAATAGAAAAATGTCTTTATTTTTTCAACATAAACTTTAATATTTAGGCATAAACTGATTCTCATCTGCTCTTTAACTAAAGTTTCCATGCTCTCACTGCTCTGGTTTAATTACTGTTATTTGACTGTTATTACAATTACTGTTCATGTTGATAATATTTTACATTAATAAAGTCAGTAATGACATTTTCTGCATTATCTTTTTATTTGAGAAAGGATTGAAATACATGTTGGTACCAGTACCAAAATATTGGTATCGTGACAACACTACTTCACTTTGTCCTAAAAATCACTCCATAGTCATTCTTCTCAGGTTTCACTCTTCTCGTATATTTCACTAGTGCTGACTGTGTGTGTGTGTGTGTGTGTGTGTGTGTGTGTGTGTGTGCAGGACATTCCTTTCCCACACAGACTCATCAGCCTTTGTCCTTTTGTCACCGTTTCATGTCAACAGTCAGTTTACAGGACTGTTTAGATTTTTTTTACGGGACAGTTTTTATTCCTGGGAATTGCAGGTGAAAATGATAATTCACAATTAAACTGAATTCAGAATAAAGTCACTGGTTTATTCCGATCTTAATTCTGAATTCAATAATTCCTCTGACATGGAAACACTTTATTCCTCTGCAACATTATTCTTGTTCTGTACATGCTGCTGGTCTGGGCGCTATGACGCACATATTTTATTTGGTGTTGATGAGACACACACACACACACACACATATGTATGTATGTGTGTGTATATATATATATATATATATATATATATATATATATATATCATGTGTAACAGAATAAAGTGAATCATAAAAATAAAATAAAGAAGAATGTTTTATTGTTCATGTGGATGTTCACACCATATACATGTTGGTGTACAGAAGCAGAAGACACACCACAGAAGTCAGTCCAACTCTCTGTTCCTGTTTTGGAAAAAAAATCTTCTACATTCTCTCAGTTTTCTGAGGCTTTTCTTTCTTCTGTAACATTCCAGACTCCTCAGAGCTGAGTCATCTTCTTATTACTGGGAATATTAAGTTTAAACTTGAGTATTTTTAAATGTTTGTGATTCATACTGGTTCACTCTGGAAAAAATGTTACTTTATTAACCACTTTTTTGTTGTAGTGATGATAACATAACTGTAGTACTGATAATAATAATCATAATATTATTGTAACAACATGTCACTAAACAATCAGTCTAGGGTGAAATGCTTAATGAGGTTTGGATTTGGATGTTGACTTGTGAACATACTTTATTGTGGAAAATGTCAAGTGTCAAGAGTGAGTTAATGTATGAGTAGAAATTCTTTTTGGTCTCAAAGAAGAGCTTTTATCAGTTTGTTTTTGTCTGGAAAACGCCAGGAACCCTGGGATTGTTTTTGGATGAAGATGAAGGATGAAAATACTAGAGCCCTGAGTTGTACTGGTAAAGGAATGAGCTGTTAGGGTCAGGGTTAGAGGGTCAGGGTCAGGGTTAGAGGGTCAGGGTCAGGGTTAGAGGGTCAGGTCAGGGTTAGAGGGTCAGGGTTAGAGGGTCAGGGTCAGGGTTAGAGGGTCAGGTCAGGGTTAGAGGGTCAGGTCAGGGTTAGAGGGTCAAGGTTAGAGGGTCAGGGCAGCTGTGGTTCAGTTAGTAGAGCAGGTCGTCCATTGACTGAAGAGTCAACAGTTCACATCCCTGCTCTGGCTGTCCACATGTCCAGTGTTTGTGTCCACATGTCCAGTGTTTGTGTCCACATGTCCAGTGTTTGTGTCCACATGTCCAGTGTTTGTGTCTACATGTCCAGTGTTTGTGTCCACATGTCCAGTGTTTGTGTCCACATGTCCAGTGTTTGTGTCTACATGTCCAGTGTTTGTGTCCACATGTCCAGTGTTTGTGTCTACATGTCCAGTGTTTGTGTCTACATGTCCAGTGATTGTGTCCACATGTCCAGTGTTTGTGTCTACATGTCCAGTGTTTGTGTCTACATGTCCAGTGTTTGTGTCCACATGTCCAGTGTTTGTGTCTACATGTCCAGTGTTTGTGTCTACATGTCCAGTGTTTGTGTCCACATGTCCAGTGTTTGTGTCTACATGTCCAGTGATTGTGTCCACATGTCCAGTATTTTAATTGTAGTTTCTGAGCAGCTGCTAATGTTGAACTGTGTGTGTGTGTGTGTGTATGCGAAATAAGAGTCTTTCTTGTGAGTCTCCAGTAACTGGGGGTAAGAACGTCCCATGGGCTTGAACTTCCTCTGAAATATTGACTCAGTACCACAGGGGGAGGACACACACCCCCACACACACACCCCCACACACATACACACACACACAGTTATCAGCTGTGGAATGAACAGCAGCTCATAAATGTACCTTGTTACCGTGGCAACCTGTTGACCCCCTATCCTCTATCCTAATGGCTTATCTTTAATATTCTACTACTCCTGGTCTGGTAGGACGTTTCTGGTCTAGTGGGACGTTCCTGGTCTAATGGGACGTCCTTGTCTGATGGGAAGTTTCTTGTCTAGTGGGACGTTCCTGGTCTAATGGGACGTTTCTGATCTAGTGGGATTTTCCTGGTCTGGTGGGACGTTCCTGGTCTAGTGGGACGTCCTTGTCTGATGGGAAGTTTCTGGTCTAGTGGGACGTTTCTGGTCTAGTGGGACGTCCTTGGTCTGGTGGGAAGTTTCTGGTCTAGTGGGACGTTTCTGGTCTAGTGGGATGTCCCTGGTCTGGTGGGACGTTCTTGGTCTAGTGGGACGTCCTTGGTCTGGTGGGAAGTTTCTGGTCTAGTGGGATGTCCCTGGTCTGGTGGGACGTTCTTGGTCTAGTGGGACGTCCTTGGTCTGGTGGGAAGTTTCTGGTCTAGTGGGACGTTTCTGGTCTAGTGGGATGTCCCTGGTCTGGTGGGACGTTCTTGGTCTAGTGGGACGTTTCTGGTCTAGTGGGACGTCCTTGGTCTGGTGGGAAGTTTCTGGTCTAGTGGAACGTTCCTGGTCTAGTGGGATGTCCCTGGTCTGGTGGGACGTTCTTGGTCTACTGGGACGCTCCTAGTCTAGTGGGATGTTCCTGGTCTAGTGGAACGTTCCTGGTCTAGTGGAACGTTCCTGGTCTAATGGGATGTCCCTGGTCTAGTGGAACGTTCCTGGTCTAATGGGATGTCCCTGGTCTAGTGGAACGTTCCTGGTCTTGTGGAATATTCCTGGTCTGGTGGGACGTCCGTGGTCTAGTGGAACATTCCTAGTCTAGTGGTTAGCAGGTATCTGAAGGACAGTCACATGTCGTACCAGTGTGAGAACACAGCACTATCAGCAGCTCATATTTAGTCTGTCCTTCAGTTGTTATGGAAACAGGCATGGACTCTACATGACTCTGAATGTGTGCTGTGGTTTCTTCTAAAAACTAAATCCTAGAAGTTACGGTGTGGGGGAGGGGCCTCCATGGATCTGATTGGTTGGTCAATCATGGTTCAGGTTGTCCTTCAATGGATCACAGACCAAGAATACCCAAGAAGACCAGGAAGATCTGAGAAGACTCAAGAAGACAGAGTAGAAAAAAGCCATCGTGCACCATGATCACATGGTGTGTGCAGTAGAAATGCTCTGGCCTTAGGGATTGTGGCAGAGTGGAGTTTGACCTGCATCCTCCAGCTGTCAAACAGTAACATGAGCAGTTTATGATCACCTCCAAGACACCTGAAACTTCCCACACACCTGAACGCCTCACACACACCTGAAGCAGCAGCATTAGCAGCAGCAGCAGCAGCAGCAGCCTCAGCAGCGTTCTGCCTGGGCATCAAGGACACACACACAATAACCAAATCCTTCTGGGCTTCAGTTTTCATTTACTCGTGGCTCATATGATCTGTTTGTAATCCCATTGATCCGTTTTTGGAAACAAAGGCAGTCTGTTTATTGGTCGTCCTCAGTCCACCTCCTCTATCTCTCTTCTTTCTCTCTCTTTCTCTCTCTCTCTTCTCTCCACCTCTCTATTCTCTCTCTCTCTCTGTTTGTCTCTCTCTCTTCTCTCTCCTCTCTCTCTGGTTCTTCTTTCTCTGTCTTCTTTCTCTCTCCTCTCTCTCTCTCTCTCTCTCTCTCTCTCTCTCTCTCTTTCTCTTTCTCTCTCTCTCTCTTTCTCTCTCTCTCTCTCTCTCTCTCTCTCTCTCTCTCTCTCTCTCTCTCTCTCTCTTGTCCTTCCCAGTTGTTTACAGTAGATATAACGGTTTCATGGTAGAACCCCAGTAGTTTTTCCAGAGGGTTAGTTTTTCTTTTCTTTGTATTTCAGTGAAGACATTTCTTTCTATATTTAGGAACCACAGTGTCTTTACTGGTCCTCAGCTGTTCTACTCATATTTAATCTGTTAATGGTTATTTGTGACACAGACAGAGCAGTGAACACATCATTCAACCAGTGGGCGTGTCTCTACTCCTTTCACACTGTCTGTTTGGACAGAGTGCTTCATTTAACAACGTCACCACAGCCAAGGCCCCGCCCCTCTGAGGTGTCCATGTGCAGCCAGTCCACTATACACACACGCACACACACACACACACACGCACGCATACACACACGCACGCATACACACACACACGCATGCACACACACACACACACACAGCATATTGTGGTGACACGGTGGCTGAGTGGTTAGCACTCTTGCCTCACAGCAAGAAGACCCAGGTTCGATTCCCGGACTGTACAGGCCTTTCTGTGTGGAGTTTACACGTGTCTGGATGGGATTCCTTCAGTTGCTCTGGTTTCTCCCATCAACCAAAAACATGTTTATTTGGGTAAAAATCCTCCATGTCTGGAGATGGGTCCCATCACCGTCCATGGCTGGGATCCCACCTCCACCGTGCAGTTTCTGGGAGACCCTCTGACTCACCTGTGCGTTAGACCCCTGTGTTTCATGATGGGTCGGGTGGGCTGCCAACATCACAGTTGTTTCTGGGCCAGTACCCACCCTGGCAACGCAGTTGGCATCCTGGGGGAAAAGAGGTCCCATCCCTCCCCAGGCCCCTAACCCTAACCCAGGTGCGCTTTGCAGCACGTGCAAGCCAGACCTGGAGGGAGGTCCCGTGAGGGGATCCTCAAAGCAAGGCTCCACTTGGTATGCTTACAATCGGAAATGAGGGTCATAACATCCAACGCAAGCTTTTTTCTATGATAAAAAAACTAACATCCCCCCTCTGTTTTTTCCCTTGATGAAATACAAATAAATTCATATATATTCCTTCAAGTTATTTTCTTGATTTTCGTTTTGATATTCTGTCTCTTCATGTTAGAATACATCTACCATTAAAAGTATAGATTGATCATGTCTTTATTAGTGGGCAAACCAACAAAATCAGCAAGGGATCAAATACTTTTTACTCTCACTGTATATATATATATATATATATATATATATATATATATATATATGTATATATATATATATATATATATATATATATATATATATATGTATGTATGTATTAGTGCTGTCAAATAATTACAATGTTTAAGGATATTAATCACAGCATTGCTTTTATTTAACTGTGCATATCCATGATCTTATGTCAGTGGACTGTCCTGTCTCTGTTTAGAGTTTTTCTTTCACAAAATTTACAAAAATATTAGCCCAATTCATTACTTGCATGGGTCTAGTGGTGCTTCATAGTCAGGGGAGGCGGGGCTAAAAGTTTGTCTTTCAAATCCCTTTTTATGCAATAGGACAGTACTATAACCAATCCGTGTAAACTTTAGGATGACGCAGACGTAGAGCTTTGGTAACTCGGGACAAAGTTAAGAATGACTAAACAAAATGGTGGATTACGGCGCTTAATGACCATTGTCGCTTCTGTAAAAAGAATTTAAAGATTGATGACGTCACATTCTTCACTCATCTGACATCTGACTTCACTGTGATATGTGATATATATATATATATATATATATATATATATATATATATATATATATATCACTTTATCACTTTCTGTGATATTTGCAAATGTTGCTGATGACTGAAACTGGATTTGAAGAAAATTGTAAATCAAATCACAATTGCAAAAACTGTCAGAAATATTGATATCCAATTATATCTACTGCAGTTCTGGTCCAATCAGAAATGTTCAATGTTTTATTTTTGTCCCCTGAGGTAACAGTGTGTAATGTTGTGTTTTTGTCCCCTCAGGTAAATCCCACCTGGCCATTGTCCAGAAGGTGAATAACGAGGGGGAGGGCGACCCTTTCTACGAAGTGTTGGGTTTGGTCACCCTGGAAGACGTGATTGAAGAGATCATCAAATCTGAGATTCTGGATGAATCAGATCTTTACAGTGAGTCGACTCATCTTTTTAGTCTTTGTCTTACTTGTTGTTCGATGTCGTGTTGCAGATATTTGCTTTGTTCTGTTTTCAGGATGACTCTATGGAGCCGTTTTTGGAACAAAATGAAGCATATTCACAGGAAAGTAATTCATACATATTTGGGATATTCATGTGTCTGTGGTTGTAGTTGAGCATAAAATTGTATTTATTTATTTTTAATTTTGAATATTATATTATGAAAAAATGGTGATACGTCACGGGCCTGTCAAAACAACTATGATATGACTTCATAGTCTAGAGACGGTCCATAGACTGAGCTTAATATCAGCGTACGGGTGAGATCAACGGATGTCTGTCAAACTGCTGTGGAGGTAATAGGCCAGTGCTGTGACCAATCAGAGCAACAAACAATGTGACCAGTGATGCACAGCTTTATGCGAAGTGAGTGGGTGCCCACGGTCACCCGCAGTTGTGGGTCATTGAAAACTATTTTTAATAATGTTCGGGTTGCAGTCCATTCGGTCGTTTGTCATTTGAGATAAACATTAAAATAACCTGATAAATACACTTTATCACGTGGTCAGTATCCTACAGTATGGAGGGAGCAAGATAGAAAATAAAGTTGGGAGAGTGGAAGCTCTGGAAACATCCAAACAAAAACAGTAAGGTTTGGGTGATGGAGCGGCTCCCAGTGTTTTCATTTCCGTGGAAACCAGGTTCAAATGTCTGTTTGGGTGTTACAGGTTGTCGACCCCTGGTTTAGATGCTGCGTTAGCGTCGATAAGTTTTGAATGATGAAGTAGAACAAAAAGATTTTATCAACATACAACTTATGAGTAATGACATGGAATTTTAACACGGAAATAAATGCAGGTATGTGAGTAAGGTCATGTGATGTTCATAAAGACCATTGACTACTTTTTAAAAATGTGGGTCCAAAAGTGGGTTGGGTCCGTCCTTTTCAGATATATTTCTTGCGGTCTAAGTTGGGGGCAGGCTAGTTAAATGACGGTTGTGCGTCATTTATACATCAACCCGCACATCACTGAATGTGATGTATCCAGAGCAGCGAAAACAAGTCTAAACTAACGTCTATCTGGTTGTTGTAACATCCTATAGGCTAGGCTAATTAATGTTACAGGAATACTTCAGTATTTTTCACGTAAATTTGTTTGTCATCAGTGTCTTTACTCTGGTGCACCCACAGTGACTTACCCCTGACAGTGTCCTGTGAATCGAGTTCTCGTCGGGTTTTGGTCAAAGCTAAAGTAGTCCTGGCAGGTTTCCTGGGGTCAACAAAATAAAACATGTTTCTTCTCAAAACTATCACAGAACAAAAACTCACACCTTGTAATTGCGTGGAGCTACTTTCTCTCAATAGCGATCAGTGTGCGTTGCCACTGCTAACAGCTGTGCACCTGCACGTAGCATCCGCTAACACTGCTCAACAACTGTGCACGACTGTTAGCAATGACAATGCACACTGATCACTACTGAGCAGCCAATATACAGATATGAGTACTTAAAAGCAGAGCTTATATAATACTAAAATAGTTTGTTTTCTAACAGCCTTTTCATTAGTGCTGTAGAAACTGCAGCTTTTAGATATTCCACATCTATAACACATTCAATGAGGTTAGGTTTTTGTTTGAAAAAAAAATTGTACGCACATGAAAATAATAAAAGATTAATTCAATACTATTGAGAGCCCACACACTCCTTTTCAACAAAACAGAATAAGACATTTTCCCACTTGAACACAAAGTCTGGATCAATGGCTTAGCGTTAGGAACCTATGACGCCACGAAAGCCAAAACAAATGACTGATAGTTTCTCTTTCAGCCACAAAAAGAACACTTTATATAAATATATTTTTGAAATTTTATAAATAAACATTTTTTAGGATAAAATCCCGAATACAAATTTCTCAGATTTCCAGAAAGTGTTCCAAAAAAAAAAATCTTTTTGTCTCTGTTTTCTGTGTTCAGTGACACGGTTATCATCAGTGTTTTTAGATCAGCTGTGTCATGTCGTCATCGCTCTGTCTTCGTCATGGGAAAAAGGGTCTGTAGAAATTAATACTGGGTCATATTGAAGACAGTGTACTCCTAAGTTTTTATTTCCTAAATGTGTTGTGTACTTTTTGATTCGTATTCTGACAAATATCAAAGACACAGCACACTATCAGTACAAATAGAATCATTTTAGAGTTTGACAATATTTATTTTATTTTTATGCTCAACTACAACCGCAGACACATGCATGTCCCAAATATAAACGCATTACTGCACTGTGAATATGCTTCATTTTGTCCCATAAATGTCAGTTAGACAGAACCATAAGAATTCTGGGTAACACTTATTATACATACATACATACAATTCACTTTGTATTAACCATTTACTACCTATTTGTTAATGACTTATTCATACACAATTTTTGTTTGTTCTTCTTTTCTATGAACAAACCATTTGTAGCCATGTGAACTAGGGCATTAACAACTTACATTAGAGAGAGAGACTTGAGACCTGTCGACTCCTCCAAATTTAAGTCGATATTTTCCTTTATGCCCTAGTGTGAACAAATGCTTTCTGATAAATTGTGTCTAAGCAATACATTAATAAACATTAACAAATGGTTAATACATAGTGGATTGTGCGTCGGTATTATGAAGTGTTTCCAAATGCTGTAGTGAATGACTGTGTCGTGCTTTTCTTCTGGCGTTTCATTATTTCAGAGCAGAGTTTAGACTGAATGTTTTTTTTTTCTTTGCGTTTGTCTTCAGCTGATAATCGCACCAGGAAAAAAGTGGCACCCAATAAGAATAAGAGAGACTTCTCTGCGTTCAAACACGAGAGTGAATCTAAAGTCAAGATTTCGCCTCAGCTTCTTCTGGCGGCACATCGTTTCCTGGCAACAGGTGGGAACCACTCACTCATTGCATTTTTTTTTAATGTATTTATTTATCTATTTATTTATTTATTTATTTATTAGTCAGGGACAGTTCAGTCAGGCACAGTTGCAGTCTCTCAGCTAATGTGATGCAGATACAGTAGGGTTCTCACACTCATGTTCTTCATTTTCCACATTCAGCCTGATTTGATCTCCAATGGTCGGACCAGTAAAATGAAAACATAATAACCTATAAATAATGACAAAAACACATTTTTGTCATTGTTTTAGTGCAAAAGACTCCATTAAATTATGAAAATATTTTTTATAAATTATCCAAATGCAAAAAAGTTCAAGTTCAATTTCATCAGGAAAATCAGGTCAATTTTACCAATATTCTTCCTCAGTTTATCATTAGTCCATGTGTTTTATTATGGATCAGTTCTACAAAGACACTAAACTCTTAGTAACAGAAGCAGAAAATGGTTGAAATTGTGTCTAATTTTCTTTAGACATTTCAGGTTGTTCACATTTGTTGATTATGTTATTGGTTACAGGATAGTTTGTAAATGTTAATATTTTCATAATTTAATATTATTTTTTACAGTAAAACAGTGACAAAAATGTGAAGTTGTCATTATTTATAGGTAAAGAAAAAACTGAGAAGAAAATGTGGAGTCATTTATTTAACAGGTCATTATGCTCTTCATCCCACGGCTGCATTGGAACCACTGGCAGGTCGCATTTCGCCCCCGGACCACATGTTTAAGACTAGGGCATTAACAACTTCAGTTTTTTTTTAAAGTCTACTTATCCGTCAATAAGGCCAAACAAAATAATACGTGTGGTTCCGGTCACCCGACCGACCCAATTTTTTTATGACGAAAATGCCGACTATGTAGACATTTTATCAGTTTGTCAAAATAAATTAAATATAATGAACTGGCCGACTGCCGACTCTTATCTTCGAAATTCCCAATGACTGATGATGAGAGAATTTATTTCTCCCTATTTAGTCCGTATTCATGTTTACCAACATCTGTCACCTGTCTGACCACCGTGATTTATGACTAGCGACAAACGACGACCATATACATGGTGTCCATGTCCATCAAAACAACCCTCAATACATGTGATTGCTGCGCCAGTTTTGATTGGCTGTTGGCCTCTTGATGAATCTTTGGTACATGGTCTGTTAATTTCCCACTCACTTCACACTTGGTTTGTTTCAAAAACACCAGCGTTTCTTTATTAATTGGGAAGATGGTTTCATATCTTTATGGAGCATCTCTTGGTCACACAGACTTGTGTGCCTGGTGTGGGGAACCAAATACAAATCCTCTTCCAGAGCTAAAAAATAAATTTAAAACTGTACTCCTGCTCTGTCAAGATTGTGAGGAATGTCAAGAAGCCAGTAACAAAACAGCAGTATGGTAAGAGGAAATAAGTTGAACAGTAAATAGATAGCTGTATATGTCCACTAAAGCCTTCAATATTGGGGCCTTTATTTCATTGAAATAATATTTAGATGTGGATAGAATTTACATTTGTAGTTAAACTGTATTTTTGTTGAAAAAAAATCAATAAAAGACAAAATGTTGATGTCAAATCAGATTTTATTGTATTTCAATCATCTAAAATTCATTTATGCTCTCTTAAAACATTCTGTAAATATACATGTACATGTACATGGAAAATCTGAGGCAATGTGTTGATTTTCTAACTGCTGGAAAGAATAACTGATATTAAATCTGAATTTTTGGAGCTTCTTTTTAGAAGACGGGTATATAAAATTGTAAATAAAATAAAATATGGATGACCGACCTACCTACCCAATTTTTCCTATCCATGTGATGGGAACCACATATATTATTCTGTTTGGCCTAACATTGAAGTGGAGTCGACAAGGCATGATGATGTCATCACATTGTCAGCGGAGGAACAACAGACACACGTCTGTCCAGCAATGAGCAACTTGTATTAAAGTTCACTGTAACAATGTCCACTGACAAGACACAAGCATCAGCATTTTAACCTCAACAAAAGAAAGGCTAACGTTAGCAAAGAGTTTTTTGTTAAATTTAACTGAACATCGGTAGACTGAACATATGTCTGCATTTGGTCTGGACCCACGGCTCTAAAACTGGACTGTCCACACGTCTGTCATGGGTCCACACTTTTGACATTTCATCCAAAGGACAAATTGTAAAAAGTGAGGATGTGTGACAAACGTCCAGACAGTCCAGTTTTAGAGCTGTTGGTCTGGACAATATCTGAACATATGGTCACCCTACATACAGTAGGCCAAGACGCACACCACGCTTGTCCACATCATGTTTGGGAAAAAAGAGCACGTTGTCTTAAAGGGATAGTTCAGTATTTTCAGATGAATGTGTATGTCATTAGCATCTTTACTCTGCTGCACCCACAGTGACTTACCCCCGACATTGTCAATGCAATTCAATTTTGTTTTATAAAGCCCCAAATAACAACAATGTCGTCTCACAGGGCTTTACAAAAACACAATCAACCACAGAAATAGATAAAGTCCCAAGCATCCCCTGTCCTTAGACCCTCCTTCTCAGCTAGAAAAAAACTCCAAAACCCAGTGGGAAAAAATAAACCTTGAGGAGAAACACACTGAAGGACAGATCCACTTCCATGGACAGACAGACTGTAGATAAATGTCCATTTGTAGATGAAGGGGGAGGGGGTCCATCCATCAGACAGGTGAGGGTGGAGGTCTGGGGTCACAGGTCAGCACAGGACACAAGTAAGTCACTGCAGATCCTGTTGTCTATGGCTCCTTATGCAGATACTGCTGAGAGAGTTGACCCTCCCCCCAGAGGAGGGAGTGGGGAAAAGGGACACCATGTGACTAGCCATGAACAGACTTGGTATGTAGGATAGGTTTAAGAAATTACAAATACAAACACGAGAGAGAGAGAGAAAATAGAGGCACCGTGAACTCGACTTGCAATGTCTTGTGAGTTGAGTTCTGGTCTGGTTTTGGTCAAAGCGAATGTAGTCCGGGGTCAACAAAATAAAACGTGTTTCTTCTCAAAACAATATGTGTTGGAATGAGTGATTTATTTGCATGACAAAACCGTCATGGAACAAAAACTCACACCTCGTAATTGCTTGGAGCTACTTTCTCTCAAAAGTGTTTTCTTTTCTCCGTGACCGACTTCAACCATGTTAATGAGGCTCAGTGGTCGGCCAAGATTTTTTTTTAGCCATCCCTAATTGCTAAGGTTCAAATTCTTCATTTTTAAAGATATGCTATGGAGAGATCACAAAGCTTCCTCTTTATAACCTCCACTACAATGATAAAGAGTTTGTGCAGTGGAATGACTGATGTAGGATAGGTTTTTTTTGTTTATTTTTGGGGGGTATTCTAACCGAAGACAGAAAATTATGACTGGACAACATTGTTGCGGTCAACCGTCGGTCAACCCTATTAGCAATACAAGACTGAATTTATTATTGTTTTTTTACACCATATTTAGCAGCTTAATTTACTGTAACATGTAATGTTTTCTCTATGTGTGACGGTTTAAAATACATTTTTAACATAACATCACTTGACCTTGCAGTGTGACTCGTGTTTAAAAAGAGAAGTGACTGCAGCACTGTGCTCTGTAAATGACTGTGTGTGTGAGCCGACAAAGTAAGTGTTTTCTTTTCCCTGTGACCGACTTCAACTAGTTAATGCGGCTCTGTGATTTAAAAAAAATCTTTGCCATCCCTAATAGTGATCAATGTGCGTTGACATTGCTAACAGTTATGCGCCTTTCATCAGTTGTTCTGCAGTGTTTGCGGCTGCTACATGCAGGCTACCTTCACTTTGACCACCTCCCCCTGTGTTACCTGCAGCAGGTTTAGGTCTGACTGGTCTGTGTTTATGCACCAAGTAAAACGGAGAGAACGAATAACGTGTGACTTGTCGACTCCTCCAAATGTCGACTCGTGCTACAGGATTTGACGTTTCTGTTAATGCCCTATTTGAGACCCCTACCTTAACCAGAATGGAAAAGTGTTGAATGTTGGAGTCTACACTGAGGCGCATCATCTGCTCAGATCAGAAACACATGAGGAAACACTTGATATGATTTTACTAACTGGTCCAATTAGATGTGCATGTGTCATGTGTTTGAGTCAAGAGAAGAAACATGACGCTCTGAGAAAGAGTCTGCTGAAAGAGTTGGATCTTTTATTTCTGTATTTTACTTAAACCTGTGTGAAGAGCACAGTCACATGACTGAAACTGGCTACTGTTAGAACTACAGCTGAAGCTGAAAGAAAAGTCTGGAGTTTCTTATTTGGTTTAAAGAGCAAGCACTCTGATAAAAACTAACTGTACTGTAGTTAGTTAACCACATGAACTGTAGTTAGTTAACCACGTGTACTGTAGTTAGTTAAACAAATGTACTGTAGTTAGTTAACCACGTGAACTGTAGTTAGTTAACGACACGTACTGTAGTTAGTTAACCACACGTACTGTAGTTAGTTAACCACACGTACTGTAGTTAGTTAACCACATGTACTGTAGTTAGTTAACCACACGTACTGTAGTTAGTTAACCACATGTACTGTAGTTAGTTAATGACACGTACTGTAGTTAGTTAACCACATGTACTGTAGTTAGTTAACGACATGTACTGTAGTTAGTTAACCACATGTACTGTAGTTACTTAACCACGTGTACTGTAGTTAGTTAACCACGTGTACTGTAGTTAGTTAACGACACGTACTGTAGTTAGTTAACCACATGTACTGTAGTTACTTAACCACGTGTACTGTAGTTAGTTAACGACACGTACTGTAGTTAGTTAACCACATGTACTGTAGTTAGTTAATGACACATACTGTAGTTAGTTAACCACGTGAACTGTAGTTAGTTAACCACGTGTACTGTAGTTAGTTAACCACGTGTACTGTAGTTAGTTAACGACACGTACTGTAGTTAGTTAACCACATGTACTGTAGTTACTTAACCACGTGTACTGTAGTTAGTTAACGACACGTACTGTAGTTAGTTAACCACATGTACTGTAGTTAGTTAATGACACGTACTGTAGTTAGTTAACCACGTGAACTGTAGTTAGTTAACCACGTGAACTATAGTTAGTTAACCACGTGTACTGTAGTTAGTTAACGACACGTACTGTAGTTAGTTAACCACATGTACTGTAGTTAGTTAACGACACGTACTGTAGTTAGTTAACCCATGTACTGTAGTTAGTTAACCACATGGACTGTAGTTAATTAAACACATGAACTGTAATTAATTAAACACATGAACTGTAGTTAGTTAACCCATGTACTGTTGTTGGTTAACCACGTTTACACATTTCTTATTTTTAGTCAGGTTTTTTTTATGTCACGCCTCCCATGAAGTCCTCTGGTTCCCCGCCCCCAGGGAGGCCCACCGCATACAGTATATTCTTGACACCCCTGCTTTAACTCAGTGTCTTTCCAGCTGATTTCTTCATTTGTCTAAAAGACTCTTTCACAAATGCTGTTTTCTGTGTCTCCTGCAGAGGTCAGTTTGTTCCATCCGTCGCAGATCTCAGATAAAGTGCTTCTGCGAATTCTACGCCATCCCGACGTGATCCAGGAGATCAAGTTCAACGACAGCGACAAGCGCTCGCATCACCATTATGTCTACCAGCGGGGAAAGCCTGTCGACTACTTTGTCCTCATCCTGCAGGTACATGCTCCTAGATGTTTTATTAGTCAGTTTACCACATACGCACATATTCGTCTGTGGACATTAGCTTGTTCATTCCTATGGTTGATTGGGTCAAGCTGCTGCTTCATATTTTTCCCAAAAATGTAGCATCATGTGATGTTGTAACATGTTGATAACTGAAACAAACACAAAACAGGAAGTGGACGCCATTTTCTCCCAGTAGACATCCAGACTAGCCTAGCCGTGCTATCTCCATTCATTCCATGTATGGGTCTAGTGGTGCTTCATAGTCAGAGGAGGTCTAAACTGTTGATAGTTGAAACCAATGCAAAATAGGAAGTGGACACTAGGAATGGGCTTTATGGCCAAAAATGTATATCCTGGTATAATTTGAGCCACTGGAGGTATACAGTATATATCACAGTATAGTACATGAATAATGAATAAAGTATAAATGACAGCAGAACAGTTTGTTAGTGGTCATATAGCTCCAAATGCTGTCTTTTATATTTGTGCAGACTTTCTTCATATTCATTGCACAGCACATCTCAATGGTAGCAATCACTGTAGCAGTGCTTGGCATGCTAGCCTTAGCAAAATCACAAATGAAATTGTTTGTAACTCTGAACAGTCATTTTAGTTGCTAACACCATTCACATACCATGACTAATAGTAACTCAACTGGATATAGTAACATATAGTTATTTAGGCTGGTGCAGTGTGTTACATTTAAGGCAGTGTTAACGTTTAGCACAATTGTTTTGTTTTCATCATAATCTCTATGGCTGTCATGACTTTAGCTGTTAGCTAGTTAGCTCACTTTTCAGACACCCTGTATAGTAATTCCTGAATCGAAATTTGTTGGCATCACTTACCATTATAACCAATAGTACACGACATAAACTATATATTTTATATTTATACCTGAATAAAACAATGTTTCTGCGAACAAAACATTTAGGAAGACTGTGGTGCTATCTGTTTTTTAGAGACAACTGGTGGACATTCAAAACTTTGAATTACTGCCATCTACAGGATGGACGGTAGAACAGTATGGCAAAAATCTCTACCGTTGCCAAAAAAAAAATCATAATGTATGATACCTTGCATACCGCCAATTCCTAGTAGACGCCATTGTTTTCTTCCAGTAGACATCCAGATTTTAAGCGGCTGTTCTGTCCAATCAGAACCTTCTGTACCTCCAGCTCTGAAAGACCAATTAACTACAGCGAAATACACCCACAACTGGTAGAGCGGGTTGTCCAATGGTCGAAAGGTTAGCGGTTCGCAGTTAGCTGGACAGCTCTGTTTGTCCACATGTTGAAGTGTCCTTGGGCAAAGACATTGAACCCTTCGTTAGTCTCCCAGTAGGACTGACAGAACCTTAGGAACCTACTGGTGTATGAGTGTGTGTGAATGGGTGAATGTGAGGCTAATGTAAAGAGCTTTGAACCATGACGGTGGAACAGAACTATAGAAGTGAAGAACATTTACCATTCCATTTACACCTGCTTCAATGGCACATTAATCAATACATGAGTAAAAACATCAATATAAATATACTGGAGTTAGCATAATTGCTAAATTTCATCCCTTGTCCTAAGGTAGGTAGACAACAATAAAACAAACATTACCACATGGCCAAAGATGTAGACATAAAAACCAATACATCACAAATAAAAAATACATACAGAAGATAAACAATAAAACCATGTCCACACTATCTAGTGGAGATTAAAATGATTAATGTGAGCATGTTTGATTTGTTTTCAGCCACAGTTTAACAGTCAGCTTGAAGGTGCTGATGTTTTCAGGAGCTTCCAGGGCTGTGCTAGGCTAATGGACGCCACCATTTGTCTGAATTAGGTTCTACACCATTTCACTTCTGTGCTCTTGTGTTTATTCGTGAAAATGTTTTCCTTCGCCAAGGAGGTATTCCAATCAATCAAGTCAGTCTGCTTGTCCGTCAGCAGGATAACACAAAAAGTTCTCAACAGATTTTGATGAAACTTTCAGGAATGATAGGTAATGGTTCAAGGAAGAACCCATTAGATTTTGAGCAATAAAGGTCAAGGTCATACTAAAGGTCAACAGCTAAAACACATCAGTGGTGATATTTCAAGATTCAGACAAGATAGAATCTGGTGGGGGGTTTTTTCATTCACATGGTCTCACCTTCAGACATCAGATGGGTCAACACCTATGGCAGAGTCCTGCACCGTTCTGATTTTGACAAACCGCAACCACCCGTACCGGTCATGTTCACACCCGTATCCGACCCGTTTTCCGACAAAAAAAAAATTACAAATCCGCACCCGAACCGACCCGCTATAAATGAACCCGATATCCGACCCGAACCCGGAAGAAAATGTCAGCTTAAATAAAATGTCAAACTTAAATACAAACATTTATTGCCACGAATATACTGAACAGTGACATAGCCAAGGCAGAGCCAAATAAAAATGTTGTTAAACAGGAGCAGACAAATAATAAATTCAAAAACTATTTTTCTACGTGAGCTCACGTGCACACACACACGCACACAGACACACACATACACACACACACACGCTTGAAAAACGCATCAAGAAGGAAGCCGACAGGAGGCAGCTATACAAGTCCAAACTAAAGAACAGTTTTTAGCCTATGAACCGTAAATTAGACCCGCGATCACCCACGTCCGACCCGAACCGAACCCGTATCCGACACAGCACAACATTTTTCACCCGTTTCGTGAAAATATGCGGTTCACCCACGGGTCACCCGAACCCGTGCAGGACTCTGACCTATGGCTCCATCACATCATGTTTCGACGTCGAGCCAATGGTCTTGTCTCGTCATCTGAATCTGCTTTATCCTCACTAGGGTGGCAGGCATCACTGGGGACCTAATCCAGCTACAATGGGTGAAGGTGGAGTACACCCTGTAGACCAGGGTGTACCCCAGTTCACTCCAGGTAATCTCAGGGCTGAACATATACAGTATATAGACAATCACTCCCACAATTAACCTATCAGTGCATGTCTTTGGATGGTGGGAGTAAACGCAGACATGGGGAGAACATGCAAACTCCACACAGAAAGGCCTGGTGTGGGGTTCGAACCAGGGTCCTTCTGTCTGTGAGCTGAGAGTGCTAACCACTGCACCACCGTGCCGCCACACAAGCCAATGGTGTATTTGTAAACTTTGTGACCTTGACCTTAAATCTGGTTTATTGACACATTTTATCTAATCTGACAATAGACTGTGCTTCATATTAGTTAACAGATCAGAAATATGCAATGTGGTTGTTACGCGACGTTGCATGACATCACAGCGATATTGCAGTGATATCATAAGTAATCAAATATTGAAATGGCACATACACTGAACCGAGGACCCTCTTAGGGACTCCTATTGATCCATATAATAAAACCTCGAGCGAACAAGGAAATGGCGTAATGAAAAATAATATCCTGCTTTGGATTTAACATGGAAAATCCCATTTGAACCATGTTTTATCAATTTTCTCAGCATCATAGAATGTCCAAGGTTTTTTAATAATTAGTTTAATCAAAAATGACTGAAAAGTGAAGCCTTTGGCGGAGGTCTGCCGTCTCTGATTGACTTTTTTCTTTATGAAATCCTGTAACATGTCTGTGTAAACATGAAGAAAATAGCTTTAATTTTGAATCTTTTTTATTCTGAATAAATAATTCATAATAGAAAACATCAGGTAAATTTAGCTGTAGGTGGAGTTTGCAGGTCCTTATGGGGACACTCTTCACTCCTGAGGCTCATTATAGAACATTTTGATGATGTGTCAGTTATCAATATAGACACAGTTTCAGCTTGTGTTTGTGTTGACAGACTTTAAACATCACTACCTCTCTCTCTCTCTCTCTCTCTCTCTCTCTCTCTCTGTCTGTGAACATGTTCATCTCAGATGGTGGGAAGTGATGCCTCATGGTCCTTTTTCACACACTTCTACTTCCCACACGTCACTTCTGTCTTTGTCCTCAAACAGTCATTAGCTGCGTCTGTTAATCCCTGGATCATTTCCACTGGTTATAGTGAGATCTTCCCCCTGGGAGGCCGGATGTTCAGGGTGTTTTTGAAGACCACACATGTGGAATAATCCGCTCAGAGCTTTTTGTAGGGCGTGGCATTCAGTGTCAGCGTTTGAGGGTGGGAATTTTCCACCTCTGCTGTGTGTGGAGGAGCTGCTGAACAGTGTTAGAAAAGCAGCAGGTGGAGTCGCGTGTCTTCTGATGTAGACTGTAGACTTCCTGTCCCCAAATAATATTTAATTTAGGAAAGATATTTTTATTTTTATACCTGACCTTTAGCAGGATATTTACTTTAGGCATTCATGCATATTTTATCAGTCATTCCAGATACTCTGCAGACGAATGAATTATTAATGTCCAGTGTCTGAGAAGAGTCAAACATTTATCCTGTTTACATCAGTTTTATCTCTGTTTAATCCAGGATAAAGGTTCATTTCTCTTTCAGATTAACCTTGTAAACACCTGATTCCAGTTAAAAATGATAATTCACATTTGAACTGAATTCAGAATAAAGTCGCTGGTTTGTTCTGATCTTAATTCTGTATACAATAATTCCTCTGACATGGAAACACGTTGTTCCTCTAACATTATTCCTGTCATTCTGCACATGCTCCTAGTCTCGTTACGCACATATTTGATGTTGATGACGGGCATATTACGCTGTGGGCAGTAGTTTGTTGATTTCTGTGGTTGATTGGGTCGAGCTGCTGGTTCATAATTATCCCCAAAATAAAGTCAAACATCACATGCAGTAACATGTGATGTTGTAACAGGTTGATAATTGAAGCAAACACAAAACAGGAAGTGGACGCCATTATTTTCTTCCAGTAGACATCCAGACTAGCCTAGCCATGCTATCTCTATTCATTCCATGTATGGGTCTAGTGGTGCTTCACAGTCAGGGGAGGCGGGGCTAAAAGGTTGTCTTTCAAATCCCTCTGTATGCAATCGGACGGTACTACAACCAATCAGCAAAATCTTTAAGATGACGTAGTTAGAGCGCTGGAAAGTTGACGGAGAAGTCCGGAGAAAGTTAGGAATAGTGCTAGTTCAGAGCCGTAGAAAATGTCAGATTATTTGCTACTAATGTGTTGTAGAAGTGGGTGAAAGCAGTTAGAAAGACTATAATAATTATTTGGGGCTGTTTTGGAAGTGTTTACTGGCACCTGTGAGTATGATAATGATAATGGTGTCAGTTGTTACTGCTGGTGGAATTAGTTAAACCCAGTTTCAGGTGGAGCAGACAGTCTGCCACTGTAGTGATTTGTTTCATGCTAACACAGGACACACCAATCAACACCCAGCAAGATATATTATTATTACTGTCAGTCATTTATCCCACACTCAAATGTCACTTCTTTCAGACTTGAATGCATGAAAAGCAGGAAACTGGGCAATGTGGCTCCGCCTACTAAACTACAGCTAACAACAAACAAACCAAAAATGAAAAGTGTCTAAAAGTGAAGTGATAAAACTGAACAGTGGATGAACCAGATAGTAATGTAGACTACAGTCATTAAGATTGGTATAATGTTCAGTTGAAGGTGAATCAGATGTTCCACCTGTTAATTCATAAAATTACGGACTTGCTGTGGCTGCAACAATGACAAAAATGTCCACGAATTCCTGGGGGACTGAAGGGTACTGAACTGAAGCAATGAAATGAGTTTAATATCTTTGTTGTTGTTTGTTGTAATAGTGTAACACTTTGCACTGTAATCCACCATTGTACAGGAAAGTCACCCTCCAAATGTTGGATCCTTTGGTGGAGTTGTGCAGGTGTTAGGTGTTCCACAGTCAAACAGGACACACTACAGACACACATCTGTTGCATTGTAGATAGATGATCAAGCTGAATCCTGACCAAACATGCTCTGATATAAAAACGCCTGCAGACATGAGGAGGATAAAGGTGAAGCATGGAGGGTTTGGGTGGGAGGGGGGTGCTACCTAAACCTGTTACTGAACATTACAGCATCACAGGCGTTG
Source organism: Siphamia tubifer (assembly GCA_020466265.1). Lineage (NCBI taxonomy): Eukaryota > Metazoa > Chordata > Actinopteri > Kurtiformes > Apogonidae > Siphamia > Siphamia tubifer. The sequence continues at coordinate 3,979,443 of CM035791.1, forward strand.
ATACCAAAACTAATGACGACACTGCTGATCATTAAAAATAACTTTTATCTCCTTGGAGAGTTTCATATTTTCACTAACAAACAGCTACAGCTGGTGTTTACTAGTACAGTTAAACTTGTAAACCATGAATGCCGAGGGAAATGAGATGGTTTAGTCTTTATGACAACTGGTTGAAAACTGTCCTTGAGCTCATTTCATCTGCTCCATTAGTGATACAAGTCTGCTCTTATCAAATACTTAAATTTTTTGTTTCATTCAGAGTTTATTTAAAGGGATAGTTCAGTATTTTTTACATGAATGTGTATGCCCAGTTCTGGTCTGGTTTTCGTCAAAACCAAAGTAGTCCCGGCAGGTTTCCTGGGGTCAACAAAATAATGCTACATTTATACGGAGACAATGAAAACAGAAGACGCAAAAGTGGTGTCTCGTCTTCAGTGTTTCTTTCATGTTTAGATGAGCGTATTCAAAAGGAAATACTTGTTTATACGAAGACGCAACAGTTGGTGAAATACGATTGGATAGTCCTGCCAGGCCAACTATGTGGTACTGTGATAGACCGCCGACATGTCCTTTTCTGTTTTTGAAGTATGCAATTGTACATTTGTCTCTGTTCAGGTATGCCTGTAATGTCTGTACAATAATTGAAATGACTCCTGTACATTTATTAGAGCTGATAATGCTAATGCTAATGCAGCTGGAAGATCCCACATGTTTGTTGCTTTACCTGCTCAGTGTATGAATGTAACATGAAAGTGTATGTGACGTAAAGATGGACGCAACGTGAACATGTGCGTTTCTTAGACGGAGATGCGACCCAGCGTGTCTTCAATACGTCCCATTGCAGAAGGAGTCTGAAGTATTGTATTTATTTTGATGTATTTAATTATTTTATTTTGATTATTGTTATTATTTTATTTTGATTTTTGTTATTATTTTGTTTTATTTTTTAACTGTACCTACAAATGCAGGATAATGGGGTTCTGATGTAAAGCACTTTGACATGCACCGTGTATGAAAAGATAGAAATAAAGTTTGATAGATTGATTGATTAGGGTAGCATGGTGGTGCTGTGGTTAGCACTTGTGCCTCACAACAACAAGGTCCCTGGTTCTATTCCCACACCAGACCTTTCTATGTGGAGTTTACATGTTCTCCTCGTGTCTGCGTGGGTTTTCTCCAGGTACTCTGGCTCCTCCCACCATCCAAACACATGCACTGATAGGTTAACTGGTTAACTGGTTAATCTAAATTGTCCATAGGTGTGAATGTGACAGTGATTGTTTGTCTATATATGTTCAGCCCTGAGATGAACTGGAGACTCATACAGGGTGTACTTCGCCTTCACCCATTGGAGCTGGATTTGGCACCAGTGACCCCTGTGACCCTAGTGAGGATAAAGCGGGTTCAGATGATGAGTGAGTGAGTTAGATTGATGAGCAGCAGAATCATCCCAGGCAGACCTTTGAGTGTCCTCCTTCCACTCCTGTTCTGTTTTCCTGCTCATCTCCAGCAGTTTGTTTATCAGCCCAGTGATTCATGTGTCTGTAAAGATGCTGTGTGCTTTTCATTATGTAGACTCTGAGCCCTGGAGGTCAAAGGGCACTGAAGGATTCACAGGCTTCCAGTGAAATGTCAGGGAAAAAAGCAGACAGACTTTTTTCTGTGACAAATATGTGGACTTGTGTGATTTAACAGAGGAAATGATGTTCCACTCACAACTATGTGTTTTATTTAATATTGGAACACAACACTGTTTTTACTGTCCTTTATATGGCATCCTGTAGACAGGCAGAATGACAGACAGACAGGCAGGCAGACACACAGACAGACTCTCTCTCTTTGGCTCCACCATAAAATAATCAATAATCTTCAACAATTTTATATATATATATATATATAATTCCTGCTCAGTCCTGGAAGGACCTTACTACTCCCACCACCACCTATGGGTGTCATCTCCTCTCCATCTTTTCCAGTTTCTCTCAGCTGATTCTTGGGAACACACTGACATTAAAAACACTTTAGTTTTAATAATGATGTGAAGGTTTGTTCATGTAAACATCAGTGTTGTCATCAGATTCCAGAGTGATGACATCAGCAACTGTTCCTGTGTGTGTGTGAGAACATGGACCACAGTAGAAGATATGTGTGTGTGTGTGTGTGTGTGTGTGTGTGTGTGTGTGTGTGTGTGTGTGTGTGTGTGTGTGTGTGTGTGTGTGTGGACTCTTCTGGGTTCACTACAGAGGGAACATGTGATGCAGTGTCTGAATGTTTTATCTTCCTACTGTCTGAAGGATCAGTGTGAGGTTGAAGGTTGACTTCAGTATTAACTCTGTGTGTAAAACTGCAGGTAAATAACTGACTGCAGATCAGCCAGAGTCACTGGAATAGAAAGACTGTGTTTGTGACACAGTGTGAACACAGCTTTAGCTCAGGGTATGATCACAGTGACTCACTGTGTGTGTGTGTGTGTGTGTGTGTGTGTCAGTGACTTTGCAGAAACTGTTGGAGGAAACAGTTCACATTAACCATTAACTGATTCATTTTTACAGCAAACGTGCGCTCACACACTGAACACACTATAGCACAACTACACAACCACAGGCAGTGTGTGGTTGTGTGTGTGTTCAACCGTTTGGTTTTGTGAACAAACCCGTGACTGTCATTCATCAGTTGTCAGCAGGAGCTCATCACATGTAAACACACACATATATAAACACACACACACGTATAAACACACTTAGATTAACATGTTTCCATTAAACATGAATGATATTTCATATTTTCAAATTCACTCTACCAACTGAGCCACCAGCTGTGGTTCAGTTGGTAGTGCAGGTCGTCTAATGACTGAAGGGTTGTTGGTTTGGGTCCTGGCTCTGTCTGTCCACATGTCCAAGTGTCCTTGAGCAAAGACACTGAACCCTTTGTTAGTCTCTCAGTAGGACTGACAGAACCTTAGAAACCTACTGGTGTATGAGTGTGTGTGAATGGGTGAATGTGAGGCTAATGTAAAGAGCTTTGAACCATGAAGGTTGAAAAGAACTATAATCCACAGCAACACTTTAAAACAATTAAAAAGGGTAATAGTTTGACAGGTGTAGGTGTAAGTATATATAAGTATAGTAGTATATATATATTTATAAGGTGGTGTTTTTATCACTCTACACCATAAACATGGTGACATAAACATTTACACACACACACACATGACACAAGCATCACTGGACCTTATACATGGATCTGGCATCATCTATAAGCAAAGTCAGGGTGTGAATGTAGAGTATTGGTTCATTGTCAGATCCTGTAAAGCAGGTATAAGCAGAGGAGGGGCCACTGTGACCCCCCATCCCTTTGTTTCTGTTCTTTCTCCTTCTTCCCCACACCTTGTTTTCAACCACATGAGTCAGACTGGTTTAGTTCAGTTCCACATTCAGACCAATATGATCTGAACTGGTAGCCGAGCCTAGCCTAGCCATGCTATCGCTATTCGTTACACAGGGTTCATACTTTTGAAAAAAACCCGGAAAAGTTTTGGAATATGAAAAATGCAAATTCCAGGCCTGGAAAGGATTTTGGAAAAGTAAAGAGACCCAGAAATTTTTGAAAAGTCATGGATATTTTCTTACACTGCATAATAATGTGGGATTAATAATAAAAAAAAGTGAATGAGTGAATAAAAAGTGTATTTCACGTTGTCGTAACCTTAATGGGGGGGGTCGTTGGTTGCAGAGTATGTTGGATTATCCAGATCTACCTGTCGGCAGAATGTCTGTGTCGTGTCTTAATGAAGGATGAAAGGTTTTCACACAATGTCTGCTGGCCTTTCATTAGCATGTGACCTTCAGTGAAGTCACATGACCTCCGGTTCTAGCCTGTGGGTCTACTGAGCACGTGTGAAGGTGTGGAAGTGGACGTCCAACATGCTCCGACACTTTCAACTCAATGACATTAAAACAATTTCAGCTCAGACACTGAAAAACTGAACTGGAATATACACTAGTCCTGTTTACAGGAGACTTTTTATTCCTGTTTAATCCAGAATAAAAGTTAATTCCCCTTCCAGATGGACCATATAAACAGCTAATTGTAGTTGAAAATTATAATTGACAAACTGAATTCAGAATAAAGTCATTGGTTTATTCTGATCTTAATTCGGTATTGAATAATTCCTCTGACATGGAAACACTTTATCCTCTTGAACATTATTCCTGTTGTTCTGCACATGCTCCTGGTCTGGACGCTATGATGCACATATTTCGCATTGATGACACATACATAAATAAATAATGAATAAATAACATCAATTATTAAAAGAAAATAGATTCAAATATATGTTTTTTTTAAAAAAATAAATAAATAAACACATCTTCAAACCTTTGAAAAATTTATACATATATATCAATTTTTTTTAAAAGTTTTTTTAAACTGTCCTGTTTTTTCCTGGTTAAATAAGTATTATTTCATCCATGGCAATAAAAGATGCAGTTGTACTTTTTAATTTCTGACAATTGAGAAGTTGTAACTTTTTAATTTTACTTCAGTAAAAGAGCTGAATCAGTGCTTCTACTTTTACCAGAGTATTTTTTCACACAAGTAGCTGTACTTCTACTTAAGTACAAGTACACACACACACACACACACACCAAATCCACAGAATGACAGAATGAGTGAGATCTTGTTCAGTAAAACAGGAAGTCCTTCACAGTTCAACAGGAAGCACCAGGTCATTAAGCAACAGTTGAGTTTGGAAACACGACACTGACTGTCATGTGACATATCTTCAGTCAAACATGGGATTGACAACAGCCTTATACATATATATATATATATATATATATATATATATATATATATATATATATATATATATATATATATATATATATATATATATATATATATATATATATATATATATATATATATATATAAAATAAATGTTCCCCTCGCCCCACGTGGGCGGTGTCTCCTTTAGGCTCGGGTCCTCTACCAGAGGCCTGGGAGCCTGAGGGTTCTGCGCAGGATCTTAGCTGTTCCTAGCATTGCGCTCTTTTGTACACAGATCTCTGATGTTGTTCCTGGTATCTGCTGGAGCCATTCTCCCAGCTTGGGGTTCACTGCCCCTAGTGCTCCGATCACTACTGGTACCACTGTTGCCTTCACACTCCACATTTTCTCTAACTCCTCTTTCAGCCCTTGGTATTTCTCAAGCTTCTCATGTTCTTTCTTTCTGATGTTGCTATCACTGGGGACTGCTACATCTATCACCACCACTGTCTTCTCATGTTTATCCACCACCACTATGTCAGGCTGATCGGCCATCACTATCTTGTCAGTCTGGATCTGGAAGTCCCACAGGACCTTGGCCTGTTTGTTCTCTGTCACCTTTGGGGGGTTCTCCCATGTTGACCCTGGGACCTCCAGTCCATACTCTTTACAGATGTTCCTGTACAGTATGCCTGCTACCTGGTTATGTCTCTCCATGTATGCCTTGCCTGCCAGCATCTTACACCCTGCTGTGATGTGCTGGACTGTTTCAGGGGCTTCTCTACACAGCCTACACCTGGGGTCCTGTCTGATGTGGTAGACCCCGGCCTCTATTGCTCTGGTGTTCAGGGCTTGTTCTTATGCAGCCATGAGTAGTGCCTCTGTGCTGTCCTTTAGTCCAGCCTTTTCCAGCCACTGGTATGTCTTTTCCATATCAGCCACTTCCTCAATTTGCCGATGGTACACGCCATGCAAGGGTTTGTCCTTCCATGATAGCCCCTCTGGTTCCTCGACCTTACTGGGCTTTTGTTACCTGAGGCATTCACTTAGCAGTTGGTCATTGGGGGCCATTTTCTTGGTGTATTCCTGGAGGTTCGCTGTTTCCTCCTGGACAGTAGTTCTGACACTTACTAGTCCTCGGCCCCCTTCCTTTCGCTTAGTGTACAGCCTCAGGACACTGGACTTGGGGTGGAACCCTCCATGCATGGTAAGGAGTTTACTTGTCTTGATATCAGTGGCTTGTATCTCTTCCAGTGGCCAGGATATTATCCCAGCTGGGTATCTGATTACTGGCAGGGCATAGGTGTTAATGGCTTGGATCTTATTTTTGCCGTTCAGCTGACTTTTCAGGACTTGCCTTACCCTCTGTAGGTATTTGGCTGTGGCTGACTTCCCAGCTGCCTCCTCATGATTACCATTTGTCTGTGGGATCCCTAGGTATTTGTAACTTTCCTGCACATCTGTGATATTCCCTTCAGGTAGGTCAACCCCTTCAGTTGTGATCACCTTTCCTCTTCTAGATATCATCCGCCCACATTTATCTAGTCCGAATGACATCCCAATGTCTTTGCTGTAGATCCGGGTGAGGTGAATTAGGGAATCAATGTCACGCTCATTCTTGGCATACAGCTTGATGTCATCCATGTAGAGGAGGTGGTTGATGGATGTTCCACCTCGGAACTGGTATCCGAAGCCACTCTTTGAGATGATCTGGCTGAGGGGGTTTAGGCCTATGCAGAACAGCAGGGGGGATAGAGCATCTCCTTGGTAAATGCCGCATCTGATGCTCACTTGTGCAATTGGCTTTGAGTTGGCCTCCAGAGTCGTCTTCCACAGCCTCATTGAGTTCTGGATGAACTCTCTTAGTGTCCTGTTGATGTTATACAGTTTTAAGCATTCCAGTATCCATGTATGTGGCATTGAGTCATAGGCTTTCTTGTAGTCAATCCAGGCAGTGCACAGGTTGGTGTTCCTCATCTTGCAATCTCGGGCAATTGTCCTGTCAACCAGTAGCTGGTGTTTGGCTCCCCTGGTGTTGTTGCCTATTCCTTTCTGTGCTCTGCTCATGTATTGCTCCATGTGCCAACTCATCTTAGTCGCTATGATGCCTGATAGAAGCGTCCATGTGGTGCTGAGGCAGGTTATAGGCCGGTAGTTAGATGGTATTGTTCCCTTCTGGGGGTCCTTCATTATGAGGACTGTCCGGCCCTGGGTTAGCCACTCTGGGTGGTTTCCTGATATCAGCAGCAGGTTCATCTGTGCTGCTAGGCGTTCATGGAGTGCTGTCGGTTTCTTAAGCCAGTAGGTATGAATCATGTCGGGCCCTGGTGCTGTCCAGCTCTTCATTTTGGACACTCTGGTTTGGATGTCTGCTAGTGTGATGACTACTGGGTCTTGTTCTGGGAGTTGGCTGTGCTCTGCCTGTAAGTCTGTCAGCCATTGGGCATTGGTGTTATGTGTTACCTCCTTCTCCCAGATGCTCTTCCAGTATTGCTCAGTCTCAGCCCTAGGTGGGTCCGTTGTCACCTTGCCCCCCTGCCATTGAGAGTAGACCTTAGCTGGGTTGGTGGAGAACACCTGGTTTATTCTCCTGGCCTCTACCTCTCTTGTGTATCTCTTTAGGCGGGTAGCTAGTGCTGTGAGCCTTTGCTTAGCAGTCTCCAGTCCCTTACCTGTGGACAGGAGAAGGCTAGAGGCAAAGATATATATATATATATATATATATATATTGCTTGCGTTTGCTATTAATGAATTTCATCTCATATTCCTAATGCTCAAATTCATAAAGATGTTCTATGGACAGATCACAAAGCTTCCTCTTTATAACCTACACTACAATGATAAAGAGTTTGTGCTGTGGAATTTTGTTTTTTAACTGAAAAGAAAATAATGACCAGACAACACTGATGCAGTCAACCATCGGTCATCGGTTAACATCCCGAGTTAACTTGTCAATCAAACTTACACCTACATTCTGTCAAAAAGCCAACAAAGAAGACAGGCAGTTTTTTTTTTATTCTTCAAAATTCTTCATTCTTTCAAAACTGTTCTGTGCATCTGTTAAAGAATCAATATGCAGTAGTTTCCATAACACCATTGAAACTACAGAATCGTAGCCCAGTTCAGTCTCCTCCATGCTAGCCACCATGTTTTTCAAAGCTACTGTGTGGACAGTCTTCCTGTTTTCTCCCTGGCCGCTCTATGATTACATCATAACTGTTAAAATCACGCCCACTGATCCTGATTGGTTCGTCCACAATTTTGCTTGAACAACAGAATGTCTACGGTGGTTTACCAGACCCTCGTGTGAAGCTCATGAAGCTGAGCGGAAACACACATGGATCGGTGAAAGCCAGGCTAAGGCAATTGGGCCTATTTGGGGAAACGGTCCAGGGACGTTTTTTGGTCCCAGTCCGTTCCTGGTTAGGGTTAAATCAAACGTGAGTTTGACAGGCCTGGAGTGTAGTATCATTTGGGGGTGGGTGGTGGGGGGTATAGATGTGCTGCAGCAGGAGGTGAGGCCTCAGTGTTGGTTCAGAGCGTTGGCCTGAATCAGTCACTGGAATGTGTGAACTGCAGCAACAACACAGCACAGTTAATCCACACCATCACCCCCACCGCCTCCATCCTACCATCCTCCGATAACCCCCCCACCCCCCCTTAGGGAGTGGGCTGATGAAAACAGAACAGGTGGTAAAATAAAAGCAGACAAGGAGAGGGCAAACAAGACAGTGTAGGGAGGTGTTTGTGTCCCACGGCAACACTGAAATATTCAGTCCAAGTGACGTTTGGCTGAAAATAGATATTCACTGTCGAATGTTCTACAACACCAATGTCAAAGTCATGTTAGCTCAGAGGCCATATACCATACGATCTGAAGTGAAAATCAGTGAAATAATAACATAATAATATAGAAATAATGTTAAATATTATCTACAGCCAAACCAATTAAACAATAGCATAATATAATATATTAATAATGTTAAATGTTTCCTGAAGTGAAGCCAAACCAGTGAAATAATAAGATAATAATACATAAATAACGTTAAATCCAAACTTTTCTCTATATTTTACAGTGAAAAAAGTCAAATTAAACAATATTTTTTATATCAACAGATAAGCCCTTCAAACACTGGTTTCTTTTTCCCACTTTCCACATGTTCATTATAACTTACAGATCACAGTGGATCAAATACAAACACACAAAACATTTAGAATCAGGCAGAATATTCTTAAAATTGCACTGACTTCAAACACTTCAGGTTCTTCATATTTGTGCAGATTATTTATATTTTTAGCAAAATTCTATTTTGTTCTAGTGTAAATATGTGAAAATATTAACATTTACAAAGACATACATTTGGAGTTGTGAGTATTCATAGATTATTGATAGTATTTTACTAGTTCTGACCCACTGCAGACTGAATTGGAACCTGAACTAAAGTGATGATTATTATTATCTTAATATCTATTTTTACTTTTCATACCCAGGGCCAGACTGGACCCTTGGGCGGGCTGTATTTGGCCCCCGGGCCGCATGTTTGACACCTGTGCTCTACTCACTTCCACTCTTCATCCTGCTGCTGCCTCACATTTCAGGAGTTTATTAGTATAGACCCAGAAAAGTGGAGGATCCAGAGTGCAGGTCACATGTTCATAACCTGTGCCAATGCTGCCCCCCACAGGACACTTATGGAATTACATTAATAACTAGTATTCAGAAAATGCCTAATCTCACCCTTATTTTGTCACAATCTCAAGTTACTATGACAACCTGTTCTTGAATTAGAGCCCATAATGTGATTTGGATCTTTCTGTTAAATGCGACCTTGACCTTTGACCTTTTGCAATATTAATAATTTGGTTATATGTATATATGCGTCAGTGTGTGTAATATTGTGATAATATATCCAGTATTGATAAAGTTATAGTGTGATATGTCTATGTTTGACACACACGGTGTTACACAAGTCACCTTTGACCTCCAGAGATCTCAAAGACTATTGGTTGTAGGTGATAACACCAATTATGAGAATTGTACACATGTTCATTCCACATCGTTTGGTACCAATCTGAAAGTTCTGTGACCCTCTGTTCTTACGTTATAGCTGGTAATCTAATTTTGACCTTTTAATTAGCTGTGACCTTGACCTTTGACCTCTCCTCAAATGGATCATTGGTTGGGATGCGCATTAGCAATATGTATATGTCCATGTAATTTCATGGTGATATGTCAAGTGTTCATTGAGTTATAGCATATGTCTCTGCACACACACACACACACACACATACACACACACACACACACAGTGATTACAATAATCTCTCTCTCAACCAATGTTGGGTGAGATTAAAAAAAACAAAAACTTCCCTTCCATCCTTCAGCGTTCACCTCGGTCACACACTTATTATTAGTGCTTTGACCCTTTTGAAGATGTTCTATATGAACATTAGATAACATAAAATTAATACAACACTGGATATACTGCTTTTTCTGACCTTTATGCTGGTCCAAGCAAAGCCACTCTGGGCCTGGTTAACCTTTGACCCTGTGGCCCACAGTCATATACTATATATATATATATATATATATATATATATATATATATATACATACATACATACATATGCACACACACACACACACACACATATATATATATATATATATATATATATATATATACATACATACATACATACATACATATACACACACACACGCACACACACGCACACACATACACACACACGTCAACTTATGAAATTAATTTGTTCCACAAGTGTTTTCGTACAGTGAATTTCTTGTCAATAGTCGTATTTTATATGTAAAAGGTCTGATTCGTTCCAAGGCCCCAAATACTACCCCTCAAATACTTTCAAATGTGTAAAAGTATACACATTTTGCATGAAATATGTGTCAAAAGTAAAAGAAAATGTAGATTTTAGTTGTAATTTATTGCACACACAGGGTTCCTGTTGATCCTTGAAAAGTCTTAAAAGGCATTGAATTCATTGTCCTAAAATAAGGCCTTAATTGTCATTAAAATGTCTTAAACAGAATTTTCAAAAGTCTTAAAAGTTTTGACACGTTAGTACGATTTATGTTAGTTTGAAATAAAAAGTATTTGGTCACATTTAGGCTATTTATATGACAAACATAATGTAGGGACAGTAAAAGATGAGGACACATCATTCTGTGGGTGTAGTATTCCTCTAACTATACTGACGTTAAGTGTGTGTTTATATGGTGTGTGTGTGTGTGTGTGTGTGTGTGTGTTATATGTTCGAAATTTCAAAATTATGCTTCTTGATGCAAATGGTTCGTGTAGTGTTTTTTTTTTTTTCTATTTTAATTCATTGTCAGCTTGGTTTGAAATTTAATTTCAAACGGCATTAAAAAAAGTCTTATAAAGTCTTGAATTTAACTGTAGGAACCCTGCACACACACAGATTAAATCCACATTGGTCACACACAAAGTGATTACAATAACATTGGTTGTGTGAGATTAATTAACTGACAAAATAATTAGTAACATCAACAAAGGAAATCACTCGATCAAGAAAAAATAACAAAATAAAAAACTAAATTTAGAAAAATAAACAAAATGAACAGAACGAATAAATAATTATCAATTACATGGAAAAAATATACTAAAAAAGAAAAGAAAAAAGAGGAGTAGTGTTGAAATGTGGTCAGAGCAGAGTTTGTTTTTGACGCTTGTTCCATCAACTAAACTCAGTAAAAACAGGAAAAAGGAAAAGGCTTGAATTTCTGTGAACATTTAAACTAGGTCTATGCACTTGTCTCTGGGTGCTAATGATGTCGTCAGTCAGGTTAGTGATCAGCTGTGAGCCTCCATCAAACATGGCAGAAATATGTGTTGAAGGGTAATTAGTTCCACTAATGCACAGGTATACATGAACCCACAAATACACTGAGGGAACTTATGGGGACGCTGTAGGTCATATTTGGACGAGAACAGATGAAGAAGATGAATAAAAACAATTTAAGCCAGACGCACAAACACAGACAAGAGAAAAGAATGACAGAAAGTTGAGCTGAGGACAGTGGACGCCATGACTGGAGTGATTCTACAAAGATATTATTGAGGAAAGTGTCACTGGACATGGTTTGTGTGGCAGTGGTTTGGCTACTGTAAGACTGTGATGCTAACACGTCTGATGCTAACATGTGTTATGCTAACACGTGAGATGCAAACACATGTGATGCTAAAACTTGTGATGCTAACACGTTTCATGCTAACACATCTGATGCTAACACGTGAGATGCTAAAAGTTGTGATGCTAACACATCTGATTCTAGCACGTCTGAAGCTAACACGTGTGATGCTAAAAATTGTGATGCTAACATGGGTGATGCTAACATATGTGATGCTAACGTGTGTGTTTTGTTTCAGGGTCGTGTGGAGGTCGAGGCTGGAAATGAAAACATGAAGTTTGAGACGGGGCCGTTTTCTTATTATGGCGTCATGGCTCTGAGTGCTCCTACACTGGGTAACAAACTCCTCCTGCTTCTCTTCTCTTCTCTGATCCTCTTCTCCTCTTTACTCCTTCTCTTCTCTCTGCTCCTCCTCTCCTCCTCCTCTTCTCTCTGCTCCTCTCCTCCTCCTCTTCTCTCTGCTCCTCCTCTCCTCCTCCTATCATCTCTGCTCCTCTCCTCCTCCTCTTCTCTCTGCTCCTCTCCTCCTCCTCTTCTCTCTGCTCCTCCTCTCCTCCTCCTATCATCTCTGCTCCTCTCCTCCTCCTCTTCTCTCTGCTCCTCCTCTCCTCTCTCTCAGAAATAGAAACTAAATGAGTTTTAAGTGTAAATGTTTTATATTTTCAGTTTGTCTTCATGATCGTCTGTTGTTTCCCTTTCATCTGCTTTGATCCTAAACCTGTAAATGACACAGAATGTTTATATATATTCATATATAGTTTATATAAATGAACCTCTGTCACATGACTCAGTTGTTTTCATCAGTCACATGTTCAGGATCATCAGAACCTTCTGGAAACTTCTGCTGCTCATATTTGTTTTCACCTGGAAGAAAATATATGTGTTTGTCTCTCACTGACTGTCCTCCTGCTCCTCCTCCTTCATCTCCCTCCTTCTCCTCCTCCTTCGCCTCCTCCTCTTTCATCTCCCTCCTGCTCCTCCTCCTCCGCCTCGTCCTCTTTCATCTCCCTCCTGCTCCTCCTCCTCCGCCTCCTCCTCTTTCATCTCCCTCCTGCTCCACCTCCTCCTCTTTCATCTCCTTCCTGCTCCTCCTCCTCCACCTCCTCCTCTTTCATCTCCCTCCTCCTCCACCTCTTTCATCTCCCTCCTGCTCCTCCTCCTTCATCTCCCTCCTGCTCCTCCTCCTTCATCTCCTTCCTGCTCCTCCTCTCAACAGCTGCTCCTCGTCATCGCCATCTCTCCTTTAAAAGGTTTTCTCTCTTCTCTCGGTTGCCAGGTAACCTCCGGCATGTCTGGGTTTTTAACTTTCATGATGGGGTGGTGGGGCTGAATTAACCTTCATGATGGGGGCGGAGCGGAGTTAACTTTAATGATGGGGGGCGGGGCTAAATTAACCTTCATGATGCAGAGAGTGGGGCTTAGTTGACCTTCAGGATGGGGGAGTGGCTTAGTTACCGGGACCTTTTTATTGATCTGACATGTGTTCCCAAAAACGACACATTTACCCACAAATCACTTCCCTGATAAACGATCAGCTGATCATTTATCAGGTTATCATCATTCAATCATTATCATCATTATCATTTATCAGCTGCAGGAAGTCTTTAGACTGGGTTTAGTGTTTGAAGATGGTGTCATGTGACATCAAACACTGTCCATAGTGTCCAATGTCCATAGACATATATACACTCAACAAAAATATAAACGCAACACTTTTGTTTTTGCTCCCATTTTTCACAAGATGGACTCAAAGATCTAAAATTCATTCCAGATACACAATATTACCATTTCTCTTAAACATTGGTCACAAATCTGTCTAAATGTGTGATAGTGAGCACTTGTGCTTTGCTGAGATAATCCATCCCACCTCACAGGTGTGCCACATCAAGATGCTGATCTGACATCATGATTAGTGCACAGGTGTGCCTTATACTGCCCACAATAAAAGGCCACTCTGAAATGTGCAGTTTTGTCTCACAGCAAAATGCCACAGATGTCACAAGCATTGAGGGAGCGTGCAATTGTCATGCTGACAGCAGGAATGTCAACCACATCTGTTGCTCGTGCATTGAATGTTCATTTCTCCACCATAAGCCGTCTCCAAAGGCGTTTCAGGGAATATGGCAGTACATCCAACTGGCCTCACAACCGCAGACCACGTGTGACCACACCAGCCCAGGACCTCCACATCCAGCAGGTTCACCTCCAAGATCGTCTGAGACCAGCCACTCAGACAGCTGCTGAAACAATTGGTTTGCATAACCAAACAATTTCTGCACAAACTGTCAGAAACCGTCTCAGGGAAGCTCAACTGCATGCTCGTCGTCCTCATCAGGGTCTTAACCTGACTCCAGATCGTCGCCGTAACAGACTTGAGTGGGCAAATGCTCACATTCGATGGCGTCTGGCACGTTGGAGAGGTGTTCTCTTCACGGATGAATCTGGGTTTACATTGTTCAGGGCAGATGGCAGACAGCGTGTGTGGCGTCGTGTGGGTGAGCGCTTTGCTGATGTCAATGTTGTGGATGGAGTGGCCCATGGTGGTGGTGGTGGGGTTATGGTATGGGCAGGCATCTGTTATGGACGAAGAACACAGGTGCATTTTATCGATGACATTTTGAATGCACAGAGATACCGTGATGAGATCCTGAGGCCCATTGTTGTGCCATACATCCCTGAACATCACCTCATGTTTCAGCAAGATAACGCACGGCCCCATGTTGTAAGGATCTGTACACAATTCTTGGAAGCTGAAAATGTCCCAGTTCTTGCATGGCCAGCATACTCACCGGACATGTCACCTATTGAGCATGTTTGGGATGTGCTTGACCGGCGTATTCGACAGCGTGTCCCAGTTCCCACTAATATCCAGCAACTTCGCACAGCCATTGAAGAGGAGTGGACCAACATTCCACAGGACGCAATTGACAATTGACTCTATGCGAAGAAGATGTGTTGCACTGCATGAGGCAAATGGTGGTCACACCAGATACTGACTGGTTCTGAGTCCCCAGACCCCCAATAAAGCAAAACAAATGCACATTTCAGGGTGGCCTTTTATTGTGGACAGTATAAGGCACACCTGTGCACTAATCATGATGTCAGGTCAGCATCTTGATGTGGCACACCTGTGAGGTGGGATGGATTATCTCAGCAAAGCACAAGTGCTCACTATCACACATTTAGACAGATTTGTGAACAATGTTTGAGAGAAATGGTAATATTGTGTATCTGGAATGAATTTTAGATCTTTGAGTCCATCTCATGAAAAATGGGAGCAAAAACAAAAGTGTTGCGTTTATATTTTTGTTGAGTGTATGTATATGTAGACGCTTCATTGACTGGTGCTGCCCACAGACAGACAGACAGACAGATAGATAGATAGAAAAGGACATGTCAGTGGTCTATCACAGTCCCTCGTAGCGGCCTGCTATGACTATCCAATCATATTTCGACTACTGCTGCATCTTTCTATAAACATGTATTTCCTCGTGAATACACTCGTCTAAACACGGATGAAAAACTGAAGACGAGATGCCACTTTTGCGTCTTCTGTTTTCATCATCACTGTATAAATGTAGCCTCAGTGTTGAGTAGAAAAACCAGTATTGTAAAATATCAGAGCACCTTGTATAGTGTTTGTTTTATATTCCAAATAAATGAACTACTACTACTATAGTAACTACACATGTAACATTTCTAACAAAAAAATCAGTTTGATAGTTGGTTTAAAATTCAGCAAATAATTCCACTTTGAGATTCATCAGTTCCTCTTTTCCTTTGTAGATGTTTATGTGCCGCTGCCTCTACTGACTCCGATTCAAGATGGTGGCGCTGTAGGGACGTCTCTGACTGTCTATGAGGCGTCTATGTATATATGTCTATGGTCTGTTCAAGCAGCTTCACATTTGACTTAAATGGAAGCAGTAAAAGTACACACATTATATACTGAAGTAAGAGTACATTCATTCTGCACTGAAGTAAAAGTACACACATTCTGTACTGCAGTAAATGTACACACGTTCTCTACTGCAGTACCAGTACAGGTACTGCTGTGAAAAAATACTCTGGTAAAAGTAGAAGTACTGATTCAACTCCTTTACTGAAGTAAAAGTACAACTTCTCAACTATAATAGAGTAAAAAGTCATTATTGAACATTTATATTTGACACCAGTGTTGTAGGTTATTAACACTTTCTACCATTTCAACCTAAATCCACACAGACAGTTTTCTCTGTTGGGTTTATTGTCTTTTATTCAGGTAAACCCAAGGTGTCAGAGAGATGAGGCTTTTATTTTGAAAGGGGTTGATCCCCTGTTCATCATCTCACATTTACTAACATCCTCAGTAGGTTGTGACATGAAGCTCATACTTTTACAAAGGATCCAGTAGGTCACTTTTCTACAACTTTTACACAATTGAGGAGGAAAAATTATTTGGCGTTGGTGACGCACAGATTTGTCTGTGGACATTAGTTTGTCCTATGGTCAAGTGGGTCAATCTGCTGCTTCATAATTATTATATAAAAATAAAGTCAAACATCACATGTAGTTTCTGGTCTAACATGTTGATAGTTGAAACCAACTTAAAACAGGAAGTGGAAGCCATCGTTTTCTTCCAGTGAACATCCAGACGTTAAAGGGACAGTTCAGTATTCTTCAGATAAATGTGTTTGTCATCAGTGTCTTTACTCTGGTGCACCCACACTGACTTCCACCCACAGTGTCCTGTGAGCACAGTTCTGGTCCGGTTTTGGTCAAAGCCAAAGTAGTCCCGGCAGGTTTCCTGAGGTCAACAAAATAAAACGTTTCTTTTCAAACAGTATGAGTGATTTATTAACATAACAAAACCATCACAGAACAAAAACTCACACCTCGTAATTGCTTGGAGCTACTTTCTCTCAATAGCGATCAATGGTCGTTGTCACTGCTAACAGCTGTGCAACTTAGAAAACTACTTTCATCAGTTGTTGGGCAGTGTTTGGAACTGTTACATGCAGGTGCACAGCTGTTAGCAGTGACAACGACCATTGATCGCTATTGACAGAAAGTAGCTCCAAGCAATTACGAGGTGTGAGTTTTTGTTCAGTGATGGTTTTATTATGCAAATAAACCACTCATTTCAACACATACTGTTTTTGAGAAGAACCACGTTTTATTTTGTTGACCCCAGGAAACCTGCTGGGACTACTTTGGCTTTGACCAAAACCGGACCAGAGCTGGGCTCACAGGACACTGTGGGTGCACCAGAGTAAAGACACTGATGACAAACACATTCATCTGAAAAATACTGAACTGTCCCTTTAAGTCCAATCAGAACCCTCTGTACCTCCAGCTCTGAAAGACCAATTAATTAGAGCGGAAAACAGTATGGAAACCTTTATTCAGAAGTCCCCGTAAACACGAAGGAAATGGATTTAATTCAGAATTATTTTATTCAAAATAAATTAATCTGAATTCAAAAAAACATCATGTAAAGGTAGCCAGTGTGAGTTCAGAGAAGTTTAAAAGTGTTGTGACTTAATTATTTCGAGAACGTCTATAAATATATTTCTGGATATAAATATATTAACAGGATATTAATGACCATTAAGTCATGTGACTTTGAAGAAAGCAGAAAACATCCTACTGGATCTTCCTTGTTTGTAACATAGTGACTCAGTCCAGTTTTAGACTAAACCACTAACTTTAACTATACTAGTGTAGATGAGTCTGACCTGCTCATTAATACTTGTTAAATTAATACAGTTAACGTGTGCAGGTAAAACAGTTTCCTATGACTCACTGAGGCCCCCTGCTGGAAGACTCACCCCTACTGGTAAAAACACACCTGTGTGTACGTGCACGTGTACGTGCATGTATGTGGTTTGGTTTAGTTTGTTTTGGATGACATCATCACACCACAGTAGATGCCTGAGCATCAGGATGACACAGACACACACACACACACACACACACACACAGACACACACACACACAGACACACACACACACACACAGACACACACACACACAGACACACACACACACACACAGACACACACACACAGACAAGTGTCAGTGTGTTTTCAGAGGTGGAAAAGAAGTGCACTCTTTCTATCTACTATAATATAGTATATAGTCTATAATAATATAGTATAATATAGTATTTAGTGTAGTAGAATATAGTATATAGTCTAGTACAAGCAGGTCCAAACTTTTCCACAGAGGGCTGGTATGGCTGCAGGTTCTTGTTCCAGCAGCAGCAGCAGCAAACTGGACTGGAGTCAATGAATCAACTGATCTCAGTCTTCAGAGAGTTGATTGGTCAAACTGTTGGTTGGTTGGTTGGTTGGTTGGTTGGAACAAAAACCTGCAGCCACACTGGCCCTTTGTGGAAGAGTTTGGAAATGTCTGGCCTAGTAGAATATAGTTTAGGATACAGTATATAATCTAGAATAATATACTGTAGTACAACTGGCAGGGTGTCATTGTAAATAAGAATATGTTCTTAATGACTTGCCTGATTAAATTAAAAAAAGATAGTAAATAGTCTAGAATAATATAGTATAGTATAGTATATAGCAGAGGTCTGCAACCCTGGTCCTCGAGAGCCGCTATCCTGCATGTTTTAGATGTTTCCCTATTCCAGCACACCTGACAGACATTATCAGACTTCCGCACAGCTTGATCATAGGCTGATCATCTGAATCAGGTGTGTTGGAAGAGGGAAACATCTAAAACATGCAGGATAGCGGCTCTCTAGGACCAGGGTTGCAGACCCCTGGTATATAGTATAGTATTATATAGTATAGTATAATATAATATAATATAATATAATATAATATAATATAATATAATATAATATAATATAATATAATATAATATAATATAGTATACTATAATATAATATAGTATAGTATAATATAGTATAGTATATAGTATACTATATAATATAATATAATATAGTATAGTATAATATAGTATAGTATATAGTATACTATATAATATAATATAATATAGTATAGTATAGTATAATGTAGATAGTAAAGTCAATGTGTGTGTGTTTGATAAAAGGTCTAGTTGTGTAAACCATTTATATTTCAGTTGTTATTTGTATACCATGTGTTTAACATTAGACTGATTCTATCATTGATCTAAATAAACCATCAGTTTCCACTTGTGTTCAAACCTTCTGTCTGCATTTGCATCATCAGTGTGTGATATGCAAACGTCTGTGTGACTGTTGAGGAAACTAATGTTGTAAAGATTCTCCTGCAGGGTAATGTAGAGGACCGCTGCAGAGTCTGTAGAGGACCGCTGCAGAGTCTGTAGAGGACCACTGCAGAGTCTGTAGAGGTCCGCTGCAGAGTCTGTAGAGGACTGCTGCAGAGTCTGTAGAGGACCGCTACAGAGTCTGTAGAGGACCGCTGCAGAGTCTCTAGAAGACTGCTGCAGAGTCTCTAGAAGACTGCTGCAGAGTCTGTAGAGGACTGCTGCAGAGTCTGTAGATGAGCGCTGGTCATCACTGTGTGGATCCAACAACTTTAACGTCTGTCCTTCTTTGTCACATTCTTAACATCTTTGTTTTACATGTTACTCATCAAACTGTTGTTAGTTCAGTTCCACATCCAGTCCAATATGGTCTGAACTGGGCCAAACCAGTCCAGTATGGTCTGAACTGGGCCAAACCAGTCCAGTATGATCTGAACTGGGCCAAACCAGTCCAATATGGTCTGAACTGGGCCAAACCAGTCCAGTATGGTCTGAACTGGGCCAAACCAGTCCAGTATGATCTGAACTGGGCCAAACCAGTCCAATATGGTCTGAACTGGGCCAAACCAGTCCAGTATGGTCTGAACTGGGCCAAACCAGTCCAGTATGATCTGAACTGGGCCAAACCAGTCCAATATGGTCTGAACTGGGCCAAACCAGTCCAGTATGGTCTGAACTGGGCCAAACCAGTCCAGTATGATCTGAACTGGGCCAAACCAGTCCAATATGGTCTGAACTGGGCCAAACCAGTCCAGTATGGTCTGAACTGGGCCAAACCAGTCCAGTATGATCTGAACTGGGCCAAACCAGTCCAATATGGTCTGAACTGGGCCAAACCAGTCCAGTATGGTCTGAACTGGGCCAAACCAGTCCAGTATGATCTGAACTGGGCCAAACCAGTCCAATATGGTCTGAACTGGGCCAAACCAGTCCAGTATGGTCTGAACTGGGCCAAACCAGTCCAGTATGATCTGAACTGGGCCAAACCAGTCCAATATGGTCTGAACTGGGCCAAACCAGTCCAGTATGGTCTGAACTGGGCCAAACCAGTCCAGTATGATCTGAACTGGGCCAAACCAGTCCAATATGGTCTGAACTGGGCCAAACCAGTCCAGTATGGTCTGAACTGGGCCAAACCAGTCCAGTATGATCTGAACTGGGCCAAACCAGTCCAATATGGTCTGAACTGGGCCAAACCAGTCCAGTATGGTCTGAACTGGGCCAAACCAGTCCAGTATGATCTGAACTGGGCCAAACCAGTAATAGTGAAGAGTCAAATTACATGATGATCATTTTTCCATCTACAAAGTTTCCTAAAAAATGTGAATAACAAGAACTTAAAAGTCTTATGTTATGACAAATACATAAAACATTTAGTAACAGACAGAGTATTGGTCACAAGACAGAACGATGACAACTTTTCAAAATAAAAGTCCAACAATCATAAAGCAGCACTGCTGCTTTCCCCCCAAACCTCTGACCATCATGTCACATCAGTCAGTGGGTGAGTCCAGTCCAGTACCAAGGAGGTTATGTTTTACCTAATGTTTGTTATATGTCTGACTGTCTGTCTGACTGTCTGTCTGACTGTCTGTCTGCAAGATTACTCAAAAAATTATGGATGGATTTTAATTAAAGAGATGATTGAGCCTCGATGCGTCAAGAAGAAAAGTTGTCGTCGTTCTGTTTCCCACATTCATGAAAGGTTTAGTATGAATGTTGAGTCGTGTCTCATGAAAGAGTCAGTTTATGACAGCTGCTATGAATGTGTTATGAATGACCTGTTAACTAAAGTGTTACAGAATAATCTATAAATAATGAAAACTGATTTTAGAGTAAAAAAAAAAAAAAAAAGTACAATGACATGAAAATCTTGGTATTAACCGCTATCGTTCTTTCAAAAAATGTGAATAACCTTCATTAATATGAACAACTGAAATACTATAAAAGAAGTCATGTGACCAATATTCTGATCATTTTGGACTGTTCTGATCCAGTTCAGATCTAATAGTTGTGTGTGTGGAACCTGAAGGAACAGGATTTTCACCAGATCTTCATCGTATCTGCAGTGTTCTTCATCCTCGCACCAGACTGGAGCCTCTGACGGCCGGATTTGGCCCCTGAGCCTCATGTTTGACACCTGTGCTCTTCGTGTTCCATCATGTGTGTGACTAACAGAGCATCCTGTGGTGTTCTGAACTGACCTTTGACCCTGCATGGTGTCTTCCATGGATGTTTGTGGCTGTTTTTCTCACCGTCCTTCCAGCTCCTGCTGTAGCTTTGACGTTAGAATCTAAAAACATCTAGACTTTAGCTTCTCTGGTCCTGTAGCTCCTCCTCCTTTCGGTCATGTGACACCAACAGCAGTTCTCAACCATGTCTTCTTCCACTTGTCTTTACAGAGTTCCGCTCGCCGTCACACCTCAGCGGCTTGAACCGGACGGCGTCCTTAAGCGGCGCCGACAGGACGGACTGTCTGTCAGTCAGCGGCAGCAACAGTCAGCTCAACAGCGCCCCCCTGCAGCAGTACACACCCGACTTCTACGTCCGAGCGCTCAGCGACCTGCAGTTCGTCAAGGTCAGCATTAGCTTTAGCATTAGCACCTTCTCATCCTGTGTAGATCTGCACTAGACTGTTACATAGATACGTATATAATAGAACTGCAGCAGAAGATTGTTACATAGATACATATATAATAGAACTGCAGCAGTAGACTGTTACATAGATACGTATATAATAGAACTGCAGCAGTAGACTGTTACATAGATACGTATATAATAGAACTGCAGCAGTAGACTGTTACATAGATACATATATAATAGAACTGCAGCAGAAGATTGTTACATAGATACATATATAATAGAACTGCAGCAGTAGACTGTTACATAGATACGTATATAATAGAACTGCAGCAGTAGACTGTTACATAGATACGTATATAATAGAACTGCACCAGAAGACTGTTACATAGATACATATATAATAGAACTGCAGCAGTATACTGGTACATAGATACGTATATAATAGAACTGCAGCATTAGACTGTTACATAGATATGTATATAATAGAACTGCAGCAGTAGACTGTTACATAGATATGTATATAATAGAACTGCAGCAGTAGACTGTTACATAGATACATATATAATAGAACTGCAGCAGTCGACTGTTACATAGATATGTATATAATAGAACTGCAGCACTAGACTGTTACATAGATATGTATATAATAGAACTGCAGCACTAGACTGTTACATAGATACGTATATAACAGAACTGCAGCAGTAGAGTGTTACATAGAGCTGACCCGTTCAGAGCTACAGCCAAATTTAGGCTGGATTTGGCGAGATTGCTCTTCGCGTTAAGATTCTGTCTTGCAAGATTTGTTATCCAGCCAGAATGATGACAGAACATCCAGATTTTACCATTGACACCCCATCCACATCCAAATCGGGTCACCTTCATTTATCGTTAACGTTCTTCACACCTTCATTTATCGTTAACGTTCTTCACACCGTCACCTTCATTTATCGTTAATGTTCTTCACACCGTCACCTTCATTTATCGTTAATGTTCTTCACACCGTCACCTTCATTTATCGTTAATGTTCTTCACACAGTCGCCTTCATTTATCGTTAACGTTCTTCACACAGTCACCTTCATTTATCGTTAACGTTCTTCACACCGTCACCTTCATTTATCGTTAATGTTCTTCACACCGTCACCTTCATTTATCGTTAACGTTCTTCACACCGTCACCTTCATTTATCGTTAATGTTCTTCACACCGTCGCCTTCATTTATCGTTAATGTTCTTCACACAGTCACCTTCATTTATCGTTAACGTTCTTCACATCGTCACCTTTCAGATCACACGGGCACAGTACCAGAACGGCCTGATGGCATCTCGCCTGGACAGCACGCCCCAGTCCCCGGAGAGTGGCCACCATCCCGCCCACATGGACCAAACCACGCCCCCTGCCACCGCCAACATCACTATCAACGACCTGGGCGCCGACTCCACCCCAACGGAGAACGGGCCGGACGAGACCACACTCCTCCTGAACGAGCAGAACTCACCTCACAGCACAGCCAATCACCACAGCCCGCTGGAAAACAGCATCTGACCCCGCCCACCTAAGCCCCGCCTTCTTCTGCACACATGCACTACTATGTTTGGATCTGTGTGGGATGGAAGGAGTGTGTGTGTGTGTGTGTGTGTGTGTGTGTGTGTGTGTGTGTGTGTGTGTGTGTGTGTGTGTGTGTGTACACCCTTGGATCAGCTGACGAGGTAAACAAACACACAGATAGAGGTGCTAAAGTAAATAAATAAACAGAGATAAACATGCCAAAGTAAATGTACAAACACAGAGATAGACATGCTAAAGTAAACAAACACAGATAAATATGCCAAAGTAAATAAACAAACATACAGATAGACATATTAAAGTAAACACACACACAGATAGACATGCTAAAGTAAACAAACAGATAAATATGCCAAAGTAAATAAGCAAACACAGCGATAGACATGCTATTGTAAATAAAAATACAGATAGACATGCTAAAGTAAACAAACACACAGATAAACATACCAAAGTAAATAAACAAACACAGAGACATGTTAAAGTAAACAAACAGAGCTAAATATGCCAAAGTAAACAAACAAACATGCAAATAGACATGCTAAAGTAAACAAACACACAGATAGACATGCCAAAGTAAACAAACACACAGATAAACATGCCAAAGTAAATAAACAAACTTAAATAGACATGCTAAAGTAAACAAACACCCAAATGTGAAACTCACCACAACCAACACTGATCCATAGTAGAGTGTGTGCGTGTGTGCGTGTGTGCGTGTGTGCGTGTGTGTGTGTGTGTGTGTGTGTGTGTGTGTGTGTGTGTGTGCTTCCACTTCACTGTCCCTAATGAACAGACTCAGGGAGACCCCTCCCCCCCCACCTCCTCTACTTCTTCCTACTGTACTGTGGACTCTTCGTACCAAAACCACCTGGTGGCCACATGTGTAGCTCCGCCTCCTGCTCCTCCTCCACTCTCACCTGATTGGCTGAAGACAAAGACCAACTGAGCATGTCAGCACACTTTCACCCACAGTACTAAACTAATATATGTTCCGTAGACACTAGAGTTCTGCAGACTGGTATTTATTTGATCCATGGCATGTGTCAGTGAGTTCCAGTCAGACACAGGAGGCTCATTATGGGATGGATATTTGAATAGGAGCTCATTATGGGATGGATATTTGAATAGGAGCTCATTATGGGATGGATATTTGAATAGGAGCTCATTATGGGATGGATATTTGCTCAGTTTCTGAACAGAAGCGAAGCCTTTATTTAAGCTGTAAAGAGATTTAACACCGATAGGCGTCAGTCTGTATCTGATGAAGACAATCAATATGAATGTATTGATGAACGTGTGTGCAGGCTCCCCAAACTCTGCCCCCCCCCCCCCCCACACACACACACACACATCTGTCCCTTTGCCTCATTTATAAGGCCGAACTGATCTGAAATCAGTTTGAGTTACACATTCAGATGATTGAGATGAAGTGTTGAAGGGACATGTCCTTTAAAATAGTGTGTGTGTGTGTGTGTGTATGTGTGCGTGCATGTGTTTGTGTGTGTGTGTATTTGTGACCAAAATGGCCATCACCAGAATTGGTGGAACACAAACCAAAAGAGGGAGTTTTCTTCACCTCATGACTAGAAAATACTTTAAAAAAATCTGAGATGTTATTTATTGTGCATATGTGTGTGTGTGTGTGTGTGTGTGTGTGTGTGTGTGTGTGTGTGTGTGTGTGTGTGTGTGTGTGTGTGTGTGTGCGTGCATGCGAATGTACCCTATTTTCCACACTATAAGGCGCACTGTCAATGAATGGTTTATTTCAGGGGTCTCCAAACTGTTCCACAAAGGGCCGGTGTGGCTGCAGGTTTTTGTTGAAACCAAGCAGTAACACACCAGACTTCAATCAATGAATCATCTGATCTCAGTCTGCAGAGTTAATTGGTCAAACTGTGAACTCTTGGTTGGTTGGAACAAAAACCTGCAGCCACACCGGCCCTTTGTGGAATAGGTTGGAGACCCCTGGTTTATTTTATAATTTTTTTCATATATAATGTTCATAAAGTGAAACTAAACATTCAGATCAAACTTTATTAAACACATTCACAATAATTCTGACCTTTGTTCAAAGGTTAATGAGTTCATTCACAATAACTGGAACAGCACACACTCTTATTCCACTAAACCAGTGCTTCTTAACCCTGTTGCAGACACTGAACCCCATCAGTTTCACCTGCACATTCACCAAACCTTTCTTTATTGAAAAATAAAATAGGACTTTTTTTCAAAATGAAGACATAGGTATATACTGTTGGGGGGGGGGGCACAAAATGTCTGAAAGAGGAACTCCACATGGCCCACCCTGAGCCAAGGGCGCACCGCCACAGAGAAATTGCACCCATCAGGGGCACAAGCCAGACACAGGGGGAGGTCCCACAAAGGGATGTTCCCAGCACCAACGGTGGACCCAGACCCTCTGCTCAGTAATATGACCTTCAGCGGGTCGTCCCATCTGATCTGAGCTCATAGTCAGAGTGCCACCAGCTCAACCCCCGGTACCCCCCTCCAAATGTGGCCCGTTCGGGGACGGTCTCATGTGCTCAGAACTGTCCCTGTACCCTCACCCTCACTGCCCCTATTTTTATTTTCCACATCTCCCATTCATGAGCAAACAAATACCACGTATACAAACCCACATGACCCCCCCAACAGAGAAACAGACCCATATGACCTCCCAACAGACAAACAGACCCACATGTTCCCCCAACAGACTAACCAACCCAGATGACCCCCCCCAACAGACAAACAGACCCACATGTTCCCCCAACAGACTAACCAACCCAGATGACCCCCCCCAACAGAGAAACAGACCCAAATGACCCCCCAACAAACAGACCCAGATGACCCCCCAACAGAGAAACAGACCCAGATGACCCCCCCAACAAACAGACCCAGATGACCCCCCCAACAGAGAAACAGACCCAAATGACCCCCCAACAAACAAACCCAGATGACCCCCCAACAGAGAAATAGACCCAAATGACCCCCCAACAAACAGACCCAGATGACCCCCCAACAGAGAAACAGACCCAGATGACCCCCCCAACATTTCTGTTGGGGGGGTTCTTGTAATGATCTGCATCATCAGATAAAACTGTTTATTTTAAATGTTCGTTTATGTCATTGATGTGGAATGTGGGACCCCCCCACATAAATCCCACCCTTCTTTCAGGTGTACACTTTCATGTCCATACAAACATAACTGTTGAGTTTGTTCTTAGCTGTTCCACCTGTTACTGTCCTTATCATGTCCACTAGAGGGCGTCCAACATACTGTCACTAAACACAACCAGAATGAACTCATTTATAAAGTGCATTGGATTATAAAGTACAGTGTCATTTTTATTAAAGGTTTTTAAGTGCGCCTTATAGTCCGGAAAATCCGTTACATATTCTGTCAAATGATTTTCTTTTCCTCGTTGTGAGTTTTAACATGTTGCGTTCAGTGAATTTAAAGCTTCCTCGTGTCTTTTTTCTGCAGCTGAACACACGCCGCTCAGCTTTGACACCAACACGTTTAATGACGTGCGTTACTGTTTGCTTTTCTTTTTTTGTCAAATCTCACCATACACTCCGTTTCAGTTTCACTGTCAAACTGAAGATGTGCTTTAATTTTAGAAAATGACACAAACATGTTTTATCTTCCACTGTCGCCTGTAATGTCTGATGTCCAGCCTCAACACGTCTGTGTTTCCTTTAAGACAGGAATGACAAACCAGTGAAAGAATAATCTAGAAATAATGTTAAATATTATCTGAAGTGAAGCCAAACCAATGAAATAATAATATATAAATAATATTACATTTGATCTGAAGTCTAGATAAATGAATGAATCAATACAAATATTGAATCAAGCAAAAAAAAAAAATCTGTCAATGGAACAAGTGAACATTTTTATGTAAAATACTTGAAATCAGTTAGTATTAGTTCCAGACGTATCGATTATAAATCAGTTCTATGTGGCTGAAAAGTTCCTCTGTAGGTGATTCTGTCTGATTTTAATCTGATCACATGTTTAAACTAGAAATGAAACAAAAACAGACAAAGGTATAAAATGTTTTAGTGTTGATTCTTAAAAACTAAAGTGAAGTTACACCAACGACTGATGATAAGAAAAAATGAATATGAGTTATTGTAAAAGGAGATTTAAAAACAATCTGTTCACGATCTGTTACGTGTAATAAGCAGTTACAAACGTCTTATTACCATAGAATTACCACCTTATTAACGATGTGTAATGTAAGTGTGAGCAGAAATGATCCTTATGATGTAACAGACTGTGTCCTGTTCTGTTCAACGACAGGATCAACGAAGAGGAGAAACGCAGCTACATTTGTAGTGTTTAGTGTGGATTACACTGCGTTACAAAAAAACTAAAACATTTCTGCATGTCGTCTGTTTATCTCAACTGAATTCGGATCATTTTGCAGATTAATCCGAAAATTTAATTCATTTTTTCTCAATCAGGTCAAGTTTTTATGGTTAATTGATTTAGAGAAATTCCATTTGCTGACATTTTTGTGACATTATCAGCTGATGTTTATCAATATAATTTTATATATATATATATATATATATATATATATATATATATATATATATATATATATATATATATATATATATATGTATGTTATAAAAGACAGTTTTTAGGAGGAGGAAAATAATTTTCTAACAGATGGTATTAATTAAAGGTTACAAACAGACACTGATAATGGAAAACACTTGTAAATTGAAAGTTACGTCGTCATTGTGCAAAATTCGTCAACTTCTTTTTCACAAGTAATTTTTAATGACTTTTACCATAAAATAAAATCTTTATTCATCAGTTCAAATGAATTCACTAATTAGCAGAAGTAGAACATAAATAAAAAATACCCGTATATGTAAAGAAAAATATCATATAAACACATTTTTGGGCAGACGTCTTGAATTTTGGGGCCGTCATTTTGGATTGTTGTGTTCAGTGTTATTTTTGAAAAGAGTGGAGTTTGAAGAGTATATGAACCAAATATGAAGCTAGTATGACAAAGTAAATAATATATATATATATATATATATATATATATATATATATGCAGTCATGTACGGTGGCCGACGGGGGCAAAGGCACCACATCGACAAAAGCTGCAAACACAAGAAAGATGCAACAGAAGTGAAACTGTGAAAGAAAAATGACGTAATAACAGAAACCAAGCACAAGCAAAACACGCAAACCTCCAAAATAACTGCACAACAAAACAGGTTCACCAAAATAAAACGGGTTCACCAAAATAAAACTGAAGAAGAAAAAGACGGTGGATGAAGATTTTGGGCCAGTTCCTGTTCCTCCCTTAACCCTCTGAACTAAGCGTTAGGGGTTATTTGTGACTCAGAAATGGGACACCCCTTAAATGTTGGCCCTGAAATTAATCAGGGTCCACGTTTTCTCTGTAGTCCCTGAAATGAAACAACTTTACTATGTTTTTAATATTTGCACTGTTAACTCTGTTTAATCCTAAACACAAACACAGTTATCATCCACTGGTCCATCAGGTCCACGTTTTGAAATGGTTGTTGACTCTGTAAATTATTCCTTCAGTTAAAGCTATCAAACTAATAATCTGTATAAATAACACAACCATATTCAGCTGTCACTGCATACCACAGCTCAATGAAAGGTAAACAGCAGCTATAACTATCGTTAGCTAACTCTGCAGCTACAGTAGATGACATTAACCACATAATTTTATACCATTATCAACACAAACATGTTATATAGGCTGTTATCTGGATAAAACAACTACATTAACACCACGAAAAATGACCATTTTTGTAACATTAGCTAAGTTAAGCGATAGCTAGCTTGTCTGTACCAGTCACTATTGACAAAGATCGTAAAATAAAAAATCCATGTTATACAACAATGAGGAACATAATCCATAAAATGGACCTAAACTAAGATAATACAATGATTTTAGTCATTTTTATATCTGCATTAACAAAGAAAATACTTACATTTGTAGCTCGACTTCTTTGAAGTCATGTCTGTTGCTGAACATATGCAATGCATTCTGGGTAAGACTTGCTCCCAAGGGTGGTGTCAGGGAACTGCCCCTACATTTAACGTTGTTAGAATTGGGACAACACTTACACTTCGTGGGAGCACACATTTTGAGATTGAAGGTTTAAGGAGGAACTGTAATTGGCCCCAAATTCATAAATTTAATAGATTAGCGTGAAAAGGTTTGTTTCCCTTCGTCTTTTTTAAACACTTGACCATATTCTGCTACGATATAACAGTAGATCAGCAGAGGTGGCGCTAACATGAGCTCTGCTGCTCAACCCCGCCGTCGTCTTCTTCACTTTTATTTTGGTGAATCTGTTGTATTTTGGTGAGCTTCCGTTTTGTTGTGCAGTGAATTTGCAGTGTTTCTGTCTTGCAGTTGTTTTGGGGGTTTGTCCGTTTTTCGGTTTCTGTTATTGCATCATTTTTCTTCCGCAGTTTCACTTGTGTTTATTTAATGTGTTTGTGTTTTTGGTTGTTTCTAACATTTGCAGCGTGTCATCGATGTGGTGCATTTGCCCCCGTCGACCACCGTAGTTATCTGCTGCACTGTCTAAACAATTAAAACTAATAACAAGCTTCAACATGGACACAGAATGTTCTAGATCACAGCTGTCAAACATAAGGCACGGGGGCCAAATGCGACCCCGCCAAAGGGTCTAATGTGGCCCGTAGGATGAATAACAATGAAGATATTAACCCTTTAAACCTCCAAGTGTCCACATATAGGCCAGAAGTAGTCACTCAAAAATGTTAATGACACCCCCCACACATGTCCCAAATGTCACATGACCTCATGTAGTTTGATAACGGAGATTCTCACACATCGGAAGATATAAACCACTGTCAGATAAAATAACCACAGCAGGTATAATCACTCATTTGTGAAAAATACAAATGTCAAACAGCTGATCTGAACCTTTATGTGTCATAATTATCCACAGAGGAACCATATTCTAACAAACACAGTCATAGTCCAACAAAAACATCCAAAACAATTGTCCATATCAACATAACAAAACAATAAATATCCACATATGTTTTATTTATTGCATCATTTAACGGACCTGCCTCTAATATCCCAGTATTTTCATCTTAATATTTATTCGCTCATCCGGACAAAGTCGCGATGAGCTATTGCCATCACGCTTTATCCGTCATCGTCCAATTCATTAGAAAGTATTTTCCCCAGTATTAGTTTTTCACCACCAACCTCCTGCGTATCATTAACATCTTTAACCACAGTAACATGTCATTACCCAGTTACCTACTGTTGTTCACTCACATGTTACCACAGAAGAGCTTTGGGGGTTTCCTACACCATTAACACTGTTTTAAAAACACACACACACACACACACACACTGGGATTGTTGATAACAGACCTGATGAACACAGAGATATTGGAACTGTCTTTTTATTTATAATATAATCAAACACCAATTGCATGTTACCAAAATGAACCAAAGATTCAATTGACTTTATGAAGAAATGTAGGTGAAATTGACTGGAAGTTTAAAGGGTTAACAGTGTGAAAATGATTTGAATTCAAGTTCTACATACAGAATAATTAGATGTACATTGGGTCAAAGCAGTAAAATATGATCAGAATTAACTAGAAATAATGAAAAATGCTGATTTTAATGGAAAAAAGTCAAATGATATGAAAATCTTTAGATTAACAAATCATCCTTTTACAAAAACCTGAATAAATATAAATGTAGAGAAATAAGTGTCATTTTCCAAATATCCTGCCTGTTAATAAATGTTTAGTGTATTTATAATAGAAATGTCAGTTGGAATTGAGTCCAAAATTGCACTTGTGTCATTAATTGTATTCAGTTTGGATTCATAAATAATTGAGTCAGAATACAAAAGGAACAAAATTAAACAAAGATTCAGTGAAATAATGGGGGGAAAAAATACAAAACCCAACCCGTTACGTAAAATATTTATAGAAAAGAACAAAATCAAACCAAAATTTTGCAAAATAATGGAAAAAGGGAACTAAATAACACACAAATCATATGAATAACCTGAACAAATATGAAGCAGCTGAAATATGTGAAGAGAAGTCAGTGTCATTTTCCAAATATTCTGCCTGTTAATAAATGTTTAGTGTATTTATAATGGAAATATCAGTTGTTCTGCACATGTGCAAATGACAAACTGATAAACTGAGGCAGAAAATGATGAAAAATGTCATTTGTTTTTCTAAACATGTGTCCAGTTGTTGATGATCTTCACATTTTGTGGGAAATATTATAGATGGAAACATTGTCAGAATGTCAGAACTCTTTTTATTGTTATTATTTGACTGATCTGGTCCTTTTCAGATCATATTGGGCTGAATGTGGAACTGAAATAACATGACTTTGACAGTACTGCACTAAAGTATGCAAAGATACACTAATAATACACTAAAATGCTGTAAAAATACAATAAAATACACAAAAAAATACACTTGCAAATGATTATTTTACTGGTGCGACCTTTTTCAGATCATATTGGGGTAAATGTAGAACTGAAGTAAAAGAACACAAATATTTGAACAAATTGTCAAATAGTTGAACGTCTATTTCTATCATTTTATAAAATTCATAATGTTCACTGTCATTTGACTTTCATTGTAAAAATTATTTTTAAAAAAATCATAAAAGTCTTGGTTTATTTTTTGCTCATCAACACATTTTTTAATATTTTTATTAGAAAAACACCCTAAATATATAATAAATGCAGGCAGTGTGTTGTAACGCTGGTCACTAAAGGGTTAAGAAGTTTGATGATCGTACTGTGGTTTGTGGGAATTAGAGCAGGTTTTAAGTTAAAAGCACTTTAACAGTCAAACGGTATTTTTACAAACTTTTGCCAAAGTTTCCGCTTATGTTGAAATCCTGTTTCTGACCCAGATTTCATCATTACTGCGGCGACGCTCTTTGATCATGTGTCTACAGATAAAAACAGGAAACTGTCGTCGTAACGCTGCCTTCATCACCTTTAAGTCACTCAACTGGACTTTTTCTGGTTTTTCTGCTTTTCTGCTCATTCCTGATTTTCCTTTTTTCTTTTTTTTCCAGACAGAACACACACACTATGAGGGACAAAACATAACTAAGTAGAAATAAATGAATAAATAAATGCAGGAGAAAAAAAAGATAAATAAGGAAATACTTGAATAACTAACCACATGAAGGACTAAAAGTGCCAAAATTAAATAAATAAATACACCAATAAATAATTAATTAAGTGTACCATTAAATAAATAAAATGTTAATTACATAAATAAATAAATGTGCTATTAATATGTCATTAATTCATTAATTAGAAGTTTAGAAAAATCATATTGTTTGACTAATTATTTCATGGTCCTTATTTTTCAGAACATTTACAGTTAAATATTATTATTAATAATAATAAGAATAATACTCCCAACGGAGTGTATTAGACTAGATTCACTTTAGCCCCGCCCACTGACTTTTATGGACAAATAAAACAGATAAAATACATTCATGATCCACTGCAACACAAGGACCAGGAAGTAATTAATTAATTAGTCAAATAATATTTTGTTTTGTTTTTGTTTGGTTTTTTTACCTCAACTGAATTGATATTTTAATGAATTAATGACACATTTATCTATTTAATTCAAATTGAAATGAATTAATGATTTATTTATTAAATGTTGACACTTTTAGTCCACCATAAAACACCTGCATAAATAAATAAATAATTGACTGCTTGTGTTTTGTGTTTTTACTGTATAATTTTATTTCTAAAGGGGTCATTGTTAATCGTCCACAGACACACGTTCATTTCATGTTTATAGTTTTGCATCAGATGGATGTTTGTGCTCATGTTCAGTTCACTTTAGTTTCTTCATGAGTGTGAATGAAGTTTATTTTTGTTGTACCTCAGAACACTGTCAATAATGGTGATAAACAATTGTTTGTTTTTGCTTTTGTAAAGTGAATTGAGTTTTGAATCAGAGCGACTGGAGCCGCTGGTGTTTGGGAAAAATCAACTGATTGTTCTTTATTTTCTCTGTTTGAACTGAAACCAGGTGTAAATATGTTTTATAATTTCTGTCTTAATGAGTTTTGAAGATGAAGAAAATTATTAATAAACCTGAGATTTATTTCTCTATTGAAATTGTTGTCTTGGTTTTTGTTTTGTTTTTTAAATATAGAAACAGAATTAGTGCCAGAACCCTCAGGGCGGGGCTACCGCTGAGGCCCCGCCCACACAGTAACACAACCAGGTGTCATTTTGTACCAGATAGAAAAGATAAGGACATTTATGGACCTGAATGTTCTGGTAATGGGAGTAATCATGATGTTGACACTGATGGGGACGTAACTTGACGACTTCCTCGAGAGAGACAGAAACAAAAATAAATAAATAAATAAGAACACGGCAAAAATAATTAAAATAACGTAATAAAGAGAATAAAGTACAGAATAAAACTGACCCTGTTTTTATTTTCCCCAGTTCCCAATAATGAGTAAATGAACATCATGGATACAGACCCACATGACCCCCCAACAGGGAAATAGAAAAGGTCACATGAATTGAACTTTCAGATAAAACTGTTTCTTTTAAATGTTCATTTAGTGAATTGAGCCTCATTTATGTTATTGATGTGGGAATAAGGGTCATAATGAGGGTCACATCATCCAATGCAAGCTTTTATCTGTAGAAAAAAAACACATACCTTCCCCCTGTGTTTTTTATAAATCACACCCTATATATATATATATATATATATATATATATATATATATATATATATATATATATATACACCTACAGAGGGTAAGACAGGTCCTGAAAAGTCAGCTGAACGGCAAATATAAGATTCAGGCCATTAACACCTATGCCCTGCCAGTAATCAGATACCCAGCTGGGATAATATCCTGGCCACTGGAAGAGATACAAGCCACTGATATCAAGACAAGGAAACCCCTTACCATGCATGGAGGGTTCCACCCCAAGTCCAGTGTCCTGAGGCTGTACACTAAGCGAAAGGAAGGGGGCTGAGGACTAGTAAGTGTCAGAACTACTGTCCAGGAGGAAACGGCGAACCTCCAGGAATACATCAAGAAAATGTCCCCCAATGACCAACTGCTAAGTGAATGCCTCAGGCAACAAAAGCCCAGTAAAGTTGAGGAACCAGAGGGGCTATCATGGAGGGACAAACCCTTGCATGGCGTGTACCATCGACAAATTGAGGAAGTGGCTGATATGGAAAAGACATACCAGTGTCTGGAAAAGGCTGGACTAAAGGACAGCACAGAGGCACTACTCATGGCTGCACAAGAACAAGCCCTGAACACCAGAGGAATAGAGGCTGGGGTCTACCACATCAGACAGGACCCCAGGTGTAGGCTGTGTAGAGAAGCCCCTGAGACAGTCCAGCACATCACAGCAGGGTGTAAGATGCTGGCAGGCAAGGCATACATGGAGAGGCATAACCAGGTAGCGGGCATACTGTACAGGAACATCTGTAAAGAATATGGACTGGAGGTCCCAGGGTCAAGATGGGAGAACCCCCCAAAGGTGACAGAGAACAAACAGGCCAAGATCCTGTGGGACTTCCAGATCCAGACTCACAAGATGGTGATGGCCAATCAGCCTGACATAGTGGTGGTGGATAAACATGAGAAGACAGTGGTGGTGATAGATGTAGCAGTCCCCAGTGATAGCAACATGAGAAAGAAAGAACATGAGAAGCTTGAGAAATACCAAGGGCTGAAAGAGGAGTTAGAGAAAATGTGGAGTGTGAAGGCAACGGTGGTACCAGTAGTGATGGGGGCACTAGGGGCAGTGACCCCCAAGCTGGGAGAATGTCTCCAGCAGATACCAGGAACAACATCAGAGATCTCTGTACAAAAGAGCGCATTGTTAGGAACAGCTAAGATCCTGCGCAGAACCCTCAGGCTCCCAGACCTCTGGTAGAGGACCTGAGTCTGAAGGAGACACCGCCCACGTGGGGCGAGAGGAAAATTTTATATATATATATATAATATAATATAAACAACACAACTATATTAGTGTTTGTGCAGCTGCTACAGATGCAGTTTGTTAGCATTAGCTAACACTCTCTGACTATCCAATCAGAGGATGTGAATATGATGATGTCACTGTAACCTGCTTAAAATCTGATTGGTTGAAGCAGCAGCGTCACCCACATTTATCTTTTTCTTGGAGGACCTGAACTGATTCTGAAGACCACCAGGCACAGTTCTGTGACTCTGACCCTGCCTGGCAACAGGTGATGGCAGTGATTGGTTAAATGATTTAATGAGAAAGTCCACGTACAGAAGCAGCACAACCAGCTATGAAAGGAAGTGGTCAGACCATTTGGAATTATTTACGTTTTCATGGACAAAATGTAATTAATAATAATGGATTGGATTTATATCATACATTCATATGCACCCTCTGGTGGTGGTAAACTATTATGTAGTTTACTAAAGCGTGGCAGCCATTTTGTGACCACCACCATTCATACACCAGTGTGAATAGGTGTGTTTCCA
The DNA here is from genome assembly GCA_020466265.1 of Siphamia tubifer. Classification (NCBI taxonomy): domain Eukaryota; kingdom Metazoa; phylum Chordata; class Actinopteri; order Kurtiformes; family Apogonidae; genus Siphamia; species Siphamia tubifer. The sequence continues at coordinate 4,015,381 of CM035791.1, forward strand.
TTACCTTTGGAAATTCACTAAATGTAAATAACGCTATAAAAACTGCTAATGGAAACTCCTACATTTCTATAAAACGCTAAAAAGTTTTGATGCTTTCATGAGGTATTTTTTCAGATGTTTCAATATTCTAATATATCGTAAAAGTGCAATGGAAACACTTTTTCCACAATTATACGACACAGGACGTGACGTACATGGTCACATGATCACTTCTCTCAGAGTGAAAATGGTGTTTTACACATGGACAGAGGAGGAGACGGAGACAGAAGACAAACACAACTGCTATTTTAAAGACAAACAGCAGAAATGCAGCATGATATCAATACATGGAAGATGGAAAAGAACACATCAGTAAACAACAACTATGTACCAGAGCTGAGACACGAACCACTGACCCTTCAGTCAATGGACGACCTCCTTTACCAACTGAGTCACAGCTGCCCCCAAAATACTATTATTATAGTTTAGTATATTAGTCTATCATGTAGTATTATATAGTATTAGTCTAGTATTATTATAGTATACTGTAGTATTATATAGTATTAGTCTAGTATTATTATAGTATACTGTAGTATTATATAGTATTAGTCTAGTATTATTATAGTATACTGTAGTAATATATAGTATTAGTCTAGTATTATTATAATATACTGTAGTATTATATAGTATTAGTCTAGTATTATTATAGTATACTGTAGTATTATATAGTATTAGTCTAGTATTATTATAGTATCATGTAGTATTATATAGTATTAGTCTAGTATTATTATAATATACTGTAGTATTATATAGTATTAGTCTAGTATTATTATAATATACTGTAGTATTATATAGTATTATTATAGTATACTGTAGTATTATATAGTATTAGTCTAGTATTATTATAGTATCATGTAGTATTATATAGTATTAGTCTAGTATTATTATAATATACTGTAGTATTATATAGTATTAGTCTAGTATTATTATAATATACTGTAGTATTATATAGTATTATTATAGTATACTGTAGTATTATATAGTATTAGTCTAGTATTATTATAGTATACTGTAGTATTATATAGTATTAGTCTAGTATTATTATAGTATCATGTAGTATTATATAGTATTAGTCTAGTATTATTATAATATACTGTAGTATTATATAGTATTAGTCTAGTATTATTATAATATACTGTAGTATTATATAGTATTATTATAGTATACTGTAGTATTATATAGTATTAGTCTAGTATTATTATAGTATCATGTAGTATTATATAGTATTAGTCTAGTATTATTATAATATACTGTAGTATTATATAGTATTAGTCTAGTATTATTATAATATACTGTAGTATTATATAGTATTAGTCTAGTATTATTATAATATACTGTAGTATTATATAGTATTATTATAGTATACTGTAGTATTATATAGTATTAGTCTAGTATTATTATAGTATACTGTAGTAATATATAGTATTAGTCTAGTATTATTATAATATACTGTAGTATTATATAGTATTAGTCTAGTATTATTATAGTATACTGTAGTAATATATAGTATTAGTCTAGTATTATTATAATATACTGTAGTATTATATAGTATTAGTCTAGTATTATTATAATATACTGTAGTATTATATAGTATTAGTCTAGTATTATTATAATATACTGTAGTATTATATAGTATTATTATAGTATACTGTAGTATTATATAGTATTATTATAGTATACTGTAGTAATATATAGTATTAGTCTAGTATTATTATAATATACTGTAGTATTATATAGTATTAGTCTAGTATTATTATAGTATACTGTAGTAATATATAGTATTAGTCTAGTATTATTATAATATACTGTAGTATTATATAGTATTAGTCTAGTATTATTATAATATACTGTAGTATTATATAGTATTAGTCTAGTATTATTATAATATACTGTAGTATTATATAGTATTAGTCTAGTATTATTATAATATACTGTAGTATTATATAGTATTATTATAGTATACTGTAGTATTATATAGTATTATTATAATATACTGTAGTATTATATAGTATTAGTCTAGTATTATTATAATATACTGTAGTATTATATAGTATTAGTCTAGTATTATTATAATATACTGTAGTATTATATAGTATTATTATAATATACTGTAGTATTATATAGTATTATTATAATATACTGTAGTATTATATAGTATTATTATAATATACTGTAGTATTATATAGTATTATTATAATATACTGTAGTATTATATAGTATTAGTCTAGTATTATTATAATATACTGTAGTATTATATAGTATTAGTCTAGTATTATTATAATATACTGTAGTATTATATAGTATTATTATAATATACTGTAGTATTATATAGTATTATTATAATATACTGTAGTATTATATAGTATTATTATAATATACTGTAGTATTATATAGTATTATTATAATATACTGTAGTATTATATAGTATTAGTCTAGTATTATTATAGTATACTGTAGTAATATATAGTATTAGTCTAGTATTATTATAATATACTGTAGTATTATATAGTATTAGTCTAGTATTATTATAATATACTGTAGTATTATATAGTATTAGTCTAGTATTATTATAATATACTGTAGTATTATATAGTATTATTATAGTATACTGTAGTATTATATAGTATTATTATAGTATACTGTAGTAATATATAGTATTAGTCTAGTATTATTATAATATACTGTAGTATTATATAGTATTAGTCTAGTATTATTATAGTATACTGTAGTAATATATAGTATTAGTCTAGTATTATTATAATATACTGTAGTATTATATAGTATTAGTCTAGTATTATTATAATATACTGTAGTATTATATAGTATTAGTCTAGTATTATTATAATATACTGTAGTATTATATAGTATTAGTCTAGTATTATTATAATATACTGTAGTATTATATAGTATTATTATAGTATACTGTAGTATTATATAGTATTATTATAATATACTGTAGTATTATATAGTATTAGTCTAGTATTATTATAATATACTGTAGTATTATATAGTATTAGTCTAGTATTATTATAATATACTGTAGTATTATATAGTATTATTATAATATACTGTAGTATTATATAGTATTATTATAATATACTGTAGTATTATATAGTATTATTATAATATACTGTAGTATTATATAGTATTATTATAATATACTGTAGTATTATATAGTATTAGTCTAGTATTATTATAATATACTGTAGTATTATATAGTATTAGTCTAGTATTATTATAATATACTGTAGTATTATATAGTATTATTATAATATACTGTAGTATTATATAGTATTATTATAATATACTGTAGTATTATATAGTATTATTATAATATACTGTAGTATTATATAGTATTATTATAATATACTGTAGTATTATATAGTATTATTATAATATACTGTAGTATTATATAGTATTAGTCTAGTATTATTATAATATACTGTAGTATTATATAGTATTAGTCTAGTATTATTATAATATACTGTAGTATTATATAGTATTATTATAATATACTGTAGTATTATATAGTATTATTATAATATACTGTAGTATTATATAGTATTATTATAATATACTGTAGTATTATATAGTATTATTATAATATACTGTAGTATTATATAGTATTATTATAATATACTGTAGTATTATATAGTATTATTATAGTATACTGTAGTATTATATAGTATTATTATAGTATACTGTAGTATTATATAGTATTATTATAGTATCATGTAGTATTATATAGTATTATTATAATATACTGTAGTATTATATAGTATTAGTCTAGTATTATTATAATATACTGTAGTATTATATAGTATTATTATAATATACTGTAGTATTATTATAATATACTGTAGTATTATATAGTATTAGTCTAAAGTCAGTTTGTTTTGCAGCTTCATTTTCTACATTTGAACGAGGAAGTGAAATCATAGCTTTTGAGAAGTGGAAGGTGTGAAATTCCTAAGCTCCGCCTCCTCCTGTTGTGAACACCAATTTTGGAATTTTGATCAACAGGATAATTTGGTTCTTATGGAAAGAGGTGAGTATGTAAAGATATGATGAAAGAATGAGACACATGAGGAAACAACAGGGTGTGTTCATACAAAACCATTCATTTCAATGTGACTGTGTTTCTGCAGGTGGAGTCTTTACAAATATCAAATATATTATTAAGTCAATTATTCTAATCATTTGTAGTTCATTCAAACTTCAAATGTTATATTTTATTCAGCCTTTATATCACATTTAGTGTGAAGTTTGAACCCTAACCTTCACCTTAAACCTGAGCAGAAAACTGTTTTCTATCCAAGCATCTCATACTGAACAGGTTAGAAACTCACGATGTCTGAATGACATGCTGATGGACACCTAGTGCATCAGATAGACGGGTCATGTAGGATATGACGCAATGGGAGTGAGACAGTGTGGTATTATTAGAATAAAAACAATATATTATTATTATTATTATAGTACTAAATATGGTGTAATGGTCAATGACATTCATTCTCTTAGACTGTTAACTATACACTACAGATCAACTGTTAAATAATTGCCCACACATGACTATCAAAAAATTAATTTTTATTTACATTTTTTGATAGTCACATGTGGGCAATACATTATCCCACTTATTCTAGGGTTATTACAGTTTATCACTGCTACTACTCTAACAGATTGGATAAAATAACCATTACAACGCAGTGAATATTTACTTTAAAAGTGGCCGAACTACCTGCAGAGTGATATGTTAACATGAATGGGAGCTGTCGGAACGTTCTAGAGGGACAACAAACACAGACCTCATGATCGATGTTTCTTTTTGCCAGGGAATTCACCAATGACGTTAGCGACAGTTGTGTCGTAGGCTAGCTGTAGTTTTTGAAGTCGTACTTGTCCTTTTTAACAGATACTCACAGGTGTCCAGTCTGTGGACACACATCTATTGACAGTTGTCTTACACCATAGTAAAGGTTTGTAAATGTGTCCATTTTCAGGTTCATTCTGGAACTGAAACAGTCAGTTTCTTCACATGGCCACACATCCTAAGTTCCAAAAACTCGTTTCTGTCACAAGCTTTCCTCCAGTGACCTTTGCACCACTGCTCTCCAGATCACCTGACCCGCACTGCGCAGCTGTAAACTGTAACTATAGAAGCAGTGAGACTGCAGTTGTCCGTTTGTCTCCTCCTTAAGCTGCACATTTTTCACACCATGGACTGATCGACCCCCAGCTTTTGTTTGGTCTAGTTTTGGTTTTGTCTGTTATTAAATTATTTTTCCCTTCAGCACTGTGCATTGGAGTCGTCTCTTCACCTCACCCATCATGACAATTTCAGGGAGATGCTTATCGCCCCTTCCAACCCCCCCACCCCCTTTCCGAATTATTGAACAAAAACGTCTAATTCATGAGTAAAAAAAAATGCTAGAAAGTCAATGAAGTGTTATAAATTAAATATATGAGGTGTGTTTTGTGTGCCCAGACCAGGGCTATAAATTAAAGGCCTATTGGAGTCCAGAGGTCACATGACCCACATGAGCCACATGACCCACATGAGCCACATGACCCACATGAGCCACATGACCCACATGAGCCACACGCTATTGAACAAAAACATGTAATTTGAGGAAACATTTGCTTGTTAAATTAAATTAATACTTATTAATTCTTCATTTATTTATGTATTGATTCATTCATTCGTGTATTTATTTATTAATTTCAGATGAATATACAATTGATTTAATGGAGAAAAGTTTTGTTTTGTTTTTTTAGTCTTGCCGGTCGATTTATTTTATGACGGCCCCTAAACTCCCCGACAGTAAGGCACTGTGTGTCCTGAAGCCTCTCCAGTGGGTGAGGCTGAGTGGAGAAGGTGCACATGTGTCAAATATCAGACTGCAGCAGCTGTCCTGCCTGCACCATGTAATTGAAATAATCTAAGAACGATGCATGACACCTGCACACTCTCACTTACAGTGTTAAAAACACTCCCTCACATAGTCCAAAATCCGTAATATTTGATCTGACTCACGGGCATCAGTGAAACACTATTGAAATCAGGGAGAGTCCCGGAACGGTCTGTTACCACATCAGTCTGTCAACACGTCTACGACACAATGTCAACAACACACCTTTGTGTTTTATTACTGAGCGTAAACACAAACACCCACACAGGAATATTTACTGCCCCATAATGCCCTGGTTTTGGTTTGGTTCCTCAGTAGAGCTGTGGCTCAGTCAGTAGAGTGGGTTGGCTTTTCGTGTCCCAGCTCTGTTTGTCCACATGTCCAAGTGTCCTTGGACAAAGACACTGAACCCTTTGTTAGTCTCCCAGTAGGACTGACAGAAACCTACTGGTGTATGAGTGTGTGTGAATGGGTGAATGTGAAGCTAATGTAAAGAGCTTTGAACCATGAAGGTGGAACAACTATAGAAGTGAAGAACATTTACCCTGAGAGTAACTCCAATAATATTTATATGAATTAATTCCAAAATAATGAGTAATAAATGTCCAAAATGTAAGAACTTTTCTATTTAATTTTCTACTAAACATCTAAAATGTATGAACATTTTCATTTTATTTCATAATCAACGTCTAATATGGAAGAATCTTAAATAAAAATAAGAAGCCAAATTAAATGTGTTTAAATGTGTTCTTCAGACTCTGTAACTCTGCACATGTGCAGTTCATGTGGGACTTGTGGGAAGTCGTAGGCTAGCTGTAAGTCGTACTTGTAGTTTTTGAAGTTGTATTTGTAGTTTTTGAAGTCGTACTTTTCCTTTTTAATTCATACTGTATCCAGTCTGTGGACACACATGTATTAACAGGTGTCTTATACCATAGTAAAGGTTTGTACATGTGTTCATTTTCAGTTTCATTCTGGAACTGAAACACAGTCAGTTTCTTCACATGCACTGGTCACATGGTCAGACAAGGAAGGAAGTGAAATGGAGTTTTTCACATGTAGTCATAGACAGACAGTGAAGTATAGACAGACAGACAGTCTGTAGTATCAGTAGTATCAGTAGTATCAGTAGTATCAGTAGTATCAGTAGTATCAGTAGTATCAGTAGTATCAGTAGTATCAGTAGTATCAGTAGTATCAGTAGTATCAGTAGTATCAGTAGTATCAGTAGTATCAGTAGTATCAGTAGTATCAGTAGTATCAGTAGT